>JAUAME010000011.1:17366288-18594621 GCA_030820535.1 Quercus parvula | reverse complement strand
AAAATACTAACTGATGTGCAGGCTGGAATCCTAATCCGAATTGGACTTGGATTTGGTGCAAATTTCCTTTGATTCCTTGCTCCAATTGGACTTAAATTTGATTGGGTTGGTCTTTTCTTGAATTCATGTCTGGCTGGATGTAAGTTGGCTTGATTCAATTGGCCTAACCCCACTTTGCATGTAAAGCCTTTGTTACCTACAACACAAAGATATTATATAATCAGTCACAAAATAACATAAAAGTAAGGCTAAATATGTAGATATGTGAGTACTTTATTTTATATATTTCATGCACATCAAATACCCCTAAACCTACATTTTGCTAGTCCTCGAGCAAAATAGATAAAGAGTAAAACAAAACAAAGAAATTAAAACAAAGGAAAAGGAAATCCTAACTAATCCACTTTCGCTGGAAATTTCGATTGCATTTAGCGTATGCAACAAGCCTTTAAACCCCTAGCTTACACTAGTGGACGAGTTGTAGTCTCGTGAGGGTTTACAAGGAATATACCCACAAAATTCTAAGAATGAATACTAAAATAAACAAAACAAAGAAAATCAATTTTCTTTTTCTTTTTTCAATTGCCTTTTGCAAAGAGGATTAGTTCAAGTTCAAAAACACTACAAATGCTAAAGAAATTTCTCATGCCATCAAAACTCAATGTGAGTGAAAAGTGGTAGCCAACCCAAACATACTCTTAGTTTTAGAATAAACTTAACTCGAATCTCTATTTGAAAGTATTCTTCAACTCAAATCTTTCCAGTGTTATCACTCAACAAATGAAAATCACTCTGAAATGGGGTATAACACTCTCAACAATATATGTGAGTGGAATAATGTAAGCAAAATCAAACACCTCACATATAAATCACATGAAAAACGCTTAACCAAGAATGAACAAGTAGTCTCATGAAAGGATGTCAAAAATATTCACACCACGCCTTTTTCTTCTCAGTCATAGCAATATCTGAACTACACAATCTTCAAGATCAAATAAGGACTTTATTAGGACGTAATGTAGGGTAAAAGTAAAGGGAATAAAATAAAAATGGGTGAAGGTAAATTTAAGAAGTGTTTTCAAGATTTGTCGGAATGTCAACTCTTTTTGGAATTTCCATTCAACAAAATTTTTTTTTTTTTCACCTCTTCTTCTTCTTCAAAATAGTATTCCTTCCTTCCATTTCACTTCTCAAGATTTGATGAGAACCCTTTTTATTTTCTTCTTTTTGACACTTTTCCCTTCTTCTTTTTTTTCTTTTTTAAATTCTTTTTTTTCTTTCTTCTTTGAATTCTCGCACAAACCACCACATTGAAACAAACTGATCAAATTTCATCTTGAAACACTATGGATAAGGGCTTTAAGAAGGAAAGGCTATTAAAAGGCTCAATGGGGTGAATAACGATAATGTATCAAGAAAGAAAAAGAAAAACACATATATGGCTCAAAGTAGACAAAAATTGCCTAATCTCATCTCTCAAAGACTAGTATAGTTCATTCAATATCCATGACTTCAAAAGATTCAAGTGTGGCATAAAATCACATTTTTTTTCTTGGCCAAAAGAAAGAACAATGAGACTACAACAAGGGAAATATGTTACACACTTCCAATTGAACTTTAAGATTAGAAACAATAAATAACCCTCCAAAAATAATGATTGGCTCAAAACTCACAGGGGTTACAGTCTCCACATTGTTATCATCAAGATTTTCTAATCATTTTTATCCTTCAACAATAAGTTGTGTCTGAGTGACTACGTGCATGTGCAATGAATTGAGCATGAAAGCAATGAAATTCTTTAAGCAAGAGTACTATAACAAACTCAAAACATAAACCTCAAGCTAGGCAAAAGATTTTTTTTTTTAATTTTTTTTAACACAACTAAACAAAACAAAACAAAAAGATAGAAATCCATATACACCCCCCCCCCCCCCCCAAACCTAAACCAAACATTGTCCTCAATGTTAAAAATGATACTCTCAAATATATGTCTTCAATGAAAAGAGAGCAAAATATTAATATGCAACATGAGAACCAAGTAGAAACAAGTAAGGTAAGGAGAAGGAGGAGACGTACCTTGATCAAGCTGATTGTTATAAATTTTAAGTTCTGTCAAATATCAGCTAGAACAAAAGAAAATAAAACTAAACAAGAAAAAAAACACAAATATTAATCTAAAAGCAGAAAATAAAGAAAAAATATATATATATATACATATATTTTTTGGTGGGAAGATTTAACACAACTGGAGATCAATCCTGATAAACAAGATCATCCAAACCTCAACAACACCATGGAGATAAATAATGCATATTACAAATGGACTAGTCCAATGATATTGTAACTTACTTGGGTCAAAAACATGTTGAGAAGCTTTGGCAGCGTCTTTCAAGTGAATTCTTTGCATAACCACAGAAACACTAATGCCCTTAATATCAGCAATTTTCCAACCTATAGCTTCCTTATGCTCTTGAAGTATACTTATCAATTGGTGTTCCCAAAAGTCATCCAATTTTAGTGGTTCTACAATAGATGGGAATGGGGATGAAGAAAGTGGACAAGGGACCACTTTTGGTTGCTAGTTATCAATACTTAAGAGAGGAATAGAATCCAACAATGCATTGACCTCCTCCATTGATTTTTCAGTATTCAAATTGCAATCAAAATGGGTTAAGCTAGCCTTTAGGGATCCTCACAACTTGATTGTATGAAAATATCCAGGACTAGGCTCCCAATCATGTTAACCTCACATATATCCTCATTGTATAGTACTTGCTTACTTATGTCAAAGATATTAAGCTTAACAGTCATATTCCCAAAAGAAATCTTCATCACACCACTTCGACAATTAATCAAAGCATTGGATGTGGCTAAGAAAGGGCAGCCCAAAATGACATGGATTTGTGTACTGGCATTTAGTGCAGGCTCAGTGTCTAACACAACAAAATCAACAGGAAAATAGAATGCATCCACCTTAATTAGCACATCCTCAACAATACCTCTAGGGATTTTCACAGACCTATCAGCTAATTGAAGTGTCATGGTTGTGGCTTTCAACTCCCCCAAACCTAGCTATAAGTATACTGAATATGGCATTAGGTTCACACTTGCCCCCAAATTTAGCAAAGCTCGCTCAATGAGACGATCCCCAATCCTGCATGAAATTGTAGGAGATCCAGGGTCCTTACATTTCACTAGATATTTATTCTGAATGATTGAACTAACTTGCTCTGTCAAAAATGTCTTTTTAGGGACATTTGTCTTTCTCTTCATTGTCACACGATCTTTTAGAAACTTAGCATAAACGGGAATTTGCTGAATTGCATCTAGAAATGGAATATTAATTTGCACTTGCTTAAAAACCTCTAAAATATCTCCAAATTGTGCACTTTTCTGAGGACTGATTAAACTTTGAGGGAATGGAGCTTTAGGAACAAACCTCCTATCAAGGGGAGAACTAAGATCCTGAATTGGAATTGAGGTTGAGTTGCCCTTCTTTTCTTTATGATCATCCTGTGAACCGTGAACTCCTTTTTCCTCTAACACAGTATTTTCATTATCCTCCACTTCTGGCATTTTCACTTGATTATCAACTTGCTTACCAGACCTAAGGGTAGTAATAGACTGAACAGAGTCATGTGCATGAATAGAACTAGAAGAACCATTAATTGCATACTGCCCTTTTGGGTTAGGTATAGGTTGACTAGGAAACTTTCCTTTTTCCCTCTCTCCAACTTGGGTTGCTAACTGGCCAACTTGATTTTCCAACTTTGAAATAGCTTGAGTATTCAAATGGGTGGAACTTTTTATCTCTTGAATGGCTTGGCTAGTTGCTTGCATAAAAGTTTTGAGAGATTCCTCCAAAGATGATTGTTGTCTTGGTGGTGCCATAAATTGAGAAGTTGATTGAGGGATGGGAGGAAATGCTTGAGTAGGTGGACGAAATTGACTTTGTTGATGCACTTGTTGTCCACCTACATTTATGGGAGGCTGATTTTACCTCCATGAGAAATTAGGATGGTTCCTCCAATTTGGATTGTATGTTTCTGAAAATGGACTAGCAAATGGTTTTTCATAATTATTCAGTGCATTTGCTTGCTCAGCATAAAAATCAGAGTACCCAGCTGCAGAAGGACACATTTGTGTTGTATGCATAGGACTTGCACAAATAGAGCATGTTTCACTTTGAACTTGATTGACAGAATTCATCTCTCTACCTAAAGCTAAAGCCTCAACCTTACGAGTGAGATTGTCCAACCTAGCTTTTATATCTAAATCTTCACTGACTTCATACAATCCTCCTTTCTTAATTGTAGGGGCAGATCTCTCTCTACGATTGGAAAAATCCCATTGTTGTGAGCTTTCTGATAGATTCTCAAGAAATTTGTATGCCTCATCATCCCTAAGACTCAAAAATCCACCACCATTCATGGACTCAATCATGTTACGATTTGTTTGAGTCAAACCATTATAAAAATATTGTACTAGTCTCCATGTTTCAAAACCATGATGAGGACACTTTAAGATCAAATCCTTATCTCTCCCAACTCTCATAAAATTTCTCTTGTTCATCCTGATAAAAATCTGCAAATTCTCTCCTCAAAGCATTGGTCTTGGCCATTGGGAAAAATTTAGAGAGGAATTTTGTGACCAACAGTTCCCATGAAGTGATGGATCCAGGTGACAAAGAATTAAGCCATGCTTTTGCCTTATCCTTCAAGGAAAAAGGGAATAAACGCAAGCGAACAGAGTCATCAATGAAATTCTGGAACTTACAAGTAGCACAAATCTCAAGAAAATCCTTCACATGCATATAAGGATCTTCTCTATCCAATCCATGAAAAGTAGGAAGAAGGTGGATTATCTGTGGCTTCAACTCAAAATGTGCAGCAGTGGTTGCAGGCAATACTATGCAAGATGGAGGGTTAGTGGTTATGGGTGAGAACAACTCCCTAAGAGTTTTTGAATCATTTCCTATTTCTCCCATTATGGTGAATAATCTAAACTAACAAGACAATTTTCTTTATCACATATCCAAGTTCTCATACACCAAGCACAAAGAATTTTTGTTTTTTTTGTTTTTTTCTATTTAAAAAAAAATTAACCACAACTAGTAGAAGGAAAAATTCAATTAAGACCTAATTTATTTTCCTAACCAAGTTCCCCGGCAACGGCGCCAAAAACTTGTTGTGAAATTTTAAAATACTCGCAAATGTACGAACCGTACTGAAATATAGTTGGACAAGAACAAGGTCGAACCCACAAGGACTTGAATGAACGTAGGAAAATTAAATCAAATCTTAACCAAATTAATCCAAATCTAGTTTAATAAAAATTGGTTGTTTTGAAATTAAATAAACTTAAAAAAACAATTAATCTAAGCAAAGATATAAAGCAATAAAAAGATGTAAACAATCAAGAGAAAAGAATTAAGGTTTTGGAATCCGCCTTGTAAGTCATATCAGCATATATTTATGATCATTAATTTTTCCCAACTCACTACACGATAATCTAGAAATCAATCTTGCTATCATGGAAAATATCATAATTAAAACTTATGTTTAAAAATCTAAAGCATGTTCTTCTTCGCTTCTTAAGTATAAAACCAAATCATCAATTGTATTTGTAGCCAAACAAATCACAAGATATATCCAATTCTAAAAATCAAATCATAAATTGTATCCATTGACAGACAAATCACAAGCGATATCCAATTTTATAATCAAGAATTAATAAACCAAGCATTCAATTAATTAAGACAAATCCTAAATCATGAGAAAAACATGATTGAACTCATATCTAGAATCTCATCTTAGTCAATTGACATGAAGCAAGAACAATTTAAATCATTAAAGGACAACTGTTGTGGGAAAAATCAAATCACATAAATATTACCAATAATCCTTAACAAGGTTTCATCCTCAACCCTAATTATAAATTTAGCTACTCATAGTAATTGAAAGAAAACACAAAAATAAAATACTAAACATTAAACTAGAAAAATAATTAAAACTAACTGTCATGGAAGAGGTAGCCGCAGCTTTCTATACATTCAGCCCTCAGCCCTAGCACTAGCCTCTTTGAATTTTGCCCTAAAGAGCCTTTAAATAGGTAAAGGAATCCTATTACAAGTTGAATTCCCGTTTGGAGAAAATCCCAGATTTTTAGGCTTCACTTAACCGACGATTTCGGCCCATTTAGCTTCATAATTCGGACTTTTGGTAAACTACAAAGTTGTAGCCCTTTAAGTTAACTTTCCAGCCCAACTTGAATCACCTCGATTGGACATCTGAGCCGAAATTTATGCCGAAAATACTAACTGATATGCAGGCTGGAATCCTAATCCGAATTGGACTTGGATTTGGTGCAAATTTCCTTTAATTCCTTGCTCCAATTAGACTTAAATTTGATTGGGTTGGTCTTCTCTTGAATTCATGCTTGGCTGGATGTAAGTTGGCTTGATTCAATTGGCCTAGCCCCACTTTGCATGTAAAGCCTTTGTTACCTACAACACAAAGATATTATATAATCAGTCACAAAATACATAAAAGTAAGGCTAAATATGTAGATATGTGAGTACTTTATTGTATATATTTCATGCACATCAGCTAGCATAGCAAAAGATACTACAACAGAATGACTTCTATAATAAAGTATAGCAAAGTGAAACTACAGCAAAACAACTAATACTGCAAATAAAATAAATGAGGTTACCACAAAACAACTGATACAGCAAATAGAAATAAGGAAATCACAACAGAATAGCTAAAAAACATAAAACACTACAACAAAATGAATAACCACAAGAATGTCAAACAAGCTAAAAGGTGCCACTACAGAGTGGTGATGACGATTCTAAGCAAGTGTAACAGAGATGGCTTGCTTTCCCAATCTTGGATTGGATCATTCAGCAAGAATAGGTCTAAGAAGGGAACCAAATGCCAACACTGGTAATCTCATTACAGGTTGCTAGCATTGAAATTACTTGTGCTGGGGAAATGGCCTAAATGGTTTTGAATTCCAATTTGTAGAGTTTCAGAGAGTGGGAATGTTGTGAGAGAAAGAAAAGATAGTCTACTGATACATGCCTCTATTTCTACCATGTTTTCTCTCTTCCATTTTTACCACTTAGTTTTCTTTTGTTCTCTAGTTCTTAGTTTCTTTCTTACTCTTCGCTCGGTGTGTGTTCCTCCTTATGCATGGTTACCTCTCTTCCTTTTATACTGTTTGATTCTATGGGATTTCTCCCTTTTGTCCTAAGGCTTCACCAACCATTTTTGGTTTCTTGTGAGCATCTCTCCAAGATTGCCCACTAACCTGTTGGTTGCCCTGCCACTATCTCTGCTTAAAGTGTGCTTGCTACACCACTCTTCATCCCCAGACAAAATTCCTTGTTATGTTTCTCTCCTTTCTTAATTTCTACCTTCCCGAATGGATTAGGATTGGAGGCTCTCTCTATACCTATCTCTATGACATGCATCAAGTGGCCCCAACCCTTTGCTTGCCTCATTTGGGCGAAATGTCATCCTAGCAAGGCATTTCCCCAAAAGAAGCCTCAGCAAGAACCCCAAAATAGACCCCATTTTCTCCCCACCACCAAATCACACCCTTTAAATCCTTTGACCAATGGCTCACCTCTCCTGTATTGGCTGGATATAAATAGGTGGTGCCCTGACCCTTGTGTGAGTTCCACTATTCTCTGTGTTTGTCTTCTTTTACTCCCACACCATTCCTGCCATTCTTGCCTTGTCTTGTTTTGCTGTGTGTATTGGGTTTGTGCTTATCTCCCACGGCGTGAAGGATGTGTGGGCTTTTGGACTCGTACTGCCTCCCTTCACTTTCCTCATGGACTGGGCATTGTCCAGGCAGAAGTTCCCACCCGTCTAGTCCACTAGGCTTCCATTTCTGCTATTCCTTTTCCTATCATGCCCATGAGCCTGCTGGCTGTCATTCCTACCACATTGGCCCATTGGATTTATTACTCTTCTCTTGGGCTTTCCCGGACCATTTACTTTACTTTTATCTTTTATTATGCCCATGGGTCTATTAACTGTCATTCCTACCACGTTGGCCCATTGAGTTTACTACCTCTTTTCTTGAGCTTCCTCAGCCCATTTGCTTTACTTTTACCACTTATTGTTTCCATGAGTCTGCTGGCTGTCATCCCTGTCATGTTGGTTCATTGAGATTATTATCTTACTTTTATCACTTATACTCCTTTTTCCTCTCATTTTCCTTATTGTTGGGTTTCTTTTGCCATTGGACCTTTTGTCAAAAGTGGGCATCTACAATTTTTTTTTTTAATAGAAAGTTTCAACCTATGGTGTCCACTCTTGATGATAATTCTTTATCATCAAATCAAGACATCAATTAGTTTTTAGTGTAGGTGGAGATTGAACCCCAGGTCTCTTATTCAACCATTAAAGACTTTACTAGTTGATTGTTTTTGAATTAACATAAATGATTTTCAAAGTATGTTGGTACTTATTAAAAAAAAAAAAAAATTCAAAGTATATTGATGCGTTTGCTTTGGATAAAACCTATGTTTTTTTTGGGGAGGGGGGGGTTGGGGTAGGCATGTTATTAAATGTGAATGACTAACAAAATATATATATATATATATATATATATATATATATATATATATATATAGATTTGAGTTTACAAAGTGTCCTTTATGGGAATCATATCAAACATTCTTACTGCCAGTGATTTAAAATGTCCTTTATGTGGCTTTGATTCGGAAACTTAATTGCATTTATTCTCTCAATGTTATTTTGCAAGAGCTGTTTGGTTTGGTAACCAATTGAGCTTGAGAATTGATAGTCTACAACTTCTCTTTCTTATTCATTTGATTGAGATTTTACTAGAGCCTCTGTAGAGATTTGTTGTTGTGGAAGTTTTGTCAAAATAAATTTGACACTCAAAAGAGAAGCATTTTGTTAAATACTTTGCAATAAATCTCACCACACTCAAATAAATAATACACAAAGGAGTTATCAATAAAATAGAAACTTTTATTGATATTTAATACATTACACACACTTTGCTACACACACCACACTATTTCTCTCTTGCTATTTGTTGAGGGTGTTTTTACACTTCTTGTACTTTAGACATGTGTCTTGATGTAATTAAACAATGCTTAGTCTAGGTTTTTTCTAAAAAGGAAGTTGAGTCTGATGCTCCCACAGAATGGGCTCCAAGGTCATATTCTACCACTACCAATTTGTGCACAAACATTGAGTCCAAAGTCTAGGGGATGACGCTGCAAACTGGGCTTATTTTCTGTTTCTATCGTAGAATGAACATTTCTCTAGTTTCTGCTGTGGAAGTGACTTTGCTTAACTTTCTGCTATGCAGTAAAGTTTTCTGCACTTTTCTGCAATGTGGGTGACTATTCTCCATTTTCTTATGCAAAAATTTTTCTCCACTTTCTGCACATAAACTCTAAAACCCAAAGAAAATACCCATCAAGCAAATGTTAGTTTACATGGGTTAACGTAGTCTCAAATATTTACATACATATATTTGTATATATATTTATATATATTCACATACAAATATATAAAATATATTCTGCAGAATTTGAATTATAATGTGTGTGTGTGTGTGTGTGTATATATATATGTATGGTAGAATTAGTTAAAACTAAACACACTAATACAAGTGTCAGCAAAGAATACATAAGGTTTCTGCCAGCATAATCATGAATTAAAAGAAAGGTGTTCTAAGCAAGATAATGACTAAGAGAGCTCAACTTCAACTTACACATCCTTGTTACCTAATTAGGCTACAAAGTTGAGTGGTTTGGAATGTGAGTCAAAGTATTCATCCTTTGGAGATTGCAAAGAGTGTGCTTTGGTGTTTTTTAAGGGAGGGAAAGGATTCCTAGTGATGCATGCTAATTCTGCCATGTATTCTCTACTTTCTCTCTTCTCTCAAATATCACGTTCTTTCTCTTTTCTCTCTTTTTCACTTTCAACTCACTATTTAGATTTCCTTCATATGTTTTTCCTTGATTTCTATGTTGTTCTTCCTACTATTCTTGTTGTGGTAGTTCCCACATTCATGGCCATTGTTCCTTTTATACCCAAGATCAAGCCTATGTGATTTTCCTTTTTTACCCTTGTTTTCATCAACCATTTTGTTTACTATAGACATTTAGCCAACACCCACAACTTTCAATTTTGGCCATGTACAGGTGGGTTCATTTCCACTACCTTCTAGCCGCAAGTAGTGGGTTCAATCCGACTACCTTGGCTTTACGACAAACTTCTTTGTCTTTTTGGATAAAGGCCAATCGGCCACAACAATCTTGCCTCTCTCTTTCTCTTTATCTTTAATTCTCTTTGTTGTCATTCTCTAGCATGCATCAGATGGTTCCCACTTACCTTTTTCTCATTTTTGGTAAAGATGTTTTACTAGCAAAGCATATTATCAAAAGTGGTCTCGACAAGATACCAAATCTAAGTCCTTTCCACCCTCCACCAAACCATACCTTCTACACCTCATTGGTCATGGGCCTTACTCCTTCGCATGGTTGAGATGCAGAAGGGCAAAACCCAGACCTTACCTTACTTGCTTGCCTTGCTACTTTTGTCTTTTCTTTGATTTTGTTTTCTTTCTCCTTCACCCGTTTTTCGTTGCTTTTGCTTTGTCTTATCGTGCTTCTCTTTGCTCTTTTTTCCTTCATGTGTTTCTAGTTGTTGTTGCTTTGTTTCCTACTATGTTTGTCATTTCTTTTAGTTTGTTTTTTCTTTTCTTCACGCAGTTCCTACTGTTGATACTTTTTGCTGTTCCTTGTTTCTTTCTATTGTGTTTCTTCATATTAGTTTTCACTACCATCCTTTTATACAAAAGGATTTGGGCTTTTGTAGGCCAAATAACGTTTACTGGATCAAAAGGATATTAGACCCAATTTGCCTTAATCTGCCAAAGTCATTCTGCAAAAGATTTGTATGCTACATAAAATCACTTTCCCTTGCACTCCTTTCTCAGCCCAAGTGTAAGTCTAGGTTTTTATTTCCTTTTTGTTTTCTTTGGGCCTTTATTGCTCTTCGGTATTTTTGGTGGGCCTTTAGGCGTTACTTATTATTGGGCTTTCTTTCTCATGAGCTTTAGGCCATTGCTTTTAATTGGGCGTTGCTCCTCATGGACTTTTGGGTACGAATTTGCAAAAGCAAGCATCAACACTATTTCCCTTACACTTGTATATTATTCTTTGTAGAAACTACACTTTTTGAACTATCACACACTTCTTGCTTTATTGGATACAATGCTTGTATCTTACAGAGGAGACAAGAAACCATTAAATGCTTTCACCTAAATGCAAATGAAAATAAAACTACACTAGTGGATAAGGTAGAAAACACATGGCTAAAGAAAAGTCAAGAAAGGCAGCACAGATGCATCTTCACCTAGCCTAAGCTATTGTCCCTAATATACAAACACATAACACATGAAAACTATTTCACCGTCCAAACTAAAGTTGGTGATGAATCTTACACCCTCCACCAATTCTTCGATTTGATGAGATTCAAAAAGAAGATATGTTGATCTTTAGGGCTTTGGCCCTTCATTGCATCTGGCATTGGGTCTTTGCATTAGCTAATGCAATAGAACACAAGCAGATGCAAGTGTCAAGTGAGGTCAGGAATTCATCCAATAGGAACAATAGATGGTCAAGACCTGTACATAACTCTGTTAAGCTTAATTATGATGCAATTGATTGCCCCTCAAGCATTATTCGTGTAATATTGGAATAGGTTGCCCCTTAATGTTTTTTTGTTGCTGTTTTAATAAAAGTTTTGTTATTCATTAAAAAAAAAAAAAGCATTGAATTATTTTCCAAATATTTTGCAAATTCAATTTCTTATGTCTCATATATTGTTGTGAAGATATACTACTTTCACGTCGCATTAATTCAGAAGTTAACATTGCACTAGATAAAATTTAGGGTATTTTGCATTTTTGTCCTCTCAAATAAGGGATATATTTTATTTTGGTCCCTTAAAAAAAAAAGTTCAATTTTGGTCTCTCAAAATTTTAAATGCAACAATTTAGTCAATTAAACTCTTTTCCATTCATATCCTGCATGCTTGACTAATAATGTCATATTGATACAAGAAGCAACCATTTTTTTTTTTTTTTTTGAGAAAGAAGAAGCAACCATATTTAAGTGAACAAAATCGTACTAAACCCCGCGTGCGCACACACACATATATAAAAGTAATAGAGATTTTTATTTAAATGAAGTTATGTACAACGGGTAAGAGAAATGAAGTACATGTTGAAACATCTTGAACAACAGATACAAATATCAAATTGGATAATAGAAAATTTAAACACCCTAAAATCACTAGCATAGATTTGTAACAAATTAAGGAGTCAATAAACATATCAAACCTGAGGAGCACTCCTTGAGAATGAGAAAGGAAGCCACAAGTTCCTGGGATGCTCAGACTGGCCGGCTAGCTGAGAGGAAGGAGAACCACATCTCTTCACTTGCTCATCTTTGTTTCTCTCATTCCATATTCAGGTCACACCCTCACTAACACAATATATGTGTGTATATATGAGTCTATGAGAGTATTAGAATGTACTGGCTTTAATGTGCCAAACTAGTACCTTAGCAAGTAGAGGGTAGGGACCTCTCTGTTGTGAGTACTTAAGATGTAAGCCTGTATCATTAAAGGTTACCTATGACGAAATATATACACTAATAAAAAGTCATACTATTATTTATAAGGTGCACCAAAATGTCCCAATATTAAAAATATGTAGTGATCACTATTTACAACTAGTACAACTAGTATGTAACCCTTGCTTACACACGAGAATGATGAATTGTAGTGGTATTATTGATGTTAGTTTGAGTCATTAAACATATAGGACATAATTCAACCAGGATATTTGGAGGTACTAAAATAGTTTTTTCTTACTATTTTCATTTATACCGAGTTTCTCATTACATTACTATTATATATATAATTTTGAAAATCACTATTAGATACTACATATACAATATTAATTTACAATTATTGTCTGTGAAATTTTACTAAATATAACACAAAATAAAATAATAAATTGGTCAAATAGTAATTCCTAAATTGAATAGAGATAGGTGCATGATCGTTTAACTCAATTACAGTTTGTTAGATTCAATATCTTTGCATATAAAATATCTTAATAGAAACAATATAAAAAATATGTTCATTAGTTTAGAGAAAAAATAACAGCAAAAATATAAACAATTTAATTTGTATGGAAATCTAACAAAAGCAAAATCTAATTTTGATTCTAATTAAATTTTCTCTAAACTTTGGTTTAAAAAAGCAAATAAATATATTACCTAGTTAGTGACAGACCCTACATAGTCATAATATATTACATAAATGACTTATAAATTTGAATTGTTTTTAGTTATACAAAAAAAAAAAACTAATAAATATAAAAATCATTCAAAAATTATGTTTTTTATGGTTTATTTATATTAAACTTCTCGTTTTTTTACACTAAATTAACTCATTTGACACAAAAATTATAAAAAAATAAAATAAAATAAAATAAAATAAAATAAAAAAACTTAGATTAGATGGAACACATGGCGTAAAATTAGACTCTAATTGAATTTCAATTTGTAATCTCATGCATATACATGGATATACTTAAAAGATAAACATTAAGATGCATAATATAATAATCTTACATATATAATTTAAATATTATTGATAGTTATTCTTTTTTTTTTTTAACTCTTTAAAAAGTCTTGTAAGAGTGTTATTAGGTAGAAAATGTAAATTGTCTATTTTTTAAATATTTTTATGTTCATTAATTCTAGACTCTTTGGTTTTTGTACACAATAACTCACTTGAATGGATATTTATAATATGGTCTCACATTTGATTCCAAAGTTTGGAAATAAAACTCTCTCTAAAAATAAATAATTTAGGACATCTAGCACAAAATTGAACTTCAATTATAGAATTTAATTGGATTTTCTCTCAACTTTACTTATATATATATATAGATGATTTATAAACTTGAATTGTTATAAGTTCTACCAAAAAAAAAAAAGGCTTATAAATATAAAATCATTTAAAAATTATGCTTTTTTTATGGTTTACTTATATTGGACTTCTCTTTTTTTTACACTAAATTTATTCATTTGGTATAGAAATTAAAAAACTTAGATTAGATGGGACACATGTTGCAAAATTAAACTCTAATTGAAATCTAATTTTTACATTGAATTAACTCACTTGGTACAAAAATTTAAGAACTTAAATTAGATGGGACACATGACACACAATTAGACTCTAATTGAATTCCAATTTGAAATCTAATTAGATTTTCTCTCAGTTTTACCTATTATATATATATATATATATATACTAGCATGTAATCCCATGCAAACACATGGATGCATTTAAAATTAAAAAAAAAAAATTTATTATAAAAATATAAATAATTAGTCAATTTTTTTAAAAAAAAAAAAAAAAAAAAAAACATATAACACATGCATTCATGCATACATATAGATACATTTAAAATTAGATACAATTTTTTATCATAAAATATAAATTATTTTTTAAAAGTAAATATAATTAGTCACATATTCAAATTCTTACCTAAATTTAATACTACTTGTGGGTACTTTTTTGGAGTTACTTGGTAGCCTTTTGGCTTTCTGTACTCTTCTTTTTGGTATCCCACATCAAAGAAAACTCCCTCCCCCCTCTGCCTTATAAGCATGAGCTGAAGAGAAAGGAGTACCATCAATCCTCTGCCTTATAAGCATGAGCTGAAGAGAAGGAGTACCATCAGTTCATGCTTATAAGGCAGAGGGGGGAGGGAGTTTTATTTATTCTAAATTAGAAAACTCTTTAAGAATAAATAATTTAGAATACATAGCGCAAAATCGGAACTTTAATTCGGAATTCTAATTTGAGTTTCTCTCAACTTCACCTATTATTATATATATAGAATATAGACTGTGTATAATCTGTGCATATGCACAGTACAATTAAAAACAACACAATTACACATATATAGGTTCAAATTGTACCTTATTTAAGTCATAGATATATACGTGAGTTTTTTACTCTTTCTTTCTTCTTTATTTGTTTATTTTATTTTATTTTTTGAATATACACATGAGTTTACATTTTTTTTTTATTGTTTATTTACATTAGACTCTTCGTCTTTTACACAACATTAACTCACCTAGAAATTAAAAAAAATATATAGATAGGACACATGGCGAACAATTAGACTACAATTAGAATCCAATTTGAAATCCAATTAGATTTTCTTTTAACTTTACCTATTAATATATATATATATATATATATATATATATATATATATATATATATATATATATATATATATATATATATATATATATATAGACTAGCTTATAACCCCATGCATATGCATGAGATATATTTACAAATAAGCATAACTAAATGTGTATTAAAATCTTTATAAGTTTATAAATAATATATATAATTTTTGTATATTTGAAAATATAAAATAAATATATTTATATGAAACAAATGAAAAAAAAAAAGTCATTTAAATTGTTTTCTATGAAATTCTCAATTTTAGTTTGTCCAACCCTAACAACAACAACAATAATAATGGTGTTTTTTTTTTTTTTTGAGGAAATGGTTTTCTAACTTAATGACTGTGGTGGGCCTTTTTATGTACTAGGCTGGAGTGCTCCTGTTGTACTACGGCCTAATGATTTTGGGGTAGGAGAGTTGGGACCGGTTTAATTGAAACTCACCTTAGGCCAGCTTGTGCACAAGTTAGAACCCCTGGTAGGAATCTTGGTGAAGTCACGTGTCCACGGCAGGAGATACTATCACAAAAAAACATTATACCAAAAGAAACATAATACAACAAGATAACTAAAATGTTTTAACTAAAGCACTCGCTACTAACGACGATAATGCTTAAACAATTTCATGAAAGGAAAATACGATAATGTAATTATGACAGAAGTGAGCTAATAATAAGAAAGTAGCATTAGTCCTTGATCAATCATAACAAAATAAGGAAGGGGATTAGTTTGCTAAACTTGGCTCCTTGGCAGATTCGAGTCCAAGAAGGGAACCAATTTCCAATGTGAATAACTTCACAGGGAAATCCTGCCATGGAAATTATTCACTTTGGAAAATGGACCAAAGTGGCTTAATTTCAGATTCTTAACTTGCTAGATAGTGGGCTATTGAGAGGGAGAGAAGTGGGTAGTCTACTGGTGCATGATTTTCACTCCTATCACTCCCCTTTTCTTCCTCATTCTTGGTTATGTTATTTTCTTTGTTTATCTTCTTTGTTTTTCCCTATTTCTCTGTTTTCTATATTTTCCCTATTCCTTTTTCCTTCCCCCCCCCCCCCTTTATTGTGCACAGTTAAGGCCTTTTTATACTGCCTATTGTGATAAGATTTACCATTTTTACCCCTTCAACTACTTTTGGCTTGTTGTGGGTGCCCATCCTGGACTGCCCACTGGTTTGTTGGCTGCTCAGCCATCGCCATTACTCTGTGTTGGCCGCGCCACGCTTCATTCTTAGACAAAGTAGTTTTTTTTTTGTTTTTTTGCTTCCCTTGGCACTCTCATCCGAATAAGGGCTGGGTTTCTCTCTTACTAACTCTTATAGCATGCACCTAGTGATTTCAACTCATGTTTGCCTTTTTTGGGTGGTATGTCATCCTAGTAGGACATTTCCCCCCAAAGAGCTTGAGTGGGAACCTTAGAATAGGCTCCCCCTTCTCCCTACTACTAGGCCACACATTTTCTTACCTCTGACCCATGGCCCACCTCTTCTATATTGGTTGGGTACAAATAGGTGGTGCCTAAGCCTTGTGTGTGCACTCTACTCCCATATGAGTCCATTGCCCATCTAGTGTTCATGTGTTTGCCATTGTCTGTAGGTTTGTCTAGTTCTGTTGCACGTTCTGCTGCTTGTTTAACTCGTGTGGCATGGATGAGTCATTGGGTCTTCATTCTTTGTGTCTTATTCCTTCCTCGGGGTCAAGGATGGACACAGGTGAGGACCCGTGGGGGCCTACGCCCCCCTGGCCCATTTTTTTTTTTTAGGAGCTTAATTTTCCAAAAAAAAAAAAAAAAGACTTGCTCCCCCCCCCCCCCTTTACTTTTAGCTTGGACCCCCTCCAAATTTGTAAAACCCAACCGGCCAGCCTACATGTAAAACTCAGCCGACCAGTCCACATGTAAAAAAGAAAAAGAAAAAAAAGGGTAAGTTCAAAAATGTAAACCTAGGCTACCCGACCCAGCAGTCTGAAGACTATAGTTTCCAAACGGAGAACAAAAATAAAAAGAAAAAAAAACCTAAGTGCTAAGAGGCAAGATAGAGAGAGTGAGAGGCGAGAGACTCTGCCGCTGCTTACACTGTGAATGAAGTCGCCAAAACGCGAGGTGAGAGCTTGTTGCTACTGCCAATGCTATAACGCTGCCACCACGCGAGACCCATCTTGCAGACCCACGGGACACCCATCTTGCCGTGACGCCGCTACTGGTTTTGATCTACTCCAACCTTTAGAGTTCGCAGTTCACACTCAACTGACTCAAGTATTTAATCTATCCTTCAAAATCTCAGAATCTATGCTTGTGGTGTTTGTGTTTTAGTGAATCTGTGCTTGTGTTTTTTTTTTTTTTGGCTTTTTGGCTTTGTGACTGTCTTTGTGTCTTTGTGAATTGTGACACTTTGTCTGTGACTATCTCTCTTATATTATATAGAACAAAGAGAGAGAGAGAAAAGAGTCTTTAGAGATTAGAGAAAATATCAGTGTTTGGCTGGTTGTTGTGTGGTAGTTAGGCAATAAAATAGGGACAAGTCACAACAATAGGAAAAATGATCCAACTTTCAAGGAATAAAAATGGTAAAGTGTTTGTTGATAGTGCATAATAAAATCATAGTGTCGGTAGTGGGACTGGGTGAGTGACACAAAAAAAAAAAAAGGAAAAGATACAAAGACAAAACTAGGTGAGTGACAAAAAAAGAAAAAGATAAAAGATAAAGACAAAAGACAAAAGACAAAAGACAAAGATAAATCATATAATATAATAAATTGTCACACAATTTTATTAAAATAACAGTGATTCACTTGCACCTATTGTTAATTCATATAATATATAATTCTTATTTTATTTGTAGATCATGAGAAAATCAACTATAATGTTTGATTTTTTTCAAAAGAAAAGATTCAAATTTTTCGGAAGTCAATGTACTGCCAACAACTAATGTTGCTAATTTTTTTTTTTTTTTTTTTTTGCCATTTTTGCCTACTATTGATAGTCATTTATATATTTTATTAACTCTTTAAAAAATTTTGTAAGGATATTATTAGGTATAAAATGTAAATTGTCCCTTTTTTTTATATATTATTTATTTTATTTTATTTTTTTACGATTTATTTATTCTAAACTCTTTGATTTTTGTATTTAATAACTCACTTGGATGAATATTTATGATGTGATCTCACATTTGATTCTAAAATTAATAAATAAAACTCTTTAAGAATAAATAATTTATGACACGTGGCACAAAATTGGAACTCTAATTTGGAATTCTAATTTGAGTTTCTCTCAACTTCACCTATTATATATATATATATATATATATATATATATATATATATAGACAATTTGTAATCTAATTGAATTTTCTTCCACTAAAATTAAAAATACACCCCAACTAATCCAAGTTTTATTAGATACATAAAAAAAAAAGACTATGCTATCCCACAACACAAAAAATGCCAACAGCACAATCTAATAAATCCTCTATCCACGCAGAGTGTTCCTTCTTCTCCTTTCTAACCCCACATCAAATTGACCCATTATTTAAAGGGACAAAATCGAATTAACCTCATATCTTAAATGATCACAAGTACAATTTACCAATGGCAATGTTGGCTAAAATAATGGTTTACCCAATGTACCCCGTTGGTCACGTAATAATCAAGAAATGGAGGAAAGTTAGATAAATTTTTTTTTTTTTTTTGACAACAAAGTTAGATAAAAGATTAAATCGGTTTTGTTTTGTTTTGGTTTTTTTAGGATTGAATTAGAACTTCTTAAAATTAAGACCTCATTTGGGAGTTCTTAAGAGAATGAAATTGAATGATTATAAAAGAATTGAAAGGAATGGAATAGATATTTAAGTAAGGAAAAGAAATAAAAAAGAAATAGAAAAGAAAAGAATATAATGGAATTAATAAATTTGTTTGGGAGTAACATAGAAGGAAATGAATGAAATTATTTTATGACAATATTACTATTAGACCCTTATTTTAAAAATAAATGACTAAATATATAGGGGTATTTTGAAAGTTTTACTAAAAAATTCATTAAATCTAAATTACATTCCCTCTAATTTCTCCCAATTTTGGGGGAATAAAAATTTGAGTTTTTGAATATATTCCCCCTATCCATTCTATTCCCTCCTACTTAAGTTTCCAAATAAGGGGAATGAACTTTTCCATTAAAACACCAAAACAAGAGAAGGGAAAAATATTCTAAAACTATATTTTTTATTCCTTTCCATTCCATTCATTTTTCTAATTCCAAACGAGGGCTAAAGTACTAACCCATTATTTAAGGAACAAAAATGTAATTTATCCTAAACTACATTGAGACACAACTATTAACAACCATACAACTATTATGGAACATCCATTCTCTTCAACTTTTGTCATATAAGTATAAAAATGAAAAACATTGAAAAAGAAATGATCACACTCCTTATTATTAGGAAGATCTGTATTCGTGGGAGGGTTTGTTATGTTAGGTAAAAAAAAAAAAAAAACAAACAAACAAAACAAAAAAAACAACTATATCTTCCTTTGATCTCTCCACAAGTTGTTAAGTTGTTTTTTTCTTCTACAATTGGTAACAGATTAATGTTGGAGTCTATCTTTTTAGTTCACGTTTTAATCCATTTGTGGGTAGAGGAAAACTTTATCCCCAAAGGAAATGAACAGTAGCAGGGATGAGGAGGAGGATGTATATCTTCCTTTTTCTCTCCACCAGCCAATTTTCCTTATCCAAACAATGCTTTTGTCTTCTTCTCCCTCGTTTTCTTTCCGTTCCCTCCATTCCACCAAACCAAACTTAGTTAGGTAAGTGACGCACCACAGATTCAGCAAACAGATGGTAACAAATTCTATGGTTTTTAATTGGGTTAAGATTTTAACCCAAAAAAAAAAAAAAAAATTGAAAATTTGTTATTCTTTTTAAAAGAAAGGAGGTTTACTTTATCTTAGATATATTTTATTTTATTTTATTTTATTTTTATGTGAATTAGGCAGGTATGTTGATCATCTATCATTTAAAATATTGGCTTACAAAAATTAAAATATAAAAACAATTTCCCCCTGCCCCCAAAAAGTTTATGGTTTTCAATTAGGTTAAATTTTTGTTGGTATAATATTTTGAAGACCTTTTTGTAGGGAAGTAAAGTAGTACACATCTACTTTTTTAAGAGCTCAAATTTGGTAAGAATGGGGTATAAAACTCATGTTTACACCATCCAAAAAAAGATTGCCACATGCTTTTTTGTGTGCAGGAGAGCTCTTGAATTTGTTGTAGATGCTGGTTTCCCTAGGTTAATGATAGAGGGAGATAATACCAATGTTATGCAAGTTATTTCTTCAGATGTGGCTGACTATTCATTCCTTGGTAATGTGGTTGATGATATTTGCCATTTGATGTCTAGTTTACGGTGGGCAGCAATTCTAGTACAATTAGGAGGGGAGGCAATAAGGTAGCGCATGTTCTTGCTCAACATACGAGAAATTTAGAATATGATCTATATTGGTTGGAGGACTCTCCCCCACCAGCTTTGGAGGCTTTGTATCAGGATTCGTTATTATTATGATTAAATGAATGAAGTTTCTTTCTCCAAAAAAAAACCTCAATACATCTTACTATATCTAATAATACCATATCAGTCTTTTACTTAAAACCTAAAGTATGGTGTTTATTGAGATGTTATATTGTGTGATGAAATGATTTTATGTTTTAGTAATATGATGATGTCGCATGTCTTTATTAGAGGGTATATACAAAAAAGTTTATACCAAGTCCCCATAAAATTTAATTTATTTTTTTAAACCACTTATTATTACTACTAATTGTACTACATAAACTACACAAAATTAATGTAATAAGTGAGTTTCAACTTTCAACTGCATAAAATTTTTTTGTGATTGGTATCTCAAAAATTTCCTTTTTTTTTTTATAATGAGATGATATTTTTTAAAAATTTGGGGAACTTAAGCTTAAGTCTAAGCGTCGAGCTGCAATTAAGTAGGATTAAAGTGGATGGGGACAGTAACCAAAACTTGAAGGGAGCTAAAAATAGAAGAAAAGGTGAGGTGAGTTCTTTTGTCAGTTTGTGGAGTCACGAGAGGAGGGTGATAAAGATCCTAATTGTTTTTTTACAGAAATAAAACATCACGTAACTCTAACCTAACCTGTGGGAGAAACAAATCAGTCTATGAGGAAACTCGTTCACGTGGCATAGTTGCCACGCCTTACGTATCGTTGACAGCCTCTGTAGCAGTATAAATAAGACTCATAAGAGCCACCCAAAAACAAACACAAAAACACACAAAACATAAAAGCTCATTGCTTTTGTTTTCTCTTACAATTATTGGTGGTGGCTCTTCAACAGTCTTCTTGCTTTGCCTCTGATACATATAATAATGGACTCCATGGATCCTTCTCGAGCTTTTGTCAGGAATGTCAAGCGTCTCATTGTTAAGGTGTTATACCCTTTTAAGAGTTATATATGTTTATCTTCTTCTCTGCTGCAATCTTTGCTTTTCATTATGTTTGTTTGTTTGTTTTTGATTATATGGGGGGCTTTATGTTCCATTATTCTTGGTGTTTACAAACACAAACACAAACATCGCACTTTTATAGACCCTTTAGTGCCATTTCCTTGTTTAAATATAGGCATCACTGTGTATTGTACACTGTTCCTATATATAATCTATTTTATGTTATAAATGTGGACATTAATAAAAATAGATATCGCGTGTAAAATTATAGACGTTGTGTGTGTGTTTGTAGCGTATATCAATGATCGTGTGTAAGACCGATTTCCCTTTAAATATTGTATCTTTGTATGACAACATCGGCAATGCATGGCGTAGAAAGCGTATTTGGGGAAGTTCATTAATTTTATCGTGAAAATAAGGTTACCCATATTGATTTTGAACCCACAGATCCTCTATTTCAAGTCTTCTTTATTTTAATCCTTTTCTGCACGTGACATACATAGCAACAAAAAAAAAAAAAAAGCCGTAGAAAATAAAATTTGAAGGTAAAATCTTTTAGAGGTAAAAAAAGAAAAATTCAAGGTCGAATTTTTTTTTACAAAATCAGTTGGGTTAGAACTTAGAATGTACTCATTTTGCATTTTGGACTTAGGAACTTTGAACTCCTATTTGTGGTTTTTGGGAATCTTATTTTGTCATCATTGTTGTTGCTATTATTAGTATTATGATGATGATGATGCAAGGTTTTCGAAACATTGCTGATACTGTGGGATTGTTTCTGTGAGTTTGAGACAAACTGTACTGATAGATAATGCAACTAAAATGGCGTACATACAGGAGATTCCAATTGTAATGACATGCCCAAGTTTCATGTTTACTGAGGAAATATTTTGACAAAGTTCAAGTGTAGTATAAGAAGCTGGAATACATTTTCAGAATCTAGCTGCATCCTTGCCCAACTAGTTCCAGATTGGGGGTATATATGAGCACTTCAATAGTGGAGAAAAACATCTTTTGTTTTGATTGTTTTTTTAAACTATAGCAATATCTTTTTTTGTGATTATGACTAAACATCATTGATTACTCTTGCATATCTAGAAGCATTGTCTTGCATCATTGAGGAAAACTGTTTTTTATTGAGGGGGAAAAATGAGGAATACCCCCCTTGCCCTTTTATTTATTTATTTATTTTTCATTTTGCAAAGCTTCTATGTTGTGATAATTAATTATGGTTTATGATTTCATATTTTTTTGCTGGAAATTATTCAATACTTGCATGAATGGTGGGTTCCATTATAAATTAATTTAGTACAATCTAATATTATGTGAGATGAGAGAGTATTGCTTCTGGAGCACTCAATAATTGCTTATGTTTGCTAATTATTTTGGTTTGATTTGTTTGGATCATTGAAGGTTGGAACAGCTGTGGTTACTCGAGGGGATGGAAGAATAGCACTTGGCAGACTAGGGGCTCTCTGTGAGCAGGTATGTTATTCTATAGAATTGGAGAATGGTTTTTATTTTTTTTCATTTTTAACTCTATTGGTGTCAAAATGGGCAGCTTTTCCAGGACTTCTGAAAATCAAAATTATTCTAAAACAATCTCATAATAAATGTAGTTTTTGTGGCTGTTAACGTTTTTCTCACCCCATAACTAATGAAATCCATGCAGCTTAAACAATTGAACGCTGGAGGCTATGAGGTCATTTTGGTGACTTCAGGTGCAGTTGGTCTTGGACGCCAAAGGCTTAGATACCGGAGAGTGGCTAACAGCAGGTCATTACAATTTCCATTTGCTTTAACACACGTTTATACTTGAATACCTTGTGACCAGCAATTTGAGTGAGATATTTATACTGACCATTTTGTGTTATTCATATGAAAAAGTGAAATTCAAGAATCCATATATGTTTTGCAGCTTTGCTGATCTCCAAAATCCGCATAATGACTTTGATGGAAAGGCATGTGCAGCTGTAGGGCAGAGCAGTCTCATGGCTCTTTATGATACCATGTTCAGCCAGGTACAAATATATTTTCTATCTCACATTGGATTTACATTTGAAAGTGCGTTTGTCTAGTGCTTTTTTCTGTTCTGAATTACTTCACACGTGCTTTAGCAGGTTAAAAATAAATTGCACTTCCTGCACTGTCTTCCCTTCCCCCCCCCCCCCCCCCCCTTTTCACCCTTCCTGCTCTGAATTGTGGAACTGGATCCTTTGGAGAGTTCCATTTCATATATAAGATTTTTTTTTACATTTTTTTTTTTTATCTTATAGTGTATAGAATGTCATGTCATTTAAAAATTTAAATGACATGGCACTGGATACACCTCTAGATATGTAATATTTAATCTAAATCATGAAATGGGTCTATTCAAATAGAAATGATCGTAATACCTGATGTGCATCCTCACTTCTTGTAAGTGCTAATATAGGGCTCTTATATATGCAGCTTGATGTGACTTCTTCTCAACTTCTTGTGACGGATGGTGTTTTTAGGGATAAAGGTTTTAGGCAGCAACTTTCTGACACTGTGACCTCATTATTAGATCTGCGGGTTATTCCTATTTTCAATGAAAATGATGCAGTGAGTGATAGGAAAGCACCATACCAGGTATGTAATCCTTTATGTTTGCCTCTACTTAAGCATTTGACATTTCAATTGGCTCTGCAAGTTGTTTATGATTTTCTTTCTTCTACTTTTTGTTCCTATTTAGTAGGGAGTTATCTAATTGTAATTTATCATCTGATTTTTCTACTGCTTCTGCTAATTCTTGTACTCAACAACCAATGGCTGAAGTACCCATCATCAATGGCCTTCTGGTTTTCAATCAACCTCAAGTCAAGTTCTAAACCAGGCTAAGAACCTCATCACTAATGATTGTTGGGGTTCCAACCAGGCTCGAGTCATGTTCTAACTAGGCCAGCCATATGGGGCTTGATCTAAAACATCTCCCCTATTTTGTATGGCTTTCTTTTTATCAATATACATGTAACTGAAGAAACTTTAAGGACCCCTTGAGTTATCATAATCTGTTGGCTGAAAATACATTCATGACCTTCATTTTTGCCAAACATAGTGAAAGTAAACCAACACCAGTAATGATTAGACATTCTCACTCACTTGGTGCACACACAAATCCTTGTGTTACTCAATTTTATGAACAATACTTGGTGGTGGTGGCAAAGTCATTTTCCTGGGCTTCATTTTTTAAAAACCTTTGAGGCCCAAGCTCCTTTGCTGATATATGTGAATTGCGCGACATAAATTGCTTTTGTTAATTTGTGCCAATTTTTTGTAATTAGATTTTGATATCAATAATCTATATTCCCTGTTTTAATAATGTGTCTTTTTATTCTGACTGTAAGCATCATTGCAGGATTCTTCTGGTATATTTTGGGATAACGACAGTTTGGCAGGTCTATTGGCTATGGAACTAAAAGCTGACCTTCTTGTTTTATTGAGTGATGTGGAGGGCCTGTATAGTGGTCCTCCAAGTGACCCAAAATCCAAGCTAATCCATACATATGTCAAAGAGAAACATCAAGGGGAAATAACATTTGGAGACAAGTCCAGGGTGGGAAGAGGGGGTATGACTGCCAAAGTTAATGCTGCTACTTGTGCAGCTGATGCTGGTATACCTGTTGTTATTACTAGGTATTATTCTATCGTTTGCTTGTATAAGTATATAATATTTAAGAGTGTGGTCTAAAGATACTTTTCCTAGGAAATAAAAAATCTTGAACGTTTATTGTTTTCAGAGCTGGAATGTTAACGAGCCAGTGAACTCATGGTTCAGCTGTTAGATTGTTAGAATCACCAGTTGCAATCATGTTGTCATGGAAGAATTTTTTTTTCTCGTCTCAGTTACAGACTTAGAGGAATGGGCTTGAAAAACTGATGATTTAAGCAGAAAGATACTGATTAGCAGCTATGCTCAAGATACCAACAACTAATCAATCTTTTACTTTCTTAAGATGTTATATACTGTTCTTGGTTACTCTAAAATGATTTTAAAACTTTTTTTTTTTTTTGAAGTGGCAAAGCCACAGACAACATCTTAAAAGTACTTCAAGGAGAGCGTATTGGTACTCTTTTTCACCAAGATGCACATTTATGGACTCTAGTTGGAGATCAAGTTGGTGCACGTGAGATGGCAGTTGCAGCTCGGGAATGTTCTAGACGGCTTCAAGTAAGTCACATCATGTTTTCTTCAAATTGGCAAAGCCTAGGGCTGCTTGTGTTACTATATATTCTCCTAGGGGTTCAATTTCTATGTCCAATGTACTTTTGAATACTTCAATATAGTATCATGAAGGTGGTCATATTGACAACTTCAATATATTTTATGGATTTCTCACCATAGGCCTTAGAAGCTCATGAAAGGAGGAAAATATTGCTGGACATAGCTGACGCTTTGGAGGCAAATATAAGTGTGATTATGGCTGAGAATGAAGCTGATGTGGCTGCTGCAGAGGAGTCTGGATATGAGACGTCACTAGTGTCTCGTTTGGCTCTAGAACCCAAGAAGGCAAGTGCTTGTTGAGTACCAGATTTATATTTTGATAATGAACATGAGCATATATGTAGTATTTTCTTCTATGTAATAATTCAATAAAATGATCTCTTTATCAAAAAAGTCTCTCATTTTAGTCTTTGTTTTGTTCAGATCTGCACTCTTGCAGAGTCTGTTCGCAAACTTGCAGAGATGGAAGAACCCGTTGGTCGCGCTTTAAGTAGAACAGAGGTCAGGACTCCTTACTGAATTCTGTTTATCTGATAAATGAAATCAAAGCATGGAAAATGCTTTTAGGGGTTTTACACCCTTTAAAGTTCAAAGATAATAAATTAGAAATGGTTTCTAAGAGAATTATGCTGCTTTCTTGGGAGGTTTAGGCTTTGAATTGAAATCAGCATGTTACAAACAAAAATAAATCATGTTTATCTTTTCACCAATAAAATAGGTTGTGTATTTGATTATCAATAAGTTCTTTGATCATCATATTGGCACTTCTGACGACTGCTCTTGCATTCAGCTTGCAGATGGGCTCATTTTAGAGAAAAGATCATGTCCTTTGGGTGTCATCCTGGTTATTTTTGAGTCTCGACCTGATGCTCTAGTTCAGGTGAAAGTCAAAATCCCTTCTTATGAACCCCCCCAGCATCTATTAATTGCTAAAGATGTTCAAGATGACCTATATAAAAAGATATTTTTTAGCCGAGCAGTTCATTTTTAAAAAATATGTTTGTGATTGACCAGAACTTTTCTGTTTTATAATAGTATTTATGGGCCAGAACATGCATATTACCTTGCCTGAACCTTAAATAATTGGTGTGGATTTTCTCGGAAAGGAACTGCAAAGAATGATGTGTGTTGAGGGTGAGATGTTTCTTGGACCAAATGCTGAGCAAAATTTTCTTGAGTCACCCCTTCACTTGGGTGGATGAAAATGATTATTGTTTATAAAAGAAAGTAAGAGGAAGAGTAACAGAAGAAGAGAAATAAGTCATGAGCACCTAAAGAAAGCTTCAAGCTGCAAATCTCAATTCAAGAAGCACCTACAGTAAAAGAAAATTATGGTTATTCATAGATTAGAAACTAATAATTCCAAAGATCAAACTAATCTGTCCATATTTTAAATCCAATATGAAGCAAATATCCCAATGAATAGCATGAACAGTGGCTTACCATTGTGATTAGAAACCTCCTACCATTGTAAGGAATAAATAAAAAATATAAATATTAGAAGACTATGTCCTAGGTACTACCATGAAGTGGAAAGTTCTTTTTGATTTACAGGGGCTTAGTAACTTTTGTTTTAGGTGTCCAAAGATGACACATTATGTCTAATATGCCAAATGAAGGTGAGGGTATGGCATCTTTGCTCTGCTGAAAACTTAAAATGTAGAAACAAATAAAACTCACTACTGAGCTTCTATATTCTCTACATGCACAATTCTCATGCATGCCTGCAGAAAACTTTTGACCCTTGTTATCTGTTATCGGTATCATTATTATTATTCCTTTGAGTTGGTAAGCAGGGAAAATAGTAATCTGACAAGTTGTGAGCAACTGGATGAACTTCAAGCTTATGGCTACAAAGGTTTTGTTGTTAGTTTGTGTTATTTTATTGATTGTTTGACAAATCTCCTTTATCTCATTATTTAATAGATAGCTTCACTAGCAATTCGAAGTGGGAATGGTCTACTGCTTAAAGGAGGGAAAGAAGCCAAGCGATCAAATGCGATATTGCACCAGGTCTGACTTTGTAATTTCAGGCAGTATCTTCTTGATTATTTTGGAGCACATCATTATCTGCTTTTCCTTATATTTATTTTAATTTTGGTTTCCTTGTTCCTTTTTTCTCATTTCCTTACTTCTATAGGTCATTTGTTCAGCCATCCCAGATACTGTTGGTGACAAACTTATTGGACTTGTGATTTCAAGAGAGGAGATTCCTGATCTGCTCAAGGTGGGTACTAACATCAGACACTTTTGAGGGTTCTTGTAAACAGTTGGTTTTTAACCTTTTTTTGTACTGTCACAGCTTGATGATGTGATAGATCTTGTGATTCCCAGAGGCAGTAATATGCTTGTTTCTAAAGTCAAGAGTTCGACAAAAATTCCTGTTCTTGGTCATGCTGGTAAGAGGAATAAAATTAATTTTTAATTTACAAAATAGAGCTTCTAGTTAAGGTGAAATTTTTACTATGCAGATGGAATTTGTCATGTTTATGTTGATAAGTCAGCTAATATTGATATGGCAAAACGTATTCTTCATGATGCGAAGACAGATTATCCTGCAGCCTGCAATTCAATGGTATTTTCAGTTTTTCTGTTTACATTTCATGTGACTGACCATCATTTTTTGTCAATCTGTGTCTAATGGATTGTAGCAGTTCTGGTTTTTTCTGCAGAATAAACTTCAGTCTGTATTTTCTCTTATTAAGCTATCTTGGATTTGTTATTGTGTCTCAGGAAACACTTATTGTACACAAAGATTTGCTAAGTAATGGTGGGCTCAATGAACTTATTTTTGATCTCCAACGCGAAGGTATGATCATCCGTGTAAATGGCCATCTCATAAAAAATTGCACCTCAGTTTATAAACTATATCTCTTTTTGATACCCTGTCATGGTGTTTGAAGAATTTTTATTGAATAGTTGTAGTAATTTGGTGGTCAACAACCAAAATTTTATTCTATACTACACTGCAACTCCATGGGAATATCTTTTTTGTGTCTTCATATACAAACGTTCTACAAATCTACATGTCATGATATAATATTATGATCATTATATTTTTAATTTATTATATTTTTTTGAAATAACAATAGATTTATGAAATCATAATGATGCCACACATTTCTACAACAACTAGCCCAATAGTTGGACCTGTGATCCTTGCTCTGATAACTTCTATGCATTGATGAATGATCTGGTTTTTAAAACAATAGTCAAAAGTAAGCATTAACCTTTGGCCCTTAAAATTTTCAAAGGAGAATTTGATACATAACAATAAGATTCATCTGTATCAGTATCATTAACTGGAACTTTAAAATTTCATTTGTTCATATTTTGTCGCTACAGAATCCAATTTTATGTTTGGCTCCTTTAATGCACTTGAAGGTATATTCTGTTTTTTGCTTGAATTGTTTCATAAAGTGAGTTGGATGCAAAATTTAGGCATATTAGCTACCTTCAAAAGATAATCACTAAGAAAAATTCAACATTGATGGGTTCAGAGGGATTCTCCGCTAATGCAAGTTCATCTGTTGCAGCTGTTACTCTATATGGTGGACCAAGAGCAAGCAATTTGTTAAATATTGCAGAGGCATGTTCGTTGCATCATGAGTACAGTTCAATGGCTTGCACAATTGAAATTGTGGACGATGTGTTTGCTGCCATTGATCACATACATCAATATGGAAGGCATGTTGGCATACCTCAATTTTCACTTTCTTTTATTTCTATTTGTGTATATCTTTTTAGGTGAATGTTGTAATGATTGATCCTCTAATTCTCTTCTTTCCCTCCCCTTTATTGCAGTGCTCATACTGATTGCATCATTACAGAAGATACTGAAGTTGCTGAAATTTTCCTACAACAAGTTGACAGGTAGGTTGCCTCTTGCCAATAGATCAGCTTATGGTATAAGATAGAATTAATGGAATATCTCATTGGCTTCCTCTCAGCAATTTTCTGATGGACGAAAATCATTGCAGCCACTCTTTGATGCAATAATCATACAACAATTTTGACTTGTGATGTTTGGGTAGTAGGTAGACCTACCAAAAGGAAAAAAATGGTTTTGTGTCATGTCATCTCCACTAATGCTGGTAACCACTAACCCCATCCATATCATCATTGCTCGCAGCAAATTTTAGGCACCAAACCTGATTTTCACCATTCACCACCTTATGTCCTACCCATTATAAGTAGATTGGACCAGTCCCCAGCAATTCAGACCATTCATTAAACCATCCCTACTTATGGTCATGCCTCTAGGCACAGCAGTGGAAAATTTGGGGCTAAAGGGTTGGTGACACAGCTATAGAGATGTAGGAACAAGTAAGCCCATCACATAGCCAAGCAGGTCAGCTCCTTAGCTAAGCTTTGGTATTTTAGTTAGTTTTGAATATGGAGTCCAGCCTTAAGTTTTTTCTAGATATCTAAACTTTCTAAAAGTCCTCTGACTAGGATGTGACATTAAAACGAGCTTGAAAGATTAAGATCATATAGTTTCTATGACCTCATAATCAATTATCTTTTAACTGTTTCTCTTAATCGGTAACTTTGCAGTTGTAGTTCACCAATTTCCAAGGGATGGAGACTGGGGTAATTAGGGATTCTTTTCTGGCAAATAGATAAATTTCATGTCTTTTGTCTTCATTCTCCATCCTTTCCAGAAGATCATAGCTAGGGTATTTCTAGATTCTTGAATTTCTTAAAACCTAAGGAGCTCATTAAGTTGAGTTCCAATTTCATTTTTTGTCAATTGGATTGGAGGGCAACAGCAACTACTGTGGCCAAGATGATGCATCTGGTCCAAATACACTTTGTTAAAGTTTTTGATAAAAGGAACTCTTCTATAAGAGATGGCCCCAAAAGTGCATTGTTGTAATGATAAGGGTATTCTTCTATCTATATTTTATGGTGTCTTTAATGATTAAACTGATTTCTCCCTTTAAAGGATAGCTGTTGGAATATTTTTCCATTTTTGGTTATACCTTAAGATGAATTGATACCGTAAAAGTGATATCCCTCTTATAATTTTGCCCCATCAAATAAAGGGTTTGCATTTCATAACCTGTATGTTTATATCTTTGCAATATGACCTCACTCTCGTAATTTAACAGTGCTGCAGTATTCCATAATGCAAGTACCCGATTCTGTGATGGATCACGATTTGGATTTGGCGCAGAGGTATGGGATCTTCAACAATCATGGTGTTTAGTACTGATATGATTGATTTTGTTTTCTTTCCCTTTTTGATCTGTTGTTGTTTCTGTTTAATTGCTGAGTAGGTTGGCATAAGTACGAGCAGGATTCATGCTAGAGGTCCTGTGGGAATTGAAGGACTATTAACAATACGATGGTATGGGAATTCTGCATGATATATCTTAGGGTAAAACTTTGTTATAGTACTTTAGGTGCAGTACATTAAGTTTCCTAATTACATTCAAACACTTAGATGCATTAAAGTTAATTGACCTTGGAAATGATAATAGTGTTTGTGCTTTATTGGTCAATGCAACCATGTGTTTGAATTTAATTGGACAACCTAATGTATTGTACCTGAAGTATTGTATCTAAGTTTTGCCCTATTTCTTGCTACCATAATTGAGTTATAATTTTCATAATATGATCGGGCATTGAAAATTAGTAGTCGATGTTCTTCAACAAAAATTCATTTTTGCACAGTTTGGTAATGATGAATCCTCTTTGTTGTAAGTGCAGGCTTTTGAGGGGGAGTGGGCAGGTGGTTGATGGTGGTAATGGAGTTACTTTCACACACAAGGATCTCCCTCTAGATTCCTAGTTGAGCAGGAAAAAAAAAAAAAAAACAGTTCAGGCACTGCAAATTATGGATGTTTACCTTGTCATGCTTTGTATTAGTTTCTATGATAAAAGAATTATTCCCCTTTCTCGATTCTGTTCATCAGGATCACTTTGGGGGCAAAACTTGTGTGTAAGGTTCCTTTATTAAATAAATGATTTTTAACCATTCATTTTCTAGAGCTTATGCCAGAATCCACCTTCCTGGTACGTATGTCTTTACCTTGAGAGGATCCGCTTCATAGGATTTAACAGAATGACACCAGAAGAATGGTTAAAAAAAACAAGTATGGTAAAGTTATAGTTGGAGCTAATTGACACCAGAAGAATTTAAATTAGAGCTAAATGAGACCGGAAGAATATATAATAAACAAGTATGGTACAGTTCATTATTAGCCACTCCTGAAGACGTGTTTTGGGAAGTGTGAACTGGGTAGTGGGTAGTGTAATATAAACATTGTTGCAACTCTGTTTTCTCACATAGTGGATTATTAGCCGCTCGCTGAGCTCCTATGGGTGTAGGCACACTATTGAACTACGTAAATTCTTTGTGTTGATTTCTCTCCACTCTTCTTTAATCTTGGTGTGAACAGATTATTTCACTACAACCTCCATGAATCTAAATGGTAGTAAGATATGAGTAATTGAAAATGGCCAAGAAATTGCAGGAACCAAACAATGATAGTCTTTTGATTATTAGAAAAAGCAAAAAACAATGTATAGGTTGTAAACATTTTCTTAAGTAGATGGATGGTTGCATATTAACTTAATGTGGATAGTCATTTTTGCCCCAATGATGTTTCGTGCATTATAATGAGCTTTTTCTTAAATAATTTTGCATATCTCATCGCCCTCTCTCTCAAATATATTTTGCTAATAAAGATTCTAACAACCATAAGTATACGTATTATCCATAACTTCTATTCAAGCAGTTTATGTGCCTGTGGAAAATTTGACTGATCTTGATCCTAGCACGACATTTACACATTTAGATGCTACTACCATATTATCAAGAGGATTAGTTGCCTAAGGTATCCATCCAACATTCGATCCTTTAGATTTAATTTCAACTATTCTCCAACCTTTTGCTGATTGGTTGGGGAAAGGAGAGAATATTATTCATGTTTTAGATTTCCTGATTGTTGCAATAGGTTTCTTAATAAATTGATTGTCTCAGAAGCTTAAATGGTTAGGAAATAGTGAAACTAATCACTTAACCAAAATTCTTACGTGTTGTGGATTTTAAACTTACAACCACTGAAAAAGCTAAATAACTAAATAATTGAATAACAGCAAATCGTTATTGGAAATTTGTCTCTGCATTGTCTTACAAGAATTCATAAAGGTTCAAAGAAATCCAAAACACAAGAATGCTTTGAAGGATGTCTACTACGTGAGAACCCTGGTTTCCTTAACAAACGAGAACTCAATAACATAATAATCTCAGGGTTTCTGTTTGATCAAATAAAATTGAAAGAGTGTTTGTCATATCATATTTCACCATCCCAGAGTTCTTGGAGGCTTTTGTAAGGACTGAGAGTCTCGTGGATTGCAAATTCCCCTCGGAGGAGCCTTTGCTGTATCACACACCAGCGAGAGAGATATTAGTGGAAAAGTCAATTTGTCTTTAAAATATATATATGGTTGAAGGCGTGCAAGCCTGTGAATTGCATTGTTATGAAGCATACATACCTGGTGGATTTCTGATAATTTTGAGAAGAGCTCAGGAGGAATGAACCAATCAAATAAGCTCAAATTCTCCTTGATCCTAGATTCATTTACACTCTTTGGAAGGACACTGTGGCCGCTCTGGAGACCCCAACGCAGAGATACTTGGGCTGGCGACTTGTTAAGCTTTTCAGCAATTTCAATCAGTATTGGTTCCTTCAAGACTTCCCCCTTTACCCATGACCCTGGAGATCCCAGAGGAGAATAAGCCTGGAAAGAGAAATTGCATTAGTGACATAAAGAAACAAGTCTTAGCCTGTACAATTTCCCAAAAAATCAAAGTGTTTGAATATGGTTTACGAAAGTACACCGTGAGATGAATGCCAGTTGATTTGCAGAAGTTGTGAAGTGCAGGCTGCTGCCAGACAGGGTGGCATTCCACTTGAACGACTGCAGGTGGAACTTTTGCATGTGTGAGCAAGTCCTGCAGCTTCTTTGTTGAGAAGTTGCTCACTCCAATCGCGCGTGCTTGACCGGATGCATAAAGACCCTCCATTGCATTCCATGTCTCTGGAAGACATAAGGGAGCCATGACTTCAGGGGCAAACCCATTTGAGCCTGGCTTTGTTCTAAATGGCCAATGTATCTGTAGCATATAAATTCAACAGCCATTTCAATTAGTTTATCATTCGACTTCTAGTTTATAATTTCTGTAGGACAAGACATTCAAAAATCTGAGATTGTGAAAGTACTAGAGGCATACAAGATATAGATCAATGTATTCCAGTTGTAGATCTGCCAAACTCTTGCTCAAAGCCTTTGAGACGTCTTCTGGAGCATGAGAACTACACCTGCAGATATTGTAGTTCAGAGTCAGAAGAGGTAACAAGAGTCTTTAACACATTGAAAGGCCATAATGGGTTCCAAGCAAATCACTCAAGCTGAACTAATCTGTATATTCTGAATATAAAAAAAAATATATCAGCATTATAGATCAAATTGAAAACAAGCATGAGGTGGAACAGATACCATAGCTTAGATGTGATAAACAACTCACTACGCTGCACTACCCCTGAGGAAAATAGTTCCTTCAGTGCCACTCCTACCTGCATCACAGCAAATATAACTCAAAAAACTTAAATATACAAAAAATTTGGCACAACAAGCACATGGAGATAAAAAAAGGCTGATGAAATTGATAGTGGCTGGTGGGTTGTACATAAAGTGGTCTAATGTAAAATTAGAAAGCAAAGTATACCTCTTTCTCATTGTCATAGACACTAGCACAGTCAATATGCCTATAACCAGCCTGCACAATTGGAAAACAATTTCTGGGCAAATTAAAATAAACCATACAATTTTATTTTTTTGGGCATATTGGTTTGAAAAGAAAGAACCATTTCAAGAAAATATTGCAAAAAGAGAACCTTGACTGCGGCAATGACAGCTTGACCTACAACACCTGGAGGAGCTTTCCATGTTCCAAGACCAACAGATGGGATCTTAGCTCCAGTATTAAGATCAAAATACAAAGGTCCATGTCTAGCTTCTTGATTCATTTCTTCTACCTGATAATTAAAGAACAAAGTCAACTTCAAAAAGAAAAAACAAAAACGAAAACAAAATTCATTAAAAATAAAGAAAATGAACGTCATCAACAACAACAACAACACAGGTAACATGTACTTTCAAGTGCAGTTAATTCAGCAATATTTTTGGAGCCAAATGCACCAGACCAGACCCAACTTTTTCTAAGAAATGTATGGATAATGTTTTAGTCTAGATCTTAAAGGCATACAAATAGGTATTTTCTTCTTGGAAATCCTTGTCCCTGGGCACTTCTTCAAGATTGGAAAAACTTTAAAAAGCATTGAATGCGTCATTATCCTAATCTACATTTACTTTTTAGTTAAAAAAGCCCATCAACTAATCTTAGTACTCAAAATATTTAGAAAATCCATTCACATCCCAAATTTGATTATCTAAATATGTTAAAAAATATTATGGAAATTACACAAAATAATAAATCGATGTAATTTAATTTTTAAAAAATTACAATATGTGTCATTTTGTTATTCATGCAAATATTGCAACTTATTAATTTCCGCATTTTGTTACTAAGGCGACACTAACTTTTATTTATTTATTTGTGAGATTTATATCAAATTTTTTTTAATTATATTTCGTTATTGCTATAAAAAAAATTATCCAATATCCTTTTTTAGACTAAATTAGTTTTTTTTTTTTTTTAGTTTTTCATATATATCCAAATACATATTTTATAGTAGAAATTTATAATAAATAAATATTTACAAATAAAACAAAAGCTATCTACAGCAATAACAACAAAATCTTAGTTACAAATTTCTTTCAGGGCTACTATGGATCCTCAAGTCAACTACATGTATTCCTAAAAGAAATGCTATTTATAATATAAAATTATAATAACTAGAATAAATCAAATTTTCAAGTGAAAAAAAATTGAACTTAATTTTGAAACTTCACTTGAAAATAGAAGTATGAAGTATCTAACGATCTCAACTTTGCATAAATAAATAACAATTCATTACATTATTCAATGAGTTAACACTAACAAATTCAAGATCAATCAAATATCAAGGTCATGCATGAAATTTAATAGAAGGAGATAAATATTAATATTAAAAAATTTTACTTATTTAATTTTCCAAATAATGGATGATATAAATTAAAGTTGAACTTTAAGCATAATACAAATACATTTTTATTTCCTAAGCGCAAAGTACAAATACTTTATTTCTATTAACATAGTACAAATTCCTAACTATCTGTTAAAAAAAAAGTACAAATACCTATTGTAAACACTACAGTTTTTTTTTTTTTTTTAGAACTCTGACCCATAAAGTCAACTATAATCTATGTTATTTACAACTAAAAAAAAAAAAATATTACTAAATGACCTTTTTATTTATTAAATAGAGAGAAGCAAAATAATAGCAATGAAGTGATTTAATTTTGCTTGTGGTTATTGATAGAGTGATTTTTCGGCTTCTTGCTGTTGGGAGAATAACGTCTTCGCTGCCAATGAAGTGAAGTTTTTTTTTTTTTTTTTTTTTTTTTAAATCTTTGTTTGATATATATATATATGAGATTGGTTCAAATTACACCTGGTGTAACTTTACAAGAGTATACCTTTTATGAACCATTGATTACTGTTAGAATCTAAGGGTAAAAAAACACTCATAGTAGTATCATTATTATTCTCTAGAAATTAGTGATTTAGGCATTAACTCTTTTTATTAAAGGAAAAAAAAAAAAAAATCACAGCATTAACTTTTTTTTTTTCCTTCCATATCATCATCTTCTTCCTTTTGTCTTTCTTTTTGCACTATACTTTCAGGCCACCACCATTCATAAAATTCTCATAAAATTTTCCAGTACGACAAAATACTATTAATGCCAAAATGCAACAACCTGTTCGTTTGACTGTTGGTATAGAGTATTGATTTATATAAAAAGAAATAGATGGTAAATATTTGTAACAGATTATGTTGTTGCAAAATAATGCCTTAATTAGAATTGATAGAAGTAGTTTCAACTCTTACATATTAACACCAAAATATATACATTTTTTGAAAAGATGGAATCCGAAGACCACCTTGACTATATGTCAGGCAAAGAGAGAAGGTGACGGGGAAGAGACATACGGTTGCCCAAATATATATATATATATATATATATATATATATATATATATATATATATATATATATAAACTCAACACTCTATACCAACAGTCAAACAAACAGGGTATTGCATTTTGGCATTAACAGTATTTTGTCTTAAGGTGCTGGAAAATTTTATGAGAATTTTATGAATGGTAGAGGCCTGAAAGTATAGTGCAAAAAGAAGGACAAGAGGAAGAAGATGATGATATGGAAGAAAAAAAAAAAAAAAAAAGAGTTAATGCTGTGGGTTTTTTTTTTCTTTAACAAAAAGAGTTAATGCCTAAATCACTAATTTCTAGAAAATAATAATGATACTACTATGAGTGTTTTTTTACCCTTAGATCTAACAGTAATCAATGGTTCATAAAAGGTATACTCTTGTAAAGTTACACCAGGTGTAATTTGAACCAATCTCATATATATATATATATAATTTTTTATCTATTTTTTCGTAGCAAATAAGGAACTATCATTAAATCTTGTGCTTTATCATTTTAATTAGGGTAAATTGTAAATTACACCTCTAAAGTTTGAGAGTGTTTGAATTTTACACTATGAAATTTTAGAATTTGGATTTTACCTCCGGAAGTTTGGGGATGTTTGAATTTTACATTTTAATGATTTAGAATTTGGATTTTACCTCCTAAGATTTAGAGATGTTTGGATTTTACTCACTAAAGTTTGCGGGTGCGTGTTTAGATTTTAGACTCTAAATTTTCAAAATTTGGAAGGTAAAAATCCAAACACTTTCAAACTTTAGGGAATAAAATCTAAATTTTGAAACGTTAGGATGTAAAAATTCAGACACCCCTAAACTCTCATTTGAAATGGTCACAAACAACACCATTGAGAAATTCAATCATTACAATTTAAAATTTTTACTACAAACAAATATTGTAAATTTTTACTACAAACAAATATTGTGTCTTTTGTGCCGATCTAAGATATGTTAGGCTCCACACACACACACACACACACACACACACACACACACACAAAAACTCGTTCATTTGTGGTTTTCCTTCAAAGCAGAAATTCAGAAGTTTATGTATTCATTTTCCCAAAGTCTTTCACTACAAAGCAAGTAGCACATACATTTGAACAAAATAGAAAGTCTCAAAACAAACAACCGACCAACAAATATTCATTTTCATGTATATGCACATATAAACACACACAAAAATATCATCGTCAAAGCATACCTAAAGATCGAGAATTCTGAACAAAGTAGTAGCACGCCACTTGAGGTTTTTTTGGGAGGCTGAGTTATCAGTTGTGTTTGTGCGTAAAAGAGAACGAAAAAACAATGCCTATTGATAAAAGTGAAACGAGGAACAAAAAAATAGTTGAGATCTGGAGTTTGACATGGTCTCCTTAGAATCTAATGGCTTGCATTGGTCTTAAGCGTACAAATTAACGGTTACATTTTGGTCTTGCATGGAAATTAATGGCCTCAAAAGAGTCGAAACTGAATAACTGATGCTTTAAAATAGGAAGTTTGTTGAGGAAGTTTGGGTAGGTAATTTTTATAAACCCAAAATGATATGAAAAGATCACACAACTGGTATCCACATGGGGGGTTTATTGGTATATGGGGTATCTTGAATGCAATCTATCATAATATCGGTTTATGAGATTTTCAATGTGTCACATGAGTAGTAAGTGGATTAATATGGTAAAAAGCTGAGACACCACTTCCTTTTATATATATATATATATATATATATATATATATATAAAGTTGATATGTAAAGAATTTGAAAATTTTTAGTTCGTATGAGCTTTCAGGGTTTTTTTTTTGTTTTTGTTTTTTTAAATATAGGTAAATAGTGGTTGTAGAGGATCAGGAGATTAGATTCAAACAACAAATATATGACACTAAAAAGATCTCATTAAAATTAGACTATCACATCAGTCCCTTTCGGGTCATATTCTATTATAACAATTCTAGATATTAATCTCTATGATACTTAAAAAGACATAATTGTCATACTAAACTATAAGTTGATCTTCCTTAGTTTGTGTGAAGCAAGCCCACAATTTCAACTGGAAAAATCCAACCTCTCTCTCCTTTTTGACTTGGAAAAATTAGACCCTAACTTGATAACCCATTCAAATCCTAATAAAAAATACCAGTATGGGTAGGAACTTTTAAACCCATGGAAAAGTGTGTCAACCCATCCCTGACCCATTGAAATAATGAGTTGGTTGACTCTTTTTTTTTTTTTTTTTTTTTAAAGGGAATTTTTTTTTTCCGTATTTTCCGTATTTCATTTATTTCTTTAGCTTTCTAACTATGAGTAAAAATGGCTATCAAAAAAAAAAAAAAAAACTATGAGTAAAAATGTTTCACACTGTTGATATCGTATTTTGTCCACCCTTAATTTGCATGTTGGGCTCCAAAAAATCCAAAAATATTATTTTCTCTCTATAGGGCTGCGAGAACATCCAGAATGACGTGGCGCAACCCGATCGAGCACCAGAGCACCCAAAGTGCATCTTTCAGCAAAAATGACCAAAATACCTCGGTCACCCTAGGGTTGACCGAAGGTCAAACAAGGTCAAAAGCCACACAAAATAACATTTTTCATGGTTTTACATCAAACTCGAGTTTCTCAGAGATTTTTAACAACTTTGACCCAGTTTGACCCGAAGTCAATCCTAGGTAAGCCCAAAAACCCTAATTTTGATCCGACTGTCAAAACAGGTTGAGATTAACGCCATTACAAAGATTATCAAATTCTCATTCCAACGACTATTCATGAGTCAAAATCAGAATTAGAATGGCCGAGATATCACAAAAATCGGGATGATGCACCGATTGATGCACCACTAACTTCCGAGAGCCATAACTTTTGATCCTACCTCATACATTTTTAGAAATAAGAAGTTGAAACCTTTCCAATTGTGTCAATATCAACCCGATCATAGGAGGTTTGAGGCTGGCGGCCCTTAAAGGACCTGTTAGGGATATATTTTTATGTAATTGGCATATCCTTTGACAAAACGCACTTTACTTGTATTTGGGTAAATCTAAGTAGGTTCAAGATGATCATTATAAGTGGTTAAATTGAAGACATGAAGATTACTCAAGAACTGCTCAAGAAAAGTGCAATCTGCAGGTCTCGATATCTCCTCGACAAAAGCTCGATTTGTCGAGAAAAGCTCGACAGATGTCTCGATCTATCGAGCTTACGAAATTTAGTCTATAGCCAGCAACGTTTTTATTCTAAAAGGCTATTTTTTTATGGGTTTGTATAATTCTTATTGGACTAGGAAAGCTCAAGGTTTGTGTAAACCTATTTGGAATAGGAAAGCCCATTAAGCTCTTATTTAAAGGAGGTGGAAAAAGAAAAACCCTAACCCTAGAGAGCTTCATAAGGTTTTCTTTTTGAAACCCTAGCCTCCTCCTACAGAAGAAAGAGTTCTTGCTGCGTTTCTTGTACGCCTTTGGGTTCTGTAACCAAACAAAGTCTCTTGCACCAACATTGAAGATCTTATTGGTGTTTCTATGTGAAGTTGCTGTAAATCAACTACAACAATTAAAGGGTTGCTGTGGAGTTAGTCACGTACTTGGATTCGTGCAAAGGAGTAAACTGCGTACTGGGATCTGTACTTGGATTCGTGCAAAGGAGTAAGCTGCGTACTGGGATCTGCACATCAGATTGATTAGTCACGTACTGGGAGCTGTGCATTAAAAAGGAAATTGTCACTATAGAACAAGTCCAATGGGGTATTGGGGTAAAGGTTCAACTGTAAGTTGGTATAAAGTACTAGGATTTCTTTACTTATAACCGCTTGTTTTGATAATAGTGGATTCTCGGGAGTAATGACCTTAAAATCACCCGATGGAGTTTTGCCTTGGTGATTTTCCCTATTCGTAAACAAATCACCCGTTTCAAATTTAATTTCCGTTGCATTTAGTTTAATTGGTGATTTGTTTGTGCTATTGCATGTAATTAAATATAATTAATTAACTTGGCTAATTAATTAATTAATTTATCACAATGGGTCAATTCGTTTTTGGCCTATCAGGACCGTCACCTCGTAGTTCGTACTGGGGCTATAAATAGCCCCAGGCACCCCTCAGACTTGGAGGAGACCACATTTTCCTGAATTTTACTCTCTGCCTGGTTTTTCTACATGTTTTTCTCTCTTCCAAACACCACACAAAAAACACCCAAAAAACACATCAAAGCTTGTTGATTCTTCTCTCTTCACCAAAAAACCCAAGGTATTGTTCTTATACCCAATCTTCTTTTCCTTGATTCTACACTTGGGATTTGAGGTTTAGGGGTGTGGATAAAGCTTTTTGGCTACCATCCACACCCCTAACCCTCTAAATCTTTTTCTAGCATTTATCTTGCTATATTTGCTTGAATAACATGATTTATCTTTCTCCTTAGCATGTTTCTTGCTTTCTTTGTGTTTCTAGCTTAAATCTCTTTGCTTTTATGCTTTATGCCATGTTTTATGCTTAGATCTACATCTTTACATGCTTATATGTTTAGATCTACATGCTTAGGGTTTTATGCCATGTTTTCCTATGATTTTGCCTCTTTTGTTCTAGGTAGATGTTAGGGTTACATGCTCACATATTTGTATAATGTTGTTGGTTATGCCTTGCTTGGATCTATGTGTTATATGTATTTATTTCCATGCTATATGGTTAGATCCTAGTCTTCACATGCTTATATGCTTGGATTCACGTTCTTTCATGTTTATGTGCTAAGTTTCTACATGTCTATATGTATGTTTCTATGCCTATATGTCTATATCTATGTTCCCACATGTCTATGTGCTTGGATCTATGTTTTCTACATGCTTTATGCTATATTCCATGTGTTTGTGCGCTCCATGCCATGTTTGTGTGCCTAAACCTAGGTTATGTTTATTATGCCATGTGCTATTGTAGCCCTTTTGTCGTTTTGTCTTTCTTTCTTGTGTTTTGTTCTAATGGTTAGGACCCAATCTAGACCCTATGGTCTTTGTCATTGTCCATACACCAAGGCCCACATCAAAGGGTTTGGATCACCCCTATTTGCATGTCTATGCTTACTCGTTTCTATACTTTATGCTCGTGTTAGCCTCTCTTGTTCAAGGCTTTGCCACGCTTAACGCCCTTAGTGGGTTTGTGGTTGTGCGGTTACATCCGACGCCTATGAGGCCTTGTTTGGATGTGATCATTTAGGATGCATCACCACGATGCCAGTTGCTTTGTGCATACCTTTCCCCTTTTTTGTTCCGTGCGATGATATGCTTACCATGCTTGTTTGTGCCACTTGTTGGCTTTATGTGCATCTTTACACACTTACTTACATGTCCATGCATGAGTCTTGCTTGCTGGTGTGTCGTCAATGCTTCAACATAATAAAGCTATGGACATCCGATCCAAATCTACATTTGTCCCTCGTGGACACCACCTTTTATTTGCTCGCTTTCTTGTTTGCCTTTTTGCTTGTCGGCTTGCTATCTTGCTTATTTGCCTTATCACTTGCTTGTTTGTATCCTTGCTTCCTTGCTCGCCATGTCTATTATGCTTATCTGCTTTATACCTTTTCATATGCTCTTTGCATCTCTTCTTTCCATTGCTTGTCTGCTGTTTTCTTGTCTTTACCTTTGCATGTACACACATGGAGCGAGGACGCTTGGAGCTAGGGCACAGTCTCCCAAAAGCAGGCAAAAAGGGCACAAATGCAAGCATGTGGTTAAGCCAAGTGGCAGTGTTCAGTAGACTTAGGAGTTTAGCCTTTCCCTTTGGTTATGTACTCTTTTAAACCCTTCCTTCCTCCTCCCTTTCTCTTTATATAGTTTGTATTAGGTATATCATGCCATGTACCATTCGTCCTCATCTCTAGAGCATGGCGACCCCTGTTTATTTTCCTACACTTATATTTTGGGCCATGCTTTAGGGATGTAGGCATTTACTTTCTAGCTCTGCGTGCTTACATTGTGCATGATATATGTATATATATACGTGTTTGCCCCTTTCCGGTGTGATGCCTAATTCCTGTTGCGAAAGTAAGGTGACATGTCGCTGGGTTTTCGCCATGAAAATCTAACATTTTGCTCGAATGCCTTAGGAAAGCATAGATTGGGACCACACCCATTCGAAAGCCAAATCTTAAAGCCCCCATGCATTCAAAGCCCCAAAATCCAATGCCAAAATCATGTTTTTACTACCAATTTTCGAAAATTAAGGTTTTGTCAAAACAAAAGACTGTCCTTGGACATGCATTGTGGGGTGCCTAACACCTTCCCCACACGTAACCAAACTTCTGAACCTAAGAATCAAGATTTTTTGTCATCCATATTAGATTAAAAAAAATGCCATTTTTCTTAACTTAGGATTTATAATAAAATCAACTAGAAATAGGTGATCAATCACACCTTAGAAAAACCCAATGTTTGGTGGCAACTTCACTTACATTTGGTAATTCCCTTAAAATTTGGCCAAGACTTCTGCCACGCCTCCAAAGGGGGAGAAAGCACCTTAAGCACCGCGTGAACCACCACATAGTCATTCGAGAGGGGCCTCCAATGGGCCCTACACACGCGAGAGCATCGCCACGGCAGGTGGTCGGAAGAAGGCCCAACGGTTCTCCGTTCTAGGCCGAGCGTTGACACACACTTTCACTTCTTTCTCTTTTCTTTATATTCTTTCTTTTCACAAAAGTCATTCTTCATGAGGTTAAGGCTTGAAAGATTCAGTTTTTTTTTTTTTTTTTTTCTTCTAAGTTTTATTTATTTTATATTTGATTGGCATATGGAAAAAATATAGCTCATATTGAGTTAACTTGGCCCTTAAACAAAAGACCAGGTAAAGGATATAGGTTTTGCAGCTTATTTAGAACATCCTATTTTTTATCCAAACTCAATCGATCCAATTCGTTGAATATATTTGCTTTATTGGAAATTTCATCCTTCTTTTGTGCACTACAAATTTCTATTCTCAATATTAACATTGTACCTATCATTATTGACCTCTTCCTATCACTCTCTTATCTCCAAATAATTAATAAACTAATATTAAATGATGGAACCCATTGATCAAAAAAAAAAAAAAAAAAAAATCTAAATCAATATATATCTACTCTAGATTAGAAACTTTTAGCCACTCTTAAACCAATTAGTTGTTTTTTATTCAAATAACTCAAAAAAGTTTTTGAGCAAACTAGGAATTCTAAGGAGTCTCTGTCTCCCAATCGAGTTGCCTTTCCAGGTCTGGTCTTGTCTGTAGGTCCTGATATGGCTTGAGATGGTTGTCTCCTATCCCCCCTTGTTGGGGGGGGGGTGGAATCTGATCTCAAGTCGTCTCTCTATTGTGTCTGGTTTGTCCTCTAGGCACCTTTGGAAGGCAGGGAATGTGACAAGGTACACACTTCCCTACATGGGGCCTTCTCATCAGTTGCTGGGTTTGGTGGCCCGAAATTGATTGGGCTTTGCCAAAAGGCCTCGTCTCGCTTAAAGATTTTCAAGATAAGTACTTTACAAATCCCTATTGACAATTGATTTAACGGTTTGAAATTGTTAGAATTTAGGATACCTAATTTTAGGCTTGTTTTTATTATTTTTTTGACACCTTAGTAATTGAAGTGACTATGATGAGTTTCGTGGGTTAAATTAGAGTGTTTTTTAAGAAGTTTGCAAAAGTTTTCGGGAGCCATTGATTGATGTAAGTAAACCTTTTTTTTACTAGTTATATTTTGCTTAAAATACTATGTTTTATTGATTAAATATTCCTTCAAGTTTCCTTATAAATTTTTATTTAATTATGTAGGTACCTTGATTCAAAGAAAAGAACTACAAAGGAGGAAGAGGGAGGGGAGAAAGAAAAGAAAAGAATAAATAAATTGACTAATTGGGTATTTACTACTTAATTGATAACACGAGGGCAATATGAAGATTTTTGGTATTTTCTGGGCTCAATGGTGATTTCATTAATGAAGGCTAAAATAATAACATTATTATCAACCAATGACAAGTTTATTATTTTAACCACAAAAGATGATTTTTTATTTTTTATTTTTTTGATAAGAAACCACAAAAGAGTTGTATTCAAAATTTTGGACTAACCCTTGTCCTTACCTAGAGCTACAGGGTTAGTCCATTTTTCTAAAACTATTTAACATTAATCAAACCTACATTTGATGGGGCTGAGTGTCATTTTCATTAAAGTTTAAAACCCTGTTATTTTGTTAAACTTGAGGAAGATTTGTTTAATTTACTAAAAAAACATGTACAAAAGCCATAACCATTTATAAAGATCTACTCTCCACTGACTTTTAGTTCACATTTAGTGTACAAATGGATTAGCCTTTTACCGAAACATTAGCATTAGTACTATTGTATTACCAAGGATGTTAAAATCAGGATCTTAAGTAAAATTGTGAGAGGTAGGTGGGATTGTGAATCGTAGGATCAGATTATGAATCGTAAGATCCTACATTATTTGAAAAAAAAAAAATAGTATGTTAAATAATCACATAAACTATACATTTATAAAAAACAAAAAATTTGCATCCATTTGATATAATTATCATACATCATTACATCCATTTGTAAGCATCATTTAAAGAGGCCAAAAATCTCAAGATGTAACACCCTATTAGGATGTTATTTTTCATTTGGATTCAATTAACACTCTATCTCTCTACATTAGAATAACAAAACTTGATCTATTAGGATATTATTTTTTCTTTGAGTCCAATTGAACCTTTTGTCAAGTTAAAGAAAATTAAAAGAAACTAGAATCGTTTGGGATTGTCAAAATCGTACAGTCCTAAACGATTGCAAAGATCCTTGAAAGATCCGAATCGTTTTATTGGGTAAGTGAGATCGTAAAATCGTAGAATTCAAATTGGGATTTTGACAACCATGTGTATTACTATCTAAGTAAAAATAATTACTATTTTAAAAAGTTATACAGAAGATAATGCGCAAATTTTAAAAAGAATCCCTAATCCAAACGCACTTAATTCGAACCTACTACTCTGAACATCCACAATCTAATCCGACCAATAGACAATTTTTCTACTAATATTCTTTGTCAAAATGATACCATCTATTGATTTTATAAAATAAAATAAAAACATAGTCACAAAGTTTCAAGATGAGTAATAAAACAAGTGTCACAGGGACTTATCAAACAGACCTCAATTATATTTTAGAGGATTCAATTCACTTGGCCTAAGCGGCTAAGCCTAACATTGTTTCTCAGAAATCATACTTTATAGGCATAATCTTCCTAACCCAACATAATACAAATCCAACTGAGAAATATCAAAAAGAGGCAAGAGTCTACTACCCTCACCGAAACTGAAACATTGAAAGTAGGATTGTCAATGAAATCACTTCTCAATAAATTTCTTGATGTTCTTCAGCCACAGCAGATACTCATTGCTTTCTTTGATGTCCATGTATTCACGCAAGGTGTTGGTTGTGCTGGGTTTAATCCCTCTAATCTCAAGATATTTGTGGAAAGCCTTCTGCAAGTTTTCATCCAAATCACTGGGGCAAAAAAAATTCAGATAGTGAATAAAGGATTATCAAGAAATTTATAAGAAAATCAAAAGAGTGATAGGTTACAACAAGCTTACTTGAAGTCAGGTCCTTCATATGCAAGCTGATCTTCAGAGGTATCTGGTAGCTTAATTGACAAGCTATCAATGCAAATCTCATCGGGCAAAGCGGTGATACCAAACTCCAGACACAGTCCACTTCCTTTGGTTATACTCACAACCAAAGGAATGCTTGAACCACTATTTGCCTCTACATCACCAGCATCATCATCATCATCATTCTCACCCTCCTCGATTTCATCTTGAGGCATGTCAACTTCTACCCTGATTGTTTCATTTTGGTAATTACTCTTGAGTATTATAGTTCTTTGTCCAGGGTTGTTTTCAATTTCAAAAGGAAAACCATCTTCAATATCATCCTGTTTCGGTGACATTGAAAAAAAATAGTCAAAAGACATCAAAAAAATTATTAATGCATATTCCACCCCCCACCCCCACCCTTTCTTTTTTCTCAATATCATGACAAAGTAGTGCTTCTTCTTGCGTGTAACTCTCAAAGCTAGATAATAGGCATAAGAATAAAGGAAAATGAGTACAAAAATATGAGAATTAATTCAATGAAACCAAAGGGCAAAATGCTGAATTTCTTTCGGATGATTTTGGTTTTTTTTTTTAATTAAAAAAAAAAAGTGTCACAAATTAAAGCTTATAATTTCAAAATTAACAAATTAAAGGCCCATTTAACTGAAATATCATTCATTTTGGAGTTCAATATTTCACTTTTTTTATACTTAGAGCTAAATCTGAAAATTTTTGACTGAAATTATTGCAAATAAAGCTAAACGTTAATTGAAATAGTATAGTGGAACTCATGAATATACCAAAAAATGTAATGAGATTCATAAATAATAGTAAAAATAAGCTAAATAGTAACAAAAATAAATAGTAAAAGAAGTTAACCAATATAAGCTATTCCAAATGCAACCTTAGACCTTTTAAGTGTCTATTTAGAAACAGTTTATTTAGCTGAAATTGAAAATTTTTGCTAAAAGTACGGTAAATAAATCTAAAAACTAAAAAATAGTTGAAAAAGTTATAATTAATAGTACTAAAGAATGCAATAAAATCATAAATAATAGCAAAAATAAACTGAATAATAAAAAATAAAAATGTCTTTTTCAGCCATGCCAATGGCACAATTTGTTACTTTTTTGAGATTTTGGGGCTTAATTTGTTAAGCCACTAAATTATAGGGTTTAAAATGTAAATTTTCTTTTCTTTAAAAAAAAAAAGACGGAAGTCACATGACTTTGTGACTAAAACACATGACTGTTCGAACTGGATTGGAACTAAGCATGCGTTCTGATCCTACTTATTTGGCTGAAAATGAAAACAATAAAAAAAAAATTAATTTTCAATTACTGTTAATTAATGAAATCACTGTTGTTTGTACTGCTCATATCCCATGATCTGTGGATAGGCGCTGGACTCCAAAAAAAAAAAGGCCAGAAACGCAGACGCCAATCCAAACAGAGCTTAAACCTCCAACTTCGGAATTCACAATAACAGACATACTAAGTTCAAACCCAAAACTCAGCAGAACTAGATTGCAAGTTTCAAAATACCAACACGAAATTACCCCAAACACTCACAACTTCAAATACCCAATTAAATTTTTACGCATCACCCAAATCCAAAAATTGCATAAAATTTCAAACTAAAATTTAAAGTCTAAAGAAAAATGAAAGCTTCAAAATTTTTATTTTTATTTTTTTGTAAATGGAAAAATTAATTACCCAATAAGCAGATAATTAGAGAGAGAGAGAGAGAGAATTAGGGAAAGGAAGAGAAAACCGTGAAGAAAACTCACGTATTCGAGGTTGTCCCTCTCGGCGCAGTCGATCTCGGACTCGAGGATCCGAATAAGGCTCTCGTCATGGCTTGTTTTCGAAACGGCTGCAGCGGTGGAGAAACGCAGAAATGGGGAGAAGCTTTTCTGGGTCAGCGCGTGGCCGAGTTTGACCTTCTGGGCGGTGGAGATCACGCTGTGGAAGGATCTCGACGATCCGACGGTGGCTCTGATGGCCAGAGGGAGTACTGAAGAAGTGGCTCTGCGGAGCATGGAATTCAAGGCCATTTTCTTCACAAGTACAGAGAGTGAGAGTGTGGGGACTTGGGTGGCTTATAGGGTTTTGCACTTGAGGGTTTTGGTTTTAGGTTCCATATAGGGTTTATACTTTTATACTCGTTGAAAATGCCTTTTGGAAGTTTTTTTTTTTTTTTTTTCCCTCTCTCTCATTTTGGATGCACTTGGGCTTTAGATTTAGAATATGCCCAAACATTCTTGGGCCGATTGCAAGCAATGACCAAGCTTTGGGTATTTGGATTGGCAATTTATAATTCAAGTGGGCTATAGTAGCTCAAATGGTAATTTGTTTTCTAAATCTATCGTATCTATCGAGAAAGAAAAAAAAAAAAAAAAAAAAATATATATATATATATATATATATATATATATATATATATATATAACTCAATATCATATATTTCTGCTGAGTGGCATAGTCTGGCCTTCTTTTTATCTTTTAGTAGATTCACTTCTTTAAATTTACTTTTTTGTCCCAACTATTAATAAATAAGGAAATCACTAGTATTAAATTTTTACTTTTTATCTCATCTTTTAGCAAATAAGCTAGCAAAAAATGTGGAATGTTAAACTCATCTTTCATATATAACATAATAAATTTGGGTCTAAGATGCTGTGAATATATTGAATCCAACTAATGAACAAGAGTTTCATGGTAATGAATTGTGAGTGGAGAAAGAAGTTAGTTTTTTTTTTTTTTTTTTTTTGGGGACAAAAGTGGTAGAGAAAGAAGTTAGTTTTAACTAACATTCTTTGTGTGCCATGAAATTGAATTCATATTGTGGGGACCAGTTGACCCCAGAGGTACTATTTAGGTTGAGAGGGCTGGGCCTATGGCCCAATAACCCAATCCAAGGACGAGGACATATCCGAGAATGATCAGTTACGGAAGAGATGAAAATTATATTACGAGAAGAGGTAAAGTGTATTTATAGTGAATCTAAACGTATCCGAGGAGAATGTTCATCTCGGAACTTCTGTCAGAGGTAGCTAGAAACATCCTCATCCCCTTAATATAATATTTTAAGGGTATTTCACGACAGAGGGATGGGCAAATACTGGATAAAGGATGAGGACGAAGGATAACAAATATCTGGAAAAGTTGTTACCTCCACATTAAATGTTTCCCAACCAACTCTTTGGCCGCATTAATGTGGAGGTGATGCCTGAACAGTAAACAAGCAGCCTTATAGCTAGTAGTAGAAGGTTCCAAGAGATGTGAAATGGGGCAGGGAGAAGCTCCCAAAAACTGATTCACACGTGTACAGTGAGAATGGTGCAGAAATCATGGTATATAACATGAAAAGGAATCCAAAGAAAAGGGAGGGGAAGAAAAACAGAGAAAAAGAAAAGTTTAAGAAATATACCAGAAAAAGGAAAAGCTCTAGACTATTGATCATACTATTCAGGCTAAGCCGAGGATGGGTTTTTGTATTTTTCACGTATAACTCTTCTTCTTAAACACTAACAACCGATACCTTTTTTCTAGATTCAGGCTAGCTTTTTCTCCAACGCTCTACAAATTTATTGTTTGGACTTGTTGGGCCTGAGTCCACTCCTGTTTTGGAGTTCAAGTCAAAACTGGTCCCTACACATATTATGAAAGGATTTGATTATTTGATATGGATTATTTTAATAATTGTTTGTTTATATTCAATGTGTTTAATGTGATTGCAAAATCGATGTGTATCCATGACATGAAATAATCGTCATTGTTACATGATTAGTTAACATATTAAATTTCAACTATTGAAACTTATGTTAAAGTATGCAATTTTCTTTTCCATTCATTGATGATTTTTCTAAATTTACATATGTAAAATTTCAACTATTAAATTCATCGATGTGTATCCATGACATGAAATAATCGTCATTGTTACATGATTAGTTAACATATTAAATTTCAACTATTGAAACTTATGTTAAAGTATGCAATTTTCTTTTCCATTCATTGATGATTTTTCTAAATTTACATATGTAAAATGGAAGAAAAACAAGGATGAATTTCTTGACATGCTCAAACACTATAAAAATGAAGTAGAAACACAAACAAGTAGGAAGATTAAAACTCTTAGAAGTGACAAAGGAGGTGAATATTTTCCAACTTTTTTGGTGTGCATTTGTTAAGGACTTGGAATAATACACCAAAGTTAAACCCTTTTTACACCCCAACAAAATGATTTTGGTAGGGGTAAAAATGAAAAAAACTTTGTATATATTTATAAATATCATGATCAAGAGTGCAAAGCTCCCATTTTATTTGTGAGGTGCTTTGCTTACTATTTATCTCCATATGGGTTATGGAATAGAAGACAATCAAACCTTCATTATCTGAGTATCAATTTTTTATAAATGTACAAATCCTAAGACAATTTAATTAGGACCAAAAGCTATACAGAGCTATAGATTATGTGGAAAATTTGAGTGCATATAGATTGTTAGGTTTAGTATTAGCTAATTACATGACATGTAAGTTTATTATTTGAGTTGTATCATCTAAAATCAAGTACAAGACCATATTCCACAATTCATCTCAAGAAAGGGCATTCACTGATTTCTCGACTAACCCTCAATCGATCGAGAATAGCCTGTCAATCATCTCTTGACTAAGGCTCACTCAATCGAGACACAAAAAACTTAATTCTTAATCAAGCCCATTAAGTTAGTTAATGACTTGTTAGTTGGGTCCTACTAGTCAAACTATATAAGGACTCACTAAAGTTAACTAAAAGAGGTTAAAAAGAGCATTGTCGTGCATCTAAGAAGATCAAAACCCTAAATCTCTCTATTTCACCAAAAATCGAGTTTGAAAAAAAGAATCTAAAGAACAGTACTTTAATTAGTGATCAAAGGCTAAAGCCAAAGATCCTTCCCTATTTCAAAATAGACAATAAATCTTCTAAGCAATTCTTAAGATCACAAATGTGATTCATGCAAGGAATTTTAGATTAAGAGTCCAAGAAACTTGGAGCAAATTGTGGGGACATATTTGTAAGTAGGGATGGCCATATCCATTGGGTAATGGATATCCAACCCTACCCGATCCAATTATTCTGGGTAATACCCAGTTCTTAATGGGTAGAAGGTAATTAGGTAGGGTTTGGATATTACCCAAATATTTTGGGTAGGGTTTGGATATTACCCATTTACCCATTATTACCCATTTAACTAATTAAATCTAACTCAAACCCAACTCAACCAAATTATTATGGGCAAACCTCAATCCACCCAATTAGCCAATAATCAAAATTATCAAATTGCCCCTAAAACTTGAAAATGACCAAAGTATTCCTAAAATCCTCTAAAATTGTCAAAAATACCCCCGAAACCTATAAAATAACCGAAATACCCCCTAAACCTAAAAAATGACTGAAATACTCCCGAAACCTATAAAATTACCAGAATACCTAGAAACTTAAAAATGACAAAAATGCCCCTAAAACTTATAAGATGATAAAAATGCACCTAAACCTAAAAAGTGACTGAAATAACCTCGAAACCTAAAAAATGACCAAAAGATCCCAAAACCTAAAAAATGACTGAAATACCCCCAAAGCTTAAAAAATAACCGAAATACCCCTAAAACCTAAAAATGACCAAAATACCCCGAAACCTAAAAAATTACCAAAACACCCCCGAAACCTTAAAATTACTAAAATACCTCCAAAACTTATAAAATTACCGAAATGACCCCAAAATATAAAAATTACCGAAATACCTCTAAAACCTAAAAAATGACAAAAATGCCCCGTAATCTAAAAAATGACTGAAACACCCTTAGAATCTAAAAAAATGACTGAAATATCTCTAAACCTAAAAAATGACAAAAATGCCCCGTAATCTAAAAAATGACTGAAACACCCTTAGAATCTAAAAAAATGACTGAAATATCTCTAAACCTAAAAAATGACAAAAATGCCCCGTAATCTAAAAAATGACTGAAACACCCTTATAATATAAAAAAATGACCAAAATAACCTCGAAATCTAAAAAATTACCAAAATTCACTCAAAATCTACAAAATGACTAAAATATTCTTAGAACCTTTAATTTGACGAAAATACACTCGAAACATCCAAAATACCTCAAACCTCTATTTTGGTAATTTAAAAGGTTACAGATGTATTTTGTTCATCTTACAGGTTTATGAGTATTTTGGTCACTTTAAAGGTTTCAAGGGTATTTTGGTCGATTTATAGGTTTCGGGGTATTTTTGGTAATTTTAGAGGTTTGGGATTATTTTTGGTCATTTTAGAGGTTTTGGGCCTATTTGGTAATTTAACAGGTTTAGGGCGTATTTTAGTCATTTTATAGGTTTAAGGGTATTTTAGATATTTTTTAGGTTTATGGTGTATTTTTACCATAATATAGGTTTTATGGGCATTTTTGTCATTTTATAGATTTTGGGGGTATTTTGGTCATTTTATAGGTTTTGGGGGTATTTTGGTCATTTCTCAGGTTTACGGGGTATTTCGGTCAATTTTTTAGGTTTTGGAGGTATTTTGGTAATTTTTCAAGTATTATGGGTGTTTCAGTAAGTTTTGTAGGTTTCGAGGATATTTTGGTCATTTTTTAGGTTTAGGGGTTATTTCAGTCATTTTTTAGGTTTCGGAGGGTATTTTGGTAATTTTTAAGTTTCAAGGGTATTTTAGTCAGTTTTTAGGTTTTGAAGGTATTTTTGTCATTTTTTAGGTTTGGGGGGGTATTTTGATAATTTTCTGTTTCGGGGGTATTTCAGTCAAATTTTAGGTTTCGGTGATATTTTGGTCATTTTTTAAGTATAGGGAGTATTTTGGTCATTTTTGGGTTTCAAGGGTATTTTAAACATTTTTTAGGTTTCGTGGGTATTTAGTCATTTTTTAGGTTTCAGGGGTATTTTGGTAATTTTTTAGGTTTCGGGAGTATTTTGGTAGTTTTAAGTGGTTTTTGAGCATATTTAGTGATTTTGGGGGTTTTTGGTCATTTTAAAGATTTCATGGGTATTTTGCTCATTTTAGAGATTTCGAGAGATTTTGGTCATTTTAGTGGTTTTTGAGCATAATTAGTGATTTTAGAGATATCAGGGGTATTTTGGCCATTTTAGAGGTTTTATGGACATTTTGCTCATTTTAGAGATTTTGAGGATGTTTTGGTATTTTTAGTGGTTTTTGAGCATATTTGGTAATTTTATAAAAATTGGGTTTGGGTAGGGTATGGATATCCATGGGTAAACAAACTGGGTAACAATTGGATATGGATACTAATTGGGTAAGGTAATTGGGTATCCATGGATAAATTAATTGGGTTGGGTATGGGCATACCCTACCCATACCCTACCCATGGCCATCCCTATTTGTAAGCACATCTGAGTAACAATTAGAAATATGAGTAGATTTCTTTGTAAGACTTAAATCCTATAGTGAAATTTTCCTTCGAATTAGGATATAACTCAAGAAACTTTTTTTTTGTAATCACCTTTGACATTTATCTTATTGTCAAAGATTCTTTAACGGTAACTTTTGCCATTCAGCTGGCTAAGTTACGTGCAATCTATTTCTAATACGTGCTATCTATTTCTAAAGAAGTAGGGCAGCTAAAATCTATTTTGGTTAATAGATTGAGAATCCAATACATTAGGCATATTTAAGGCCCAAATGTCCAAATATCACTGTTTTTGAAAATATTTTGTAATCTACCATTGTTTTTGAAATATACAGAGATTTGTCACTAATTGGGAACTTGATTTCTTTCATGGTACTCAAGCTCCATAAATTTGAGTTTCATGGAAAAATTTTGAAATTTTTTTTATGACACTCAAGTTCCATAAAAAATAACACAGCAAATTTGAAGGCTATTTTTTCAAAGAACTCGAGTTTCAAAAAAGTGTAGATTGCTAAATATTTCTATATATGTTTTTACAAACAGTGATATATAGCCATTTTAACCCATATTTAAACTGAAATAGTATTTTGCCTAATCCAAGGTGAATGCTCTAAAGTGGTAAATTGTGCATCCCTAGACCTTACCGCAGAAGTGCAGGTAAAGAAAAAAGTGCAGGTTAAAAAAGAAAAAGAAAAAAAACATAAATAGTATTCAATTATGCCAACATAAAACTTCACACATTTGAAAGGGTTCCTCCCCATAAAAACCATTACCAGACATCTAAAACTCTTTTTTATCACTGAAATATCAAGCATAAAGATAAAACATCAAATGTTACTTCGCTCTTGCTTCTGTCTCCAATAACCAGTACTTATCCAACTGCTCAGATTTCGCCATCCCAGAATTCTTCAATAGTCCTGTATACGCCATAAGTCTCATGGATAAATGAGGTCCCCTTAATCAGTCTTGCCTGCACAGTTTAAAGAGAAGAGTTTTATGAAGATAAATGAGTCCCCCCAATAGCCATCCTGAACAGTATCATCGTCATCATCATAATATAGTCATTGTACCCTCATCCGCAACCAACCCCCCCCCCCCCCCCACCCCACCCACCCCCCCAAAAAAAAAAAAAAGTGAAACTCAATAAAAGCATCATAAAGGGAATTAGCATATATATATATATATATATATATATATATATATATATATATATATATATATATATATATAATTTGTTTTTGACAAGTAATATAGGGAATTAGCATATTACAAATGATAATTGATGGCCATAAAATTTCGGGGGCTTTTTCATTTATAACATATTAGTAGATAGCATTTACCATCCGTGGCCTAACAGCTATATGTCATTTGGCCATAATAAAACCAAGTGTAGTAATTTCAGAGGCACCATTTATACAGGTGATATTTAACTGATTACTTGCCTGCTCAATTTCAGAGAACTTGGCAAACAAGTCTTCGGGTATGGACCAGTCAAAGACATCAAAGTTCTCTTTGATCCTTGCTTCATTTGTACTCTTTGGAAGCACACTATGACCCATTTGCAGCCCCCAGCGAAGGGCAACTTGTGCAGGCGTTTTGCCTAATTTCTCCGCAACTGTAACTAAAGTTGGATTCTTGAGGACATCACTCTTGAGCCATGTCGTGCCAGGAGAACCTAATGGCGAATATGCCTACAAAAAGTATAACAGTTTCAACAAAAATTCTAGATAAATTCAAGACAAGTTTTTAATTCATAGGTGCACACCTAGTGGGTTTTGAACCCATGATCTCACCCTCCATCCATTATTATTGAAGGAGGAAGTGCCAATTGAGCAAGCTCATTGGCTAGATAATTCAAGATTACAAAGGAAATCAATATTTCAATTTAACAAAAAACTCAAGCAAATAAAATCGATTAAAAATTCGCCTACTCACAGAAAGGTGAACTCCATTGGATTTACAAAATGCATGTAACTTTGTCTGCTGCCAAGAAGGATGACACTCCACCTGGTTAACAGCAGGAGGAACATGTGCTACCTTGATCAAATCTTCCAATTTCTTTGTAGAGAAATTGCTCACACCAATAGCTCGAGTTTTGCCAGCATCGTAGAGGGCTTCCAATGCTTTCCAAGTGCTAGGTATATCTGGCTGAACAAGGTTTTCCGGCTTAAAGCCTACTGACCCCTTCTTCATCCGGACTGGCCAATGGATCTTAAAAATTCAACAGCCTCATTTAGTTATAGTTGAATAATGTCATCAATAAACATATTGTTAAGTAAAAAATGCGATGTAATTTTCCAGGAAAAACAGAAGCAAGGTAGCTAGACTTGGGGCAAACTATGATAGTATGCTTTGAAATTATTTGTAACATTCTTGATGAAATCAAAAAGACCCTCTTGTATTTAATCTTCAATCAGGTAGATCTAGGCAATTTCTATCAATTGGACTCCAAAGACTGTAACATAGTATATTGATGAAAAAGCTCTTTTTACCAAGTTTCAAGAAGGAAATTGAATAGACGCTGTAAGTGTATGAATGCAAAATCTTTTTTACCAAGTTCAAAAGAAAAATTGCATGGTCACTATAAACAGTAGTACATACTAGGTATAGATCAATATAATCAAGCTGCAAGTCTCGCAAAGTTCTATCCAATGCCACCGGAACATCTTCAGGAGCATGATCGGTACACCTGTGGATCATGACAGTATTTTAGAGGGGGTAAAAAATACTAGATGAAGTCTAAGCTCAGTTAATAAGGCATAAAGCATGCAGCAATATCATTGATATTGTTAAAATAAAAACAAACCAGAGTTTGGAAGTAATCCACAAATCCTCACGCTTCACCACACCATCTTCAAACAGCTTCTTCAGAACCAAACCAATCTACAAGAATAAAGGATTAGACAATGTTGACATACAATTCTTGCAAAGGCTTAAGCAATTTAAAATATCATGCAAGATTGTTTAATAAAGCTACTAGGTATCACACATGTATTGCAAAACTATTAATTTCACATTATGAACGTGTCAATTCCCAGTATGTGAATTATAATAAACCTGATCAGGAATATGCACAAAGAGGTCTCGTCATCAATTTTACATCCAAATAGAGTAAACCCTGAGAAAGAAGATGCATAGGCTACTCTAATCTAGAAGCAGAAAAATCTCAAAAGTAAGATCAGAGAAAAAAATAGTAAAATGTTTACCGTACTGGGAATCAAACAAACTAAAAATTGAGAAAACTTTTTATTGGTGAAAAAGGTAACGAAATGAGGGTTTCACAATAATAAAGTACTTTTTTTTAATAGACATAATAATAAAGAACTTGGTTAGAGAAACAATCACATGGGTCAGACCAAACAAATACAACCATACAAGTCATACTTTAGCAAGGTCTAAACTCTAAACCATCATGGCTTTTAGATAAATAAAGAAATTCTAGACATAAGACTGAACGTATTGATCACAATAATAACAATCAAAGGACATTGAGGCCAGAACTTAAAAAAAGATTTGATAGTTAGACACTGTATTTACCTCCTTCTCATTGCCATAGACCTGAGCACAATCAATATGGCGGTATCCAACCTGCAGTACAAGTAAAAATGTTGGTTGAGTGCTAAACAACAAGGAAATAAATAATCATTTGTAAAAATTAGCAAGACAGGTTTGCACTTTCCGTTAACAAAATGTATGAAATGTCTCATTTTACTGCTCCTAGAAACAGATGGTCTAAGCTGACACATATAGGGCATGTTGTTAATGGGGCGTTTGGTTTAAAGGAATCTACATTACTCCCAGCATTCAGATTCCTTAGAATGTGATGCTTGAGAATGTAACAATTACCATGCTTGGTTTGATTAGGAACCTACTAATATTCCTGAGAATTTTATAAAAATTATTTATTTTTCCCAAAATATTGTTAGATTTATAAACACAATATCAAGTCTTTTTTTTTTTAATCTTCTTCCAAATAAATAATAAGAAACAAAATATAAACTATAAATCATGGCAAATTCACTAAAATTAACTTTTAACATTCTTCAATGACCTATAAAATACAAAAATAATTTTTTTAATTCTTAATCTTCATTGCAATCACAAGTCACAACATCATGCTTTGTTAATTAAAATAATTTACTTTCATTAGTATCTAACTTAATCCCAAATAGGAGATTCTTTAAAAAAAAAAAAAAATTATCTTTATCTCCTTCTAAAAATTATGGTTAAGCTCTCTCTCTCTCTCTCTCTCTCTCTCTCTATTATATATTATATACTACTATTTAAGGGGTTTCTCTTATTTGGGATCCTTATTTTGCTGCTTCAAAAATGCTCCTACACCCCTATGTTGAAGTAGAGACAAAACGAAAGGACAATCTGGTAAAAATACAACTTTAACTCCCACTAAAACATTGCCTAAAAAATAGGGCCATGCTTTTGTTAATTTTCAAATTACTTTATCCACTTATAAATTAGATTTTCAAAATAAAAATTATATATATAAAATAAAAACCCAGGGTTTTTCTTTTACTACAAAATAAATATGTAATATTTATTCATTTTTTGAATCTAGCCTCACGAGACTCTCGGTTGTATTAGTAGTTTTAAATGCGTAATATTAATGAGAAAATGTATAAACCTCAAATTGGAATAAATGAAAAATTATGACACTATAAAAAAAAACCTCATTGCACGCGCGAAATGCGTGTGATGAGGCTAGCCTTTTGTATATCTATATATATTAAGAAGATTCAGAAAGTTAGTTATTGCGTTTTTTACTTACAAAAATACCCCTAATTTAATTAACTTATCCTTATTCCTAAAAAATAAGAAATATGGTTAAAACTATAAATTGACAAAAATTAATAACAAAAAGTGAAAAAATCAAAACTCTCCACAATCCCCACCTTCTCCTAAAAAAACCATCCCACATTCTATAAAAAAAAAAAAAAACTGCCCCATATCACATCAAAAATAATAACAACTAAACATATTTCAATGCTACTTTGGTGTTCATTTTTTTAGAGCTAACCTTATGATACTTTTGGCTATATTAGTGGTTCTAAACGTGCAATTTTTGTGGGAAAATAAGTGTAAGTCTCAAATTGAAATAAGTGAAAAATTATAACACTAATCCAAAAAACAAAAGAGCCTCATTGCACACGGGCAGAGCACGTGTGATAAGGCTAGCATATATTAAAGGATAGGGAGGAATGAGTAAAATTATTAATTTATATTTTATAAAAGCAACTTTTTCCATGCTGTGGGAGTGTGGACACCCACCTATTTTGAAGGAAATCCACATTCTCACAAAATTGGGATTGGGTGGGAATTCAAATACCGTTTGGCATTTCATTCCCTTGTGCAATTTGCAACCAAACATGGGAATTCCAGGGAATCTTTAAACATTCCCAGAATTCTAAAACATTATGCCATTATCTCATACCAAACGCCACCTAACCTTACTTAAAACCTTAAAACGAAACAACGTTGTTATCTTTAAGTATTATTTTAAGAAATATATTGGACAACAATTTCCAACCAAACTTGGAAATTCCAGGGAATCTTTAAACATTCCCAGAATTCTAACCAAACGCCACCTAACCTTACTTAAAACCTTAAAACGAAACAACGTTGTTATCTTTAAGTATTATTTTAAGAAATATATTGGACAATATGTTGGAAACCTTCAATGTAATATTATTGGCAAAAATATTGTAAGTATTGCAAAATATATAAAAATATATCAGATTTACCAGTCGATACACAAGAAAAAATGGGAAAATTTGTCGGAACAAATTGATAAGATAATCAGTTAATCACATATGGGTCACCAAGGAAATTATACAACAAACAACTTGCCCAGTATGCTAAACATAATAGAATAAATCATTCGGGTAACCACCTAGGAGATTTGTTAATCTGTTGTTGTCACACAGTGACTTAAAACAATCAGTCAATCATGGAGAGTTTGTATAGTGCTCACTACTCTCCTTGCATATGATTGTTGATTTTATTCTAATTTGAATTCGATTTGCCAAACAGACCCCTAGATATCTGGAATTTCTGCCCCATGCTTTTCTAAAATCTAATACTTTTCATTAAAATAAAATTCATCATCATGGGTAGCAACAAATAAATAAACAAATGGACGAAATCCAATTTCCACGGAAAATTTTTTCCAGGAAAACATTTTAGAACCGACTTTACCCAATCTGTGACATAAATTTTTTTTCTTCACCATAATCATGTTGAAAATAAAGAAGAAGAAAAAGAGCGAGAGAGAGACCTTAATGGCGGTGGCGACAGCTTCGCCAACGAGTCCAGGGTCAGATTGCCACGTACCCAAAGCGACTGAAGGAATCTTAGCGCCGGTGTTCAGTTGAAAGAATGAAATTGGGTTCGCCATTTTCCAGAGTTTTTGCTACGAAGTGCGTTGATTCCACGCTGATAATATGTATTGTAATGAAGCAGAGAGACGATACGAAACGAAACGACGAAAATGTGAGTAAACAAAGAATGAAATTGTACGAAAATGAAGGCATCTCCGGCCTCTTTATAATGAAAACTAACGATACAGTTCGCACTGTATCAATCTCGTTTCCTTTCCTGCCACGTGTAGCGATCATGGTGAGTGGAATGATGCAACTGTGAACGGTGATTAAGCACTCACAGTTGTCACGGCCAAAAAATAAAAAAAAATTGGCCTTATCACGTGGGTTTTGATCTCTAAGAGGCTAAAATTTAGATTTTGAAAATGAGTAAATTAAGGACATGTTTAATAAACTGTAATGGTAATTAAATCGGATTTTTTTTACCAAAATATCCCTATTCCCTTAAGTTCAAATAGAGACAAAATTAAAGGATAGTCCAATAAACATATATGTCTAACTTATACTAAAATATTGCATATAAAATAAGAACACTATTTCACTAACCAACTTCTTTAAATCAACTATAGGTTTAAATTAACTAGTAAAGTCTCTGATGGTTGAATAAGAAATCTGGGGTTCAATTTCCGACGAAACCAAAAACTGATTGGTGTATTGGTCTGATGACAAAGAGCTATCATCAGAAGCGGACGCCATAGGTTGAAACTCTCTAAAAAACTATACGTTTATTGTTTTTTTTTAATAGAAAAATAGATAATGAATTATCACATCAATTAAATAGTTTTAACTATAAAAAACAAAAAAACAAAAATCAGGGATAAACACATATACAAATCCCAAAAATCTAAACCTCCCACTAACCAATTAAAAAAAAAAAAAAAAACCCTCCCACTAACCCACATATAGTTCATCTGTTTCCTCCGCACACACTACACACCAAAACTACCTCCTCACTTTTCTTCTTCCACTCTATCTCCTTCCCAACAACGCAACAACTACAAACCAACCCTAAAACCCGACCACTACAACGTGACTACAGTAGCCATGGCAATAGGCAAAGTCTTCTAAATGCACCATCCTCAACTTTCAACATTGAACCCCTTAAAGAATATTGTTAGCCAAATCAAAGTGAGTAGCATTTAAATGAATATTGCTAACAATACATTTTTGGTTTTTTTTTCCCTTACTTTGTTTTTGAAATGAAAATTGAAGTGTTTACAATTTGTTAAAGTAGGTTCCTAGAAATTTTGATACTGACAATGACATATGATAAAAATTTCATATAAGATTAGCATCTTATTTGTTCTTTCACCCTATAGTTAAACTAGCCTCTAAACACACGTGTTTGTGATTGAAAAATGTAGTAATTTTAAATTATAATTTGATGAAAATTATTAACATTTACCCAAAAAAATAGAAGAGTCTCTGAGCGCGCATGTGAGCGCGTGCTCAGAGGCTAGTTATATAAGAATAGGAATAAATATTACAAGGAATACAAAATATTGTAATATAATGCTTATTACTAATCATTTATTTGGTGACAACACAATAATAGAACCCTAAAGATAGTGGAATGAAAACATTTTAAATCAAACTTAAGATATATTTTAAGAAATATCTTACTCATATAATTATATTTCCTAAAAATAATATTTTTTTTAAATTTGAAAGAAAGATTAGTTATTTTTTATGATTTTTTATTTTCATAATTGTTATGTACATATGAAAAGTTTGTTTATTTAGAAATATATTAATTATAGAAATTAATACATCTATTAAAGAATAACTATTACGTCCCTTTAAAGATGAAAAGTTATTCCTCATTTTAAAAAATAATTATTCATAAAGAATGATTATTCCTTGTAATAATGCTCTGTTTGTTTCAGCAATGATGTTTTTTAGAAAATGAATCGTTTTCCAAGAAGCATTTTCTATAAAACTATCTCATTTTCCAATGTTTGGTAGTAACTTTAAATGAGTTAAAAAAACAACATCTTAACTTCCCTTATTTAGTTTACTATGAGATAGAGTTGTTTTTCAAAAAAATTTAATGGAAAACAATCTCTAAAAATAAGCCATACTTTTTATGTTGACCAAAAATAGTTTTTCTTTGACATATCTATTTTTATGCTACTAAATATCGGAAAACATGGAAAATTATCTTTACACAAAATTTTCTATCGAAACAAACAGAGCGTAAAAACATAATCAAACTATTGAATAACTAAATTATAAGAATAACTATTCCCCTGCCATTTTTTTTGGTAGTTTTTGGTTTTTGAATTTTGTTGAATTACAATTTTAATCCTATTTTTATTTTTTAGGAATAAGGATTATCTAATTAGATTAGAGAATTTATTTTTTTTATTTTTTTTTAATTGTCTTAATATATAGAGATATATAAGTGATGGTAAACTACTCACAATTTGTCAGGTCAGAGTTGAGACAAAAAAATTGTAAAATAATTTATAGTTCTAAAACTACTCTCTTCTACTTTATATGAACCACCAACATTTTTTTCACCAATTATAACGAGTCATGTAAAAAATTAAGAAAAAATTGTGCATTTTTTTGGTAATATTAGAACTTTTAGCACCATAAATGTGAGATAAACTAGATATGATGGAATCCACTCTGATGTGAAATTCATACGATTACATGTATTGAATACACCATGTATCATCATTTCATAATCGTGGCAAAAATTGCAACACACAAAATTCCGTCTTTCTTTCTCAACTACGACATTGTTGTTGTTTTCAAGAGCATGCGAGTTGTAATTGTGTGATTGTTGACTAAATTAGATAAACGAGAGTGATGGACATTCAACTATTTAATATGTCATCCCACAAATATTGGGACCTTTCGTTCCCCTACCTTTTCTTTTTCTCGAGTGTTTGACAAATACCAGTGATTTGCCTGCTTTGTTTGGGAAAGTGCTCGTCTCTTTTTCTTTCTTTTTTTCCTTTTTTATAGGAAATGCTCGTCTTTTTTAAGTATAAATAAAATGGTAGCCGACAAGCATGCTTGGAGTTGGCACATCGTGTTTGAATATTTGCTTTTAATATCTTCCTCTTGTTTAAGTTTAATGACGTTGCACTCTTTTCTGCCACATACTTTGCTACAAATTTCAAGGAAAATTTCGAATGCTTTTTAATTTTCGGGAGAAAGAAAAAGAATCTCGTATTAGTTTAAAATTCATCAACATTAATCTTTACAACTATATAAAGTGTTCGTTTGGATTGTGTTTATTGTTGCTGAAATTGAAAACTGAAAACTGAAAGTACTGTAGTAAAATAATTTTTAAATGTGTGAATAGTACCATGTGACCCATTTTTAATATTTTTTAATGCGTAAACAATGCGTGAACATTGCGTGAATAGTGATTTTTGTCTCCTGCGCAGTGAACCCATGTGAGGTTACTGTTCACGCCCAGGAAAAAAAAAAAGAAAACAAAACGTGAAACTGAAAAACGCAACAATCAGCTCAATCCAAACACTCACAAAGTTGTGTAAAAATGATACAGAGTAGTTTTTATAGTAGTAGTGTATATTTACATAATACTATTTATTTGGTATTTAATTTTGATTATTTCTTTACATATTTAGATGATGAAGAAATAAAGCAGACAATAGTTGGTGATGCCAAAAATCGTTAGTGAGCCGCACAGTCCTCATATGCTCTAGACAGAACCTGCGAAATAGAAATAAAGAAGACCTTGCAGAAAGTACCAATGTGGTACTGGCCAAATACCATCCAAAAGTTAAGTTAGAGAGGATTTCTGCAACTTTTAGTGCCAGAGCTAGGAGAATTACGCGTACCTTAATTTGTGAGGGTTTTGGAGTTTTTATAGTAGTATAGAGTTGACATTCATTTCTTGGCAGATAAGGTATTTCCTTGTAGAGAAGATTCTCGTTAATGATTGTATTTTACAGGATTCTTTCCTTGTAGAGATTCTTCTTATTAGGGTACAAGACATTTCCATGTATAGGCATTTGTGGAGGTCAAGCTAAACTAGGCTAGACCCATTAGCTTCTTCGCACCCGTCGACCTCTTCTCCCTTGTCAGCCACTTGCCTCGCCCGAAAGTTCCCCATCGACTTATGGAGGCGCCCATCGGGTATCGTGGTGGGGTCATTGGCTTTATGGTGTCACTGCTTTTTGTCCTCTCGTCTACTTACAAGAAGCTGACATGTACGGAGGAACTGTTGGCTTCCTTGTCACTTTAAATTTCTTAGGATGTATTCGTCCACTTAAGGACTTAGATGTAAATGCGGTTTTCTAGAGATGTATATATGCGCATGATATATCTGAATAACTCCTCTTATTATGATAAATACGTGCATAAGCCAAAAATTGTTCTTGAAAAAATAAAAAGTTGCTCTAACCTTTGTTCAGCTGTTGCTCTAACCTCGTCCACTAGGTCTAGTTGTAGGCGCATGGCTTCGTCGTTCCAACTCTCATCATGGTTTTCCACTCTGTAGCTTGTGAGTCCAACCTCAACAGGGATAACGGCCTCGCTCCCGTATGTTAGTCGAAAGGATGTTTCTTCTGTAGGTGTTCTAGCCATCGTCTTGTACGCCTAAAGTACACTTGGTAGCTCGTCTGGCCATATATCCTTTGTCCCATTGAGTTGAGTTTTGATTATTTTGAGCAAGGATCGATTCGTGACCTCAACTTATCCGTTGGCCAGAGGGTGGGCGAGTGAGGAGTAGTGATTCTTGATCCCTAACTGTGAGCAAAAATCTCTGAATGACTCGTTGTCGAATTGCTTTCCATTGTTAAAGACCAAGATTCTAGGGATCCTGTACCTGCAGATGATGTTTCTCCAAACGAACCTTCGTACATTTTTCTCCATGATGGTGGCCAGTGCTTCAGCTTCCACTCATTTGGTAAAGTAATTTATACCGACCACTAGGAACTTCAACTGTCTTACCGTAGTCGGGAATGTGCCTATGATGTCCAACCCCCATTGTGCAAAAGGCCATGGAGTTGTAATTGGAATGAGCCTTTCTGTTGGCTATTTGATGATGTTGCTAAACCTCTGACACTTGTTGCAAGCTTTGACATAGGCTTAAGCATCCTTCTACATGGTAGGCCAATAATATCCTGACTGAATCAGCTTGTGCACTAGCGATCGTGATCCTAAATGATTCCCACAGATCTATTCGTAAACTTCCTTCATGACATAATCAGCTTCCTCGAGGTTTAGGTATCTAAGATATGGTTAGGAGAAACCTTTCTTGTACAAGACATCTTTTATTAGGATGAATCGCATCGCTTGGACCTTTAGTTTCCTTGCGGCCTCCTTACCGTCGAGTAGTGTGCCATCTTTCAAGTACAATACTATCAGTGTGGTCTAGTTGCTTTCCGAGCCTATTTCTTGCACACCGACACCATCTATCAAGGGCGAAAGCTAAACAAAGGAAAGTACCTTCCTGGAGATGGGCATGTGTTTTGCTGATGCAGCCTTAACAAGTCGATTTGCTTGCTCATTCTCCTCCCTTGGGATTTGAACAAACTTGGCCTAAAAGTTGTTGCCTACCCGCTTCCTTACTTACTCTAGGTACTTCTTCATTCGTTCACCCTAACATTCATAGTCACCATTCACTTGACTCGTGATCACTTGTGAGTCGCGATACACCATCATACTTATGGCCTTTGCTGCTGTGGCGAGATCTAGTCTTGCCACTAAGGCTTTGTACTCTGCTTCATTGTTAGTCGTAGGGAAGTCAAGATGAACTATGCACTCGATCTCGTCCCTTTCTGGAGAGTGTATCATTATCCCTACTCCATTAGCCTGCCTGTTGGATGACTCATTCATATGGATAATCCATTGGGGATGCTCCTCTGCCCCTTGGCCTTCCATTTTGGTGAATTTCGTGATGAAGTCAGCGACCACCTGTCCCTTCACGGAAGTGCGCGGGCGGTATTGTATGTTGAATTCACTCAACTCGATTGCCCATAGCGCCATTCGTCCAACGGCTTCAAGATTACTCATTGCTTTCCGTAGAGGCTTGTTTATTAGAACGATCACAGTATGGGCCTGGAAATATGGTTTGAGTTTGCGAGCTGTGGTCACTAAGGCAAAGGCTAACTTCTCCATCAGGGGGTACTTCTCCTTTGTGCCTTAGAGTGCTCGGCTAGTGTAGTACATAGGCTTCTGCACCTTATCTTCTTCTCTGACTAAGGCTACATTGACAGTAGTTGGGGAGACGGCCAGGTAAAGAAATAGCTCCTCCCTAGGTTTGGAAGGACTTAGCAACGGCGGGAAAGAGAGGTATGCTTTTAGGTCCTCAAATGGTTGTTGACATTCGGTCGTCCACTCGAAGGACTTCTTCAACATGCGAAAGAATGGTAGACATTTATCCGTTGCCCTCGACACAAACCTGTTTAGCACCGCTACCTTGCCGTTGAGGCTTTGCATTTCTTTTATGTTCCTAGGTGGTGCCATCTCCATTATGGCCCGGATCTTGTTTGGGTTGACTTTGATGCCTCTTTGAGACACCATGAACCCTATGAATTTTCCAATCGTAACCCCAAATGCGCTTTTGATTGGATTGAGCTTCATGTTATAAAAGCAGAGGGTATCGAAGGTCTCCTTGAGGTCGTCCAAATGGTCGTCTTCCCGTCAACTTTTCACTAGCATGTCATCCACGTAGACTTGGACATTTCTCCCAATCTGATGTGCAAACATTTTGTTCATGAGCCTTTGATATGTTATGCTCGCGTTCTTGAGACCAAACGGCATCACTTTGTAATAGAAAAGGCCTTGGCTAGTGACGAATGAAGTTTTCTCCTGATCAGCCTCGTCTAGCTTGATTTGGTTGTAACCAAAAAAAGTATCCATGGAGCTCAACAACTGGTGTCTTGCTATTGAGTCTACCAGGACATCGATCCGTGAAAGTAGGTAGCTATCTTTGGAGTGAAACCCGTCAGCTAAACGTTTTGAAACTTCCTTAGGTAAGTTTTACGTGCCTTCCTAGACAAGCCAAGCGCTATGGTGCCCCCTACAATCATCCTTATGTCTCCTAAAGGTGGCTTGGGGCGCTCGCCATCCCTTCTACCAACCTGCTCTTATGGTGGGTCTGCCCTTTCCTTATTGACGAATTGTAGTTTCCCATGTCTAATAAGGGCTTCAATTTGTTGCTTCAAGTTATAAGATTCAGACATGTCGTGACTGTGATCTCGATAAAAATGATAATACTTATCTCTGGACCTCTTACTGGGATCTCCCTTTAACTTGCCAAGCTACGTCAAGGTCGTATCGTCCTTGATCTACATCAAGACTTAATCGATCAGAGCAGTCAGCGGGGTGAAGTTTGCGAACCTTCCAGTGGGGGGTTTGGAGCACCTAACCTCCCGCCAGTCTTCGGTTTTGGTCATCTTCCGTCCTCTATCCTGCTGTGCATCTTCTTGCCTTTCCTTTTTCTTGGGTTTCTCCTTTCGGGCTAGTAACGCATCTTTTGCGTTCATGTACTTAGTGGCTCGATAAAGCACATTCAACATGTTCTTTGGGTCATTTTTGTATAAGGAAAACAAAAACTTCCCCTTCCATAATCCATTGGTGAACATAGCAACAAGTATCTTGTCATCAGCTTCGTCTATCGAGGGGGCTTCCTTGTTGAAGCAGGTTATGTAAAACCTCAGCGTCTCGTCCTTTCGTTGCTTGATGCTCATCAAACATGCAGTAGACTTCTTATACCTGTGCCCCTCGATAAAGTGCGAGGTAAACTGTGCGCTTAGCTCCTTGAAGGTATTGATGGAGTTGGGCATCAATCTGTTGAACCATATCCTTGTGAGACCCTTTAGCATAGTTGGGAAAGCTCGGCGTCTGCCACACCTTGTAAGTCCTTGATGGTTTTGATTGACTCCAGGTGATCCAAGGGATCCTTGGACCTGTTGTAGGCTTTTATCTACAACATACGGAACTTCAGCGGAAGGGGGAACGAAGTGACAAGGGCATTAAAGGGCGAGTCCGTCCGATGGACTAATTCGTCGAGGTTTTTTGAAACTCGTCCCCTGAGGGCATTCATCATGAACTCTATCCGTTCTTTCATCATTTGCATCTTTGTAACCATGTACGATTGTGTCGTATCTGCAACGGATGGACGGCTGGTGTCTTGTCTCTCTTGTCTGCTCGGGGCGTTGCTGCCTTTTGGTCCTTCTTGGTCCCTTATTTCAGCGCTGGTACCCTCTTGCTCCTCTCCGTGATTGTTGGGTCCTGCGTTCCTTTGGCACAGCTATTCTTCTAAGTTGTGGTTTTGCTTAGTAAGGCGTTCTATAGCCGCGGCGAGAGTTTGTACTTGTCTTTCGAGGGCAATAGTGCGTGGTTCATCTCCTTGGTGGTTGTTGGTTGCCATCGAGCAAGTGAATACCATACAACTCTTTGTTTGGGAAGTGATAGTATGGCTTTTACTATAAGAATCTTTCCCACAGACGGTGCCAACTGATGATGCCAAAAATTATCAGTAAGCTGCACAGTCCTCACGTGCTTTAGACAGAACCTACAAAATAGAAACAAAGAAGACCTTGTAGAGAGTATTAGTGTGGTACCGGCCAAATACCCTCCAAAAGTTAAGTTAGAGAGGATTTCTACAACTCTAGAGTGCCAGAGCTGGGAGAATTACGCGTACCTTGATTTGTTAGGGTTTTGGGGTTTTTATAGTAGTGTGGAGCTGACATTCATTTCTTGGCAGAGAAAGTATTCCTTTGTAGAGAAGATTCTCATTAATGATCTATTTTATAGGATTCTTTCCTTGTTGAGATTCTTTTGATTAGGGTACAAGACATTTCCATGTATAGGCATTCGTGGAGGTCAAGTTAAGCCAGGCTGGACCCGTTGGATTCATCACACCTGTCGGCCTTTTCTCCCTCGTCGGCCACTTGCCTCGTTTGAAAGTTCCTTGTCGGGTTATAGAGTTGCCCGTCAGGTATCGTGGTGGGGCCATCGACTTTATGGTGTCGCTGCTTTTTGTCCTCCCATCTACTCATAGGAAGTTGATGGGTACGGAGGAATCGTCAGCTTCCTTGTGTCACTTTAAATCTCTTGCAAGAACATCCTTATCAATAGTTGTTATCTGTAAAGAAAAATAAACAATTAAAAAAATTGATATTTTAATAAAATATAATATTAAATAGATAATTTGAAATTGAATGTTTTTGAAAGTTGAATATGTAAAAAAGAAAAAAAAAAGATTCTTATGTTAAAATAGACAAAAAATTTTACACGAACTAATACGAATGCTCTTTTACAATCACTTTCATACTAGTGACCTATAAGGCTGTTACAAAAGCATAAAATAATTTTGCAGGTAGCACTCAAAATTCTAGAGTTCCCTTTTTTTTTCCCCTAAATGTTTTACCTATCAAAAAAAGGAGTTCCTTTTTCATTTCTTTTTTTAACAGAAAGTATAATGTCGGTATGTCACAATAAAATTCATGAAAAATTTCAATTTCACAACACTTGAAATGTTAAGTTGATAAATTGGGATGTACCACAAAAGGGATTGCAATTATGATTTTATATAAAAATGATATTGTAATAATCATACCACTTTAACAATTGTAAAATTTATTATGTCTAGAACAACATTTTTACTTTGTTAAATGTCTTTCTTCTTTCAGATTTGCATCCAAAAAGAATATTCATGTCATAATATTTCAAAGTGGTTAGGCAATTCCCTTATTATTCAAAATCAAAAAAGAAAAAAGAAAAAGAAAAAAAGAAGAAGAATCAACAATTCTCTTATTTGAAATATGAGAAATTAGGGAAGATTGAAAGACTCCAATAGTAAAGTTAAAAATAGTTTTTTCCATGGTTTTCAAACCCAGACCATTTAAAGAATCAGAAAAGGGAGAGGTTTAAGGTTTTTAAGGTCGAACCGTGATGATGTTATAATTAATTTAATAATTAATTAAAATGCAAATAAAGGTATTTTAAATATATAAATAGTAGCAACATTGACTAAAAATATCTAAAAATAATTGAAACATAATTTATAATAAAATTTCTTGATATAATAAGGTTAATATAAAATAGTACAACATAAATAATCATTAAATTTTTTTTTTTAATAATAATCCTACAAGTCTAAATCATTTTGATTAAATAAAAAAATTACTTTTGATTATTTTAGTAAATTCCCATGCAAATGCATTATTCTTTAATCAAAAGTAAATTCATCAAAGAAAATAAATTTAGTAATATTTAATAAAAATTGAGAGAGATGTGATAGAATAAGTTGAAAAATTATAAATCGCATAAATATATAATAAATATAATATTCTCCATACTTGTTCACAAGCACCCTAAGTGGTGCGTTGGTTATGATCCTAGACTTGGTTCTTAAATGAGCGGTTCGGCCAGTTTTTCTAGTCAAACCCCGGTTCGAGAGGTTCACTCAAAATATTTAAATGCCCAGTTTTCACATATAAAAAACAGAATTTGTGACCGGTTCACGGTTAACCCTATTCAACCGGCCAGTTCGGTCTGAGTCTGAGAACCTTGGTTATTTCTCACTTTTTGTAAAAAGATTAACTAATTCTATTTTGTAATTTCTTCTCTTTTTTATTTTTATTAAACTTTGATAGTTACAATAGAGAGAGAGAGAGAAAGAGAGAGAGAGAGAGAGAGATATTTAAAAATGCCAGAAATATTAATTGTGTTACAAGATTTTTGACGATATCTATTCTAGTGAATGATTATTTTTTTTATCATATTCAAACACTACCACCATCCCAATTGTCAGTCACGACCCGAATAATCCAACCAATCCACTGTCTCCCCTCCGGCCTCCTCCCCCATGCAACCCACATGTCGCCGCTCCTCCCCTCACAACCCAACCATGTCTCTACCGCTCCTCCCTACACCATCTAACCATTCCACCGCAATCCCTCCTCCCCCACATAACCCACAAATTAGCGTTGCCACTCCACCCTACACAGCCCAGCCATGTCGTTACAAATTAGGTCCCACGTTTTTTTTCTTGTCAATTTAAATCACAAACTTATGAAACCTTTTTAATTTGAAGCCCCTAATCTTCAATGTTATTCTTATTCATGTGCCTATCTTAACGCATTGTTGCTCATTCCATGATTTTTGGGATAGTTAGCTTTTTTTTATAGAATCTTTGGGATAGTTACCTTGTTGCATGTGCTTTACCTCCCTTTCCTCAATTTCTTAGCTATCTATTATTGTTTGGTCAGCCAATGAATGACTGTCGTGTAATATGCACTTGTTTTTGTGTGTTAATGCTTTTGAATTATTGAACAAGTAGTTTGTATTTGTCATTTCACTTGTCACGTAGTGATTGGCCCATAAATTTTCTTAATCAGAGTCATCAGACAATTTGTACTGTATTACTCAGCTCCTCATGTCCTTTGGAATCTAGACAGAAAATAACTTGGTGTTTGGTGCCTTACTTCCAATAATCCTATATTCCATTTATTATTATACTCCGCCAATTATGGTGTCATGTTGGTATATTTTTCCATTTTAAACTTTGTTTCTTTAATAAGGAAAGTCAAAAAAAAATTAAGCAGCATTTGTCACGTGCGAAAAGTAGGTCACTCGTAGAACTTCCACCAATGTCAATTAAGAAGGAAAAGAAAATCGGTATGTCTATGATTTTGGATGTAATTCAAAACAGTATCCAAAAGAGGTACTACAAGATCTTAGTTTCACCCTTTTGCAATATAACCAGGCAGTCAAGCACAACTTTCTTCTCAACCTAAAAAACTCAGCAAATGCTCTTTTATTTACTTCAAGTTTATCTGGCAGAAACAATTTGGTCCCCAACTATGGTCACCACCAGGTAGAAAGCATTGAAAATCAAGTAAATTGTGATCAAATTGGATAAAAGGAAATTTAAAGAAAAACCGCAATGCCTGAAATTAACATCCGATGCTGGCTCACAATTCGCCATCCCAGAGTTCTTCCATTGTCTTGTAGGCACCAAAGGTCTCAGGAACAAATACACCAGTACCCTTAATTAGCCTCTCCTGCTTGAATAAATACCAAACTATGGTCATTTGAAATGAAAGTGAATCCTTGTTTATTGTTTGTAAACTATTCACTAATTCTTTTGTACCTAATTTTCAAGAGCAATGAAAATGGTTGGCTAAATGATCCATAAATCCATCTTACACATCAAATTTTGATCAAAGCATTTACAAAAGGATGGAATAACATAAGATTTAACTCCCAGCATTGCAAAAACCAATGGCAGGAAGTTGTGTGCCATTTTATACTCATAGTGATGTTGAAAAAAGTCAAAAACAAGATCCAAAAGAATATATATAAGAAAACGGTACTTGCCTGCTCAATTTCAGAAAGCTTTGCAAACAAATCTTCAGGTGTAGACCAGGCTAAAACATCAAAATTTTCTTTGGTCCTTGCCTCGTTTGTGCTCTTAGGCAGTACACTGTGACCCATTTGCAGCCCCCAACGAAGAGCCACATGTGCAGAAGTTTTCCCCAATTTCTCTGCAACTGTAAGGAGAATTGGATTCTTAAGGACCTCGCTCTTGATAAATCCCATACCAGGGGAACCCAATGGTGAATAACCCTGCAAGACAAAAAATTCATCATCAAGTAACCTGTGAAGGTTGTTCAGAAATCACATAAAATGAAAACGGATTTGTTCTGTTTCTGATGCTCCATAATCTATTCTGCATAATTTACTAGCAAAGATCCTGTTTCCTTAATTCCTTTTCTCTTCAAGGCTTCAAGCACAAAATATTATACACCACTTTATATCTGCAAACTTACAGACAAGTGAACTCCTTTAGATTTACAAAATGCATGTAGTTTTGGCTGTTGCCAAACGGGGTGGCACTCCACTTGGTTAACAGCCGGAGGCACACATGCTATCTCCAACAGATCCCCAAGTTTCTTTGAAGAGAAATTGCTTACTCCAATTGGTCGAGCCTTGCCAGAATCATAGAGTGCCTCCATTGCTTTCCATGTACTGGGTATGTCAAGTTGAGTAAGATTTTCAGGTTTGAAGCCAACAGACCCCTTTTTCATGCTAACTGGCCAGTGGATCTTTAGAAGAAATTAGCACTCTTAGTAACGAAATACATTAGCGAAGTCCGTTAAAGTTTATTTAAATTTTGGCACTCTTAAGTGTGGTATACATACTAGATACAGATCCACATAGTCAAGTTGCAAGTCCTGCAAGGTTTTATCTAATGCCTTTGGTACATCTTCTGGCATGTGATCAGTACACCTGCAGATAGTTATAGTTCCAATTAGATAACAAGAACAGCCAATAAAAAATGCAGCTTATTATTATTATTGATAATTAGATAATCGGGGGAGGGGGGTTTTTGATTCTTTTGAACCCTTGATGGCTTGACGTCTCTGTTGGAAACATCAAGAGATGCTAAGTTGAACTATTAGGCTCTTGCACCTTATTTAAAGTTTCATTAAAGAAAGCTTAGTACAGTTTGCAGTCAAATAATTTTTAGAACAAACCAGAGTTTGGAGGTGATCCATAAGTCCTCACACTTGACTAGACTATCATCAAACAGCTTCTTTAAAGCTGATCCAATCTACATCCACCAGAAGTTAGGTCATAACATGATTCAGACTTCTTAGACAAAATATTAACATTGGTAACGCCTAAAGAACAGTTCTTAAGATGTATGTAAATATTCACTGGAAGCACATAGATGAAAACATGAATAAAATAGAGAATAAATATCAGGTTTTTGCATAAAAATTGCTAAGGAGATAGTCTCATAGCCAATTTTTATACCTAAGGACCATATGGCCCTTCATCAGTTTATCCCACTTATATGGTGGATATTTCCTGAGATTATGTTATTTCTTGTTCATGATCTTATTAGGAAACTAATAAGGAGAACACATCAACAGATGCACATCCTACTTTTTGTTCCTGTATTAGCTACCAAACTTTTGCACTATCACAATCACTTAGATGGGAAATGCTAGTAGCACTAAAATCTGAATCTACAAGCTCTCTACACAGTCTAAATCAAAAAAATTATTTATATTTAACATGATTTATTAAATTGCTCACAACTAAATCCTAACTTTGCCCCACATTTGGTTGACTTAGAAAAAATCAGGAGTAAGCTATGCTATGAAGATGAAAGAAATGACTATAGACCATTTCTAAATTATTCTAAGGAATATGGTTACTTTTGCTAGCTTTTAGCAATTTCTTAGCAAATCAAGCAGTAAGCTTCACAGACCACACAGTGACATGAAAGGTGAAATGCACTATATAGTACCCCTGCAACTTGGGGACAGCTGGTTTTTCTTTCATAAATATGTATAAATTTCAATTCTAATAATACTTTTTAACCATTGTCAAACTTTGGTCAAAAACATTTTTAGGAAAAAAAAAAAACACTGAGAGTAGATCTGACCAAAGTTGAATGACTTAACAAAATGTCACGATATGAAATAGCAACTAAAATTATATACAATATCTGGTGTTATGCAAAATTACCTCGTTCTCATTGTCGTAAACTTGAGCACAATCAATGTGCCTATATCCAACCTGCATTGAAATATAAAAATCTGTAAGCCAACTGCCAATTAACTATATATAATCCGCAGGTAAGTTACAAAACTCAAAACTAAAAAACAATTCCCCCCTCCCCCTCCTCTTATTAATAATATAAAAGAAGTTAAATAAAGTTAAAAAAAGAAGAAGAGAAAGATACCATATTGTTTTGAGTTAAGACATTAACCATGTAGCACATTTCCCAACTTTGGCTTGTTTTCAATTTGGTCCTTAAAAGTCAATTATATATATTCATTTCAGCCCTAAACTTATAGTGTTCAATTTCATCTGTCTGTTCACTTTCATTAACTATGCAACTTGTTTGGTCCATATTTCATATGACTGGCAAACCATGAACAAAAAGTTAAGTCTTGAATGTTTTTAGAGTACTTTTCAAGGTCAAGAGTACTCTTGCCTAGAACAACTCAAGAAGAATGAGCTTTCTGTAATCTCAACACATAGCTCGATACCTATCGATCAATCGAGAATTGCAGATCCTGATTCTCAACCAAGCCATTAAATTGTCTAAACTCTAGAATATCAAGCCCTATTCCCTGGAGTATTAAAATAATGATTATGGGCGACTAAAATAAGTTTGGAGAGCTACATTGTTGTACACTTAGGGTTTTGTGACTGAGTTCTCATTCATCATCATTTGAAGAAAATCTAAATGTTGGTGATCAAGTTGTTTGTGTGAAGTGATTAATCAAAGCTGAACATGCAAATCATTATTGGTTAATTAATTGATTGACATAAAATTGGTTGAGATATTGCAAAGGGGTCTATATTTCCAACACTACCTTAAAGCCCCAAAATGACATAGGAGTTATTTTTTATTTTTTTATTTTTATTTTTATTTTTTAAATGATTAAATCCCATCTCAAATACAGTTTACAATTATAACATATCTTGTAAACAATTAGTTTTAGTCTAACTGTTATTTTCTTTGTCACTAAACTAGTGTTAACATTTTTCTGAATTAATTTTTCTTTAAATATTGTTTTTTTAATTCACTAACTGAACTAAAAACTAAAATACTGACTTTGATCATGATATTTTGGCCCGTGTTTAACTCAAAGAATCGAATTTCCTTTGCCATTTTCTCAAAAAACACACTCTAACTCTAGCTCGCTCTGCTGCAATTTATAGTCAAAGCCAAGCAAAAACATCCGAGAGCCCATTTGGAAATGAAGAATAATAAAATATAAGAGATGGGCAAGTGAGGTACGGGAGGGAACAATGAAAAGTCATGGAGTGGAAACTTATTGCAGAATGAAGTGTTCATTTGTATTGGTGTGCGACTCTTTTTTCAAACTACCATTACAATTTACAAACTTCTCGAATGTGAAGGCTTTGATTCTCTTGAAGCTTTGCAAAACGCTGATATATGCAAACACTATATATCATACTATTAAACTAGTTTATACCAGACAGGTAGTACCGTCCAGTACTTGCATCGATCTAATCTTTTTAATAGTCCCAGTTAATCACCGTTTACTAGTAGAATAAGGTTGAATAGCTGTGGTCACATTAACAGGTGTCCTTAGAACAATTGTCAACAACTTATTTTATAAATTTTTTTTATACTATTGGGAAATAGAAATTTTTTTCAAAATATTAATTTCTTTTTTTTTCTTTCCCATAAAAACTTTTTAAAATGGTTTGTTAATGATTGCCCTAAAGGCATCTGTTAACATTTTCTGAAACAAATTGTGCGTGAAAGTGTGGTACTAAAATTATTTGACAAAAAGTTCACAGAGACAAACTTTGTCACACCTTTTGACACAACTTATACATGTGTCAAACAGTGATTGAATTACTTTTTACTAAGCATCAGCGATGGTCCTATGTGTAAGTGATGTAATCTAATCATAAATTGACAAATGTGCAAATTGGGACAAAGTGTGTGATAAAATGTGTCCCTAGAAGAATTGTCGTCAGACATGCTTCACTTGGAGAGGTCATGTCAAGAGGTGATTTGCTACGACAAAATGTTCGTTTTTCCTCCTTCGGGGCTTTCTTGAATGTTGGCCTTTTAATCAAGTCAATGAGGTTGAGAGCAATTTCGTTTTCTGAGAATTTTTGAATTATTTTAGGACAACAAAATTTTTCACATTTTTACAACTATCTTATGTGGCAGACTGTAACTAACTGTTTTTCACTTTTATATGGATCCCATAATTTTTTTTCGGCACTCACAATTTTTCATATCAGAGTTCTGGCAAAGTTATGGCACAAAAGGTTGTGGTACTAGATTTTCTCTTTCCTTTTTATTTGAACATGAAATATACCTAGAATTTTAGGAGTGTACACAACAGACAAATCTTAGTAAAAAAAAGAAAAAGAAAAAAGAGAAAGACAAATGTAATCTTTATCACAAAATACACCATATCCTAAAAGAAATAATAAAAAGTTACTGTGGGGGGATGAGAATCCGAGAATATGGACAGATGGGCCAAGGACAATGTCAGGAGTACGGACATCGAAAAGAACTGACAATACATCCTCGGGAAAATATGAGCAACCCTCTACAAGTACAAGGAGACTATAACACCTGAGGACCTCGAGGATACCAACATACCCTTGGGAGGCCGAGAACCAGTGCTAAAGGCCGTCGGGCACAAACTGAGGATGAGGAGGAAAATTTTCCATCAAGCTAGGAAAGGAAGAAGACAGATAAAGCATCCATCACATTCGCATTCAATACTCTACGCCCACTTAGTTGGCTGCATTAATGAGGAAATTAACCTTGAACAGTGTTAATACAACTCATAGCCTAATGTGGATGCCTTCTAGTAAGGCCCTAATGGGACAAGTATCAAGGGAACTGAACCCTGACCCTCCAGATGTAAGGCTTAGATACACCTTAGTTGATTATATAAGGCAAAGAAGCCCTTGGAGGAAGGGGATTCACTTTTTGTAACCTCAAACCAATTGTAATCACTACCTTGGACTAAACCTGAGGCCCTTTGAGGCTATTTCTCATCCATACTTGCACATTTACACTTAAAGCTAAATCTATTTACTCCAATTAATTCTTTCCATCTAATTAAGGGTATTCAAGGTTGATTAAGCATCCCATCTCCTCAAATTAATTGTGTGAGCAAAAGTAGCAAATTTTGATTATTTTTTGTGGGTTCCAATTAACTCAACTAGTAAATTCTATTGTCTTGGTTTTATGATAAAAGGCATTCATCAGGAATGAGTGTCATAGTTTAAAACTCTCTATAAAAAAAAAAAAAAAATCACTATTTTTAATTTATCCAACGTGCAGCGTCTTATTAGAATGACATATCTACAAAAGCATGGTTCCCATTTAAATAATATCTATATCTATATGTTTTAGGACACTCAACTACCACCAAATTATGGGGTCTAATACAATTTGAATTATTGAATTTTCACTAACCCGAAGGCAAACAACATTTGATAATAACAATATTCATTCCCCCCTTACCAATATCTATACACCACCCAAGATTTATTTGTTCGAGTAATAAATCTTTTAACGTGAAAGATATTGTTTGCTTTAAGTCCCATACCCTTCACGGTTTTGTTTTTACCCAAAGCACACGGTAATGGAAGGAAAAGATCTCTACACATTGAAGGGAGATCTCTCTTTATAAGTGCATTCCAATGCACTTCCCTAGCCAATGTGAGATTCCATGGATTTCAATCCCTGCTTTTGGGTTTATAAAATCCACCCCTTATACGGGAACACACATCCTTGTTGGTTCTAATTAACTCAACTAGTAAATTTTATTGTCTTGATTTTATGATAAAAGGCAATCATCAGGAATGAGTGTCATAGTTTAAAACTCTCCATACAAAAAAAAAAAAAAAAAATTCACTATTTTTAATTTATCCAACGTGCAGCGTCTTATTAGAATGACATATCTACAAAAGCATGGTTCCCATTTAAATAATATCTATATCTATATGTTTTAGGACACTCAACTACCACCAAATTTTGGGGTCTAATACAATTTGAATTATTAAATTTTCACTAACCCGAAGGCAAACAACATTTGATAATAACAATATTCATTCCCCCCTTACCAATATCTATACACCACCCAAGATTTATTTGCTCGAGTAATACATCTTTTAACGTGAAAGATATTGTCTGCTTTAAGTCTCATAGCTTTCACGGTTTTGTTCTTATCCCAAAGCACACAGTAATGGAAGGAAAAGGTCTCTACACATTGAAGGGGAATCTCTCTTTATAAGTGCATTCCAATGCACTTCTCTAGGCAATGTGAGATTCCATGGATTTCAGTCCTTGCTTTTGGGTCTATACAATCCACCCCCTATATGGGAACACACATCCTTGCATGTGGGGACCACACTTTCGACTAGGGCATGGCTCTAATATCATCTGTAACGATGCCACTCCAATTGTGCAGATATTGTTTGCTTTAGAGCTCATTTTCCTCATAGTTTTGTTCATCTAAATATGTTTTAACTAATCTATTGTGTCTCCAATTTTATTTTTTTTTACTTTTAATTTAGTCATATGTCCACGTATATTCCAGCATTATCGATCGTAAAGTAATATAGGTTAGATAATCAAAAGTATTCAAAACATTACATTAGATAATTAATTTTTTCATAAAATACCTTTTATAAGCTTTTAATAAAATTAATTAGTGCTAGAATATTCTAAAAGAAATCACAAATATTTAAAACCCTAAAACCCTAAACCCTAAACTCCTAACCCTTAAACCACTAAACCCCAAAACCCCAAACCTCAAACTCCAAACCCTAAAACCCTAAACCCTAATCCCTAAAACCCCAAACCCTAAACCCTAAACCACTGACAATTATGTTACATTCTCAAAGTAATCTTGGTAGGTTCTTAATAAAATTAAAAGTTCCTTATTTTCTACTATTTAAATCTTTTTTCTCTGTAGGAAATTCAAGATATATATTTATATATTATATATATATATATATATATATATATATATATATATATATATATATATATATATATATATATATATATATATAGAGGATGAACTGTTTGGAAGTATACATTTGGAATTCAACCAACTTGTTTTCAGTAGATTAGTACCATTTAAAAAAAAAAAAAAATCAAATTATGGAAAAACTAGAGATATCTTAAGGAAATGGTCAACTCTATTAGGGCATGATTGCAATGTTGTATTCACGAGGAATAACTATTTTTTTATTTGGTTGTATATTTATTATATAGAAAAATTATCCATTTGTAATAGCTATTTCTTAAATTGAGGAATAGTTATTCCACCCAATAAGGAATGTAATAGCTATTATTACTAGCTGTTGAGGGCCATTTGTGGAAGCCCAGTGGAAAGAAAGGCCCAATGATGAGGGCCACAAGGAATTGACTGTGTAAATAGTAAAAAAGACCATTAGGCCCAAGCGGCAGGAATAATGGGCCACTAGCCCAACAATGTATACATGGGCCTTGAAAAGGCAAACAGGCTTAAAGAAGCCAGGAAAGAAAGAAATAGCATCCCATGGGCAGAGTATGAGTTAGAAAAGAGAGAAAGGGTCGCTGCAGGCCCAAGGTAGTGTAAACTAAGAGAGTAAGGGATTTATGGCAGGCTCATAAAACCCAAAGATAAGGATAAGGTTATTGGGCCGGGGAAGCCCAATGAAGTTAGTAACAAAGCCCATGGGAGTGTGGAATTAGCAAACAGGCCGAGGAAGCCCAAAAGAATTAGCAAACGGGCCGTGGATGCCCAAAAGAAGAAAACAAAGGAACATAGGAGCCCATGAGTAAAAAGAAACAAAACAGTGCCTATGATAGGCCACTGAGAAAAGGAATAAAACGGCCGGCCCAAAAAGGGGCCCAGCAGGATTGAGTCATTACGGCAGGAATTACAAGCCAACACGGCAGGCAGCAAAGAAAACCAAGGGTGGGCTAAAGAAATATAAAACCCATCATCATACGAAGCCCAGCTTCTGATTGGAGCGAAGGACCAAAAGAAAGCCCGCATGAAAGGCCAGGAAACGCAGACGGAGAGTCTCCAGGTTACGGCAGACACATGAGCAGCAGGCAGACTCTTGGACAAATTTGAAAGGAAAGCACGCGCAAGGCCCAGGCACCACCAGCCTGTACCCAGCCAATATAGGACATGGTGGGGCCATGGGCCAGAGGTAAGAGGTAAAGGGGGTGTGGTTTGGTGGTAGGGAGAGGGGAAAAGATCTATTTTCGGTCCCTGCTCAAACCTCTTTTGGGAGGTACGTCCTGCTGGGATGATAGACCACCCAAAAGAGGCAATTTGAGAGGGAACCGTTGAGTGCATGCTCTGAGTGTGAGGAGAGAGGAGATTAACATCGTGGCAGGAAAGGCCACGGCGCACAGAAGGACAAAATGAGTCCGCGGCGCACAGAAGGACAAAATGAGTCCGCCTCTGTCTGGCAGGGGTTTTATGTCGCACAGTACGGTCGGCAGGTACACCCAGGCCAGACAAAGGCGGTTAAGGGGCAAGACAGTAAAATACTAGTCACGGCAGGCACTATAAAGAGGCCCTTGCCGTGCCCTGTAGAGAGGATTGAAAAACAGAGGAGATATCCCACAAGGTGAAAAGAAAAACAGAGCAAGAGGAAAAAAGAAAAAAGATAAGAACGAAAACAGAGAGAAAAGGAAAGAAAACTAAGAAAGAAAGAAGAGAGTTAGTTCGAAAGAGCATGCACCAATAGATCGGCTTCCCTCTCTCCCCCTTCAAAAATCTCATCTTTCTCTAAAGAACGCAAACGAGAACTTTCCCAGTGGGACTATAACCATTCAGAGCCGACTCCCTCAAAGCCATTAATTCCCATAACAGGATTCTTCTTGGGGGATTATTTGCATTGAGAGGAGGCGTTCTCCCTCTTTGGATTTGCTGCGGCAGACAAAGCTTATAACTTAATTTTCTGCCTATAACAAATTAATCAGTGTTATTTTCTTTATTTTTCTTAGTGATTGATGTCATTGTGACTATAATCATGTGTTACTAATAGGAAATACATAGCAATCCGTTTAAGTAGACGGAATACTCTGTTTTTTAGTCATTATTATATCTGCCTGCCATAACTTGTCTGCAACAGTCTAGCCTGCCATAACTTCTGCAACAGTCTAGCCTGTCGTAGCTTGCCTGCTACGATTCTGCTTGCCGTAAACTTACTCCTAGCAGGCGTGGCATAAGTTTGTGCACAAACCGGCCCAAGTTGAGTTACGATTGGACCGGCCCCAACTCCCTTACTCAGAAACACTAGGGCCCATCATCGCAGGAGGCAGCCCAGCCCATTGCAGCAGGAGGCAGCCCAATCCTACCAGAAAAGGCCCCCACACTAGCTAATATATATATATATATATATATAGGATGAACTGTTTGGAAGAATAAATTTGGAATTCAACCAACTTGTTTTCAGTAGATTAGTACCATTAAAAAAAAAAAAAATCAAATTATGGAAAAACTAGAGATATCTTAAGGAAATGGTCAATTCTATTAGGGCATGATTGCAATGCTGTATTCATGAGGAATAACTATTTTTTTATTTGGTTGTATATTTATTATATGGAAAAGTTTTCCATTTGTAATAGCTATTTCTTAAATTGAGGAATAGTTATTCCACCCAATAAGGATTGCAATAGCTATTATTACTAGGTATATTAATTTTTTAAATTAAATATTTATAAAAATATAATATTTCCATATGCACATAACAATATTTAAAATAAAATTCATTAAAAAATCATTCTCTTTCCAAATGCATAAACTTTCCATATCTACAGGGAATAATTATTTCTTAAAATTAGTTATTCTTTAAATCTAGGAATAGTTAGTCCTCCATATAAGGACTAATAATTTTTAGCCAACGTGTTTTTTAGTAGATTACTACCATTTCAAAAAGAAAAAAGGGGGGGGGGGGGGGGAGGGGGGGAGGGCTTATATCTTTATTACAAGGAATAATTATTTCTTAGTAATAACAATTTCTTACATTGTGAAATAGTCATTTCTCCATATAAGGACTATAATAGCTATTACTTACTAGGTTTAAAAACTAAAAATACAAACTTTCCTTATGCACATTACAATTTTAAAAACAAAAAAATAAAAGAAATTCTCTTGCTTTCCAAATGCATAACCATCCTATATATAGAGGGAATAAATATTCCTCAATAATAGCTATTCCTGAGATTGAGGATTAGTTATTCCTCCTTATAAGGACTGTAATATTTATTACTTACTATATGTAATAACTGTGAAAATTAAATATTTATCGAAATTAAAACTTTCAATATGTGATACTCAAAAAAAAAAAAAAAAATTTCAATATGTGTATACAAATTTTTAAAATAACAAAATCACAAAAACGTAATCTTTCTATTTCCAAATGCATAAACTTTCTACATATACATAACAATTAATTTATTTTGATAGGCATTACTATTAATTTCACTCTAAATTTACAACCAAACATTTCTATAAAACATTATCTAAAAATTAAGAGTAGCATTTATTTTTTCTACTCTCCTATTTACTACATTAGCATAGCATTTCGATACACTTTGGTCCATTTCGGGTCACATCAATATATTTGGTCTAGTTAGGTTCTCTTCTTTGCACTTTGGGCATGCCCATCATTCCAAAGCATCACAAAAGTGGACCGAAGTAATAGTAATTTACTAAGAACTATATGCTTTTTGATACGATTCTCTTTGTTGCATTTTGGGCATGCCTATCTTTTCGATACGACTAACTTTTTGCCAACTAATATACTCATATGCATCTCTTAAATTACTTTACACACATTAACCATAGTTAGCCATATCATACAAAATTAACTAATAGTAATTTACCAATAACCTTGTAGTTCATGAATAACATTATTTGAGAATCAATAAAAGTACCCTATGAACTCTAGAGAATCTTGGAAATTTTTATTTTTAAAAAAAACCTTTAAATAAATCTCCTTATAAGGAGATAACCATTAATTATTGCAAAGTTAATTCACCATTCAAAAAACCTTAAAATATTTTTCCATATAAGCTTTGCATTATTGTAAAATTAATGCACCTCTTAATTCACAGTTTCAACTTTTGTTTAAACTATGACATTTTTTAAGGAAGGAATGCTCTGACACCCCTTAAACTCTAGGGTAGTAACAATTACACCTCTTGAACTCTTATCCAATTTGCTCCTTAAACTTCACACACGTGCCGAACTAGTGCTTCTGTTACTCTGTTATTAAATGAACTAATGGCTTCCCTACGCATGTTAAAAACAAAATTACGAAAATCAATTTACAAAGAAACCGATGTGACAAGAGACAGAGACTTTAATTTTGAGAGAGAGAGAGAGAGAGAGAGAGAGAGAGAGAGAGAGAGTATTAGATATAGTGCCATTATTAAAGAATAAGATAGAAAATGTTGGATCCCAATAACTTAAACCAAAAACGTAGGAAAGGTCTGAAACAGAGTGACAGTAAATTAGAGATTGGAGCCACAGAGAACAAAAATGAGAGCATGGATGGCGGAGTGGCAGTGCCTGCGGAGCAGCATTGCCAAGCCTCATGAGCATCCTAGCTTGGAACTGTCGGGGTCTCGGATCCTTCCTGGCAGTTCGTATTCTCACCGATGCGGTGAAAGAAAGGGATCCATTGCTGGTTTTTCTATCGGAGACGAAAGCTGGCACAGGTAGAATAAAGGGGATTCAAAACAAATTAAACTTCATGCAAGGGATTGTGGTACCAAGTGATGGTAGAAGCGGAGGGCTGGCTCTGCTGTGGAGAGAAGGTTAGGAGGTGACCTTCAAGAGCTGTTTGCATTCCCACATAGATGTGGTAGTCCGAGATGGGTCTTCGCCGATCCCGTGGCGTGCTACTGGCTTTTACGACCATCCCGACGCAAGTATAAGACACACTTCTTGGAAACTTCTGGAAATGTTGAGAGATCAGTGTGTGATGCCGTGGGTAGTTTTTGGAGATTTCAATGAAATCACCCACCAACACGAGAAGATTGGGTGGCTGGAGAGGGATGTAAATCAGATGAAAGGCTTTAGGGAGTGCTTGAGTAGGTGTGGTCTTTTTGATTTGGGCTTTGTGGGGCAACGATTCACCTGGTGTAATAGGAGGTTTTGGGATCACAAAACTCTGGTTAGGCTTGACCGAATGGTGGCTAATGCTAGCTGGTCTGCTCTGTTCCAAGATGCCAGAGTGCACCATCGCTCAATGTCAAGCTCGGATCACTGTTCACTAATCCTGGCTCTGAAGGTTAGGCAAAGAAAGAAACCTGTTAAAAATCGCTTCTTTTTTGAGGCTATGTGGGTTAGAGAAGCAGGTTGTAGGGAGGTTGTGGAAGAAGCATGGGATCCATATCGAGGGGATGAGGAGTACAAGGTCACAGATAGACTTAAGAGCTGCCAAGTGAACCTACAATTGTGGAATTGGAGGGTCTTCGGGAATGTAAACAAAATCCTGAAGCAAAAACAAGAAAGTCTTCAGCAATTGGAAAATTTGAGCAGTCTACACGAGAAAGCAGAGGAGATTCAAGGCTTAAGAAAAGAGATGAATGAAATGCTGGTCAGGGAAGAAATTATGTGGAGTCAAAGGTCTAGAGCGTTGTGGATTAAATGGGGTGATTGCAATACCAAATTCTTTCATGCTACGGCTAGCCAAAGAAGACGAAGAAACAGAATTGGGGGGCTTTAGAATGTAAATGAAGAACGGCAGGAGAACCAGGAGGATATTGAACGCATCGTCCTCGAATATTTCGAGGGTATTTTCAAGTCTGACCATCCTTCGAATTTTGATGCAAGTTTGAGTGCAATAAACCAAAGGATATCTCCGGAGATGAATGAGAGCTTGACAGCTGAGTTCAAGGCAGAGGAGATTTGGCAAGCATTGAAGTAGATGCACCCCACAAAGGCCCTAGGGCCAGACAGTATGTCCCCAATTTTTTTCCAACATTACTGGGATATTGTGGGTTCTGAGGTGATTAACTATGTTTTAAATTCCCTTAATTTTGGTGTGATGCCTTGTGGAATTAATGAAACGTATATTTGTTTTATTCCTAAAGTAAAATCACCCCAAAAAATTACGAAATATAGACCGATCAACCTATGCAATGTTATCTATAAACTAATTTCTAAAGTGCTTGCTAATAGACTCAAAAGTAAGCTTACAGAGATTATTGATGAGTCCTAAAGTGCCTTTGTTCCGGGTAGGCTCATCTCGGATAATGTCTTGGTGGCATTCGAAACTATGCACAACATAGACCAAATGAGGAAGGGGAAAGAGGCTTTTATGGCAGTAAAGTTAGATATGAATAAGGCCTATGACAGGGTCGAATGGGCTTATTTGGAGGCAGTGATGAGGAGAATGGGCTTTCATGAGAAGTGGATATCTCTTATCATGATGTGTGTGACCACAGTGGAGTACTCGGTACTAATTAATGGGGAAGCAAAAGGAAAAATTAGCCCAACTAGAGGTCTAAGACAAGGGGATCCTATATCCCTTTACCTCTTCCTGCTTTGTACAGAAGGTTTATCTGCTATGCTTAAGAAGGAGGAGAGGGCTGGGCAACTTAAAGGTGTGGCTGCATGCAGAGGGGCTCCGCGTGTATCCCACTTGCTCTTTGCTGATGATAGCATTGTTTTTTGTAGAGCATCAATGGAGGAATGTGATAGGCTTATCAAAGTTTTGGAGGAGTATGAAGGTGACTCGGGGCAGAAGCTAAACAAGGAGAAAACCTCCCTGTTTTTCAGTAAGAATACCCCTAGAGAGATTCAAGAATATGTTCAGCGAATATTTGGGGCTCAAATCATCCACCACCATGAGAAATACCTTGGACTGCCACCTTTAATTGGAAGAGGGAAACGTAAAGCTTTTAACCGAATTAAGGACCAAGTGGGGAGACACTTAGCCGGGTGGAAAGGAAAGTTGTTGTCAAATGCAGGTAGGGAGATCCTCATCAAGGCAGTGGCCCAAGCCATTCCCACGTACACGATGAGCTGCTTCAAAATCCCGGAGTCTCTGTACAACGAGCTAAATTCCATGATTAGTAGTTTTTGGTGGGGACAGAAGGATAGGGAAAGGAAGATGGCATGGATCTCATGGAAAAAATTATGCACTCCAAAGGAAAGGGGAGGTATGGGTTTTAGGGATTTAAAAGACTTTAACTTGGCCTTACTGGCTAAGCAAGGCTGGCGAATCCAAAAAAATCTGTCCTCTTTGATCCATAGAGTCTTCAAAGCAAAATACTTTGCACAATGCTCCTTTTGGGAAGCCCAGGTGGGAAGAAGACCGTCCTATGCGTGACGAAGCATCATGGCAGCCAGGGAGGTAATAGAAAGGGGGTCAAAGTGGTCGATTGGAAATGGGGAACAAGTTAGTATTTGGAAAGACCGTTGGATCCCATCCCCGAGTTCTTTCAAAGTTGCAAGCCTAAGACCCCCTCATACTGATTTTGAGCTGGTGGCAAGCCTCATTGATAAGGAAAGAAGAGGGTGGGATGTTTCCAAAGTTAGAAATACCTTCGTGCCCCGAGAAGCCCAAGTTATCTTGGGCATTCCCATCAGTCCTAGACTTCCTCAGGACTCGCGGACATGGGCCTGGACTCCTAGTGGCAATTTTACTGTCAATAGTGCTTAAAAAGTGGCCCAATTGCTATCAAGTGAGGCGGACCAGAAGCTGGAATGGGGGGAAAGCTCAAACAATTCAGGTATGCAAAGTGTGTGGAAGCTGATCTGGAGTTTGAATTGCCCTCACAAGATTAAACACTTTATGTGGAGAGCATGCCTGAACATATTCCCAACTAAACACCAGCTTAGACGTAAGGGAATTGGGCGAGATGGTAATTGTGAAGTGTGTGGTTGCTGTGAAACAACAGGACATGCTTTGTGGGGATGTAATCGGGCAGGGGAAGTATAGGGAAATACAAGACTGAAGTTGCCTTTCTTTGAGATTACACCAAGGGATTTTATAGATGTTATGTGGGAAACTAAGCTTAAGAAACCTGAAATTGACTGGGAATTATTTGCGATCACAGCGTGGAGTTTGTGGTGCAATAGGAACTTAATCTGCCATGGTGGGAAGTGCAAAGCAGCGGACTTGATAGTGCGAGAAGCGTCTGCATACGTGAAGGAGTTTAGATAGAAAAATGAGATCCAAAGCAGCCCTGAGCGCTCAGCTGTGCAACATTGGACCCCACCGAGTAGGGGGCGATACAAGGTCAATGTTGATGGGGCGGTGTTTAAAGATTTAGGTTGCTGTAGGGTGGGGGTGGTCATCAGAAATGAGGCATGACAGATTATGGGAGCGATGAGCAAAAGGGTGGAGCTACCTTTAAAAGCGCTAGAAACGGAAGCGAAGGCAGTGGAGGAGGGCATCAGTCTTGCAAGGGACCTCAGTCTTAGTGATATTTGTGTGGAAAGCGATGCCCAAGTTGTCATAAAAGCATTTAGCGCTAAAAGTCCTGTGAGTGCTATCCAAAAGGTGATTGAAGGGATAAAAATGGACCTTAGTGGGTTTAATTCGTGGGAAGTAAAACACGTCTGCAGAACCAAAAATTCTGCAGCTCATATCATGGCAAAGTTTGCCAAATCTGTAACTGACTGCTGTATATGGGTGGAGGATACCCCACCTGTTATTGCAAATCAATTGTTGTTTGATGTAGCTCATTTGAGCATTACCTCAGTTGAATGAAAGTTCAGTTATATTGTTTATCAAAAAAAAAAAAAAAAAAAGATAGAAAATGCATAAATTGGGATTGGGAATTTTTTTCTTTCTTTTTGAGAAACAATTGGGATTGGGAATCTAATTCATTTAGAATCTTGCACCCTCCAACAAACCTTTAAATAAATTTCCTTCTAAAGAGAGAATTATTATTGCCAAGTAAATGCATCAAATTACCAAGTTAATGCACCAATTTAACTCACGGTTTCAAGTTTCACCTATATATAGAGCCTATGACATATATTTTTAACACATAACCCAAGAGCCTAACAATGGGTACTAAAAGCCTTTATGATTTACCAACTATATTTTGATTCTTATTGACCATGCTCTTTCACATGCTCACTTGTCTTAGAACAAGTGGCTTTAGCATAAAGCTCATCCCAAGATATTCCATTGATTTAGTGCTCTTCCCCAAAAATTTAAGTCTACTAGAAAAACAAAATAGAATAGTTCAACTTTCTAAAGCTCGAGCACTTCAACTTTAATCCAAGAATTTTTCAAAAGCAATCTACTCAATTGAGCAAGACATTAAAGCACCACACCCGATGATAATGTATCATCCCAGAAATTTCTATGTAGCTCAAATGGACATTGGCACACCATCATACAGTGCACTATTGGCAATGGATCCAGGTTCTGATACTACATGGATTCAAGGTGATGGATGCACCGAATGTTTTCCCCCAAGTGTTAAAAATTTCAAGTACAAAAAATCCAAGACGTATAGTCAAGTTTCTTGTTATGATCCCCTTTGTTTTACTAAATTATGTGAAGGGAACTTATGCATTTATGAGATCAAATATTTTGATGCTAGTCACACTAAGGGTCTTGTTTCATTTGAAACATTTACATTTCCTACACGTGAAGGGGTACATGTAAGCTACCCAAATATAGTTTTTGGTGTTGGCTTGGAGAATAAAAATATAGTATTTAGTAGATTTATGGGGGATGAAAATAGAGTATCAGGGATTTTGGGTCTAGGACGCAGAACATCATCAATCGTAAGGCAACTAAAACATGAAACCGACCTACGTTTCTTATATTGCCTATATGATTGGACAGGAAGGGAGAGTATCGACACATATTTACATTTTGGCGAAGATGCACAAATTGAAGAAAGCTATCAAGCAATAGTAAAAACAATATCATTATTGCCCAACGAAAATGGGTACTACATGGAAGTGTTGGGTATTAGCATGAATGAAAAGAGGCTTCAAATAAATCCAAGACTATTTCAATTGGGGCCTAATTGTAGGGGTGGGTTTGTTTTTGATGCAGGAGTTGCATTAACTTTTCTTGTTCAGAATGCATATAACATTATCAGAAATGAGATAGTTCAATACTTACAGGCATATAACTGGGAACCTATAAGGCCTAGGGACCTACCTTATGACCTTTGCTATGATGTCCAACAAGCTGAAAATCAACCACTTCCATCATTAACAATTCATTCTCTTGGAGCAGACCTTAAGCTTCCTTCTCATCGAGTCTTCCAAAAACTTTACAATAATGTTTTTTGCATGTTTATCATGCCTACTCAAAAAGGGATAAATCTTTTTGGGGCATTTCAGCAGGCAGATTATCGGTTTTTGTTTGATATTGGAAAAGGTGAAGTGAAATTTATCCCAGATAACTATCAATTTTATTAAAATATCTCAAATAAATAGAACACAATATAATAAGAAGTTTTAACATTTATCTTAATTTCTTTTCTCTTTGGGGTTAGGGTGTTATGGCATGATTTGAACCCAATATTCATTCTTGTTTTCTTTTTTAACTAATGAAGGTTTCCCAAGTTCTTTGAGCACCAAAATATTTCTATAGCGTAAAAAATCTGTCCTTGATATCATCTTTATACGAATACCAAACGCTATTACACATGACCTTGGTGTCATCATATATAATAGAATTTCAATCTATGGTTGTGGGCGCACAACCCTGCACTTGTGGGTTGAATAATCTACTTTCTCTTTCTTTGGGAGTCACAACTGGGTTTAGAACTTACTCAATGTGATAATGGTCTTTTTTTTCTTTTTTTTTTTTGACATTTAAAATGGAACTATGATAAGTGTGAAATTAAATATGATAAATTTACAAATGTATTTGGTATCTAGTTATTTAAAATTTTAAATAACAATAACAAGATATCACATACATGATTACGTATATAAAAATAAAATCTTAATTGCAAAATAGACTATTTAGCAAGGAAGTTAATTCCATACCATACCGGCTAGTATGGTCAAAATTTTTCGTACCAGTGCTTGGACCAATACAGAAACTGGGTTGATTCGTTTCGTCCTAAATACTGGTGTGTTTCGGCCATTTTGGCGAATTCCGGCGCTTTTCAGTGGTAACTGCATTTTGGACCGATACAAACTAAAATGGGTTTTCATTAAAAAAAAAAAAATTGCTACTTACAGCGCCTCTTCACCATTGTTGCACCTTCATCCGCCAGTAAGATATTGTCAAATCTTGAGGCTTGAGCTCGCTGCCATCCCATAGTAGCTGTTGGATATATTTCAACAATTTACTTTGTGATTAAGCAAAAGGAACAACATACCGATCTAAATATAAGTAATAACACAAATAGATATAATAGGCAAAAGCGAAATATAATATATAAGAAGAAATCTGCAAAGAATTAAAAACTTACTAACCAAATGCGTAAAGGATGAATGATTCAGATCAAGTCTTGTGTTTGACATGATCTCCTTAAAGTAGATTTCGCCCCTCACACAATTTGTGGTGCTTTGAGACTCACGGACGTCTGCCTTCGAGAATAAAATGATCTACAGCAAGGAGAAGAAGCACACAAGGTTTGTGCTTTGCAAACTACTCTATGTCTCTTTTTCTCTCTTTGACTCAAATGAATGCATAAAAATTTTTCTCTCTGGAAGAGTTTCTTCAATGCGTGAATGAGGGACTATGAAATTATATGTAACTTAAAACAGAAACACTGTTTCAGAGACAACTGCTGTATACAAACTTACTGACTCAAAAATAAAATAATAAAATATTATTATTAATTGGATAAGTGGGCCTAGTCCACACATGCCTATAACCCAACCCAATATCTTGCCCAAAACTCATATTCTCTATCATTTCCAATGTGGGACTCAAGGATTTTCACCACTTTAATATCATGTTTAAGTGGTCACATTAGGAGTCAATTTCTTATTCACTCCATACTATTTTTCCAACAATCCCCCACATGAATGGAAATTGATAAAACACAATGCATATGATGATGTAGACACAGAGAGAGTAGAAGAAAAGTTACTGTATCGGGATAAGTAGCTTTTGGCTTTGAACTTTCCTTTGTGAAAGACTATCGGATATACATGCTAACCAGTGAACATGATGTCTTGAACTGTTCAACTGTTTGTGTATACCAAGACAATAGAATTCACACAGCTCCTTTTTGAACATATTTCGTTCATATAGTTGTGTTCATTTCGGCCTTGAACATATCTTGGTAAATTCATGAAGTGCTTTAGAGAATTCAACCTTAAAGCTCTCATGGAAGTGGCCCACTTCACACTCATATATGTAACTCTTATTAAGAGTATCCTGCTATACCCCACTTGGTTTTCCAAGGTATAAGAATCATTAAAAGCAAAGCTTACCTTAAACATCGCTTACAAGCATCACTATTTCATCATAGGAACGGGTGGGAGATGTTATCTCCATAGTGATAAAACTAGTCTCCACGATTCGGTTGTCCCTTTGAACCTAGATCTTGGGATCTCCAGTCAACTAGGTTGGGTTGCCATCCCGGAGACTTTTATGTCATAGGCTTTAACCCCATTCCCCTCGATGAGCAGTTTACTTGCTTTTTGCTCAAACCTTTGGTTAATGGATCTGCTATATTCTCTTTCAACTTTATGAAGTCAATGGAAATAATTCCATTAGAGAGCAAATGCCTCATGGTATTATGTCTTCAACGTATATGTCGAGACTTACCGTTGTACATATGACTTTGTGCCCTACCAATAGCTGACTTGCTATCACAATGTATACAGATAGAGGGCACAGGTTTCATCCACATTGGCATATCCTCTAAGAAATGATGAAGCCACTCTGCTTCTTCTCCTGTTTTGTCCTATGCGATAAATTTTGATTCCATTGTGGACCTAGCAATGCATGTTTGTTTAGAAGACTTCCAAATACTGTCGCACCACCAAGTGTAAAGACATATCCACATGTGGATTTGGTGTCTTTGTTTCGAATATCCAATTAGCATCACTATACCTTTCTAGTATAGCTGGATACTGAGTGTAGTGCAACCCATAGTTTAGGGTGCATTTCAAATACCTTAAAACCCTAACTAATGCCTTCTAATGGTCTTCCCCTGGATTACTAGTGTATCTACTCAACTAGCTAACAGAATATGCTATGTTCAGTCTAGTGCACTTCATTATATACACTTTCTTTTCTTGATTAGGAACAATGAACCCCTCTGGTTGTTCCATATAAATCTCCTCATTTAATTCACCATTTAAGAATGTAGTTTTTACATCCATTTGATGTATTTCTAGGTTATGCAATGCTGCAATAGCCATCAACATCCGAATGGATGTTATTCTTGTAACAGGTGAATATGTGTCAAAATAATCCACACCTTCCTTTTGTTTGTAACCCTTTACAACAAGTCTTACCTTGTACTTGTCAATAGATCCATTAACTTTCAGTTTCCTCTTGAATATCCATTTATATCCTAGAGGTTTACAACCTAGTGGAAGATCCACTAGTTCCCATGTATGATTTTGTAAGATGGATTCAATCTTACTATTGACAACTTCTTTCCAAAAAGGTGCCTCAGGTGTAGAATTAGCTTCCTGGAAGCTTTGAGGTTCATCTTCTAACATATAAGTTAGAAAATTCGGACCAAACGATTTTGACGTTTTAGCCCTCTTACTACGTCTATGCTCAACCTCATTCTTCTCTTCCATCAACTCTTGATTATGAGAGGGACTAGACATAGACTCAAAGTTTCTCTTAAGAGAACTTGATTCTTGTGTGGATTTGTAAGGAAGTATTTTTTCAAAAAATACTGCATTCCTTGATTCAATAATGGTATTCACATTCATGTCAGGAATGTTAGATTTATGAATTAGAAATCAATATACACTGCTATTATGAGCATAACCAATGAAAACACAATCTATTGATTTTGATCCTATATTTATCCTTTTAAAAATAGGGACAGCCACCTTCGCCAGACACCCTCGCACCTTTAAGAATTGATAGGAAGGCTTTTTACCTTTCCATAATTCATATGGTGTCTTCTTGTTTTTCTTTCTAGGCAATTTATTAAGAATATTATTGGCAGAAAGAATAGCCTCCCCCCACAAGTTCTGTGGTAAGCCGGAACTTATCAAGATTGCATTCATAATTTCTTCAAGGTTCTATTTTTCCTTCTAGCAACTCCATTTTGCTAAGATGAATAAGGTGCAGTGGTTTGATGAACAATACCATGCTGTAAACAGAACTCACCAAAAGGTGATTCATATTACCCACCTCTATCACTCCTTAGAACCTTAATCTTTTTGTTGAGTTGATTCTCAACCTCATTCTTATATTGCATGAATGCCTCAATTGTCTCATCCTTGCTCCTTAGCAAGTACACATAATAGTATCTAGTGCAGTCATCTATGAAAGTGATGAAAGATTTCTTACCACCTCTAGTTTGTACAGATTTCATGTCACATACATCACTATGTATTAAATCTAGAGGTTCAGTGCTTCTTTCAACTAATTTAAAAGACTCTCTAGCCATCTTAGCTTCCACACAAGTTTCATATTTATGATCAAAATCAATTTCAAATTTAGGTAGTAAATTTAAATTGATTAGTCTATGTAAAGTGTGATAATTAACATGATCCAATCTACCATGCCATACATTAGATGACTCAAGCATGTAAATAGAAGATGTACACTTATTATTATCAATAGTAGGAAAAGCAGTCATTACATTCATCTTAAACAAGCCATTGCTCAAATATCCTTTGCCCACATACATTCCACTCTTAAAGAGTGAAAATTTATCAAACTCAAAAACTAACTTAAAACCATTCTTACTCAACAATGAGCTAGATACAAGGGTCTTTTGAATGTCTGGCACATGCAGTTTATCTTTCAAAGTAAGATACTTGCCCGTAGTCATCTTTAGCACAACCTTTCCATTTCCTTCAATCTTAGAGGTTGAAGAATTACCCATGAAAATTTTTTCCCCATTACCCACAAAATTATATGTAGAAAACATTTTCTTTTCTGAGCATACATGGTGAGTAGCCCCAGTGTCCACCCACCATTCCTTGGTATTTCCTCCTACCAAGTTCACTTCAGAAATCACCGCAGAAAGGTTCATGTTAATTTGAGCCACAATAGGTTTCAAAATAATTTTGTTTGACATCTGTGTTCAACAAAATTCAAACAAATTGAACCCTCACTACCAGCCAAGTTTAAGAAATAAATATAAATATTCACTTTCAAACAGGAAAAGATAAGACCGTACAAAAAGGTTCAAATATAACTTTAAGGCTAAAACATATATTATATTATAAGCCAACTAGTCACTGTGTAATATCAGAATATACAAAAGATATTTAATAGTAAAAGTATTCTACATAGTACCAAAGAAACACAATCAAAAGTCAAAAGAAAAGGAATCTGCACTAAAAACAAACCCAACAATAATTATACTCAAAAAGCCCAAGGCCATCACCCAAAAATACTGAACTTCAAAACCGTAAAGACCAAGTTTGCCTAGAAATCAAAGAGACTCAACAGTAACGACAAACACATGATACCTTTCGCAATAAACGATAAACTCAAACCAGTTTTTTCAAGCTTTACCCAGGGATATAAAAATTGCCAATAACGATTTTCAACAAACCCGAAATTCCTTTCATCGTGAATCACAAAAATAAATTAAAACATATTACTCTGCTTTAAGATTGATGGATATATTTCAATAATTTACTTTGTGATTAAGCAAAACGAATAACATACCGATCTAAAAAAGCGAAATATAATATATAAGAAGAAATCTACAAATAATTAAAAACTCATTGATCAAATGTGTAAAGGATGAATGATTCAGATCAAGTCTTGCGTTTGACACAATCTCCTTAAAGCAGATTTCACCCCTCACACAATTTGTGGTGCTTTGAGACTCACGGACGTCTGTCTCTCAGGATAAAATAATCTACAACACGGAGAAGAAACACACAAGGTCCATACTCTGTGAACTACTCTATGTCTCTTTCTCTCTCTTTGACTCAAGTGAATGCATACAAAATTTTCCCTCTGGAAGAGTTTCTTCAATGCGTGAATGAGGGACTATGAAATTATACGTAACTTAAAACATAAATGTTAGGTTCTAAGACTTTAGGAACTAAATGTATTAAAACTTCAATTTGTAGTGTGTTGGCAAAGCATGATTAAAACTTAGAGTCTAGATTTAGGCTGCTCAAAGTGTGTTTATTTTTAAGTTGGGATCGAGTGATTGTAGGATTTATTGGTCTAAATCTGCAAGGCTCGATCAATTGAAATTAGGCTCAATCGATCGAACCTCATGCAGAATAATTTTTTGCAGAATTTTCCAACTCAGCCCAAGCCCAATTTGACATGTAGGGTTTTATGTTTTACTCCAAGTATAAAAGGAAAAACTTTAACTACGTTTTAGAAGTCTTTGATGTGATGTGTGTTGAATCTTTTGTGAGATCTAGAGGTGTTTACCTTCATAAACACTTAGGGTTATCAAGATCAAGATTCATGTCAAGAACTTGCTATGTTGCTGCATGAAGAATTTAAAGAAGATCTGAAACCTTTGAGTGGAGTCTTAAAGTCACAAGTAGTAGAACTCGTGGTTGCAGTGGATCAAGGAAAGAAGTAGTCCGTAGACTCGAAGCTGTCACGTGATCGTAGTAGTAAGTTTTCTACTAGAGGTAACAATAGGATATTAGTGGTCTAAATCTTATTGTACAAACTTCAATTCTTTCATAATGTATCTGTTTTACCTTGAGGATAGCTAGGTTAAATCCTCCTCAGGATTTTTTACCAATTTGGTTTTCCTAGGTTATCATATCGTGTGTTCTTTATATTTCAGCATTACTTACATGATATGATTTGATTGTGTTAACCTAGATCTGAATAATTTATCTAAGTAATTACTTGGTTAAATAACTAGGTTAAACAACTTGTGTTTTAACGGGTCTAAAAACTTACAAGAAACACCATTTCAGAGATAACTACTATATACAGACTTACTGACTTAAAAAATAAAATATTAAAATATTATTATTAATTGGATAAGTAAGCCCAGTCCACACATGCCTAAACAAAATGTTAGAAGAGAAACCCAAGGGACAAGAGGTAAAGATGAATTCGGGTATTTCACACCTACCCACTTTCTACTTCTTATTAAAAGTTTTATTTTTTTTATTTAACAAAGTTACTAATGGGCGGACAAACCAATGTGGTTCATCTGCTACTCTTTTTTTGTCTTTTTGTTTTTTTTTTGTTTTATATTTTGTTTTTTAATTTCTTAAAACATCTTTTGCAGTTAACTATTCTATTCTTTTTTACCACTCCTATGTAGAAGACTAATTATGCTTTTTAATTTTTTTTATTGAGTAGTGAAATGGGCTAGGCATTAGCTTAAAATAATTTGAACAAAAGAGGTAAAAATTTGAAATGTAATTAGATATATTCACTTAATAAGTATAAATGCTTATGGAGTGTGGGAGGGGGCATGAGCCAGGGTTCAAGTATCCAAGAGGAAGCTTCACACACATATAAACATAGATTAGGTTAGAGTGGAATTCTATACTGTATAAAAAAAATTATATAGAATTTTTTTTTATGTGTTGCGGTAACTCCGAAATGGTACACCGGTACCGAAATATTTCATTCTCCTAACCAAACCGAAACGACTTCTGGTACGCTATTGACTCCCTTGCTATTTATCTCTATATTTCACTTGAAATAGGGAAGATTATATTACTTAGATTTTGGATATATTCTTTTTCTTTACGTAACAATTTTTGGCTTAAGCCCCTGCCTTCTTAATTTCTCTAATACATTCCCCTATGTTTGATTCAATTATAAAATGGCTCATTGAAAATTAAAGTGAAAATTTACCTTAAAAAAGAAAAATAAAATTAGGGAATATAGACCAACGAAAATATTAACATACCTCTATGAGTTGTCATTGTTTATGATATGGTTAATGACCTAGAGGATAAAACAACAAAAATATTAATTTCTCTTCCATCTATTTTCTATATTTCCCGCAAACAACATCGAGCCACCAACTCCATTACGTATAACTCCCAAAAACCCCACTAACAATGGATGCTTTTATCATTTTCTGTCAATTTAGGTGGAAATTTTTACAATTAGTTCAAGCTATAGGAGAGTTTAGCTTAGTTTAGGTTTTGAACATTTGAAGAGGTAAAGTAAAAAATGCTCAAACTACATGTACCTCAAAAATCATGATTGCATTACATGCATCAATTGGTTCTTGCATTACATGCATTATTTTGCCTTTTCATTACATGCTTTAATTCATTCATTGCATATCATAAAAATGATCTTGAGATTCTAATTGTCGCAATGGTGTTTCCGGTTTTCAAATCGGACCATTGGATCGAAAGATATCGCATGATCAAGTTAGCATGGTCAACATGCATTGTGTCTAGGTAAGGTCAACCACACGTGATTAGTTTAAATTAGTTCTAATTGGTTAAACCATTAAAATTAATTAAATAATTCTGTGATTGGTTGATAATTAGTGTTTAAAATAGGATTGCATGCATAGGAATAAAAGAGATGATTGGATAACAATAAAATTATGGATAATTTAAACTTTATCAGGATTTATTTTAGGGTATTTATCTACAAGATAATTGTTCTTAAATAGCCTAAATTATCCAGAAAAGAGATAAAAAAAAATCATAGACGGAGGATGAAAATGCATCTAGGTGCAAGGACCAATCAAAAAACCTTAGAAGAGGAGTCCAAACGGCACCCGAACACGAAAGAGCGTTCGGCATCCAAGAACCCATTCGGCACTTTTGGAGTGCCAAATGGTACTTTAGAAGTGCCGAATTGGCATCTTTTGGGCTTTGGCCCAATGGCGTTCATGTGACGATAATGCATACCCTTTTCGATCTTTTCGCAAAAGGATGTGTCTGGATTCAAACCCTAATCGTCTGTACCTATTTTTTAGAGCCCTCTAACCTCTATAAATAGAGACTGAACTTCTTAATTCACCTTTTTTTTTCTTTTTTTTTTACGCTATGAGAGGCATACGTTTTAGGCTCTAAAATTGCTCATATTTTCTGATCCTCTCTCTGAGTGTTGCTGCTTAAATTAGGGTTTTTAGGTTTCAAAGGGAATTGAACAAATTTCTTTGAACCCTAAAGCATCCTCTCAAGAACGAAGAGTGCTCATGCAAAAGGTTGTTTCCTTCACCCTATCTTTCTTGTGTTTTTTTATATTGATGAATGTTTTTATCCATAACATGAATGGTTCATCATTGGTTGTTTAAAGCATGATAGTTTTTATGTGATTGTTATAATCTCTTTCTTGAATGTCAATAATTTGCATGTGAACAATTCTTTTTCTCAAAATAAAAACAGATTTGCATCTTTATAAGATGTAGATCTAACTTTTTCTTAAAATAAAAACAGACCTGCATCTTTATAAGATGTAGATCTGACTTTTTCTCAATACAAAAACAGATTTGCATCTTTATAAGATGTAGATCTAACTTTTCCTCAAAATAAAAATAGATTTGCATCTTCATTAGATGCAGATCTGAATTTTTCTCAATTAAAAACTAATTTGTATCTTTCGTAGATACAAATCTGATTTTTCTTTAATACATGCAGATTTGAAATAAAGAAAAAGATTAAACATGATTGTGTTTGTGTTTGTTTTCTTTAATTCATGTTGCATAAATTTAGATTATGAGTGAAACTCTCTTCTTAAAAAATATTTTTTTAACATATACAAACAAAATTTGATTTTTTTGTTATCAAGGAACCATTCTTTTTATTATCTCAAAACAAATTTTTTTTTTCCTGTCATTAAAAACCATTTTTTTTATCGTCACAAAACAGATCTGAATTTTTATCTCCAAAAACCACTTTTTTTATATGCTACAAAACAGATCTGGTATTTTGTCAAATCAAAATCTTTTTTTTTTTTTTTACCAATCAAAACAGATCTAATTTTTTTTTTTTTTTTTAAATAAAAGAAGAGACTTCATTCATAAATAAATTTGTGTGATTTAATTTTAGTGTTACATGTTCAACATATCATTCATGACATGCATGAGATGGTACATTGGTCACAAGAGTCTAGAAGACCAGACTTTGTTTGGGCGAAATGGGTGCCTAACACCTTCCCATTCTGTAACCTAGCCTTTGGATTTAGGTCTTTGGCTAAGTAGATCTAGCCTTGTCTTTATTTTATTTTGGATAGAATGTAACTAGGACAAAAAGGCATGTATTTTTGGTAGATTGTAACTAGTACCCAAAGCTATGTACTTTAAAGTTTTTCAAGAGATGTAATTTTTTTTATTCAATCAATGAAGAGAATAATTCAGTCATGTATTTGTATATATTTAGTTTTTCTTATTTTTTTGTATAAAAAAAATAAGTGGCAACTCCATATCACTTACCTAAAAAGAGAGGTTCCCTAAAAGGTACCCGAATCTCTTTTTTGAGGGATGCTTTTGTCGAGGTCTCTCACAGTGGTGACTCCACTGGGGATGTCGAGGGCTAAGTTTCGTATTAGACTTAAGTGACCAAATATGTACCTTTGTTTTGCATGGTCTTGCATGATATAGTTGTTGCTTGTTTATTCATGTTTGATGGGATGTTGTATGATATTTTGGTGTATGGAATTTATTGTTTGTATTATTTGTTAAAAGCTTTCTCTAACTATCATGGTGTGTGCCATCCAAACAATATGTATGCACCCTTTTTCAAAAATTTGTGGTGGTAGTAACCATAGATCACCGATCTTCAATAGACTCAGGTACCTAGTGGCGAACTCACCAACTCATAGCCTAAAGTCACTAGATCATTTCTTGTTGACTGTAAAGGATAGACCATGCCGTTCGGACCAACGTAATGTTCATTACATTATAAGTTGGGAGGTGTAATGTCCTAACTATGAGAAACAATAAAACAACAAGCCCACCCTACAACAAAATGACTTAGAACCTACCCTTAGGTCAGTCCCTGTTAAAATTGCATTGCATGTTGTGTGTGTTTGTTTTGCTTGGTTGTTTTATGCAGATGGTGACCTAGCTTTAATTGAACCAAGAGAGCCTATTCTAGAGAGAAAGAGAGAAAAAGCAAGAGGGGAGAATTTGGTCAAGATTTGAAGGAAGATTGCAAAGAGGACCTAAGGCCGACACTTAAGCCAGTAACTCTAGTTCCAAGTCCATCACCCCTATCATGGTACTAGAGCCCGTGAGCATAGAGGACACTCGCTACAACATCACAATCCCATGTCCGACTTACGAGATGCTTCAAACCCCAATCAAATTACCAAGCACTAACATATGGGGAGAGACACTTCAAACCCCAATCAAGCAACCCAATACCTACAAATGAGGGGAGACACTTCAAACCCCAGTCAAATAACCCAACATCCATAAATGGGGGGAGACACTTCAAACCCCAAGATATCAATCCTAATAACCCGACAAAAATTGCCCACATTACAAGGGGGGGAGACACTTCAAACCACTACATTTGAAGACAGACAACCCAAAGTCAAAGTCCACCGAGATTTCAACATTTTGGATCATAAGTTCAAGCCCATCAAGCCCAAGGAAGGTTCAATCCTATGAGCCAAGAAAGAATTGAAGATGTTCTTAACTCCATCCTGGAAGGTCAAGAGAGGATAAATGAAGAGCTAGCCCAATTCTCTTGGATAGCCAACTCTGCATTACAAGTCAGCTTAGCCAATCAAGCTATGCTCTCTACTTTGTGTAAGGATAATTCACCAGAACCCTAAGAGATACCACACTTCCAATTTTTGAAGAAAAGAGTTAGGGATTTCAACAAATTGTCTTTCCAACTATCCTCTCCAGTCAACAAGAACATATCAATGGACTCAATCCCCAATGAGGTAGTGCCTTATCACATCAGTAACGATGTAGTCAAACCATCAACTAGCGATTGTAGGTGTCAAAGAAATTTTTCAAAACTACACATGACTTTGGGTGAAGCCTTGGAGAAATTACAAGCTAAGGGATTATTGAAGCCATTGGATTCCAGGCCAATACCACATCCTATGCATAGGAGATACAATCTTAATGCTCATTGTAGATATCATCAAGGGAAAGGCCATACAACTAATGGGTGTTATACCTTAAGGCATGCCATTCAAGATCTAATTGATCAACAAGTCATCACTCCGCCTTCATCAGCCAGTAATCCTGACTTTGTTTGAATTTTACTTTATAGGTTTTTTTAAATTAGCTCTTTGATTTTATTGTTTATTTAGGATTTGCTTTCTAGTTGATTATTTGCTCAATAAAGTTCATGTAGTGTTTGATGCATTTGATTCATCATGTTGTTCATATGTACATAAAAATTTCAAAAAAAAAAAAAAGAGAATATTTTTCAACTAAGAAGGCCCAATGCCCCTAGTTCATATGTACATAAATGTTTAAAAAATATTTTTCAACTAAGGGCATTGGGCCCTCAAGTCATTTCAGTTCATTTTCAATAAAAAATAAAATAAAATTGCACTAGGGGCATTGGGCCTTCTTAGTAACCTTAAAATTTTTTTTTTTATCAAAAGCCTTCTTTTCAAGAGAATACAAGAACATCCATTTGACAAAACTTCTTCCAAATCATGATGATTAATTGCTCTACCAATCAATTTGTTCCAAAAAGGGATTTGAGTTCATTCAATCCATGTAAGGACTTTTGCTAAACATTCAAAATATGATTAGAAAAGGTCCTAAAAGGAAATCAAAGAAATACATCCATTCATCCAAATTTCTCAAACCACATACACTCAATCCCAATCTCTCAAGATTTTGACGTATCATTGGAACATTTGAACTCTTATTCCAAGAATAATTTACCAAAAGAGTTTAAGTCGTTGTGCTTACAAGAAAGCATTACTAGGGATAGGAGGCTGCCTTCGATAACCCACATTATTCCTTAACACCTATTACAATCGTTATCCATTGATAGCCAACTTGAGGCTTTAAACAGTTAGCCTATTTTTTAATGAACCCACTAAAAACTTAAACCTTGGGTAGGGAAATTAAGTATGCATGCTTAAATCTCAAGATGAGGAAGTGTTGACCTTATGGATCCAACACCATTTTGTAAGGTCCTCAATGGAGACAATATGACAAGTTCAAAACAGGAAGATTCATCAAGTTCAGAAAAGAGAATTCATCAAACCTAGGTAGAAAGGAAATCCATCAAGGAGAGATAGGATTTTGAGGAGGTTTCAATTTGTGAGAGAAAGAGTAAGCCATCAGGCTAGAAAAGACTTCAACTAGAGAGAGAGAGAGAGAGAGAGAGAGAGAGAGAGAAGTGAATGCAGGAATTTTCATCAAGTTGTGAGAATACTAATTCATCAAAAGACATGAAAGACATGAGATTCCAATTGAGAGGGATGAGCAAAAATGAAGACTCATCAAGAGAAGAAAATCCAATCAAATTGAGGAAGATGAGGAAAAGAAAAAAATAAGACACATTTCATAAATAAAATAAAAAAAGGTTTGTTCAGTCAAGTCAAGAAAAATGAAAGTGCATTAGAAAAGATAAAAGGGTATCAAGGAGAAATACAAATTCATCCAGGAAAGATGGAATTCTATCAAATTGAAAGAAATTTTTTTTTAAGTGGAAGCCAATAAAATTCCAAAAACCCAAAAAAAAAAAAGAGAAAAAAAAAAAGAAAACAAAAAGTTCGCTAGGCTGAAAACTTGAAAGGGCGGTCTAGGCAAAAATTAGAGCCAAAAAAAGAGAGAGCCTACTAAGCTAAAAACCCGAAAGGGCAATTTAGGAAAAATTAGGGCAAAAACAAAACAAAAAAAAATCTTTCACAAAAAATGAAAGTGAGTAATCTGATCACAAGATAGGATGCTAAGAAGACCAAAAAGAGAAAGTCACCAAGCTGAAAAGATCAAGACCAAATGAAAGGAATCAATGAAGACCAATGAGAAGATGATGAACATGACAAGGATTTTGGCACAAGAGTCAATGATGAAAGATGTGGAAAAATCTTCGAATGCTTGAATTTAAAGTATTGCATACTTGGGGAAACATCACAAGGGGTTTTGAGCCTTTTATATCCTTCATTTCAATAACCTAAACCCAGCCTACATTACAACTTTTGAATAAAGCCCTCCTTGAAGTCCTGCTGATTGAAATCACACATTGAGCTCTGATAATATTTTCTCTTGGATTAAGGAGGAACAAATTCTCAAGTGACCAAATTTTTTTTTCTAAACCCCAAACACTCACTTTGTTTGTTCCCAACAGAAAATGATTCTCAAGAGATCAAATTTGCAAATTTTCAAATCTTCAAACTTAGGATTTTTCCCTTTCTTGCTTGTTCCCAACATGTGTGATTCCTAAGCGTTTCATTCTTTTGATTGTCTTTGAAGACTTAATCTAAAAAAAAAAATTCAAAATGAAAAAGCAAATTTTATTACATGTTTTTAATGATTTTAAATCCTTTCTAGCCAATGAAATCGAGTTAACAATTGAACATTATGATTGGTCAAAGAGGTTGTTCAATGAAGTTGGAATCGAGTAATTGCAAAAAATTACTATTCACTTTCTGCAAGGCTCGATCGATCGAAAATTAGACTCGATTGATTGAAGCCGTGCAGAATGTTTTTCTGTAGAATTTTCCAACTCAGCCCAAGCCCATATGACATGTAGGGTTTTATGTTTTGCCTTAAGTATAAAAGGAAAAACCCTAGCCACGTTTTTATGTTGTTGATATACTGTGTGTATGAATATCTTGTGAGATCTAGAGGTGTTTGCTTTCATACATACTTATCAAGATCAAGATTGATGTTGGGAGTTTGGTGATCGTTTCAGTTGCTGCATAAAAAGCTTAAAGAAAAACACAAGTGAGAGTACTTGTGGTTGCTGTGAATCCAAGAAAGAAGTAGTCCTTGGACTCGGAGCTGTCACGTGATCATGGTAGTAAACTTTCTACTCGAGGTAGCAATAGGATGTTAGTGGTCTAAGTTACTATTGTAAAACTTCAATTCTTTCATAGTGGATCTGTCTTATCTTGAGAATAACTAGGTTAAATCCTCCCCAGGTTTTTTACCGGTTTGGTTTTCCTAGGTTATCATATCGTTGTGTTCTTTATTTTCTGCATTGTTTACGTGATATGATTTACTTGTGTTAACCTAGATTTGAATAATTTACCCAAGTAATCACTTGGCTAAATAACTAGGTTAATCAACTTGTGTTTTAAGGGGTCTAAAAACGTACAAGTGGTATTAGAGCCTGGTCATAGGTTCAAGTTGTTGGAGCCGTATTGTGAGGGAGGGATTGTGAAGGATTTCACAATTCATTCCAATACCAATGGGCTTGGTCTACGATCGAATGCTATAAAAGATTTGTGCCCCCTCATCCTTCACCAACTGGTCGTTGGATGGATCGATAAGGTAGAAGGTAGCCAACTTTGATTTGAATTTGTTTTGCTTGATTGCTGCTCAATTGATGCTGGATTGATCAAACGTGATTTTCGATCGATCGAATCTAATTTTTGTCTAATCGAAAATCGTTTAGAGAGTTTTTAAAATAAGCTTTTTCACGTGTTTTTCCCTATTTCAAACTTTTCAAAAAGCTATTCTCTCTCTCTTTTCCACCGATCCAGATTCAAGTCCACTTTTTGTTGTTTTCCTCCCAAATTTTTCTCAAGGTTTTTGTCTTCTTGTGCCGGTAAGACATTTCTACCCCTTCTTTTTCCTTTTATTCACATATTTCATGCATTTTAGGTGTAATTTTCGGACTTAATGATTTTTGGGGTTTTTGATTTTTGAGTTGATTTTTGTCCAAATTGATCAATGGGTTTTTGTTCTAAGATGATGTAAACATGATTCTCATGCTTTAATTTGATTAAAATTGTGTTTTGGGACAAATTTGAAATTCTAGGGCTTGAAACTACACAAATTTGGGGATTTTGTTCAATTGAGCTTAATTTGGTAAAATTGACTTGTGAAATTGATTGATTATGTCATTATATGCTGATTTTTATCTAGTGTAATGATTAATTACTTAATTTGGTTGAATTTTTGAAAGTGGGTTTTCAAAATTTGGGGTTTTTGTTATAAACTCTATGTTCAAGTCAATTCTTGGTTTTTAAAGTATAATTGGACTGTTCTCAATGCATTAAAGCTTGCATCATGTGGTTATTCTGTTCATGCATCATATAGAGTGATATTTCCAATTGCTGTTTTCTCTCTAACCTTGTCTAATGCAGTCTGCCCTTGGTTTTTCTTTGTTTTCTTTCTTTTGTCTCTTTTCTGTCTATCCTTTCCAACCTTTAGCATCATGGTTAGGAAGACTAGAGCCCATAGGACATCCACCTCCTCTTCTACTCTAGCCTTTGACAGTGATAGGTTTCATACTGAGAAAAACCAAGAAACTTATGAGAAGCTGAATATCTTTAGATCAGTTTGGGTTGAGAGGAAGGTAGTGTTAGATGAGCTAGATCTGGAGATTAGGAGAAACTTTGAGCGTAGGGGTTGGCTTCCTTTGTTAGATATCTCTCATCCTCCTCCGGCTACCTTGATTAGAGAGTTCTACTCGAATCTCTCTGTCCACTCCAATGATTCCAACACTTAGTTTGTGAAGAGTTGCATACGGGGTGAAGAGTATATCATTACTCCTTCGGTAGTGGCCCCTGTTCTTGGGGTGCCTAAGGTACAGCATCTGTGTACCCTTATGATGAGACCCCTCCTCTAGATGACATTATGTCATATCTCACTGGTACTTCCATTCAGTGGGGTATTGATCCTCAGATTACCTCCTCTAAATGACATTATGTTTTTCCAAATTTTTTGTCATTCCATCTGGCCCATCTCTCACTTGCACACCATCCCTATTGAGAGATGTGCATTTTTGTATGCTCTTGTCACCGATGCTTCTATTTCTTTTCTCTCTCTGTTTATTAGCTTTTTAGTTAAGGTTTATAGGAGTAGCTTGAGAGCACATGGTCTTTTCTTCCCTATTTTCATTCATCGGATTTTGTTACATCTAGGTTTAGATGAGTTTCCTGCTTCTGAGCCCATACACATTATAGCTCCCATAGGTGCCACCTTCCTTCGGCAGAGAGCTGCTCCGATGAGAGCTAACTCTAAATGCCTTTGTGTAGAGTCTTCTTCGGGTGTTGCACCTCCTCCTCCTCCTTTTTCAGGTGATCCCACAGCTGAGGAGTATGTTGATTCGACGGCCGTTGTTGATCCTCCACCTTCTACTTCTGGTGATTCTAGCATTCGGAGTATGTTGGACACTGTCATGACCGTTCAAGCGACTCATGGTCAGTTTTTGGTGGATGTGCTTATGGAGCTTCAGGCCCCACATGCGGATTTGGTGAGCATAAGACAGACACCTCCACCACCTCCTTTTGATGATGAGTCTTAATTGTCCTTTGGCAATTAGTCACAAAAAGGGGGAGTACATATGGATGGAGATAGGGGGAGATTTTGAGTTTTTGGAGCTTTAGAGCTTTAGATTGTATCTAGGTGCTTCATCTTGTATTTATTTTTTGGCTCATGATGTATTTATCTTGATGTAGTTATTTTTATGTGATGTATATGTTAGGGGGAGACATTATATTTTTTGTTTCTGTTTCTTGTTTCACATTGTGCTACATTGGCTATTGATTTATATTATGAGGTTATTCATGGTATATGTCTTTTATTTTATGTTTTGTGAAATCAAGAATTTATTTTGTTTTACTTGTATTTTCCTCACATGCATTTATGTGTTTGCTGAGTGTTTCACGAATATACAGGTTGATTCAATCGTGCTGCTGTCTACACTTGCAACTGATAAATAGTAGTTAGGTTAAATTGTTTTTGGTTGGGCAATTTTATTGTAATTGGCTATTTTTGTAACTTTGAGCATTTTGTTTTATTATGTGTTTTGTCACGGATTGCCAAAGGGGGAGTTTGTTAGGTTCTAAGGATTTAGAATCTAAATGTTTTAGAACTTCAATATGTAATGTTGGCAAACCATGATCAAAACTTAGAGTCTAGATTTAGGCTGCTCAAAGTATGTTTGTTGTGAAGTTGGAATTTAGTAATTGCAGAAAATTACTATTCACTTTCTGCAAGGCTCGATCGATCGAAGCTAGTGCAGAATGTTTTTCTGTAGAATTTTCCAACTCAGTCCAAGCTCATATGACATGTAGGGTTTTATGTTTTGCCTTAAGTATAAAAGGAAAAACCCTAGCCACATTTTTATGTTGTTGATATGCTATGTGTATGAATCTCTTGTGAGATCTAGAGGTGTTTGCCTTCATACATACTTAGAGTTATCAAGATCAAGATTGATGTTGAGAGCTTGGTGATCGTTTTAGTTGTTGCATAAAGAGCTTAAAGAAAAACACAAGTGGGAGTACTTGTGGTTGCTGTGAATCCAAGAAAGAAGTAGTCCTTAGACTCGAAGTTGTCACGTGGTCGTGGTAGTAAGTTTTCTACTCGAGGCAGTAATAGAATGTTAGTGGTCTAATTCGCTATTGTAAAACTTCAATTCTTTCATAGTGGATCTATTTTATCTTAAGGATAACTAGGTTAAATCCTCCCCAGATTTTTTATTGGTTTGGTTTTCTTGGGTTATCATATCGTTGTGTTCTTTATTTTCCACATTGTTTATATGATATGATTTACTTGTGTTAACCTAGATTTGAATAATTTACGTAAGTAATCACTTGGCTAAATAACTAGGTTAATCAACTTGTGTTTTAAGGGGTCTAAAAACGTACACAACCGTAGTCTCACCTTAGTCCCATCATGGTCCAAATAGTATCAAGCATCAACTTGGTGACATCTAGAGTAAACCAACTCCATGATCTAGGTGCTGTGGCACTACAAAAAATGCGGCTACAACCATGGTTCTATAATAAATTTTGCTAGTATAATCGAGTGAAATCCAGGATGATTTTCCTTTGATTGCTACTACAAAGTTAAATTTTTATCATCCCACAATCAATGAAGTCAAAGTTGGTTTTCTGGAAATCTAACTAGGCTACCAAGTAGAGAGCATCATTCTTCATTCATGAAGGTGACTCCCAGAATGTTATTAAGTGTTAGTTTGTTTGTTTTTGTTTAAAATGCTAGTTTTAATTAATGTCAGTGTACGTACAATTTTTAAAAAAAAATTACTTTTCTAGATAATTGATACCATTATTGTAAAGATATTAGGTTTATTATGTACCAATGTACATAAGAGCCCAAGAGTAACCGACCAAGAGGTTCAATTATATTGTAAGTTATAAGGACTTAGCTTGTATATTTCCTCTATATACATTGTTAGGATTCTTTGTAACATAAGAGCATATAGTAAAAATGTGGTGGTTAAGGGTCTCCTCATCAATTATAATTTTTATAACCTTTTTTTAAATCAATGAAAATAAGAGGCTGGTTGGTTAGCTAATAAACAAAAATATTTTGTATTCATTTTTAGTTTTTTGTGGGACCCACCATTAAAAAACTAATTTAGTTTTAGCATTTGTACTCAGTTTTCATTTTCAATATCTTAAAAATTGGATTTTAATACAAAAAATGAAAACAACTTTTCAGCATTTTTGTTTTCTATAAATACGAATATAGTGGCATATTTGAGTAATGTGATTGTGTGTAAGTGAGAAAAGTTACTATTTTTTGAAATAGAAAACAATAATCAAATCTAGATATGATGTATTCTATACTTAATTATGTATTCAAAACAACTTACTAAACACTACCAAATGTGAAAATGAATGTTTTTTTTTTTTTTTTAATTCAAATTCAAGATTTGAATATGGAATACATAAAATGAAAGAAGAATACACCATTTTTTGAAACCAAACAGACCTTAAGTCTTTCCATTCAAACCAGTAATTATCTTATTATGCATTTGATAATCGATATATTCATCCTCCTTCTCACAATATATGGATTTTATTATTATAGGCATGTGAAATTCACAAATATGAGAAAGATGATACATATATAATTGACATGCATGAGATACCTTCCCCATCCAAACACAATCAACTTTCCATCTCAAGTGGGCTGGAATATCATAGTAATTAATCATTTACTATCGAGCCTCTTTACTTTTATATCCTAAGCCGCTTATTTTATTCCAAGAAGTGTTAAACTGCCCACAGCCTAGCTAGAAAGTTGGGCTTTTGTTCATGGGTCTATCAATGTGGGCTCTAATCCCCCTGTTGATTCTTTTTATTTTTGGACGGTTTGAACTTTGAAGTGCTTTTTCCAACTTCAACCAAAATGGAAAACCAAAAAAGCGGCGAGAATAAAATTAAGTTTGAAAGAGTCCGTAGCCCTCTCTGGGTCTCTAGTCTCTACCATATTTACTTGGAAAGCACGCGACGTTGCAGTTGCAGTCAATGTATCTAACCTGATCGCGTTAATCCTATGGGGGCTAACTAAGAAACTTCAATTTCGTATATTGAATTGAAAAGTACGTTCAAACCTCTTACATTTCAATGCTCATTAAGTTTCTAACAAATTAACAAGACAACTTGCAGCTTAGCTTATATATATATAAACTAAGATAGCCATAGAAAAACACGCAGAAATACATAGTCGTCAGAGTATTTTGGCAAAAAATTTCATAGTCGAAGAAATTAAGGAAGTCTCTCTCCGTACCGTTTACATTCGCGGCAATGGGGTGTTTTTGCAAACAAGGGAGTAAAAAGAAAGAGAATAAAAATAAAAATAAAAATAAATGCTTCCCCCGCGGGTTATTCAGGCAAGGCTCCTAAACGCAAAGGTGGCAGAAATGATGGTGGCATGGTTTTTATTTGCACTGCTGCTTATGCAAACACCTCCACTGATCACACTGGTGCTTGTGGTGGAGGTGGAGGTTGTGGTGGTGGTGGAGGTGGAGGGGGTTGCGGTGGTGGTGGTGGAGGTTGTGGGGGCGGTGGAGGATGAAGCTGAGGGGGTGGTGGCTTAATTTGCTTGGGGTTTGTGGTGGTGAACTACTGGTGCATGCTGGCTTTCAAGTTGTTAAGCATGGAATTATAGTTTTGTTATTCGTTCATGATTTGTTGGGTTTTACGTGAAGTTAATTACATGGCAATAACGATAAGAGGTTACGCCATGTCAATTTTTTTCCCCGCCTTTTTTTGCTTAGTCTCATGACTCATGATTCATGAGGATGTAGAACAAATGTGTATTTTTATATTCTAAATTTATTTATTTCAATTAATAAGTCTCAGTTAGATTTGATCTTGTACTGATTAATAATATATATAGAGCTTATTAAGAAAGTGTGTTCACACAATTTTTTTTTTTTTTTTGGGTTATTTTATCCCCCAAAGCTAAGGATAAGACTATCACTTCTCTTAAAATATGAAAAATATGTTTGATTTGAATGCTTTATGTGTTTTATGGCCTTCCCTTCTACTTTTATAGATATGCATTCCCGCCATTTTTATTTTTGAATTTATCAAAAGAAACAATTTAACGTATCTTTAATATCTTTAATATCTCAACAATTTAATCTCAAAAGTTTAGGAACATAGCAGAACCTCACAACATTTTTATAATATATTTATTTTGAGTTATGATTTGTTTTGGTATAGTATTTATTTATTTGTTTCAATATGTTTTGATTTATAGTTGTTAACACCTCAATTTGTTGTGAAAATAAAATATTATAAATTTTGTTGTGTATGTAGAACTTCTCTAGACAATATGCGAGATTACTCACTCAAATTAATCACAGGAAGCTATGTCTATTTTATTCCTAAGGCTAAGGCTAAGATTATCACTTCTCATAATGAGAGAAAATGTTGGTTTGAATGTTTTATGTGTGTTTCGTGGCCTTGTTTTATTCTACTTTTATAGATAGCATTCCCGCCATTTTAAAAAAAATGAATTTGTCAAAAGAAACAATATCTTTAATTTCTCAATAATTTATTTGAAAAAGGTTAAAGATACAATAAAATCTTATAACACTTTTATTTTGAGTTGGGGTGTGTCCTGGTATAATCTTTTTCATGTTTATTTTATATTATTTTGACCTATTGTTGATTGACAACTTAGTTTGGTGTGAAATATTATAAGATTTTGTTGTTTCAGTAGAACTACTCCATTTATTTTCACATGATAATATACTTTTGTGTGGGTACTACATACTGCTTTTGTAATTATTTTGGTGCAAACAAAGTGCGAGTATTTTCACTAATTCCTCCTCAACAAAATGTCAAAAAGTATTAATGGATCCCTGTTTATTTTAATAGAAAAACAGGAAATATATCATAATTTATAGGAGATGGTGAATATTATAGGCTTATTAATTATAACGATCTACAGGAATTCATGTAAATTTTTAATCCACTGCAATATGATTCATTGGTTTTCAATTGCCATTGAACCATAATTTCAGCTACGTACGGACCCATGTCGGGACCAGTTAAGAGGGTCCGAGCCCCTTTGGCCCCAACGCGGCAATGCCCTTCGGCCACAAGCAATACAAGCATATGAAATTGTTCTCCCATTATTATTATAAGATAATGCCGGTATATATCTACAATATATTTGCTACTTATTATTTGATCTCGGTCGGTGCTGACAAGTGAAGTTGATTTAATTAATGGTGGGCATCAACAAGGTGGGAAAAAATGGGTTGGGGGGGGGGGGGGGGGGGGGTTGAATTGTAGTGATGCATAACCTTAGATTATTATAGTCAAAGGTATTTTAAGTAAGTTTATTTGATTTTGAGATTGAAAACCAAAATAATGGATTTTTTTTGGTATATTTAGAATATGTTGAATATGTACGTGTGAATGAAGTTTCAAATTGAATAAAAATGACAATTGTGAATGATTCATATTACAGTGAAAGGAAAAATGTTGACAAGTTACAATTCAGCCAAATCCAATGAGGCTAAAATTTCCCAAATCTTCTTTTTTTTTTTTTTTTTCTTAAGAAAACGTGTAGTGAAGGTTCTAGCCTTGAAATTTTTTTTTTTCCTCCTTTAAATTTTGAATTGCAATGTACTTCTAGGTCGGTTGGCTCATTGATGCTATTAAAGGGTGTAGTCTATTTTCAGAAAATTTATTTTCATTGTATTTTCAATTCTTGTATTTGTGTTTGTTGAAACATTAACAAGTTTTGCCAAGAAGAGAGAGAGGCATTTGTTTGATTTATCCACATGCCTTTTTATCCAACGAAGTTCTACTATATTCATTCTCAAAAACAATACAAAACCAAAAAAAAAAAACACTACTATATTCTAATTAAAAAAAAGGGGGGGGGGGGGGGGGGAAATCATCATATATAGAATTATTGAAAGTATGAGATTATGAGAATATATCTGAAAGGTTTTCCATATGCCTTGATTATTTTTAAAAGACTACATATCATTATCTCAAATTAATTTATGTTTATCTCCTCCAAAAAGAAAAAAAAAAAAAAAAATTATGTTTATAAGTAGAATACTTTTCTATGGCCCTCAGGGGATCGGTTTTTTGGGGGTAGTAGTACTTAACTACTTATGGCCTTTTAAGAAGAATACATTATATTATATCACTATGCAGAATGCATTCAGCTACAAAGCCTAAAATAATATATAGAGAATGCATCACCAAATGCTACCTTGTACTTTTAGGGGCAGGAGTATTTTATCTTGTCTGATCTTTGAAACGAGTAAGACCAGATTATGACTTCAGAGTCAGAGAGGAATGTCACTAAATTTCTTGGATAGAAAAAAAGGAAATTACCACGCATTATACATATATATCTTATAGACCAATCTGAACTCTTATTAATTACTTGACAATGTTCCTACGCAACAAGCAAACATGTTCTATGAATTATTCAATGTAAACGCAATAAGATTCCCTCCCAATTTTAGTATTCAGTATTTGAAAATTTATGTTATTTTTCATCTTCGTCAAGTGGTTCGTACCTTGATACGGAAATGACGTGACTTTGGAGCCCATATATTAATTACGTTATCCTAAAGGACATTAGTACTCATTAATCCTAGCATGTGGGTTCTTTTTATTTTCTATATAAAGGAGAGGCATAGAGGAATTAGAGCCAGTATAGTCGTTTGGTTTTAGGGACATATACCTATAAAGTCGAAAAAAAGATACAAAGTAAAACCCAGTTGCACTTCAAGTCTTCAAGTTATGGGCTGTTTTTGCTTCGGAAGCCGTAAGAAGAAAGAAAATAAAAATCCAATAGGTGGTAGTACTGCTAAAGCTACCCCAAGAAGAGGAGGTAAGTCTTCATCTACAACAGGCAAGCATGGCGGCACGAAAGATGGTGGCATGTCTGTTACGACGACCAACTATGGTGGTGGTGTCAGTAACGGTGGCGGTGGAGGGGGTTGTGGTGGTGTTAGTGGTGGTGGTGGCGGTGGCGGCGGAGGTGGTGGGGGTTGTGGTGGTGGTGGTGGTGGTGGAGGTTGTGGTGGTGGCGGTGGAGGTGGTGGTTGCTGAAAAGGATCATGACATCTATGATTTGTAATTTATTGCGTATGGGCGTATACTATTTGTTGAATAAAGAGTTATGCATGGGATGGATATCATATATATTGTAGTTGTCATGACTCATGAGAATAAATACCGTAATATTGAATTTGATACGTAAAAGTATGACCATTAATTTATACCTTTCTCCATTCTTTTGGCTGAGATCAACAACAGGCCTATTGGCCCTAACAATCAACAACAAAAAATGAAATGAAGAGGGTTTTTTTTTTTTTTTTTTTTTTTTGGGCAGAATCTAAAGAGTTGATGAAAGAAAACACTCTTGCAACGAAGTCATCAAACTTCATGATAAATTTTTTAAGAACCGGCGTGACAAATGATTATTTAAAGAATTTAAATCAATTAAAAATTAAAAATTGCATGTTGAAGCTTTTTAATGGTTCTTAATTAATTTGTTATCAATTGATCAAATTGCCGCCTTTAATAAAATAGTTCAAATTATCAAAAATTAAATAACAAATAGTAGTAATAAATAGATCTAACATTTGTTTTTGGAGTATTAATTTTTAGGTACTCTCATAGCACAGTAAATGATGCTTCTTCCTCCCACAATTATGATTGGGTCTATTCATTAAATTCATAGTGGAATCCATCATGAATGTGAGAGGAGGAAACACCATTTCACTATACTCCAAAACTGCCTAAGTATTTTCCGTGCTTTTATGTTAAATTTTCATCTTCTCTTCTTTTGTGTGTGTTAAAAAAAAAAAAGTAAAAAAAGAAGAAAGACTACATCCAAATATAAAGAGGTAAATCAATCAACCTGGCTCCTCGTGGGAGGTTGCAATGAAGGTTTCAACCTGGCTAATTATGCTATTTGTACTGAACATTTTAAGGTTTAATTGGCAATCTAGCCATCTAATCGAAGAAGGAAGAAGCCACTGTCATTGCTTCCACCTAGACATGGCAAAACGGGCGGGTCGGGTCTGTTCGGGTCGGGTCAATCGGGTCGCGGGTCAAAACGGGTCACGGGTCAAAACGGGTCATTTTTAAACGGGTCAATCGGGTTGCGGGTCAAACAGGTCGCGGGTTGAGTCGGGTTGCGGGTCAAACGGGTCGCGGGTTGAGTCGGGTTGCGAGTCGGGTCGAGTTGACCCGTATTTTTCAAAACTTTTTTTCTTTTTTTTTTGGAAGTAGATGCAATTTGTCAATTGTTTATGAGTTCCTTAACTATAATTAGATTTTCACTGATGATATTGTTACCAATTACCACTAAACACTTGACTTGATACCCAAATTTAGTGCAACTCTTGTTCCAGCTTTCTAGAAACTAATCTTGGTATCGATCTATTTAAAGTAGGAAGAGAAAATGAAGGTGGCAAGCAAAGAATGACAACCTATAATGGAGTACATAACATATTAAGTAAAGAATAATAAGTAAATATTTTATAAAAATTACACCTTAATCTCAATCTACTCATCATTGGTAGACATGGCAAAACAGGCGGGTCGGGTCGGGTTCGGGTCGGGTCAATCGGGTCGCGGGTCAAAACGGGTCGTTTTTAAACGGGTCAATCGGGTTACGGGTCAAACGGGTTGCAGGTCAATCGGGTTACGGGTCAAACGGGTTGCGGGTCAAACGGGTCGGGTCAAACGGGTCTGACCCGTTTTGCCATGTCTACTTCCACCAGCTGGAATGGAGCTTATAAGCATTGACAATATTAAGGGTTGGGTTGGGATTGGCATAGCCCTCCAATGATTTTACACTGTTGTAATACTTTTACGACATCAATGAAATTTTCTATCTTTTACTTCACAATATTTTTTATATGTATACATACATAAATTGTGGGCTTATATAATAGAAGTGTAAATAAGAACAAAATGTATAAAAGAAAGCAGATAAACCTTTAACCTTAACATTATCCACCATCGGTTGTTCTCCTTAGAAATGTTTTTTGGAACACCCATTGGTAGTTTAGACAATTGTCTAAGACTCTAAATAGAAAAATACCTCATAATTTTGATCATACAGTAAAATGCTACGCTAGCATAAGAACTTAAAATAAAATATATTTCATACTCATTTATTCTTTTCTTTTGTGAAAGTGTTCGTGATTAACTAAATATTGAAAAAATCCATATACATTTTCTTCCTTCTATCTCACTTACCAAAAAAGAAAGGAAAAAAAAAAAGTCTTTCAATTTTCACATCAAGAGCCTCTTCTCCCCATTTCATCACTCCCTCAAAAAATCACTCTTGCTATTAGTCACAATCAAACCATTAATACTTCCTCTCTTTCTAAATGCATTTATTGATAGTCAATTAAAATATTTTAGTACCACAATCAATTTCACACCTATTTGCACAATTAATCTATGTGGTTTATAGTGAGTGGTGAAAAAAAAATGATAGATTCATGTAAAAGTGATTGACATCAAATCATAGTCTATCACATAAAATAGTTGTAAAAATTGGTCTAGATTAGTTGTGGTCTTATAATAACTCTAACCAATTAGTTTTTAACAATATTTTTTAAATGAGTCTGAATTTGGTAAGGATAAAATGTAAAATTCATGTTTTACACCATCTAATAAGATAACCACATCAGTTTTTTACTTAAAACTCAATACATCCTACCAAATATAATAACATCGATCTTAATAAACTCACAATTAAATTGGATTTTCAATTGATTATTAGAATTGACTGAGTGTGAATGTGTCTATTCTTTAATATGTAATATGATGATGTGACATGTTAGGATTCGAGTGGTAAAACTTGGGTTTTATACTATATCCTCAAAGAATTTAATCTCTTTCTAAATCAATAACCTTATAAAATCTATTAACTTTTCCCAAAAAAAAAAAAAAAAGGAGAAGAAGGTGGAAAGAAGAGGCTTCTATCAAGAATAGACAAAGACTTGGGAGAGAGATGTTGAGAGTCAGAGAGGAATGCCCTTATTAAATTTCTTTGATAGAAAAAGAGGATTTGCCACGCATCATCATACATATCGTATTGACCAATTCGAACTCTTCTTAATTAATTGACAACTTCTGTATTTGACAAGCAATTATTTTACACTATGTTCTATGAATGTCAAAGATAAGAACCGTCCCCCAATTCCATATTTGAAATATATGTTATTTTTCATCTTTGTCTAGTTGTACTCCTTTTATTATGGAAATACCTTGAATTTCGAGCACACATATTAATTAAATTATCCTAAAGGAAGGACCTTAGCTATATAAATTGAGGCATAGAGGAATTTGAGAGTGTATAGTTGTTTGGATTTTGGTCCATTCCTAAAAGATACAAACTAAAAGCCGGTTGCAGTTGAGGTTATGGTGCTGTTCTAGCAACTACAGCCGTCATTAATAGTGGCGGTGGTGGAGGAGGTGGTGGAGGTTGTGGAGGTGGTGGGGGTGGTGGAGGTCGTGGTTACTGACAGGGATCATTTTATCTATGATTTGTAATTTGTCGGATATGGCAACTGTTTTTTTTTTTTTTTTTAGGATATTTTTTGGGGAAGTTTTGCATTGGATATATCATATATACATACGGAAGGTATACATGTAAAGTTTATCTTTTAATCGAATAAATAATATTGTCCCATCAAAATAAATAAATAATATTGAATTTTATTTGATCTGTATGTATGAGTATGACCATTTTCCTTTTTCCGCCTTTTGGCTAAGATCAAGAGTATTACCATTAATTTGAGAGCGATAGTGAGAAATGGATGAATCTTTCTTTATTATATTAATTTTATAATAATTACTCTTGGATCACCCTATCTAGTATACCATCTTGAATCGAACATCAAAAGATTCGAACTACTGCAATAGAGCAAGTACATACCAACAACAGGCCTATTGGGCCCAAACAATCAAGAAAAAAGAATGAAAAAAGAATCTGCTTTTTAAATATACACAAACAAAGAGTTGATGAAAGAAAAAAAATCTTGATTTCATTAAGCTCTATGACAAAATTTTTAAGAATCGACTTGACAAATGATGATGGGATGATGTAATTAAAGTTTTACAAAGGTTATTTATGGATTTAAAATGAAAATCCCTTTAAAATTTAATTAGATTCTTTAGTCTTCACGGGTGTTTTGTGCGTATGCTTTTAATGGTTCTTAATTGGGGAAGGGGGGAGGGGGTAAGTTCACAACTTCCCCATAAACTATAAAATTGAGCATCGTCTTTCCTTAATTACTGAAAATGAACAAATAAACGACTCCTTTAATATATAACCAAATCTTTTTTATTCATAGAATATTTTACAATGAAATAATTATTAAAATACCCTTGATATTATAAATGATTCGATAATTATGGGGGAAAAAGTGTAAATAACCTAATAGTTAACGGAGAGAATTCAAAGACTGTGCCAAATATAATATATGTATAATGACTTCAATGATATTTTGGTTTTTATTTTTATTTTTATTTTTTTGTGCTACATCTTATCACGCTATAAATCTCACTAGACAACACATATATACCCACATAAACCTTGAGTTGGGATGAATGAAATGTTTTTAATAAAAGAAAAAAAAAAGTCTATATGTGCACATGATGAGGCAAGTAAACCATTTTTTAAAGAGTAATTAGAAATATATTGTCAATCCTTCATTTTAAAAGAAGAAAAGAAAAAAAAAAACATACTGGTATTTTTTACTAAATTACAAATTATATGCTTAAATTAAATTTGCAATGATTTTGATTTTGTCCCTAACTTTCCAATAATTGCCAGATTGGCACCCCCAATGACACCTGTGTTTGTATTTGTTTTGATTTTACACCCTTTAACTTTGTATTTGTTTTGATTTTGTACTCTCTATGTTTGAGGCTATTTGAACTCATAACGGGTAATTAGGCATGATGCATTGACGGAAGGTAGTAAATTCAAACAATACCTTAAGTTAGGGGAGTAAATCAAAATTTTGAAATTTTAGGAGGCAAAGTTAAAAGTACCCCAAATGTTAGGAATATAATTTGAAATTTATTCATTATTTTTAATGTAAAAGTAGACACAAAAGAAGCCTACATTTTAAAATTTTGAAAATTATTAATTTCACTTATTTGGCCTAAAATTGTATAAATGTGACAATTTGGGTGTGAGGATATTTTGGAATATTTAAAAAGTTGACACAAAAGAGTGCTATCATCTTAATAGTCATATATAGTAGTATAGATATATAACAATAAAATGTAGAAAAAGAAAGTGGATAAACAACATATATGCAGGACAAGAATGTAATTAACATTGTCCTCAATTGGGCCTTCTTGAAATTTTTTGTTTTGCAACATTTCCCCTTATCTCTTTTGGAGAAAGTAAACACATCTTTTCTTGTGAAGGTTGAGGATATTGACTAATTCAATTGTTAAGTAAAACTACTATAGTGTTTTTGATAAATAAAATTATATTTTTTATATTTTAAAAACTATTTTATTCTACTCTAATTATATAGTTTTATACTATAGATAGGGTTTCTTTTATTGTAATATTGATGATTTGTTCAATAATTTTGAAGTTAATTGCGACTTTCTAATATTTCCAATGGAAACATTCAAGATTTGAATCATTTTTTTTTTTCACTAAAGATGAATATAAAAAGTATTGATGGTTTAACTTTATTTTAATAACTAATTTTCTAAAGGTGTAAATACTATTTTGATCCTTATATTTTCAGCCAATTTTTATTTTGGTCCCTACCTTTTTTTTTTTTTTCTATTTTGGTCCCCAAAAGTAAAAATTGTTCTCATTTTAATTCCTACCATCATCTCACTAACAGAAACAGTCTATGTGGCAGACAAACTACACCATTAGCAAGAAGTTGATGTGGCCATTAAAAAAAATTAATTAACATTTAAAAATTGCCATGTAAGTTTCCACATAAAATTTTGAATTTAAAAAATTAATTTATTACTTTTAACTAAGAAAATAAAATGTCAAAACCAAAAAATAAAAGAAGAATTAAAAAGCATGTAAAAATCAAGAAAATTATCTTGGCTGAAAATCTCTCTCTCTCTCTCTCTCTCTCTCTCTAAATCCATGGCCGGAAACCCAACTCTCTCTCTCCCTCTAAATTCATGGCCAAAAACCCAACTCTCTTTCTCTCTCTAAAATAATAATATTAAGGTCATATAAAGATGATTTTTTGAAAATAACTTTTCTTTTTAAGAAAAAAACATATTAGCTAGAGGCGGAGCCAGGGGGTGGGGGGGAATTACCCTTCTAAGCTCTAACCCAAGAGGAACTACATCTAAAATGTGCAAGAAGGGCTGCAAAGTTCCCAAACCTAACAGGTCGTGTGTGGGAACCCAATACCCTAGGTCTGTTGGATGAACATTTTTTTTTTTTCTCTATGTATAAGTTGTATATCTTATGAACATGGGTTGGTCATGTATATTAAAGCCACGTAGCTTTGGCTGGGGTTTGGTGTTAGTTCTCCCTCACCGCCATTTGGATGGTCATGCAATACTTAATTTATATCCTTCCTTTATTAAATGATAATTTCCATCATCTTACAATAACAAAATATTATTTCTTTTATTGGTTAAAACCTCCCTTTCAAAAAAAAAAAAAAATCATATTTGACCAAATCTTTTAATTAAGATTTAAATTCTATAAAAAGGAAACCAAGTTGGCCAAGTAATGAAACTAAATGTTTAACAAAAGGGAAAAATTATTGCTATCTTTCAAAAGCAATATTTAAAAAAAATAAAAGCCAATAAACCTTAATTTTTAATGTAATAATTTATTTTACTTCATAAAATCTTGTGTATTAAGAGATAAATTTTGGGATGATTACATTCTAACATAAAACTATGTAAATTTTACTTGGTGTCTATTTAACTATTAAAAATCTTTTATTCATATTTTGAATTTTTACTTTAAGCCAGAAAAGTGGTTTATTTATGCAAAAATTCATTTACAACTAAACAATTTATATATAATGAAATGCTATTATTTGTGGGTTTTCAAAATATCACTTAATATACATGAATTTCTATATATATTGTAAGGGCAAAGGCCCAAAATAATATGTTAGGTCATGGGCCTATCTGAGGACACTAAAATGTCTGAGGAGATTACCAGTAATTAATAAAGGCCCAGCATGGGGCCTCGTAGGTAAAAGACTCGGAGGTATGTCCAAGGAGGAAATCCCTCTCGAATATGGCTAGCATATCTTAAATTTGTATACCAGCAGCTAGAAGAACCTTCCAAGAAACTCAAGAGATGAGGACGTGTCTTATGAATATGAAAGAAAGGGTAGGAAACACAAAAATATCTAAGGAAAGGCTACTACCACCGCATTAAATTCACTGTAACCACTTTCCTGGCCGCATTTATATGGAGAAGACATTTGAACAGTGAAACTCTAGTTACTACAACTCATAGAAAAACAGGAGAGGTGTCTGATGGGACAGGTACTTAAGTGATATCTCAAACGATCGACAAGTGTAGGGTTAAGATAATCCCAAGGGAGCTATATAATGTAAAGAATCCTCTATGAAAAGAGGAGAGAAAAAATTCTAGAGAAAGGATAAGAAGCTTATTGACAATTGTACGTAGGAAAAAATCAATCTACATAAAAGAAAAGTTTCTTGGACTAAGAGTCTGTTCCCATTTGTTTCTAAAGTTTAATTCAAATCTTCTTTGAACTTGTGATAATTGTTGCCCAAATTCACTAAGGCCCAATTTTCCAACCCACTCTCTAAAAATTTATTGTCTTAGGCTCACTAGGCCATCATACCATACGTTTGGACCACAAATTGAGACCTTACAATTGGCATCGTCTGTGGGAAAGCTTTCTGCATTAGTGAGTGTAACAGTAAAAAATGGAAGGATTAGGTCAGCACCAGGCAGAGCCCACAAACTCTCAACAACAAGATGACTTTCTCAATCTTGAACGTGAACGAGATTGGGAAGAATATCGAGAATGTAGTGTGCGTACCACTCATATGAGTAAAAGCCACTCTCAAGGGGGAAGTCACGTATCCCAGAGGCGAGACGATAATAAAGCCATGCAAAGGAAAATTGACGATTTGAAGAAGAAACTACGTCATGCACAACGGAAGTGATCCCCTTCCAATTCTAATGGCTCTTCTAATGATGAAGATGACGCTAGCTACAAACGAAGGTCAAGAACTCCGTCGAGTGAATCTTTCTCCTGCGATGAAGAGCTTCACCACCGGCAAAAATATAACAGCCCACCTCGCAAAGGTGTAGGAAATGACGTTATGAATAAGGCGCAAAGTCAGATCTCTAAATCCCCCTTTACACGTAGGATAGAAGGGGCTAAACTTCCACGGCGTTTCCATCAGCCTACGTTCCTTATTTACAATGGTCAGTCAAACCCTATAGAACATGTGAGCCAATTCAACCAGAGAATGGCCGTACACTCAAAGGACGAGACCTTGTTATGCAAGATATTTCCTTCCAGCCTAGGACCTGTGGCGATGAGGTGGTTCAACTGTTTAAGGGCTAATTCCATAAACTCCTTCAAGGAGCTCACTCAAGCCTTCGGTTCCTATTTTATCACGTGTAGTAGGGTACCTAGGCCCTTGGATTCACTACTATCCCTATCCATGCGAAAGGGTGAAACCCTAAAAACGTACTAAGATAGGTACTGGGAGATGTACAACGAGATAGATGGGGATTTTGAAGATGTAGCCATCAGTACTTTCAAGGTCGACCTCCCTAATGAGCATGGATTAAGGAAATCCTTAACTGGTAAACCTGTTACCAGTGTGCCCCAACTTATGGACCGGATTGATAAATACAAGAGGGTTAAAGAAGATCAGCAACAAGGAAAAGGTAAAGCGAAGGTTATCCCTCAAAAGAAGAGGGATTTCAGGTCGGACCGATTTAACACCGTTTGACCTCGGAAAGATTATGTCGGACCAACAAGATCTACCAACACCCAGATGGTTAGTGCTGTATTTTGAGAACTAGTGCATCGAGTTCTCAAAAAGATCAAAAACGAACCATTCTTTAAATGGCCAAACAAGATGGCCGGGAACCCTACGAGGCAAAACCCAAGCCTCTATTGTCAATACCATCAAGACCAGGGACATACTATAAAAGAATGTAGGAATTTATGGGATCATTTAGAACAGCTGGTCCAGGAAGGAAAGTTAAAGGAGCTCTTGCACCATTCCAATGGTCGAATGTAGCAAACTGGTTTGGACCCCCAGAGGGATGCTCCTTCAAGACCTCCCCTGGGAACGATCAATGTCATCTTTGCTGCTTTAAGAAGGACTAGATCCTCTCTGTCCAGAGTAATGTTCGTGGCTCGGCTTCTTCTGAAAGGAACTTATAGCAATCAAAAACTCCAACATCGACCAATGATGAATTAGCAGAGGGGGCAAAGTGCGAAGATCTAGAAAAGGTTACTGTTGGTGATGATCAGGAGAAGTTCTTTCAAGTCGGATCCCAACTGCCTCCCCAAGAAAGACAAAAGTTAATCGAATTCCTAAGAAAAAACATGGACGTATTCACGTGGAATGCCTATAAAGCCCCATGGGTGGATCCGATCTTCATTTGTCACCATTTGAATGTCAATCCATCCGTTACCCCCAAAAAGAAACCTCCTCGGCGCTCGTCTAAAAAACATTCTGATGTTATCAAAGACGAGGTGACAAAACTTAAGCAAACGGGGGCTATCAAAGAAGTCTTCTACCCTGAATGGTTGGCCAATACTGTGGTAGTAAAGAAAAAGAACGGAAAGTGGCGAATTTATGTAGATTTCATGGATTTAAACAAAGCTTGTCTGAAAGATCCATTCCCTATGCTTTGCATAGACCAGCTAGTAGATGCAACTATAAGCCATCCTCGGATGAGCTTTTTAGATGTCTTTCAAGGGTATCATCAAATACCGCTAGCACTAGAGGACCAAGAAAAGACAGCTTTTGTTACTCCCACTGGAAATTACCATTACAAGGTGATGCCCTTCGGCCTGAAAAATGCAGGATCCACCTATCAAAGGATGATGACTAAGATGTTTGAACCTCAATTGGGCAAGAATATTGAAGTCTATATAGATGATATGATAGTGAAGAGTAAGGAAGTACCTGATCATGTGGATGATCTAAGAAACATCTTTGGAACACTGAAAGAACATAAATTGCGCCTTAATGCCTCTAAATGTTCCTTTGGGGTGGGGTTAGGAAAATTCCTGGGCTACATGGTGACTCACAGAGAAATTGAATTTAACCCCGACCAGATTAAGGCAATAAACAATTTACAACCACCTCAGAATCCTAAGGAAGTCCAGAAACTCACTGGAATGACTGCTGCTTTAAATCGGTTCATTTCTCGATCTGCGGACAGATGCAGGCCTTTTTTCCTATTAAATGGAAATAATTTGAATGGACTGAAGAATGTGCTTTGGCATTTCAGCAACTTAAAGAGTACATGTCTCGGCCACCTATCATGTCTAGTCCTTTGACGAATGAGGTGTTGTTCTCTTATATCGCGGTTGCCTCCCACGCCGTGAGTTTGGTATTTATACAAATTGATAACGGAGTATAATGGCCAACCTATTATGTGAGCAAATCACTGCATATGGCTGAGATTCGCTATTTGCCGCTGGAGAAGACCATCCTAGCAGTAGTATATGGTACAAGAAAGCTTCCCCACTACTTCCAAGCACATACAATCGTCGTCCTAACTCAACTTTCACTCTGGACTGTACTTCAAAGCGCTAATTACACGGGGAGAATTGCAAATTGGGGCACCGTTCTAGGGGCTTTTGACATCAAATACATGCCCCGCACCTTTGTCAAGGGTTAGATACTGGCAAATCTTGTAGCCGAGTTTGTTGAACCTGCGTTAGAGGAAATGTCAACAACATAGGACATGGATGGAAAATCGGTTGGCACAATCTCCCTGCAAGAACCTCCCGTCTTGAACGTATATGTTGATGGTGCGGCAAATTAAAGGGGCTCTAAAGTGGGGTTAGTTTTGATTTCACCCAAGAAGCTCATCATCGAGAAATCACTAAAACTAGGGTTCTCGGCCACGAATAACGAGGCTGAATATGAGGCTTTGTTGGAGGGGATATCCATGGTTTAAAAAATAAGGGGAAAGGCCATAAAAGTGTTTTCGGACTCAAGACTGGTCGTTGGTCAAGTGGGAGGGGAGCTAGAAGCCAAGGATAAGAAGATGCAAGGGTACTTAACTCAAGTCAGGTTTCTACAATCGAAATTTAAGTCATTCAGCCTACACCACATTCCCAGGAATGAGAATACACATGCTGATTCCCTGGCCATGCTTGCATCCTCCTTAACTCAAAGCCTACCTCGGGTTATCCTTATCGAGGACTTACACAAACCTACAGAAATAAAGGGAATGGCAGCCCACGTTCAACAAATCAGGGTAGGATCTAGCTGGATGGATCCCATAATATCATTCTTAAAAGAGGACATTTTACCATTGGATAAATTAGAAGCTGAAAAAATACGAAGAAAGGCGCCCCGATTCTTGCTGTCCGAGAATCAAAAACTGTACAAGCGTTCCTTCTTTGGGCCATACCTACTGTGCATTCATCCTGAAATATCAGAGCTACTTCTTGAGGAATTACACGAGGGAATTTTTGGAAGTCACACAGAAGGAAGATCTTTATCCCATAGAACTATCACACAAGGCTATTGGTGGCCAAACATGCAAAAAAAAGCATAAGAGTATGTAAAGAAGTGTGATCAATGTCAATGATTCGCACCAAACATACACGAACCGAGAGGAGTCCTTAATCCATATCCAATCTTTGGCAGTTTGCACAGTGGGGCCTGGATATTGTTAGTCCTTTTCCCAAAGCAGCAGGTAACAAGAGATATTTGCTGGTCGGCACAGACTATTTCACCAAGTGAGTCGAAGCTGAACCTTTGGTGAACATTAGAGATGTGGATGCTAAGAAGTTTATCTGGAAAAACGTTGTCACTCGGTTTGGGGTCCCTCACTCCCTCATCTCAGGTAATGGCCTTCAGTTTGATGGCAAATCCTTTAGACTATATTGTAGTGAATTGGAAATTACGAACAGATATTCTACCCCAGCCTATCCTCAAGGAAACGAACAAGTCGAGGCTATTAATAAGGTCATAGTTAATGGAATCAAGAAAAGGCTAGATGATGCGAAAGGAAAATGGGTGGAAGAACTGCCACATGTTTTGTGTACGTATAGAACCACGCCTCGCAGATCAACAGGGGAAACTTCTTTTTCAATGACTTATGGAGCCAAGGTTGTCATTCCCCTAGAGACAGGTTTCCCAACGCTAAAGACCAGCTCATTTAGTCCAAGTAGTAATGATAACTTGCTAGAAAAGGGCTTGGATCTTATCGAAGAAAGAAGAGAAAATGCAATGGTCCAATTGGCATACTACCAACACAAACTCAAGCAAGGTTATGACACCAAAGTAAAGCTAAGGCCACTAATGTCCGGTGGCTTGGTATTGAGGAAGGTCCTGGGCATTGTAAAGAATCCAACATGGGGAAAGCTAGGACCCAATTGAGAATAGTCATATCTCATCACATCTGTGGTTGGTATAGGAGCTTATTTCCTTGAAGACTTAGATGAACGTGTAATACCACGCCTTTGGAATGTAAACAACCTGAAAATGTATTATTATTAATAAAAGTTTTCCTATATCAAGTGAATTCTCCTGCTATGTAAAAACATTGTACTTCATGCTACTCAAACTTTTCAAGTATTTAATAGAAACTAAGTCCTACATGGCTCCTCAGACTACTGGCTTAGGGGAAATTAATTACTTGTGGTAATTTTTCAAGTATTAAACAGAACCTAAGTCCTGCATGGCTCCTCGGACCACTAGTTTAGGGAAAATTAATAACTTATGGCAACTTTTCAAGTATTAAACAGAACCTAAGTCCTGTATGGCTCCTCAGACCACTGGCTTAGGGGAAATTAATAACTTATGGCAACTTTTCAAGTATTGAATAGAACCTAAGTCCTGCATGGCTCCTCGAACCACTGGTTTAGGGGAAATTAATAACTTATGACAACTTTTCAAGTATTAAACAGAACCTAAGTCGTGCATGGCTACTTGGACCACTGGCTTAGGAGAAATTAATAACTTATGGCAACTTTTCAAGTATTAAACAGAACCTAAGTCCTGCATGACTCCTCGAACCACTGGCTTAGAGGAAATTAATAACTTATGACAACTTTTCAAGTATTGAAAAGAACCTAAGTCCTGCATGGCTCCTCGGACCACTGGCTTATGGGAAATTAATAACTTATGGCAACTTTTCAAGTATTAAACAGAACTTAAGTCCTATATGGCTCCTCAGACTACTGGCTTAGGGGAAATTAATAACTTATGGCAACTTTTCAAGTATTGAACAGAACCTAAGTCCTGCATGGCTCCTCGGACCACTGGCTTAGGGGAAATTAATAACTTATGGAAACTTTTCAAGTATTAAACAGAACCTAAGTCCTGCATGGCTCCTCGGACCACTGGCTCAAGAGAAATTAATAACTCATGGTAGCTTTTCAAGTATTAGACAGATCTTAAAGCATATCATATCTTATATGACAAATATTAGGATGGAATTAATATTTAAGGGTATGTACTTATATTTAAACTTATATACATGAAATATTTACATGTAACGTGTGGTTGTCTACCTTTATTACTTAAGTTTAAACTTATATTTGCAAGTGATGTACAAATTTTCTGCCTCTGTCACTTTCCTCCACGTGATATGGGTCCATTAATATCAATTTTCGTTATCTATGATTCAATTCGCAACACACATACTTATTTAGCAACTTTACCCTTGACACTATCAAATTATAAGTGACGTATGATTGTTGGCTTTAATTGAAGTCACAATGATATAAAAAATACACGAGGCAAAAGAATAAAGGATGAACAAAAGCACATTCTCATTAAATGATCAAAAAAAATATACATTGAACACACTAATGTAATTTTAAAAAAAAAAAAAAAAAAAAAACAACAACAACAACAACAAAACAATCCTATTTCAAACTACTGCAGAAAGGAAGAAGGTAAATCCTAGGGGCTATGCTTTGGCAAGAGGGTCCTCCTTCTGGCTTGGCTGAGGGCTAGAAGCATCCTTGGCCTTGGGATCAATATCTTGGATTTCGGCCTCTGCTTCCTTCACTTTGGCGACATCTTTGGCCTTGGCAAATGGCTTCTTTCCTTTATCCTTGTCCTTGCCTTTTTCTCCCTTAGCCCCCTAGCCTTGATCATCAGTTTGGCTAGATTCCTTTGAAATTTTAGGAGGAGGGAGGGCATCTAGAATTGCCAAAGGTTGCCCAGAAGACTCTGGGGTAAGGGCAGGAGGAGAGGAGGCAGAGGGGATCTCACGGATCTGTGGATGGTAATAAATACTCCCTGGCAGCCTCAAAGTAAAGTCGACAGGGACTCTTGTAGTGGTCAGGGCTTTGTCCCATGTCACGTCGCAGTAGTCGCGGCATACCTCTGATAGCTCCTCGGTAAGCCTTATTTCAGTTTCCTCCACACCGAGCTAATAAGAAGCTTTCTTCTCAGCCTCGACTGCCTCCCTAGCTAGCTAGACTTCCTCCTTAGCTTTCCGCAGTTAAACCTGAAGATCTAAGACCATTTGCTTCTAAGTGGCCAAGTCTATCTCAGTTGAATGCAGTTTTTGGCACTGCTCCTCAACCTACCTCTCTGTCGTCTTCAAACCAGCCTCAGCACTAGAACAAGCCTGGTCTGCTAATTTCAGATTCTCAGACAGTTCCAGCTACTCCTGCTTAATGGCCCCTAATGATTTCTCAACATTGGCGTGAGTGAGGGCCTCAGTGTTGACACGCTTACAAGCTTCACGGTATCACTCTTCAGCCAAAAAAACTTGCTAAGTAATCTACTCGAAAATCACAAAGATAGTGTGAATTAGAAACAAAAATATGATTTAATATGTAAATTCATAAGTGGATAAGTAATTTACCATGGCAAGGTCCCTCTCCCTCTTTAGGGACAGGAAGAGGTCATTTTGTGAGAAACGCCTATAGCTGTCCATGTCCTTTGGGAGGAGTAGAGGTTGTTCCAAGGCTTCAACTATGCAACCCGCTCGCTCCTTCTAAAACTCACGAACTAAGGCACCCCAAGGAATAAGAGCCCCATCCACTTCTAGCCAAGGGCTCTATATGCGTTGTGTCATACGCACATTAACCCTATGTTGCTTTTCTCGGCTTTCCACGGACTGAGACCTTTTGTCCCTAGCATCGGGGACCACTTTTTGTTGCTTCGTCCCCTTCCGAGGGCCCACTTCGCCTTCCTCGAGTGCCTCGACTGGCCTCTTCTTTTTCAAATCAGGGTTAGGCTTTAGGCCAAGGTCAATGGGAATTTGTGGAGGAGGAGGAGCAACTTAGGACTTAGGGGTTGTTTTTTATGTGGACTTTTTACCCCTAGCGGCAATGAGATCTCTTAAACTTTTGTTACCCTTGTTTAACACTATATTATCTTCCTCTTCATCTGAGTCGTCTGGGTGTGCGAGTATCAAATATGGGTTATGAATACCGAAACTTCTGTCTAATTCATCCTCGGCATCCGAAATGCAAATCAAAGGAGCTCTTGGACTTTTCTCTTCCTTAAAATGAAACTTGTCTATCTCTTCCTCTAGTGATAGACGAGATGAGGCAACCCCCTCTACAGGTATTGCTGCAGCTTCAGGAGGAGCTTGTAGAAGTGGAAATGCAACTGGTAGAGGATTCTATAGCACTGGCCACGGAATTGGGAGAAGATCCTTCCAAGCCAAAAATCCTGGCTTGGAAACGTCAATCCGAGCCAATCTTGAACTCTTGACTCTTATTGCTTGGCCTACGTCTTGGAAAGTACGGGACAAAGACTCGTAGTCCAAGATTAGAGGAGCTGCTCACAACTGTCCGTCCCCACTCACACATATTTCCGATCTCAAGAGGTAGTTGAGAGCCTGAAAGTTAGTGTGACTGAGCTTCGGAGAAACGTGATCCTTATCTGCAAAAATATCCAAGAAGGAGATCATGGTCAGATTAACAAAAATCATCGTCGAGAAAGGATGAAGTGACAAAAATAAATAAATATCTATATATAAAATAAAGCCAAAAACGCTAAATCTCTTTCCAAAGAGACTGGTCCTAAATGTATCCCACCTGGATCTCCTACCCAAGTTGGACAATGATGATTGTCGCTCCACTCCCTTGAAACAATCAGGTTGTCATCCTTCATACCCTTATTAGATTTGGGAAGATAAGATATCAGCCTTACGACATCGGACCGGGACTTGAGGTAGTACCCCACACCGGAGAGTTTATGGCACTTGTACATATGGACCACATCGTGCCAAGTGAGCCCTAAGCCCAACTGCTCATTCAGAACATCTACGCAACCCAGAACCCTAAATAGGTTAGGGGTGCACTGGTGGGGGGTTAACCTATGGTTAAGCAGGTAGTCCCTGGTTATTCTACTCATAGGAAGCGTCATTCCTCCCTCTATAAAAGCAATCATAGGAATGACAACTTGACCCACCTCCCTATCAGTATGTACTCAGTCCAGAGAACAATAATCTAAAACCACCCCTTGTGAGATGTGGTACTTTGCTCTAAAACCTTCCATATCGACCGGTAAGTCTATTAGGTGCTTGAACCTACCCATCTAAACAAACAGAAAGGCCGAGAAGAAGGGCCGAGAAGAAAAAGGAAAATATAAAAAGATAAAGACTTACGAGAACACGTATGGTAATCTTTGGGAGTTTTATAGATCTTTAGTAAAGTTCTTACAGGAAATATCTATGAAGATTTAGAAGTTAATGTGGTTTGTGAGACTGTGCGCTAGGATTCTTTGAAGTTCTTGAAGATTTTTGAAGAAAAGGGGAAAATGGTTCCCCTTAGGGCCTTATATAGTGGGAAAAGATGAGTGGGAATACTTTCGCTCAAAATACTAGGTGAAATATCAGCCATCAGATTGGCAGTTCGCCATTGGATGTGAAGGACATAAAGTCGCCTGGAGTAATTAGTAACGCCTAGTAAACTGCGAAATGTCAATAACATTTATGGGGCATGTAAAACCACATTCTCACACATGTAAATCAAAAGTCAGTTGAATTTATCCTTTAAAAATGTCAAAACCCCACTTTCTCTCCTCGAATGGTAGGGAGAAACCGGAGTTTTGAGGGTCTATTGTGGGGGTAAAGGCCCAAAATAATATGTTGGGTCAAGGGTCTATCCGAGGACACTAAAATGTCCGAGGAGATTGCCAGTAATTAGTAAAGGCCCAGCGTGGGCCCTCGTAGGTAAGAGACACTTGAAGGAATGTTCGAAGAGGAAATCCCTCTCGGATATGGCTAGCATATCTCAAATTTGTATCCCAGCAGCTGGAGGAACCTTCCAAGAAACTCAAGAGATGAGGACGTGTCTTATGAATATGAAAGAAAGGGTGGGAAACACAAAAATATCTAAGGAAAGGCTGCTACCACCGCATTAAATTCACTGTAACCACTTTCCTGGCTGTATTTATATGGAGAAGACACCTGAACAGTAAAGCTCTGGTTACTACAACTCACAGAAAAATAGGAGAGGTGTCTGATGGGACAAGTACTCAAGTGATTTCTCAAACGATCGACAATGTAGTGTTAAGATGATCCTAAGGGAGCTATATAATGTAACTATGAAAAGAGGAGGGAAAAAATTCTAGAGAAAGGATAAGAAGCTTATTGACAATTGTACGTAGGAAAAAATCAATCTACATAAAAATAAAAATAAAAAAAATAAAAAAAAAGCTCCTCGAACTAAAAGTCTGTTCACATTTGTTTCTAAAATTTAATTCAAATCTTCTTTGAACTTGTGATAATTGTTGCTCAAATTCACTAAGGCTCAGTTTTCCAACTCACTCTCTAAAAATTTACTGTCTTAAGCTCATTGGGCCATCGTACCATACGTTTGGACCATAAATTGAGACCTTACATATATATATATATATATATATTTATATTATGTTTCAAGCACATACATAACTTATATAAATTTTGTTCTCCTAAAATCAAATTATGACTCAACCACGATTACTACTAATAATTTTTTATTGTAATAAGTTGTAAAATGATGTGTCAAGAATTTTGTAACTGAACGAATATATTTTAATGCTTCCAACAAAAAAGTCTATCTTTAAACCTTCTTCTTTCATGGTTATATTTAAAAAATTAAAAAAGTTTAGAAAAAAAATAGTCGTCAAAGGTACAAGTGCTGAATGGCGGGAAGTCAGACTACGAAATAATAGCCAAGTCAAAGATACATAAATACTTTCTAAAAAAAGAACATTTTACAATAAAAGAGTTGAGTCAGTTGACAAAAACTCTCATTTTTTACTGGCTACGTGGCAGCAAAAAGGAAAAGCTCTATAGTCTATAGTGTCTGTGTGCCCTCTTGAAATGAACTCTGAAAACTTCAATGCAAATAGCTAACTAGCTTCTCAAGCAAAAGGAATAACCTGGTCTCAGTTGTACTTATAGTCAAATATTTCCACAAAGAATGTTTGAAGCTTTCAATAAATTAGACCCTCGTCTAGAAAGGCAGACAATTCTTTAAACCTCAAGTATAAAAGGCAAGCTACGGAGAACTTGTTTGCTTATCGTGTATACAAGGAAGATGGAGAAAGACTTTATAATACTTCCCGTGGTTTTCTTTTCCCTGATCGTCGTAATTGTGGTTTTGAATATCATTTATGGAAGACGACGTGTAGGATTTATTAGACATTGTTTAAGGTATTACAAGTCAGAACATAAGAACATACAAGTTACAGGAAGAAGATTTCAAAACATGCCAGGTTCGGCCTATCGAGAAATAGCTTTGACCAATCGAAACACGGGTTTGCAAAATTTTAATTAAGCCCAACTGCTCATTAAGCCCATTAGTAATTAAGGTTTCAGATCTATTTCACATAGTATTTAAAAGGAACCCTAAAGCACGCTTTAAAAAGACTTTTGAGGTGCTCTTTTAAGATCTAAAGGTACCGTGCCTTCCTCTTTTAAAGTCACTACCGGAAATCAGTCTCATACCATTAGAACCGGTAGATCTGAAGTTGCAGCAACAAAATCATACATAGCTAATGATTTAAACCTTCAACGGTGGTCTTGGAGTCACAAATTGGAGAGTTTGTGTTGTTAAACCTTTGAGTAGGATCTCAAAGTCACAAACGTGGGTGTTTGTGCAAAGCAAATCCAAAAGAGAAGGAATCTGTGGATTTGGAGCTTGCACGTGGTTGTGTTAGTAAGTTACTACTGGAGGTAACAATAGATTTAGGGATTAAATCTGATTGTAAAAACTTCGATTCTCTATACCATTAGAACCGGTAGATCTGAAGTTGCAGCAACAAAATCATACATAGCTAATGATTTAAACCTTCAACGGTGGTTTTGGAGTCACAAATTGGAGAGTTTGTGTTGCTAAACCTTTGAATGGGATCTCAAAGTCACAAACGTGGGTGTTTGTGCAAAGCAAATCCAAAAGAGAAGGAGTTTGTGGATTTGGAGTTTGCACGTGGTTGTGTCAGTTAGTTACTACTGGAGGTAACAATAGATTTAGGGATTAAATCTGATTGTAAAAACTTCGATTCTCTATAATGGATTTGTTTTACCTTGAGGATTAGTTAGATCAAATCATCTCTAGGTTTTTACCTTGAAATTGTTGGTTTCATTGATTTTTCTGGGTAATCATAAAATTGTCTTATTTATTTTTCCACTGCTATGCATGATATAATCTGTCCTTATTTAACCTAGATCTCATAATTAATCTAAGTAATCACTTGGCTAATATATTAGGTTAAACAACCTGTTTTAAGGGGTATGAACAAACAAACAAGTGGTATCAGAGCAAGTTCACTCTGATTGGATTAACGTCCTAAGTGAGATCCTTAATCTCTGCTATCATGGATAATTTTAAGTGTCTATCTACTCATATTTGTGATGATTTGAATAAAAAGGACACTATCGTTTTTGTTTATCTTATTGATGCCTGTGAAACTCTTTGTAAAAAATTATCTAAATCTATGAAAATTACTAAGAAATTCAATGAAGAGTTAAAATTGGCTAATCTTGAAAAAGAGGAATTGATTGTGAGATTAGATGAATCTAATAAAAAGAATGAATTTTTTAGAAATCAATTTTCCTCTCAAAATGAAAAGATGAAAAGTTTGGAACAAAAGTTAGCTGAAGCTAAAGCTAAACTTGAAAATTTGTCTAATACCAAACTTGCTGTTGATAATAGATCTGTTTCTATTTTTGTTTCTGTTCCTGTTAAGCCTAATAACAAAGTTTATGTTTCTCCTTTCAAGAGGAATTATAAAGAAAAGACTTATTTTACTAGGTTAGACAAAGGTAAAAGTTCTAATATAGACGCTAAAGTTTCTAAACCTAAGTCTAAACCTACTGATAGATTGCTGAAGAAATTTGTTTTTATGCCTACCTGTCACATTTGTAGTTTTGTTGGTCATATTAGCCCAAATTGTTCTTTGTTGAGGAAAAAACCAAAATCTAAGACTAGATCTACTGTTAGGAATATTGATGTTCCTAAATTTGTTCATGTTTGTCACTTTTGCGATCTATCTGGTCACATTCTTCCTAACTGTCATAAATTGAAATTTAAGCATTCCGTGTTTCAGTCTAGGATTTGTGATGATATTTCTCCTACCATAAGTCATGATAAATTGTTTCATATGCTTTTGAAAAATATAAGCTTGTTAGCTTGTAAAAGGAAATTGCAGGATTTTTGTCTCTCTCAGAATAATTTTGTAATCCCTCAAATACACTCTGCTTCTCTTGGTTGTTCACCTACAAAACCAAAGGCTCGTGCTATATGGGTGAGAAAAGATTCTCTAAGGTGAGGGTTACTTACTAATCCCTGATTTAATTCTTTAAATTATTTGTGGACATGTTTTATTTCTGTTTTTGGTTGTTTTATTTTCTTAGGTTTTTTGTTTATAAAAAAAATCCAAAAACATTGAAAATTTTCAAAAAGAGAAAAATATTTTATTTTGGGTCTTATTTTATTTTCCTTGAGGATTACATGAATTATGATATCTCTCTCTTGATTTAGAGCATGCTTGATATTGTGGAGATATATAGAAGGTGTGTATTGCATAACTAAATGCATGACTATTTTGAGATAAATACAATTTTGTATGAGCATGTACTAAATAGTACATGTACTTATGGATTAATTAAGAAATTGATATTTTTTATTTGTGTACCCTCTATTGCTTAGTTGAGCACTGTCGTGCATTGTTTTTGCATTTTATTCATTTAGCATAATGCGTGCTTTTTGTTTTTAGTTATTATGAAAATTTGAAAACCCAAAAAGATTTTTATTTTTTTTGTATTACACATCTTCAAGTGTGTAATTGAGATTGGCCTATGAAATTTGCATTTCATGACTGTGTACCTTGTTTAGCTTTGATGAGCTATTTTTCTATACTTTGCTAGTTTTTGCTATGTAGTGCTTAAATTGTGTGACATATGATTTTTAAACACATGTTCTTGATTTTGAAGTCACGTTCTTTTGATTATAAGGATTAAAAAATCATAGGAGAAAGGTATAAATAACCATCTCACCACTGTTACTCGCCAATCATAAACATTTGTGTGCAAATTATAAAAACCATGCTCAACAAGGAGTAGTACTTGCACAGCAAGATTAAATGAGATGTTAATTGTAAAAAGAATGTGAAAATCAAAAGAAAAAGAAAAAGAAAAAGAAAAGCAAAAAAATAAATAAATAAAAGCTTTTACATGATTGCAAGCATGTTTTCTAGGAGATGTAGGAGTTATATGATGTAGCTCATTAGGTAATAGTCACTTTCAAACTAATGTGATTGATGATATAAAAAATTTGTTTAATTACTATCTACATATCACCTTTTATGTATCTCATACGCTTACTACTTGCACACACCATATGCAGTCTTTGCTAAACTTAGTACATATGATTATGTGTTGACTAGTCTGACCATCTTTAATTGCATATGAATTGATTTGTAAATGCAAACTTTTGTTTTGATTGGGAATTTGAAGAAAAATGTGTTTTAGAAGTTTAAAATTTGTGTTTTAATTTCTTTATTGGTTTGATACTTGCATTTAAAAGGCATCATGTTTTTAAAACTTTTCTGGATCATGTTCATCTACATTGAGTCATAAAAATTGCTTTCAAGTTGTTTTTCTACATAAAATTTCCAGATTTTTAAGTTTTAAAAATTTTCACTATTTTGACCAATCGAAGATCTCCCTCGACCGATCGAAAATGTTCAGGTTTTAAATCAAAAACTCTCTACCTGATTCAATTGATGTTCGATCAATGCTTGACCGATCTAAAATTTCCAGAAAATTTTTCGATTGATGCTCGATTCCTTTCAACCGATTGAAACTGGAAAATTTCAGTTTTTTAAGTTCTTAACTGATCAGTTTTTTCATGCATCATTTGTGATAGGATTCAAATGCATTAAATTTTTTTTCTGTATCCATCTTGCATTTTTGCAGTCATATCTCTCATTGTTTTCACACATAACACACATACACTTTGCTAAATTGAGTACTCAACTTGATCTAAAAATTTATTAATTAATTTTTTGAGTTCTATACATTTTAGTATATGCTATTTTTCTTGATGTGTGGATTGTAGAAAATTGGAAATATTTTTTGAGATATGATGGATAATAATCTGTATTCATGTGTATCCCCAGCTTAGTTTTTTTTTAAAGTTGGTTTGTGTCTTTTTAGTTTTCCTCACCTCCTAAATTTTCCCTTAAATTGTTTTTCCCTAAACTTATTTTGTTTTTCCTATTTTTATAGGGGAAGTTGCCTCTATCTTCTATAGGGCTGAATTCTTTTGTGTTTCCTTGATTCTCTATTTTCTCTTATCCTCTGTTGTGTATGTTTTTTGTATACCTTCTGATTGAATTGTCTTTGTTAATACATGACAAAAAGGGGGGAGAAATAGATGAAATGTAGAAAGGATTTTTAACATTTTTTTTTAGGGGGAGATGAAATTGTTTTTGAAATTAAGGAGGAGAAAATAAAAGTTTTTTTTATTTTTTTATTTTATGTATCTAACTTAGGAGGAGAGTTAATTTACATGTTTTATATTTGATGTTACTGCATATTTGTTATTTGTTGTTTATCTGTCTTTGTTTCCACACATGTGGTGATGTGCTCTTTTGAGAGTTTCAGGAAAGACAGGTACATTATGATCAAAACCTTCTGCCTCTTCTAGCAACTTTTAGGTTTGAAGTCTTAGATTGAGATTTGTGATGTATTTGGGCATTTTATTGTAATAGGGCTGTTATTGTATTTAAGCATTTCATATTGTATGTAAGTTTTGTCACGGATTGCCAAATGAGAGATTGTTAGATTCTAAAAGTTTAGAATAATTGGCAAACTATGAGCGCAAACTTGTCTAGATATAAATCTTAGAGTCTAGGATTTATTAGACATTACTCAAGGTGTTACAAGTCAAAGCATAAGAAAATACAAGCTGCAAAAAGAAGATTTCAAAACATGCCAGGTTCGACCGATTGAGAAACAACTTCGACCAATTGAAACACGAGTCTGCAGAATTTTAATTAAGCTCAATTGCTCATTAAGCCCATTAAGTGATTAGGGTTTCAGATCTATTTCACATAGTATTTAAAGGAACCCTAAGGCACATTTTGAAAAGACTTTTGAGGTGCTCTTTTAAGATCTAAAAGGTATTGTGCCTTCCTCTTTCAAAGTCACTACCAGAAATTATTCTCATACCATTAAAATTGGTAGATCTGAAGTTGCTGCAACAAAATCATACATAGCTAATGATTTAAACCTTCAAGGTTAGTCTTGAAGTCACAAACTAGAGAGTTTGTGTTGCTAAACCTGAGTGAGATCTCAAAGTCACACACATGGGTGTTGGCTCAAAGCAAATCCAAAAGAGAAGGAGTCCATGGATTCAGAGCTTGCATGTGGTCATGTTAGTAAGTTACTACTGGAGCTAAGTAGCAATAGATTCAGAGATTAAATCTGATTGTAAAATCTTCGATTCTCTATAGTGAATTTATTTTACTTTGAGGATAGTTAGGTCAAATCATCTCCAAGTTTTTACCTTGAAACTGTTGGTTTTATTGGTTTTCCTGAGTAATCATATCGTTGTCTTATTTATTTTTCCGCTACTGTGCATAATATGATCTGTCCTTATTTAACCTAGATCTCATAATTAACCAAAGTAATCACTTGGCTAATATATTAGGTTAAACAATTTGTTTTAAGGGGTCTAAACAAACAAACATTGGTACTACAAGTTCTTAGTTTAACTCTTCTGCAATAGAAGCAGGCACAACTCACTTCTCAAACTGATATGCTCAGCAAATGCTCTTTTATTAACTTCAAAGTTTATCTAGCAGAAACAATTTGGACCCAGACTACGGTCAACACCAGTTAGAAAGCATTGAAAATCAAGTACTTTGGATCAAACTGGATAAAAGGAAATTTACTTCACGATGCCTGAAATTAACATCTGATTCTTGCTCACAATTCGCCATCCCAGAGTTCTTCAATTGTCTTGTAGTCACCAAGGGTTTCATGAACAAATGCAGTACCCTTAATTAGCCTCTCCTGCTTGAATAACCAAAACTATAGTCATTTTAACTTAAAGTGAAGCCTTGTTTATTGTTTATAAACAATTCGCTAATTCTTTTGCACCTAATTTTCAAGAACAATAAAAATGGTTGACTAATGATCCATAAATCCATCTTACACATCACATTTTGATCAAAGCATTTATCTGAAGGATGGAATAACATAAGATTTAACTCCAAGCATCGCAAAAACCAATGGCAGGAAGTTGTGTGCAATTTTATTCTCATAGTGATGTTGTCAAACAAAGATTCAAATGAATATATATACAAGAATAGGGTACTTGCCTGCTCAATTTCAGAAAGTTTTGCAAACAAATCTTCAGGTATAGACCAGTCTAAAACATCAAGATTTTCTTTGATCCTTGCCTCGTTTGTGCTCTTAGGCAGTACACTGTGACCTGTTTGCAGCCCCCAGCGAAGAGCCACCTGTGCAGAAGTTTTCCCCAATTTCTCTGCAACTGTAAGGAGAATTGGATTCTTAAGGACCTCGTTCTTGGTAAATCCCATACCAGGGGAACCCAATGGTGAATACCCCTGCAAGACAAAAAATTCATCATTAAGTAACCTGGTTCAGATATCACATAAAAATGAAAGCAGATTTGTTTTGTTTCTGATGCTCTAGCCATAGTCTATTCTGCATAATTTACTAGCAAAAAGCCTGTTTCCTTTTCTCTTCAAGGCTTCAAGCACAAAACATTATAGACCACTTTATATCTGCATACTTACAGACAAGTGAACTCCTTTGGATTTACAAAATGCATGTAGTTTTGGCTGCTGCCAAATAGGGTGGCACTCCACTTGGTTAACAGCTGGAGGCACGCGTGCAATCTCCAACAGATCCCCAAGCTTCTTTGAAGAGAAATTGCTTACTCCAATAGCTCGAGCCTTGCCAGAATCATAGAGTGCCTCCATTGCTTTCCATGTACTGGGTATGTCAGTTTGGGTAAGATTTTCATGTTTGAAGCCAACGGATCCCTTTTTCATGCTAACTGGCCAGTGCATCTTTAGAAGATATTAGTACTCTTAGTAATGAAATACATTAGGAAAGTCCATCAAAGTTTATTTAAATTTTAGCACTCTTAAGTGTGGTATACATACTAGATACAGATCCACATAGTCAAGTTGCAGGTCCTGCAAAGTTTTATCTAATGCCTTTGGCACATCTTCTGGCAGGTGATCAGTACACCTGCAGATAGTTATAGTTCCAATTAGATAACAAAAACAGCCAATAAAAATTGCAGATTATTATTATTATTGTTACTATTTTGATTAGAAAATTGGGGGAGCGAAGATTTGAACTTTGGACGTGTCCGTTGGAAACATCAAGAAGTGCAAGTTGAGCTACAATGCTCTTGTAGGTTATTTAAATTTTCATTAAAGAAAGCTTAGTAAGGTTTGCAGTCATATAATTTTTAGAACAAACCAGAGTTTGGAGGTGATCCATAAGTCCTCACGCTTGACTAGACCATCATCAAACAGCTTCTTTAAAGCTGACCCTATCTACACGCACCAGAAATTAGGTCATAACATGATTCAGACTTCATAGACAAAATATTAACATTAGTAATGCCTAAAGAACAGTTCTAAAGATGGATGTAAATATTCACTAAAAGCACATAGATGAAAACCTAATTAAAAAAAGAAAAAAGAAAATGAGAATAAGTATTAGGTTTTTGCATAAAAATTGCCAAGGCGACAGTCTCATAGCCAAATTTTATACCCAAGGACCATATTACCTTTAATCAAGTTATCCCACTTATACGGTGGATATTTCCTGAGATTATGTTATTTCTTTTTATTGATATTTATTAGGAAACTAATAAGGAGACCAGATACACATCCTACTTTTTGTTCCTGCAATGGCCACCAAACTTTTGCACTGTGACAATCACTTGATGCCAAATGATAGTAGCACTGAAAATCTGAATCTACCAGCTCCCTACATAGTCTAAATATAAATATATATATATATATATATATATATATATATATATATATTATTTATATTTAACATGATTTATTAAATTACTCGCTAGGTTTTAGCAATTTCTTAAAAAAATCAAGCAGTAAGCTTCACAGACCAAACAGTGACCTGAAAGGTGAAATGCACTTTATAGTACCCCTGCAACTTTGGAAAAACTGGTTTTCCTTTCATAAATATGTATAAATTTTCAATTCTAATAAATACTTTTTAACCATTGTCATCTTTTTCAAACACATTTTTAAAAAAATAATAATAAATAAAAAATCACTTGAGGTAGATCTGACCTAAGTTAAATGACTTAACAAAATGTCATGATATGAAAGGGCAACTAAGATGATATACAATATCTGGTCTTATGCAAAATTACCTCCTTCTCATTGTAGTAAAGTTGAGCACAATCAATGTGCCGATATCCAACCTGCATTGAAATATAAAAATCTGTAAGCTAACTGCCCATTAATCATATATAATCTGCAGGTAAGTTACAAAACTCAAACTCAAAAAAGAAGTTAAATATAGTTGAAAAAAAAAGATACCATATTGTTTTGAGTTAAGACATTAACCAAGTAGTACATTTCCCAACTTTGTCTTGTTTTCAATTTGGTCTTTAAAATTCAATTTTTTTCATTTCAACCCTAAACTTATAGTCTTAAATTTCATCTGTCCGTTAACTATGCAACCTATTAGGTCCATAGTTCACAGGATTGGCAAATAGTGAACAAAAAGTTAAGTCTTGTTTGTTTTTACTTTTTAAGAGTACATTTCAAGTTCAAGATTCGTGCCTAGAACAACTCAAGAAGAAGGAACTTTCTGTAATCTCAACACATAGCTCAACGCCTTTTGACCAATTGAGACAAGCTCGACCTATCGATTGATAGAGAATTGCAGATCCTGATTCTCAATCAGGCCCATTAAATCGTCTAAACTCTTGAATTTCAAGCCCTATTTGCTAGAGTATTAAAGGACTGACTAGGGACAACTAAAATAAGTTTGGAGAACTATGTTTTTGTAAACCTTGGGTTTTATGACCAAGTTCTAATTCACCATCAACTGAATAAAATCTGAAGATCAAGCAGAAGCTGTTGTATTCAACACATATCGCTGCTGAGAGAATCTTCAAATCCGGTCAACGTTTTCACTTTATAAACATAGTGTTGTGTCATTTAATTTCTGCTCTGTTTGGCAATATTGTTTGAATGACGTGATTAACCAAAACTGAAGGTGCAAATTATAATTGGTTAATTAATTGATGGACATAAAATTGTTTAAAAGATTGCAAAGGGGTCTATATTTCCCAACACTACCTTAAAGCCCAAAAATGACGATTTTTTTTTTTTTTTATTAGCTTCGAAATCTTAAAAAATAATAATAATAATAATAATAATAAATCTAAAGCCCCCAAAACCATCGATTTTCTGAAACTTCTCACGAATCCATGGTTAAGAATATTTTTTTTCGAGTCCTATCTCAAATACAGTTTACAATTATATTATATTTTGTAAATAATTAAATTTTGGTTTAACTGTTATTTACTTTGTTACTTAACTAGTTTTAATATTTTCTGAATTAGTTTTGCTTTGAATATTGTTTTTTTGTATGTTTGGTTACTGAACTAAAATCCTGACTTTTTTTTTTTTTTTTGAGACCCTGAGTTTGATCATATCATGCAATTGCAATGCATGTAACAGCAAGATATATACATGACGAGAACAGTATTACCTTATATATGACAATTTTTAATGTAGAAAAAAGTAAATAAATAACATTTAAAAAAAAAAAAAAAGAGCCAACAATTTAGAAGCAAAACCTGAATGGCGCTGGTGACAGCACTGCCTACTACACCAGGGCCGGCCTGCCACGTCCCCAACCCAACTGAAGGCATCTTGGCCCCTGTGTTTAACTCAAAGAATCGAATTGCCTTTGCCATTTTCTCACAAAACATACTCTTTAACTCTAGCTAGCTCCGCTGCAATTTATAGGCAAAGCCAAGCAAAATGAAACAAGACCCATTTGGAATGAAGAATAATATGATAAAATAATAGATGGGCAAGTGAGGTACGGAAGGGGACAAAGAAAAGTCACACGCACCAGAAAGGAGTTGAAATTTATTACAGAATATGAGGTATTTTTTGCCGTGCAACTCTCTTTTTTCAAACTATACCTTTCTACAATTTACAAACGTTTTGAATATGAAAGCTTGATTCGCTTGAAGCCTTGCAAAGCTGATATATGCGCACACGTCACAATATTATACTATTAAACTAGTTTATACAGAGCATGCTGGTAACAGAAAAAATCCCACGACTAGTGATGAGTGACGAGTTGTGAACGGTGGAGATGCGAACCCACCATTTACAACTTGTTACATGATAAATTGTGGGATATTTTGTGTTCTTAGCATTTTCAGTTTAATAAAAACTAGTATGTTTTCAATAAGCTAACCATGCCGAATGTTAAAAGTTCAGGCTTATTCAATTAATTTTATGGTGAACACGAGTCAAGTTCGAGATTACATATTCAAGTTTGGTTCATTTTCTTGTCCAACAATCTCGAACTTGTTCACAACTTATTTGATTAACTTATTCTCTCTTCATATATGGTAAAATAATGATTAACTTCTTACCACTTCACAAATCTATGAATTTTATTATGAATGAATGGTTTATACTATCAATAAACTACAAATACAAATAATTTTATAAATAGTTAAATTGAGCTTACATGTTCAAAAGTTTGTTTACAAACACATTATTATGTTTGAAGTTTGAGCTTGACTACCTAAACTTGTTTTTGAGCTTGGCTTGTTTGCTATATGAACAAATGAACATTAACAAGCTCTTTCTTGAGTCGATGATGCAGTCACCCTCTATCCTTAGGACTAACAACCAGCCAGCCAACCTTTCTGATCTCTTAGGACTGCCAGCAGCTCCTTATTTTGACTTCTCATATCTGTCATGTACCCCTCCTCTACCATTAGGACTGACAACCAGCCAGTCAACCTTTCTGACCTCTTAGAACTACCAGCAGCCCCTTATTTTGACTCTCATATTTGCCATGTATCCTCTTTAATTACATCTTTGACTTATGTAACTATTAGCCACTTTATTTCCTAATAGTTAAAGATTATAAATAGGCTAGCTATGTAAGAGTACAATCAGTTTTTGATGTGAATATAATTCAGTTTCAAACCTAGACAAAAACTTGTTTCTCTAGTTTCTCTATAATTCCAGCTTTAATTCTTAATTTTAATGCAATTCTAGTTCAAGTTCTCAATCAATTGATCTTGATTCCCATCAACTGACCTCTAGCTATTCATAAATAATTGGGTTCATTTATAATCCTACTCCTCAAACATGCTTTACTTGAGTAGAAGTTGTGTCAAGAGGAAATCTGCAAGGACAAAATGTCCATTTTACCTTCTTTGGGCTTTCCTCAATCTTGATCTTTTAATCAATAGGGTGCAAACAAGATTTGAGAGCAATTTAGTTTTATGAGAATTTCCTTTCTATGCAAATCTAAAAAAATACCTAGAATCACACAAGTAAAACAAGAGACAAATCTCAGTTAATAAATAAATAAATAAAAGAGAGACAGAAATTTTTTATGTTGATATTCACTTTTTTGCAAATATGTACAATATTTACCACTTTTTGTGTGTTTACAATGTAAACATATAAAAGTCTAATGCAAAAAGTGTATAATATAGAGAAAAAAAATAGTTTCTTTCAAATTTTGTCAAACTTTACAAAACTTAATGTAAATGCTCTTAAAAGACTTTAGATAGGTGGCAAATTTTGGACTCAAGATTATTTCTAAGTTTGCTTTGCAACTTCTTTGTTAAATACTTTTCTATCATCAAAACTTAAAATAAAATATAAAATTGGGATGTGCACCGGCCTGGCCTTATCTTTTTCTTTTTTTTTTTTCTTAAGAAATGAGCGAGAAAATACACCATGCATCGGATGCATGTTTCTTCTATTTTACATAATTACATTTCAAAAAATCTCATATCAAATTATCTATTTTACATTATATTTTATTAAAATATTTTTTTATTAATTTCTTTTATTTCTTTTCCAAATCACCTCTTTCTATAAATAAAGAAAATATTTAAAAACAAATTTGCATATGAACAGTAACTGTGTATATTTGCATGATTATTATAATTAGAATCATATTTTGCACAGTTTTACATAAGTTAATGCGAGTATATTTTGAAATTGGTTGAGCAAAGCTTATGCTATTTTAAAAACACTGATATAAATGCCTTTATATTTGTCCATTATAGTTTATTACTTTATTGCTTCCATCTAATAGTAATATATTCATTCCCCAAATAATATGCATGTGATGAAATAAATCTTTGTTTATTAAAATAAAGAAATCAGCTTGATGGGGCATATATTTCTTTCAAATTCGTTGGGTTCAAATGGAAGAATATTTGTTGTTTCTAATAGTGAATTTTTTATGTTTGGTGGAGTCTTCTATAATTTGTTCTGTACTCGAACTTAGTGTATTATAACCTAATGTTGTCGGCTAATATGCCTAACATGTCCCTATTTATAGATTGGGTCCATCGGGGAAACTAGAAACAAACTCAAAAGGCAATTTCATAGATTTTCGATATTTAACAAACGTACCTCAGGCTTAGAGGGTTGAAAAATCTTTCTTTAGTCAACATTTTCAGCTTGGCTCTAATAAAACCCTGTAAATTAGTACCTACTAAGATCTCTGTCGGTGGTGGGTGGCAGAGCAAGCAGATAAGATCGCACTGGGTCTCGAGACTCGACTCTCAACTCGAGAGGGTTAAAAGAAAAAACTTTCGATAAATGCAAGACACCGTCATTATTTTGGTTCTTAAATACCTTAAACGACATGCCTTTAAAGTCAACAAATTAGTGCTCTAAGAAATATATATGACAGTAATTATTTTATGTATTTGATATTATGATATATCATCGTGTTCCTCACAATTGTTTTTGCGCTGTGTTGATACCCAAAAAGTTAGAGAGCCTAAAGGAACCAGACCATGGGCCCTAAATGAAGATAAATGACCCATTGTTCTATGGAATACTCTTGTAAAAGAGGAAGAAAAATCATAAAGAATGGGCAAGAGCCCAATAATAATAAAAAGAAGGAAGGAAGGGCCTTGAATAAGGTGCAAAGAAAAGGGCCCTCAAATGAGATCAATGAGAAAACCCCATAAAAAAAAAAAATTAAGTATCATTAGGTTGCAAGACTATTGATGCAGTAATTCCAACCTTGAACTCTTTTTAACTTAAATACAATGCAACCCACAAATGTGCAAATATATGAATTTTAGTTGCAAGAAATTATGAAAATACTTGGTACAGAATATGGCAACGCTAACAACTATCAAAAGTTGCATTTGGCACGAGACAAGTAAGCCACAGTGATGGATCGTGTAAAACTTCCACCAATGTCGATTAATAATGACAAGAAAATCGGCGTGTCATTGATTTTGGAAATTTGGATGCAATTCAAAACAGTATCTGACAGTGGTACTACAACTTTTTAGTTTCACCCTTTTGCAATAAAAATATGCACAACTCACTTCTCAACCTGACATACTCAGCAAATGCTCTTTTATTTACTTCGAGTTTATCTGGCAGAAACAATTTGGTCCCTATGGTCACCACCAGGTAGAAAGCATTGAAAATCAAGTAGTTTGGATCAAACTGGATAAAAGGAAATTTAAAGAAAAGCAGCAATGCCTGAAATTAACATCCGATGTTTGCTCACAATTCGCCATCCCAGAGTTCTTCAATTGTCTTGTAGGCACCAAAGGTCTCATGAGCAAATACACTACCCTTAATTAGCCTCTCCTGCTTGAATAAATACCAACACTATTGTCATTTTAACTTAAAGTGAAGCCCTGTTTATTGTTTGTAAACAATTGACTAATTCTTTTGTACCTAATTTTCAAGAACAATTCCATTTAAAACAAAAAGAAATCAAGAACAACAAAAATGGTTGGCTAATAATCCATAAATCCATCTACACACCACATTTTGATCAAAGCATTTATCTAAAGGATACAATAACATAAGATTCAACTCCAAGCATTGTAAAAAACCAATGGCAGGAAGGTGTGTGCCATGTTTTACCCATAGTGATGTTGTCAAACCAAGATGAATACACATATATAAGAATAGTATACTTGCCTGCTTAATTTCAGAAAGCTTGGCAAACAAATCTTCAGGTATTGACCAGTCAAAAACATCTAAATTTTCCTTGATCCTCGCCTCATTTGTGCTCTTAGGCAGTACACTATGACCCATTTGCAACCCCCAACGAAGAGCCACTTGTGCAGAAGTTTTCCCCAATTTCTCTGCAACTGTAAGGAGAATTGGATTCTTAAGGATCACGTTATTGATAGCAGCCGTACTACCAGGGGAACCCAATGGTGCATATCCCTGCAAGACAAAAATTCAGCATTAAGTAACTGGGAAATGAAGTTGTTCCAAAATCACATAAAAATGAAAACAGGTCTGTTTTGTTTCTGAATCTCTTGCCGTCAGTCTATTCTGCATAATTTAATAGCAAAGATCCCGTTTCAGTTTCTATTCAAGGCTTCAAGCACAAAAAATTATAATCCACTCTATACCAACATACTTACAGACAAGTGAACTCCTTTAGCTTTACAAAATGCATGTAGTTTTGGCTGCTGCCAAACGGGGTGGCACTCCACTTGGTTAACAGCCGGAGGCACACGTGCTATCTCCAGCAGATCCCCAAGTTTCTTTGAAGAGAAATTGCTTACTCCAATAGCTCGAGCCTTCCCAGAATCATAGAGTGCCTCCATTGCTTTCCATGTACCAGGAATATCAGGTTGGGTAAGATTTTCAGGTTTGTTGCCAACGGACCCCTTTTTCATGCTAACTGGCCAGTGGATCTTTAGAAGAAATTAGAACTCTTATCAATGAAATACATAAGCAAAGTCCATAAAAGTTTATTTAAATTTTGGCACTCTTAAGTGTGGCATACTTACTAGATACAGATCCACATAGTCAAGTTGCAAGTCCTGTGAAGTTTTATCTAATGCCTTTGGTACATCTTCTGGCACGTGATCAGTACACCTGCAGATAGTTATAGTTCCGATTAGATAATAACAACAGTTGAAAAAAAATGCAGCTTATTTAAATTTTCAACAAAGAAACCTTAGTACAGTTTGCAGTCATATAATTTTTAGAACAAACCAGAGTTTGGAGGTGATCCATAAGTCTTCACGCTTAACTAGACCATCATCAAACAGCTTCTTTAAAGCTGACCCAATCTACACGCAACAGAAGTTTGGTCATAACATGATTCAGACTTCATAGACAAATATTGACATTCCTAAAGAACAGTTCTAAAGATGCATGTAAATATTCGCTCAAAGCACATAGATGAGAACATAAATAAAATAGAGAATAAATGTCAGGTTTTTTCTTAAAAATTGCCAATGAGAGTCTCATAGCCAATTTCTATACCTAAGGACTATATATGACCTTTCATCACTTTATCCCACTTATATATGGTGGATATTTCCTGAGATTATTTTATTTCTTGTTCCTGATCATATTAAGAAACTAACGAGGATAACAGATACACATCCTACTTTTTGTTTCCTGTATTAGCTTCCAAAATTTTGCACTGTCACAATCACTTAGATGCGAAATTATTGTAGCGCTGAAATTTGAATCTACGAGCTCCCTACAAAGTCTGAAATAATAAATAAATAAAATTCATTTTTAACGTTCCCCCACTTTTGGTTATGACTTAAAAAATATCAGGAGTGAACTATGCCAAGAAGATGAGAGAGTATCCTATTAACCATTCTAAATTATTTTAAGGAATATGGTTACTTCTGCTAGCTTTTAGCAATGTCTTAGCAAATGAAAGTAGTAAGCTTCACCGACCACACAGTGACATGACAGTTTATAGTACCTCTGAAACTTGGGGAGAGATGAGTTTCCCTTCATAAATATGTATAAACATTCAATACTAATAAATAGTTATATACTGTGTGTACGGGACACCGCTGAAATTGTGTTTTCGAAACACGATTTCATCATTTCACAATTATAATTAAAATTATGTTTTCAAAACATGATTTTCAGCCGGAATGTGTATATACCATGTCAGGATATGAAATGGCAACTAAGATGTGAAAAATTGGATAACTTAACTAAATGTCAGGATATGAAATGGCAACTAAGATAATATACAATATCTGGTATTATGCAATATTACCTCCTTCTCATTGCAATAAAATGCGGCACAATCAATGTGCCGATATCCAACCTGCATTGACCTATAAAAATCAGTAAGCTAAATGCCCAATAACTATATATAATCTGAAGGTAAGTTACAAAACTCAAAACTGAAAAAAATAGATACCATATTGTTTTGAGTTAAGACATTAAGCATGTAGTACACTGCCTTACTTTTGCTTGTTTCAATTTGGCCCTTAAAATAGAATTTTGTTCATTTCATCCCTAACCTTATTGCGTTCAATTTGATCCGTCTGTCCTCTTCTATTAACTATGCTAGCCTCAGAGCCCCAAAATGGGGTAGGTTTTTTCGCTTCTAGATCTTAAGAGGAAAAAATAAATAAAATAAAGAACTTTCTTGAGAAATATTCACAATTCAATTATGATTATGATTTAGATCCCAAATTGATTACAGCTTGGTTGGTTTTAGGCTAATTTCATAATTTAGTCCAATTTAAAGTGATTAACCAATTGACATAAGCATGGATATCAACATAGGCAAGGATAAACATGTAAAAGCATGTTAAAAAACAACCCACAGAAAATCAAACCACAAGATAACACTTGATGTATTATCAGAGAGTAAAATTTGAGTATCGGGCATAAAAACCTCTCAGCAGCCTTACTGCCAAAACAATTTACTAGAATAGATACTTGTACTACAATTCACTCACAAAACCCTTCAAGTAATGTAACAAAGTTGTACTTAAGCCCTCTAAGCTTTTGCTAGCATTTGACTCCACAAGTCCTATCTTTACTATAGCATCCGAATCTGCAAGTTAAGCTACCAACCACATGATCAAGTCTCATTGATCACTCCTAGGCCTCTTGGAGATTTGAGATGGTTCCAATGATTCCTAAACACCAATCTACATCATGAAATTTGAAACTCTCAATGAGTGTGTTTTAATTTCCTCTCATATGATCTGGTAATGGAGAGGGAGAAGGTAGAGAGAATGAGAAAGTTTAATCTCTAGGGTTTAGATCTCTCCCTAGCTCTTTAGATGAAATTAGGTGTTTTTCCCTTCTCTAAAATGTATGGGAAATGAGAGTATATATAGTGAGGGACTGGAACAACAAAGAAGAAAATAACTGATTTCTCTCAGGTTCGCACATTTTTGTACGTGCAAGGTGTAAGGCAAAACCACTATCCAATTGATTTTTAAATCTGAATCTTGTATTACCAATTCACTTCACATACTTAGTTTTGGAGGTACAAATTCTACAGACTTCAGCTTTCACTTTAGCACTTACACATTCCACCTCACTAACTCAAATACAACTTGAATACCCACAAAATCCAAAATAAAATAAAATTGAATGATTTAACTGAACTGAATTTTGACACAAGATTAGACAACATTCTAGAATCCTAACATTTCTAAATCTAAATCCCTAAAATTGACCCTTCTCTCCTCCTCACTCTTCTCTTTTTTTCTCACATATACACTACTAATGTAATTATTGTTGGAAATACAAATGTGAGTGAAGTCCCTCATTGAATAAGAATGACAAGAGGGAGTGGTTAGTATAACATAATTGGGTTCAAACCTATAGGCTTAAGTCTTTTGGTTTAGGTGGTATCCCTATATGTTATATTAATTACTCCCCAAGGTGTGTTCAAGGTCACTTTCCTGGTTCCCATGGATACCCTACTTTCCTAGATAGGGACCGAGCAAACCTAAAAGGCCCACAAAAAGATCCTAGAGAGAAGCCCAACAAAGGAGTATTGCCAATAGTGCTAGATCATGTTGAAGCACATGGTTCCAATCAACAAAAACGTACGGGTTGGTTCCCATGGATAAGCATGTGAGGACATGCTGGTGATGGAAAAAGCCCAAAGGTGAGGAGGGAGCTAGTAGGACTTGGTCACAGTCCAAAAAGAGACATAGACTCACACATGTGAGTGAAGTTCCATATGAAATAAGAATGACAAAATGAAGTGGTTAATATAATATAATTGGACTCAAATCCCTAGGGTTAAGTTTTTTGGGTTAGACGACGTCTCTATATATTATATTAATTACTCAATTAGAGGCTCCCCAATAATAATCGTATAAAAACCCATGGATTTATCAAAACCACCCACAAATCCTTAGATAAGAAGTTTTTTTTTTTTACCCCTACCTCAAATACAATCTACAATAATATTCTATTTTGTGAGCAATTAAATTTTAGTGTATTTTGCTACTTAACTAGTCTTAACATTTTTTGGATTAATTTTGTGTTCAATATTGCTTTTTAAGCTTGCTAATAACTGAACTAAAATTCTGACTATGATCATGATATGTAATGCATGCAACCAACTAGCAATGCTACAAATATAATAATTTTCACAACAAATTTCACACCAATAAATTATCAAGTTGTTATTAATTCTAATTTAAACTCACTACTGACCCACTCTACATTTATTGACAAGATATACATGTACAAGAGTAGTATTACCAATTATAACAATTTGTTTAAGGAAAATGCTAAAACCTCAAACTATTTTATAAATGACTGCTGTGGTTAGTAGTTACTGGTAAATAAAAAAGTGATATTAATAATGGGACAAGTGAGAACTAGTAAAAATTTGCCACATCAACAATTTAGAAGCAATACCTGAATGGCAGTGGTGATGGTATTGCCTACGACACCAGGGTCAGCTTTCCATGTTCCCAACCCAACAGAAGGCATTTTGGCCCTTGTGTTTAACTCAAAAAATCGAATTCCCTTGGCCATTATTTTCTCACAAAACACTTGCTAGGCTAGCTGCTGCAATTTACAGGCAAAGCCAAGCAAAATCAAACAGCACCCATTTGGAATGAAGAACTATAATATCATACTAGTCTCATCATACATGTTCTCTTTTTTTTGGAGGGTTACACATTTTCCTACAAATACTGGCCTTGTTTTTCAAAGGAATTCCATCCTACTTTATCTCTCTTATTTTCATGTCCTTCCATTCTAGAACCAATCATCCTGGACAAACCAATTGCAATAAAATAAAGTAAATAATTACACTTTTTAACCCGAAATTCTATAGTTCACATTTACAAATGTATGAAAAGAATACAAAAAAAAAAAATCTGTTCACACATTTAACTCACTCATATACAACAAATAATAACTTTTAAGGAGGATTAAAAGGGGGAAAAATGGGGAAAAGAAAAGAAAAGAAAAAAACAAAATAAATAGGGTAAGAAAATGGTGCCATCTCTTGAATCGTTTTCATTGTCTGACTTCAATTTCATTTGGTTTCTTAGTTACTTACTTTTGCCCCCATAAAAACAAATATACAACAACTGTAATTGCTCCAATAACCCTTAAAATAGTTATTATACAATGTTTATTATTTCAAATTATTTTCTCACAATTTCCATAACAAATAAATCAAAATCATATGAGCAATAAAACAAAACAAAAAATAAATAAAAACAGTATAAGAATAACCTTATAGAATAGGGCTACTCCTTTCTCTGAAAGAGAAAAAGAGAGGTTTTTTTAATATTTTTTTTTAGATTAAACAGGAGGAAGATAGAGATTTATTTGTGTTTGATTTGTTCATAAGAAATAATGAGAAATGGAAACGCCTAATTTTAGGGGACTTGAATAAGGGGTTATCTTTGAGGGAGAGAGAGTAACGTGAGAGAGAGGAAATACTTTTATTATTATTTTAATTTAACTAAAATTTAGGAGTTTTTAAATTAGCAATTTTACATATCTAAACTTATTTTTTAAACTTTCTATACAAATGAATTTGAGAGCATTTTAAGTATCTAAAATGAGGATCCTAAACTGGAAAGGCTCTTTAAATATTAGTATAAATAACATTGGTTATTTCATTTGGTGCTGACTTTTTTTTCAGGCTACCATTACAGTTTACAAACGTCTTAAAGTTGAAGTTTTGAAGCTCTATAAGGCTGATATATGCTATGAAGCATGGATGCGTTTCGGGACTCGGGTGTGGGTGCGGGTGCGGGTGCGGGTGCGGAACTTGGCAATTTTTGAAAAAATAGGGTGCGGGTGCGGCGGGACTCGACAATTAAAAAATTATTAAAAATATTTTTATTTATATTTTCTATATATTTTTACTATTAAAATATTCTTAAAAAACACATTACTATGCCTTGATTCACAAAACAAATAAAGAAGAAGGCAAGAAACACATTACTATGCCTCTGAGGTGGGAAGTTCGGCTATTCCGGCTAGATTCAAGGCCGATTTCAGCCTGTTTGGGTCCGTTTCGGCCTTTTCAGTCGCCGGCCGATACGGCCCGATTCTGGCCGAATCAGCCCGGTTCGGCGTGAATTGGCCCGAATCGAAGTCGAGTCGGCAAGAATCTGAGAAAAAAAAAAAAAAAAGCTCAAACGCAGCACTAACGGGCGGGCAACCGCGTCGGACTCAGGTGCGGCACCCTCCCAGCCGTGTCCGTGCTTTCTAGGATATATGTCACCAAATTATACTGTATGGGCATGGTATTAAGGCCCAGCTCATTGCGAGGGCGAGACATAGACGCCCAACCCATCAATTTCAATAAACTGAGAACCTCGAGCCCAATAACGGGTTGTATACCGCACCGGTCCAGCAACTAACTACATATCAGGGATGTAATTGATCAGCACGGTAGTGCCTTGGGGGTAATCGCTTGCCGAGAACCAATTGACAGCGGGTGCAAGTTTCAAGACAGTAACATCTATCTTGAAAAGTAGGTCCCATCTGGTCAGGAATCTATTCCAGAAAGGCTCCCATCCACCTAAAAAGCCTCCACACCATCATGACTACCCCACTAAAGGAAGTCTATAAATAGGGGCCGAATGAGTGAAAATAGGGGTTGGAAGAAAACAGAGAGTGAGAGACATACATGAGAGAGAATTGGGAGGAACAACAAAAGAGGAGAAGCTCACCAATGACTTGGGGATTCCTCGGGGGATACACAAAAAAGGGTAGGAGGGTACGGGCTAGACCAAAAACTCCATTATTTGAGCTGCTGGATTGGCCATAGGGGTCTTCCCATTGTAGGAATCCCATTACCCACATTATATAAATAAATTGTGGACCTGTTCTTAGGGCTAACGGGTCACCTTGGGGAAACAGGCTCGCACATATACCATGAAAGATTAAGCTAGTTTTAGCACCTGACTGGTAGAAGTAGTCCAGTACTGTATAGATTATAATAGTATAGTATCTAATCCTGATCTTTTAATCAATAGGGTGCGAACACGATTTGAGAATCAATGAGGAAGAGAGCAGTTTGGTTTTCTTGAGAATTACTCATACTTTAAAATTTCCTAGTTAAAAATAAATAAAATTAGCTTTTCCTTTCAAAATTTGGCCAAGCTTGAATGCTCTTAAAAGACTGAGTTGGAATCTAAACATTTAGATAGGCGACAAATTTTGCTCATTGAAAATTATTTGATGAAGAAGTGGGATTTTAATTAGTAACCCGTGCTATAAAGTATGATCTCTCTGCTTTTTTTTTTATATATGCATCGGGAAGTGTATGTGGTCGGCTTTAACTTGTATATGGATCTTTACTCTTCAGCCTTTTTATGTTTCTCCATTATAGTTAATTTTATTATTATTTTGCTAACTACTTACATCTTAAGAAAGTAAAATATTCATTCCACAAACAATAAGCATGTGATGAAATAAAATCTTAGTTTTTTAAAATAAAGAAAACACTATTTTAAGATCAAGACAACACTCTGCAGGGGTCAATACCAAAACTATCCTCAAATGTATGCTTATAACTCAACATACCAGAAGCTTTGAACTTCTCATATGATCTTCTCCTCTGTTCTTCTCATCAGTTGTTTCTCCTGTGCCATATGCAGATATGCTCACTACTGGCTTCAAGTGTTGGCCCTTTTTCTCCACATTTGGTACAAAAATCTCAGCATAATCGGTTTCCTCTGCCTCTGCTTTTGGACACACTGGTTTCTTCTTTTAGATCTAGCTTTGAGAGTAGAGAAAAGTAAGAGAAACTTGTTGGAAAAAGACAAAGAATATATATAAAAATAAATGAGTGAATACAAGATGTGGGCCTTGCATTGTACAGTAACAGAAATATTAAAAGATAATGGTTTGTTTGAAATTGGTTTATTTTGTTGTAATTGAAATTTTTTTACTAAATTATTGTAGATATAAGTAAAAGTTAACTGAAATAGTACAGTGAGATCCATGAATAGTATCAAAAAGTGCAATGAGACCTACGAATAGTAACAAAAATAAGTTAAATAATAAAATAAGTTGTCAAAATTAATTTTTACCAAACGGACACTAAAATGTAAATGGTATATTCTTGAAGTTCAATTGAAATTCATTTAAGTTCTTTGACTTTACTTTTATTTAATTGAATTCTTTAAGTTTTGAATTTATTCAATTCAGGTCTTTTGTCTAATTTCGTTTTAAAATTTCCATTAAGCAAGCAATTAACTAATAAAAATGATTTTTTGAAAAAAAAAATCTCACATAAAAAATATGTCAAATATGTTTATTAATTTTAGGCGAAAAGCCACTTTTAGTCCCTACATTTTTAGGCGATTTCCATTTTAGTCCCTAAGTTTTATTTTTACCGCTTTTAGTCCCTATTCTGGAAAACGCCTCCATTTTAGTCCCTGCCGTTACATCAGAAACGGAGGAAGCTAACGTGGCAAACAGCATGAATAAATAATATTAAATTAATGTCCACGTGGCCTAAATTAATAATAAAAAATGTTTTTCGGCATTAAAAAATGCCACGTCAGCCTCTAAATAAATAAAAAAAATTATTAATTTTAACTAAATAAAAAAATTAAAAACATAATTAAAAACTAAAAACTACATAAATTGAGATCAAAATGTGTCTTAAACAAGAACATCAAGAACCCAAATCCAGAAATTATTTAAACAAAAAAAAAAAAAAAAAACCCAAACTCAAAATTTTGAGCGAATCAAACTTAAATTCTCTAATTTCAGTCAAAGCACAGCCATGAATCAAAGCAGAAATTCTTAAACCCAAATTTTAATTTCTCTACAAAGTCACCCAAACACATATATAGCAAAGATATCTTCTTTTTACTTTTTCAAGAGGAACCAAACAAGGAATATAAAAAGTGATATTGGCAAGGAGAACCAAACCATTGTACCTGGATACTGAAATCACCATCCAAGGAGACGTTGTGGGACTTGACGGAGAGGAAGTCTCCGGAGGCGACACCACCACCACCGCTTCCTCCTCCGCCGCCGCCTCCTCCTCCACCACCTCCTTCGAGCTCAAGCATCATCATCTGGCGCTCCTTGCGATCGAGATCGGAGGTGAGCGCGGCCAAATCGAATTCGGAGAAGAAAGGTCCCTGGAGCACCGTGTTGACGCAATGCACGGCGCACAGCTTCGACTCTTGTACCTCGTGGTACAACATCCCTCCATTGCTCACTCCCTCCATTCTCTCTCTAAAATTGAAGAAATCGAAAAAACAAAACCCTAGAATCTGGAAAAATTAGCTCTCTGTGTGTGTGAAATTTGTATATTTAACTGTTTAGCAATATTTTTGGTAGAAAGAAAAGAAGAGGAGAAGAATCTAAAAGAACATGAAAGAAGGAAAGAAGGAAAGAGAGGAAAGGGAATTTAAGTTTGATTCGCTCAAAATTTTGAGTTTGGTTTTTTTTTTTTTTTTTTTTTTTTATAAATAATTTCTGGATTTGTGTTCTTGATGTTCTTGTTTAAGACACATTTTGATCTCAATTTATGTAGTTTTTAGTTTTTAATTATGTTTTTAATTTTTTTATTTAGTTAAAATTAATAATTTTTTTTTTTATTTAGAGGCTGACGTGGCATTTTTTAATGTCAAAAAACATTTTTTATTATTAATTTAGGCCACGTGGACATTAATTTAATATTATTTATTCCTGCCGTTTGCCACGTCAGCTTCCTCCGTTTCTGATGTAACTGCAGGGACTAAAATGGAGGCGTTTTCCAGAATATGGACTAAAAGCGGTAAAAATAAAACTTATGGACTAAAATGGAAATCGCCTAAAAATGTAGGGACTAAAATGGAAATCGCCTAAAAATATAGGGACTAAAAGTGGCTTTTCACCTTAATTTTATAGATTTTTTTCATGTGAGAAAAATATTTTTTAATGGCAGTTTTTTTATATATTAAATGAACAAAATGTTTGAATTGAATAAATTTGAAACTTAGAGAACTCAATTAAATGAAAGTAAAGTTAGAGAACTAAAATAAATTCCAATCAAATTTAGAGAGTACAGTTTGCATTTCAACCAATTTTTAATTTGATCACCTATACTCGAAATAGTAGTTTTAACCAAGATATACATACTTCAATTAATAGAAACACTTTTCATTAGTTTTGCCAAACATTTAACTGTGATTTTTAGAATCATGTTTTCCATTTTAAAATCACAGTTTTTATAAAAATGCACTTTTTAAAACATTTTATCCAAACTGGCTCAATGAGGAGTGCTTGGCTTTGGTTGGCCCAGTCATCGAGGATGCAAAGGCAACCACAAAAGGTGCGGGTAATTGGGAATTTTGAGAAAGCTTATAAACACAAAAAATAAAATCTGACACATGTTGATGTGAATTGATAACGATTAATAAAAAAATGATGTCAATTGTGGCCTTGTGGGTGTAAATAAAAACTAGTATAAACTTGCCAACTCAATTGGTGTCAAAATTAATATTGTTAAAATTTGTGTGCATGGAGTAGCATTGCTCGGAATTCTTGCATGTGAGAAGGCATGCTAATAAATAGGCTCATAGATTGGCTCGTAGAGCTGCCACACTTGGATTAGAAAGTGTATGGATCGAAAGATTATCCCCATTGTATTGCTGATGTTTAAACTAAGGAAGCCCTATAACATTGTTTTCAAGAATTTAATGAAGTGTTTCATCTTGTTTCTTAAGGTCCGTTTGGTTGGGGGAATGGAAAAGTGAGAGGATAGAAAATGGAGAGATAATAGAAAAGTGGAACGATAGAAAAGATTTACTTTTCTTTTATATGTATTTGGTTGGGAGGGTAGAAAAGTGGAGAGATGAAAAACTCTTTTATTTGGTTGAGAAGAAAAGTGAGAGGATAGAAAATAAAGTTTGTACAAAATTACCATTATATCCAATTTAGGTAAAACAAAAATAATACATTATATTTTTATTTAAAAAAATATGTATGAATGATTTATTCATTCAAAAAAATAAAATAAAAAGAGGATAAGAAGTTCAAGAACCCAAAAAACAAATTTCAAAAAAAAAAAAAACAATTGAAAAAAGAAAGGGTGTTTTACAAACACAAAAGAAAAGAATTAAAAAAAAAAAAAAAAGGAAAAAAGGGAAGAAAAGACAAGGAGTCAAGGACCTGACTCACAAGTCACAAGCATGCAAGTTTCCATAATAAAATAAAATAAAATAAAAAAGAGATAAAACTTGCATATAACGCATCAATGAGGTAAATATGTAATTCAAGTGCCAAACCCTACTTTTCTCTCTTTTCTTCCCACTTTTCCTCCCAAATCGGGAGGATAAATATTTGTGGGCCCGGGTGGATTATTTTCCCCAATATTTTGATTATTTTCCATCCTTTGTGTTTTCTCTCCTGAACCAAATAAGGGAAAACATCATTTTCTTCCCTGTTTTCCACTCTTCCTTTTCCATCCTTCCTATTTTCACTCCAACCAAACGAAGTCTTAGGGAAAAAAAATGTGGCGTTCAAACTTCAAATAGAAGATTCTCTAAAACTTCCCCTTGCTAATTTTTTAGGGTCTGTTTGGTTGGAGGAGTGGAAAAGTGAGAGGATGGAAAATTGTGGGTGGATGGAAAAGTGGAATGATAGAAAATATTTGGTTTTCCCTCTTATGTGTTTGGTTGGAGGGGTGGAAAAGTGGAAGGGTGGAAAACTTTTTTGTTTGGTTGGAGAAAAAAAGGAAATGATGGAAAATGTAATTTATATAAATTAATTATTATACCCTTATTACATAATATGTAAAAAATGGATTTATTTGTACTCATTAAATAATATAAAATTTACCATATCATATATATATATATATATATATATATATATATATATATATATATATATATATATATATATATATATATATATATATATATATTAATTTATATTATTATAATGTAAAAATTATAATAGTGTACATATAAATTTAATTGGGCAAAAACGTGGTCATACAAATTTATAGTGTACATACAATAGTGTTTTTATTTGTCTTTTTTCCTCCTCAATTATTATAAGGTCCCTTTTAGCTAAGGCAATTTTTTTTTTTTTAAATAAAAAAGTTTACGTTTTTCCAAAGGACATGTACATAATACATGGTAGATAAACGAATGAAAAAAAAAAAAAATATATATATATATATATATATATATCAATGTCATACGAAACCTAGACGCAGGAAACAATAGAATGTTGATCAGGTCATGTTGAAAAAAAAAAAGAAGAAGAAGAGATACTGGATGTTGGTGTTCTGTGAAGGTAAGGATGAGAAGAGGCAAAAGTGATAAGGATTGAGAAGAGGCAAAAGTCAAGTCATCAGGTCATGAATGAGGGGTAGGTGAGGGGTATTTGTATAAAAGTGCTTTCACAGCACTTTTCTTTCCATATTTTCCTCCCGATTTGGGAGGATTAAAAAAGTGGGCTCAAGGGAGGAAAATTTTTCCCCTGTTTTTTGTCTCTCCTATTTTTCTTTCCTAACCAAACAGTAGAAAACAGCATTTTCCATCCTATTTTCCTCTCTCTATTTTCCATTCTTCCTGTTTTCACCCCAACCAAACACACCCTTAATGTTTACTAGAGTTTTTTAATTTGTATTGTATACTTTGTACGTGAACCTATTGTTATTGGCTTTTTTTGTTTTTTTGAAGTTAATGTTATCTCTCAAAAATTAAAAATTAAAATAAAAAAAGTTAATGTTATCGGGTTAATAAGAACTAGCCTCTAGCACGCACGTGCTTAGAGGCTTTTCTCTTTTTTTGAGTAAAATTTAATAATTTATATTTATTATAATTTAGAAATATATTTTTTTTATTTTTCAAATAAATAAAAAGAATAAACTTTAGAGATAAGCAGTAACTATAATTTCTTTTTTTAACATGAAGGAAAAAAATCCTAAATTTTAAGAGTTCTCTTTTTTAATTCGAAATGAAATTTGTTATTTGACATTTATGACCATATTTCTAAATAAAGTTACCATCCATTAATGAGGGTATTTTTAAATTATATAAAAGTCCAGTTGAAAGAGGGGAATCCTCTTATATATAACTAGCCTTTAAGCACTTGCTCACGTGCATGCTCAGAAGCTCCTCTATTTTTTTGGGTAAAGTTTAATAATTTGCATCAATTATAATTTAGAAATATATCTTTTTATTTTTTTCAAACATATAAAAAGGATAAACTTTAAAGATAAGAAGTAACTGTAATTTTTTTTTTTTTTAAACGTGAAGGAAAAAAAATCCTAAATTTTGGGAATTCTCTTTTTGAATTCAAAATGAAATTTGTTATTTAACATTTATGACTCTATTTTTAAATGAAAGAGGAAAATCCTTTTATATATAGTATAGATAAATGCATGAGAGAGAGAGAGAGAGAGAGAGAGAGAGAGAGAGAGAGAGAGAGAGACATAAATCAACCCATTAGGGAACAAAAAGTACTATGTTCACAATATTTTCACAACAAATCATATGTGATAAGTTATTATTAATTTTAATTTAATCATAACACTAAATTACTTTTTTATCCACTAGTAACAATGGTAGGGACACGTTTTTGGTATCCAAACCCAAAGTGTAGAGGGTTATCAACCCAGTAAGCCCAATACAATAAATTTGTAGAGAGTGGGTTAGAGAACTAGGCCCTAATGGAGTTGACAACAGCTAGTATGGAATTGAAAGCTGATTAAGCAAGAACAAAAAAAGTAAAGCGAGGAGATATTTTTCTTATACAAATCAATAACAGTTGGATACAAGTATGATTTTTATTGCTACAGTATTCATTCTCTATTCTGATCCCTGTCTCATTGAGGGTTTCTCACATTATATAGCTCCCTCTAGATCATCTTGATCCTACACTTGTTGATCGTCTAAGCCCTTACTTGAGTACCTATCCCATCAGATACCTTTTCTGACTTTTTATGAGTTGTGATAGCTAAGGTAACACTGTTCAAAGGTCTTCTCCACATAAATGTGGCCAAAAAAGTAGCTGCAGTGTATTTAATGCAGTGGTAGCAGCTTTTCCTTAGATATTTTTGGGTTTCCTTCCTTCTCGTATGTTCATGAGGCACGTCCCTATCATTGAAGCTTCTTGGAATGTCACTCTAATTACTGGAATACATACTTGAGTTGCATTTATCATATCCGAGGAGAAGTTTCTCCTCGGACCTCCTTCCATTCGTCCCTTACTCATGAGATTTTAAATTGGAAACCCTAATAACTATTTGCCCTTCTTCGGACCATTCAACGTCCTCGGACAAAGCCCAATGCCCAATATATGATTTTGGACCCTTATCCCTATAACAACCATTAATAACTTGCCACTTATAAATTGTTATGAAAATATTGTAGATATAACATTTCTCATAAATAAAGGTTGTGTTTACTTCGACAAAAATTGCTTTTTGGAAAATATCTTTCACATTTATGGCTATTTGAGACAACGGAAAATGTTGGTCAATCAAAAATTGTTTTCCAACTAATCGTAAAATAAAAGCACTTATAGCAAAAATTGGTTTATATTTTCATTTTCCGTAAATCATTTTATGTGCTTGGAAGATGAGAAAATATGAAAAAAGTAGTAGAAAATATGTTTTTCGTAACATTTTTAGGGAATGAAACTAAACACTATAAAATAATTTCTTTTTCAGAATATATTATCACCTAATAATATTTTATGGTCCGGAAAATATTTTCTACCAAACCAAACACAAACTCACAAAGAAATTACAAAAAATTGTCAATATTAAACAAGTTTTATGTCAGCCTTAGATCATTTACATCCGGTTATGCAAAAAAATAAAAGCATTTTAACACACCAAAAAACACTTTATCTATTTTATACTAGCCTTTGAGCACACACGTGAGACTCTTCTATTTTTTTTTTCATAAAGGTTAATAATTTGCATTCATTATAATTTAGAATACCACATTTTTCAATCACACAAAAAAAAAAAAAAAAACAAAAAAAAACATAGGTGTGTGATGAAAAAATTATTTTACACACAAACACATAATACTCATCACACCCTTAGGATTTTTTGTGATTGGAAAATGTAGTATCTCAAATTATAATAAATGCAAATTATTAACCTTTATGAAAAAATAATTGAAGAGCCTCACATGCGTGCTCAAAGGCTAATATTCGATAATTATAATATGTTTTTGGCAATTTTGTTAATGTCGTAATCAATGTTTTGGACATCTATGAATTCATACTAGAAATAGGATTAAGGCTTATTTGAAATAAAAAATATAAAAATAGTATTAATTTCTTTAAACACCAAGAATGCCGTTTGAGAAGTCCACCTATTCTCTATTTTTTTTTTTTTTTTTTTTTTTGGAGAAGAAACCTATTCTCTAAGTTTAATATCAAGTGACGCAAATTTATTTTGGTGCATCTATTATTTTTTTGAACCTAAGCCCAAAAGTTTAATGAATGGAAACTATTCCTTTTGGATTGTAAACTTTGTGATGGTAGAAAAAGATAAATTACTCATAGAGCACCTTGTGGGATTCACTAAAAAAACAAATGCTAGGAAACTAAACATAAACATAAGAAAGGGTCTCACAATTATCATTTTTTTTAAATGAGAATTATCAAGTTTTTTTTTTTAATCCTAAACGGTAGCCACTTAATCCCAAAAGGTAGCCAGCTAGTCACTGGCGGAGCTAGAAGGGGGGGGGGGGGGGGGGCGAGGGGGGGCACCAGCCCCCCCCCCCCCCCCCCCCCCCCCCACCCCCCCCTTGACTCCTAAAATTTTCTAAAATTATTAGTGTAAAGCAATCACTTACTGACATGGAGGAAAAAAAGAAAAAGAAAAATGGGACTTCTACTTGAAAGTGACTCTGACATAAGAATAAGAAAGGGAAAAAAAAGTTCTCACACACCAAATCATGCTTTTGTCTTTTCCTACGTAAAACTTGCATCTATTTCATTATTTTTTATTTTATATCATTATTTACACTATTTTTACTATTTATGATACTTTTCAAAGTATCTTATCCTTGAATGATGCTAGAAATACTACAAATTTTACTACTTATGTCTTACAAATTGGCATGTCACCAATTACAAAAAATAATTTCAAAAATTTATTCATTATATTTTCTAAGTAACACTAATCACATTTTTACTCCATCAGTTTATAAAGTTTTTAGTAGCTATGAATTGGTTGTTTTTGTTTATTTATTTTAATAATATGAAATATATTCATATTTGAATACAATTGTTTATTTATTTTGTTATTATTGTTGATTAATATTTTTTAGATTAATTTCACTTTTAATATCTTCTTTTAATTTTGCCCCCTCTAGACTAAAATTCTAGCTCCGCCACTGCAGCTAGTATACATCCATAACAAAAATTTCAAATGCTAAAGGCTCTCATGTTGTCAACTTTTATATATATATATATATATATATATATATATATATATATATATATATATATATAATTTATAAAAATGGTAGTTATGAAGTTATATCTAATGGTAGCCACTTAGTACACAACCAAAACTAAAGTTTAAAATGCTAAAAACTCACGTTGTCAACTTTTTTTTTTTTTATATATAAATTTTATTTTTAAATGGTAGTTATGTAGTTATATTTAATACTAAAAGATAAGCACTTAGTATACATTCATAACTGAAGTTTAGAATGCTTAAAAAAGCCACACACACCCAAAAAAAAAAAAAAAAGGCTCTCAATGGTAGCATCTACTATTAAATCACTAATTAATCCTTTAATTTTTTTTAAAGTATTTTCTTTTTAAACAAATTTCAGTGAAAGGAACAACAAAAGTCAATATTAAATTTCATATGGAAGAGATGAGATTGAGAAAAATAAAGCTAAAGAATAAGTTTCAACTAATTGAAAATCATAGTATTACACAAATTGATAAATATAGGCATATATAGGTAGGGTATTTACAAAAAATGGTCTTTAACAACCACTTGTTAGATTGACTACCACTTTGTTGACCCGAGTTCATCCAATGTGCCTGCTATGCAATCTTACAAAATTTTTGATATGTCAACGTAAAACCAAAAAAAAAAAAAAAAAAAAAAAAAAAAAGGGTAGAAAACCAATTGAAACTGGAAACACATAGACAGCCAAAAAAAACCCAAAGTTTCTCTCTTTACTTTTCTTCAACTCCTCAACAACCAAACAGAGTAATAACCCAGCAAACTAAAGACATAGTAATGTTAACTTACAGAGATTGTATGAAGATTTTGGCCTTTGCAATGAAGAAATACAGTCATGTTTGTGGTGGAAACCAACAGTCCAAAGTCCTCTCTCTCTTATGGCCTGCTTGGATGAAGGGGGAGTGGAGGGGAGTAGAGTAGAGTTGGCTAAAAATAAGCTAATTTTGTGCTAAATCTACTCTACTCTACTCCCCTTCCCTCTCCCTCAATCCAAACGGACTATTAGTCGGCTCATCGGGTTAGGGATTTGGGGTGTGTTTCAGTTTTTTTTCTCTCTTTTCTTGAGTTAGACAGGGATGACGTGGTTCAAGGTTTTTTTTTTTTTTAAATTTTAATTAACATTTTTATAATTTTGAAATAAATAATTAAATAATAAATTTATTAATTAAATTATATCCAATACCCTAAAACGTGGGGTTTAAAAAGAAAAAAAAAAAGCAAGAAAGAAAAAAAGAAAACTAGTGAAAGACATTTAGGAGTTAATGGGTCTACCACAAAATTTGCAAAAAAAAAAACAAAAAAAAAAAATTAAATTAAATTGTTGACAACATAAATTTGTAGTTTAGATTGAATTTTGAAAACCAACAAAAAAGTGTCTTATTTTGTAAACAATATTGTATGTGGAAGTTAAAGATGTATTTTACCTAGTTATCATTCAGTTTTGCCCTTACTTCAACCTAGACTTTAAGGGTATTTTAGAACCCAAAAAAATGTCAAGTTCCTTAAATAGTAACTAGCCTCTGAGTATGCGCTCACCTCAATTATAAAAAAACCACCCAAGCACTAATGACCACGTCGGTATTGCCACCAACAATCCAAAGTAAGAGAGTTTGCAAAATCATCGCCATAATCATCTGCAGTTCCATCCCGTTGTTGCTAGTCAATCCTATCTCTGTTGATTGTTGTTCTATCCATGCCGATGACAAGAAAGGCTGATAGAGAGAAATTAAATGCATGAGCTATTGTCATCATCTAAAAATGGATGATTCTGTAACAATGTGTAAAAATTGCTAAAGGAATGCATAATGGAATGCAAGAGTGATTTTGCTATAATTTATGAAAAGCGTTATGTATTTTGCATTTCATTCGATTTTAATTAAAGGAGCAGATGAGAATGCTCTTACGGTTGAATAGGCTTGGTCACCATCTTATAAAAACCTAAAAATTACCTACTAAGATCTACCTTTTACTTTTGGAATATGACTGAGAGTGGTGAGGGGGCAATATTACTGTCAGAGGTGGGTAGCAGAGCAAGTATTCAAGATCACACTGGGTTGAGAGGGCTAAGCACAATGCAAGACAATGCTGTTATTTTTATTTAAATACCTTAAATGATATCATTTTAAAGTCGATAAATCATTGATGGGTAATTCTACTATACCTCTCTTTCTTTTTTCTTTTTTGGGTATGGTACCCACTAGTAAGCAACCTGCTATACCGGATTACCAAAACATCATAATATGAGAATATAATTATCAAATGTGACCGTTCTTTTGTCACATTTGGTGGTACCTTTATCTTTTCTTATATTTGACAGTTTCATTATCATATTGTGCAGTTCCAACGTCACATTTGACAGTACTTTTGTCACATTTAGTGGTTTTTTTTTTTTTTTTTAACGTTTGACGGTTCCATCCTCACATTGTGCAGAATCAACATCACATGTGATTGTACTTTTGTCACATTCGGTGGTGTATTTATTTTTTTTCTTATATTTGATAGTTTCATCTTCACATTGTGCAGTTCCAACATCACATGTGACTATTCTTTTGTCAATTTTTTTTTTTCTCACATATGATGGTTTCATTGTCACATTAGTCAATACCAACATTGCATATGACCGTACTTTTGTCACATTCAATGGTACCTTTTTTTTTTTTTTTTTCTCACATTTGATAGTTCCATTATTACTTTGGAAAGTAACAGCATCATTTTTTACTGTACATTTATCACATTCAATGATACCTTTTTTTTATATCATATTTGACAGTTCCATTGTCACATTAGGCAGTATCAATATCACATATAATCGTACTTTTGTCACATTCATTGTTATTGTTTTTATTTTACTCATATTTGACAATTCCACCATCATATTAAGCCGTACCAACATTACATATGGACGTAGCCAACCCAACCCAACCCTACCGAATTACCTAATAATTGACGAATATATATATAAAAAAATACTCCTAAAATCTCTAAAATTCCCAAAATACTCTCACATATACTAAAATTACCAAAACGCATCCTAACAATTAAAAATTACCAAAATAACCCCAAAACTCTAAAAAATTATCGGGATATCCTTAAAACCTAAAAAATGACCGAGATGACCATAAAATCTAGAAAATGACTAAAGTACCCTCTAAACCTAAAAAATAATCGAAATACCCTTAGATACTAAAAAAAGGACCTAAATGACCATGAAACCTAAAAAATTACTAAAATGACATTGTAACTTAAAAAGTGACAATAACGCCCTTAAAACCTAAAAATTGACCATAATACACCTTAAACCTAAAAAATGACTGCAATACTCATAGAACCTTAAAAATTATTAAAATGATCTTGAAACCTTAAAATTTTTTGAAATACCCTTAGAACCTAAAAAATGATCAAAACACCCTTAGAACCTAAAAAATGACTAAATGATCCTAAAACCTAAAAAAAATGACCAAAATTACCCTAAAACATAAAAAATGATCTAAACAACCAAAAAAACTAAAACAATGACTAAAAATACCCCATAACATTTGAAAATGACCAAAATACCTTTAAAACCCTTTAAAATTACCAGAAGACCCTTAGAACCAAAAAAAAATAACTTAATGGCACTAAAACCTAAAAAAATGACCAAAATGACCGAAATGACCCGTAACCTAAAAAATTACTTAAATACGCTTAGAACCTAAAAAATGACCGTAATGCCCCCGAAACCTAGAAACTTACTAAAATAGTTTCACATATGACCATACTTTGTCACATTCAGTGGTACCCAAGGGTGACAATTCGTGTTTGCATGTTGGGTTCGTGTCGTGTCAACTCATGAGTATTCGATGATATAGGTTAATCCTAACCCGATATGTTTATTAAACGGGTCAAGATTCTTCAACCCTAACATAACTCATTTATTAAACAAGTTAGTTGTGTCGACCTGTTTATCATATTTTATCAAAATGAAAATAAAAAATTATGAAAAAACAATCAAATAAACTTTTTTAATATAAAATTTAGAACTAACGAGCAATTGCATCACAAATAATCATTCAAAACTAAAGCATATCACAATATCACAAATAATCAATCACAATATGTCAAAAAAATAAATAAACCACAATAACTAATAAGTTTATATATCTAGAGTTTGAAGAGTATATTGGTAAAATGTCATTTAATTAAACGGGTCAGATTGGTTAAACAGGTTCTATATGTTCAACACTAACCCAACCCGTTTAATAAATGAGTCAATCGTGTCAACCCGAATATAACATGAATCCGTTAAGTCTCAATCCATAACTTGCTAATTTCATATCGTGTCGTATCGAGTTCGCGGGACGTGTCCAATTTCGCCACCCTTAGGTACCCTAATTTTCCATAATTTTTTTTTCCTCACAATTGATAGTTTTATCATCACATTGGGTAATACTAATATCGCATTTGACCGTACTTTTGTCACATTTCATGGGAGCATTATTTTTTTCACATTTGACAGTTCTATTATCACATTTGACATTTTCAACATCACATTTGACCGTACTTTTATCATATTCAAAATTGTTTTCTCACATTTGACAACTCCATTGTCACATTAGGCAATATCAACATCACATTTGACCGTATTATTGTTACATTCAGTGGTACCCTAATTTTTTTTTTTTTTTTCATATTTGACAGTTTCATTGTCACATTAGACAGTACTAATATCACACCTGATTGTACTTTTGTAATATTTGATGGTACCATTATTCTTTTCTCACATTTGATAGATCTAAGGTCACATTGGGCAATACCATATCACATATGATCATACTTTTGTTATATTCAATAGTTCTATTATTTTCTTCTAAAAAAAAAATTAGTTTTATTATTTTTTAATCACATTAGGTAGTACCAATATTACATATGACTATACTTTTATCAATTCATAACAATCTTGGTAATAATTAAAATGTTGACAATGAATTTTTCCAATATAGTTATTGATGAACCCTGGGAAATCAGTAGGTTGAAAATCTCGGGCATTGATGATCTTAGGGCCAAATCCTGAAAAAACAGATACAGAATCAAAGGAGACCGGTGGAGGTCAGCCAAAGGTCCTTCGATGGTAAAGTCAGTGGATGTGTAAATTCCAAGTAAAAAGAAAGTATTATTTTTTGTGGAAATCATTGAATGAATTACCTCTTCGTAAGAGAATGCTTATATAGTGTACATGAAACAGTTATTTATCTCAATAACTGTTCCTATTGTCAAGGAGTTTAGAAGATTCGGAGGTAACTTCCATAACTGCTATGGAAGTTACTTTATTTGGACCGGTGTTTCATAACGGTTAGTAGAGGCCTCAGATCGTAATGGTATAATTTGTTCCTTACGCTTTGGTGAGGGCCATGTTCGTCGAAGGTTCAATATGCTCGTCCGTCCTTTATCAAGGACGGACGAGGTTATTGGGGATGAGCATGTTCCACGCGTCCCATCTCTCCAGTCTTTTCTCATGGACGACCCATATGGACGAAGTAAGACTTATGCATTTTCGATTCACCATCAGTTATAAACTTGAAAATTGAAAATATACCTTGGAAATTAAGGAATTCAAAAATAGTCCTAAAAATATATAAAATTACTAAAATACCCTAATGCCTCAAATATTACGAAAATACCTTCATTAACCTATAAAATGATTAAAATACATTTTTAAACTTTCGAAATTAATGTAAAAATCATTGAAGATGAACAAAGTAGCACTAAAAATACCTAGAATGATTAAAATACTAAATATTTTGAAAATTACCATAATAGCATCAAAACCACTCAATTTAGCCATGTTAGAGTGATATCTTGGATATTTGTTTTAGTGATTGTAAAGATATTTTAGTCATGTTAGAAGTTTTCAAGACAACTTGGCGATTTTTGACATCTCATGGGTATTTTAATCAAACACATCTCAACTTTTTTGGTGCCTTTATGGAGTTAATTTTCTCAATAAAAAAAAAAGAAAAAAAAAAGAAAAAGAAAAAAAGGTGACCCAAAGCAAACGTTATTTGTTAGGAAACATTTGCTCCTCTAAATGATTCCAAAGAAGCTATATATTTTAGACCATACAATGCTGTAACTGTGAACTCTAAAGAAGAAGAAAAAATAGAAACCTAAAACAATTTAGGCCTTGGTGTGTTTTCTTGAAGAACTTGAAATTGAAATCTAAAACAAATTTAGGCCTCAGGGCGTGTTCTTGAAGAACTTAATATCCCAAATAAGAAGGGAAAGAGAGTGTAAAATTGAGAAGCAAATAAATTATGCATTCTAATGAAAATAACTAATGATATTCTTGTCAAGAAATAACAAAATGAAGCAACCAAGTAAAAGAAAAAAACATACCAAACCAGCAGCAAGCTATAACTACATCTCAAACTAATTTTAGATTTCAAAGTCTGCCAAAATGCAATGTTATCAATAGTTAACAATTACATTCAATATTTCTGCAACAATTTTCTCATCAACTACTTGGTAATTTTACAAATAAAGATGATAGTTGTAGCCAATTAGCTCAAATAATTGCTCAGAAGCCATAGAAACTTATAAGGCACTAAGATTTGGTTTGAATGAAGCTCTCCATTACCAAATTTAATCATATAAATTGATAAAGCAAAGGAAAAAAGATTAAAAATTTTCCAAATAATGTGAATACGGATAGAGTAAACTAATAATGCAAACCTAAAAGAAAAAACAATCAGTTGGATTTGTTGCTCATACAAAAGCTTGATGATTGTTTTGGCATGGAAAATTGTTTTGGACCTGTAAGGTACTAATGAATAACCAACATTAGTAATTTAGTATTCTATTGAGAACTTTGAAACACTATGTCAAAAGAGAAACAAAGTAAGTGACTTTAGGATATAATTTAAAATAATCATAATGGGACCAAATCCTTTCCACCATACCTCCATTTGTGGATTGAGGAAGGGTGCTTGCCAATGGTAATATAGCAGATGCTGATATGACAAGGAATGAACCAAATTTGATGGCTGGGAACTTGAACTCTGCACGGTAAAGAAAAAAAAAATTTAATGTAGCCAATACATGAACAACTAACTATATAGGCAAGAGGAAGGGTATTTAGGGATGGCTAAAGCAAAACCTGGTTGCCAGGAATAGTATTTGGGGTAGACGATGGGTTTGAATATAACAATAAGAAAAATAAAATAAGTGAATATATAATGAATCGTGTGAATCTTACTAATAAATTAAAAATGATCCAAGTGTTCTTTTCGGGGGGCTAACTTGGAGAGCATCTTGCTCTTCAATGTTCTTCACTTTCCCAGTACTCCTATCGCAATATAGCATGAAATAAAACAAGGTAAGCAATAACATACATTAAAAAGTAAATACATTTCACGGTTGAAAGATCCTAAAAATGTTTTTTCAATCTAAAGTATTTCTTGCCCTACGAGTTTTACCTCTCTATCTTTAATCTCCTTTTACTAAACTTAAACTCCAAGTACTCTATTTTAGACTTGCTTAACCTAAAACATTTAGATTCTAAATCCTCCCTCCAAATTTGCAACTTGGGGAAGTTTCATCCAAAAACACTATTGTCTGCAAAAAGCATATATACCAGGGGTCTTCATCTTGAATTTATCAAGTAATTCTAAGAGTACTTAGATCTAAAAAGAAAACTCCTACTCCTACATGCAGAGAGCATAGATAAAAACATACAAAAACAATAAATCATGTTATAGAGTTAAAAAAAAAAAAAAATATATATATATATATATATATATATATATATACACACAGAGACAAGCTTCATCCACTCATCTCTTTGCTAATTAGAGAGAAAAAAAAAGTGTAAATCGTGAACTTCTCATTGATCAACAGAAACAAACTTTTTAACTCTTCCTGATTATAATGTTATGATAGTTGTAGATACTGTTGTCATATTTTCATTGGCTTATACTAAGATATTTAAAAAAAAAAAAAAGTTTAAAAGGATAACTGTAGATTGATTGACCATAGTTCATGCTTCATCCTCTGCAGAGTAAAAAAAAAAAAAAAGCAAAAAAATGATCCCAAGATCATCTTTTAATGCTTTTCTTGAAGTAATAAAAAGTAGACGGTTGCCTTGGGAGGTTTCAGAAATTAATGCAATTCATTCTTTGCAGCTTATTATGAGAGACTCATTTCAGGATATGGAGGACAGTGATTCTAAGGCATTGAAGCTCATTCAGTAGAATGATACTGAGAGGCAGGGGATAGATGAACTCAGTTCAGTGGCATGTGTAATGGTCAGATTGATTGAAACAGCAACGAGTCCAATTTTTGGGGTTGATTTAGCCGGTCTCATCAATGGATGGAATGTAAAAATTGCTGAAATGACAGGATTACAAGCTAGTGATGCAATGGGGAAATCCTATTCATTAAATCAACTCCACAGTCGCACATTTTAAGTACATGGAATGGTTGCATGAATAAATTTGTCCATTCTATAGTGACTTGAGACATCGTTTTTCTCAGATCATCGGTTCACACTCCTTTTGACCCTTTGAAGTGCTTTAAGTGCCAAAGAAGCACTACCAAATGACTCTTATAATTGTGGCAATTCTAATTCTTCATTGCCATGCCTAAGCCATCCAAAGAAACTTCCTCTAACTTTATTTTTAAATTCTGTTTATTGAATGCTTTGGGGCACTGAAGAAACTTTTTTTTTTTCCTGGCTAAATATTTGCAGAGATATGGGGGGTGACATTATCAGAAATTGATGAAATTGGTGTTCTTTATCAAAAGTGACTAATTAACTAAAACTATAAATCTATAATTGATGGTGAAATTGGTGTTCTTACTGCCAAGGTGGCTGAAAAAAAAAAAAAAAAAATCTCCAAAGTCCATAGGTTCATAGTATCGTGTCCTCCCCACACTCCCAACCAAATCTAATCTCATCCCAACTTATGGATAAGGGTTCTCACGTCTCACTCAAGTTTCAAGTCTGAACATGGTTTTTTTTTAAAAATAAGCACAAAACCCATACTATATTATAAGTTAGACATGGTTTGAAACTAATTTCATTTATAATAATTCAAGTCTACTGGACTCGATTTACGAGAGAACTGACGTGGGACAAAACACAGAAATCAAGTTCAATGGACTCGTTTTCCATACATGGAAAACGAGTTCGATGAACTCGGTTTCCATGTATGAAAAACGAGTCCATTGAACTCGTTTTCTTATCAGATCCTCAGCAGGTTGCTCGGGCTGCGTCTGCACTTGATCAGATCGTGTCTAGTGTAGGTTGGCTGCGTCTGTTCGTTGTGAAAAAAAGTATACAAGGAAAACGAGTTCATTGAACTCGTTTTCTAATCAGATCATGCTCAGCGGGTTGCTTGATCAGATCGGGCTGTGTCTGCACTTGATGGCTGCGTCAAGATCAGATCGTGTTAGCGATGGCGCACTTGATCAGATCATGTTCGTTGTGTTCGTTGTGAAAAAAAAGTATACAAGGAAAACGAGTTCATTGAACTCTTTTTTCATGTATGGAAGACGAGTTCGTTGAACTCTTTTTCCATGTATCGAAGACAAGTTCAATGAACTCGTTTTCCATGTATGGAAGACAAGTTCAATGAACTCGTTTTTCCTTGTATACTTTTTCAACACAAATACTGGTAAAATAACAAAGTCGAGTTCATCGAACTCGATTTATAACCCAAAAATCGACCATTTTAGACTCGAATTGTTAGATAGGAAATATGTTTGAAACCTTTCCTAACTAATGATATTGTTTGGATTTTATAGTTATTTTATAAAAAAATCCTCTGAACATCCCCAAACTCAAAAGTGTAAAGATTAAATTGTCACATATATAAGAACCGAAACTCAAACAAAACAACAATAGCATAAACCCACAAAGTTTAGAGAAATATTATAAACCCATATCAGCGTTAATCCTATGTAGAGAGAGAACCTGACGATTGTGGGTGGCGTCGCCGAGTTTGATTGAGAGAGAAGAAGCGCTGCCGATTTGAGGTTGTGGGTGTGCCGTCGAGTTAGATTGAAATTTGTAACTCTTTTTCTTCTCTTGTGGGTATGGTTTTGTTTAATTAGCAGCTGTCTGGTTCTTGCGGCTGGATTGGAAGAGAAGAAGCTAGAGAGCAAAACCTTGAAGAAGATGAGACAGATCGTGGAACCATAAACGCAAGAGAGAAAAGCATGTCTGATTTTTTTTTGGTTTATATATATAACCTACTTAACCGGTAACCAATATATATAATTTTTTTTGGGTTAAGTTTAACCAATATCTTTTAAAATTATATAAATGGTGAAGATCACAACAATATTAAATTAATGTGGAGTGCTACATTTACAATATTTTCACAACAAATCATAGGTGGTTAGTAGTTATTGGTTCAAATTTGAATTTAATACTAAGATTACTTTTTTGCCCCAATAATAACAACCAGTAACAACTTGCCACTTAGAATTTGTTGTAAAAATATTATGAAAATGTTGTGAACTTATCATTTCTCTATATTAATAGTTTAGATTTAGGTAGAATGGGGTTCAAGGACCTAGTCTTATTCAACGACGCTCTCTTAGCAAAACAAGCTTGGAGATTACTTCAAAACACTAACTCCCTATTCTACAAGGTCTTCAAGTCGAAGTTCTTTCCTCATTGTTCCATCATGGAGGCAAAGGAGTGCCATTCGGGTTCATATGCATGGAGAAGTATTTTGGTTGGTAGAGAGGTGCTCAAAGAGGGGATGAGATGGAGGGTGGGCACGGGTGCAAAGATCAAGACCTGGTCGGACCCTTGGCTGCCATCAGATTTCCTTCCATTTATCACTTCCCCACCAGTCAGGGGCTTTGAAGACAGTAGGGTGTCGGAGCTCATCATCCCAGACTCTGCCTCTTGGAACATTCCTCTGCTACATGATATTTTCCTCCCTAGAGATGTTTCTCTAATCATGTCTATTCCACTGAGCAATTTGGCAGCAGAGGACAAACTTCTATGGCCCTTTACTCCTTCGGGCACCTACTCGGTTAAGTCAGGCTACCAGTTTCTCTGCAAAGCCCAGCGTTTTGATGATAATTCTTACCAACCGGATACTGACAGTATATGGCAGAAGGTTTGGGGGCTTGCGGTGCAGCCAAAGATAAGAAACTTCCTCTGGCGTGCAATCAAAGAGACCATCCCAACAAAACTGAACCTCAAACGGCGGTGTGTCATCTCCTCTGACTGCTACGATCACTGCCGGAACACCACAGAGACTACCTTGCATGCGTTGTGGTCATGCCCATCTCTATCTCAAGTGTGGTCACATGATCATAGCTGGCGGAGCTGCTTTACCAAGACATTTCAGAGCTTCAGGAACCTGGTTGAATGCATTATCAATGAAGGTTTGGACTTGGCTAACTTTGCTACTATTGTGTGGATGGTGTGGCATAGGCGGAACTCTTTAAGAACCACCAACAAGCTCTTTCCGATTCAGCAAGTACTTCAAGAGGCACGGGCAATCCGATATGCGTTTGTGCGTTCCATTCCACCGAAACCCCCCCACCCACCTGTGCGTGATCCTGAACGAGTCATCTGGAAACCACCACCCTGGCCAAGACATAAGGTGAACTTCGATGGAGCTGTGTTTAGGGAGGATAACTCCGCTGGAGTCGGGGTCGTGATTCGGGACGAGCGGGGGCTCTTGGTTGCTGCAATGACGGACAAGATCCCTCTCCCCTACTCGGTTTCTGCAGTAGAAGTTCTTGCAGCAATTAAGGCGCTGAGGTTTGCTGGAGACATCGGACTGGAGTCTTTCATCCTTGAGGGGGATTCCAAGTTCACCATTGACGCTCTGGCAGGGGACAACTTGGAGCTTGCTGAGTTTGGAAATCTGATTGAGGAAGCTAAGTGGCTGTCCAGTCAGTTTAGTGATGTGAGTTTTAGTCACGTTAAGAGACAGGGCAATTTTGCCGCACATAACAGTGCTAGACATGCTAGACATGTTAGCGAGTTTACGGTGTGAATGGAGGATGTTCCTCCACATCTTTCTGCTGTAATTCAGGCCGATTTGGCTTTCTTTGAATAAAGTTACAGTGTTCTTTCTCAAAAAAAAAAAAGGTAGATACCATACCTCCCTTTTTGGGGGGTACGGTAGAATGAACCATCATTGATATAATAAATATAGATAACAATAATTATTTTATGTATCCAACATATCATAATCTTTCTTATAATACGTGGATGTTATATAATTATGATACTCATATTTTATAAGAAAGATAACGTATATTCAAAGGATACACAAAATGTTGGTCTCTGTGTTGGTAGAACATTTTTATATAAGAGCGTGGTTGAATTAATAAATGGTCAAGAACAAAACAATATTAAATTAATACTTCAGATTTAGGTGGGTATTATACCTCCCTTTTTTAGGGTACGGTAGAATGAACCATCATTAATATAATAAATATATATAACAATAATTATTTTATGCATCCAACTTATCATAATTTTTCTTATAATACATGGATGTTATATAATTATGATACCCATATTTTACGAGAAAGATAACGTATATTCAAGATACAAAAAATGTTGGTCCCTGAGTTGGTAGAACATTTTTATATAAGAGCATGGTTGAATTAATAAATGGTCAAGAACAAAACAATATTAAATTAATAGTTTAGATTTAGGTGGGTTTCGTACCTCCCTTTTTTGGGGTATGGTAGAATGAACCATCATTGATATAATAAATATAGATAACAATAATTATTTTATGCATCCAACATATCATAATCTTTCTTATAATACATGGATATTATAAAATTATGATACCCATATTTTATGAGAAAGATAACGTATATTCAAGATACAAAAAATGTTGGTCCCTGAGTTGGTAGAACATTTTTATATAAGAGCATGGTTGAATTAATAAATGGTCAAGAACAAAACAATATTAAATTAATAGTTTAGATTTAGGTGGGTTTCGTACCTCCCTTTTTTGGGGTACGGTAGAATGGACCATCATTGATATAATAAATATAGATAACAATAATTATTTTATGCATCCAACATATCATAATCTTTCTTATAATACATGGATATTATAAAATTATGATACCCATATTTTATGAGAAAGATAACGTATATACAAGATACACAAAATGTTGGTCCTTGAGTTGGTAAAACATTTTTATATAGGACAAAATTTATGTATAGTATTTTAGGTGCTATTCTTTAGGTCCCCCTCTTAAGATTCTGCTATGTGGTTACTTAACTTAAAAAATACACTTTCATCCATAAGAAAAAAACCACATGATAGAATTTTAAGAGAAGAACTTGAGGAACAGTATCTAAGTACTATACCTAAGTCTTACCCTTTTATATATATTAAAGCGTGGTTGAACAAGTGGGCTCTTGAAAAGCATTGCAACCCACCGAATCAGACAGCAAGAGAAACTATAGGCTTTACAAATGAATACAAAGCTTGCGTCTTCTTGAGTAGCCCACAACAACCTCAAACCAAGCATCAATGGAAGCCACCTCAAAAGCTTTTGTTTAAGATAAAAATAATGTGTCCAAATTCCAAAACCAAATGAAAAGTACTGTTTATAAACACTCACACACCCTTTAGATGAGTAGATATGTTCTATCCAAAAGATGCAGCTCCTCTAAATAAACACTAAAGTAACGCCATCCACTAAGAAATGTTTATTATATGTATGAGATTGTACTATATTATGATGTGTTGCTACCCCAAAATACCTTCTACACAAATATGGAATGCTAGATGGACAAGCAAACCCATAGCTAACTTGGATAGGGATGACAATGAGACAGGATAGGGCCGAAGGTCCGAAGGATAAGGTTTTTACCTCTGTCCTGCATGGCGGGGTAAACTGCCTTGCCCCATTTTCATGTGGCCTCGTCATCCCTGCAAAACTTTATTTTATGTTAAAATGTCATGCTCCACACCTATTACAATTTTTCTAAATATAAAACTTTTTTCATTAAAATAAATATCTTTGAAATTTCAATTAAATTTATTATTTTAATCAAAGTAATTTTTGGTAAAGACTAAATAATATTATTCGAAGTGTTTAATAAGACAAATCACAATAAAACATAAAATCTTAATATTCATGCATATTTAGTAATACATACCAAGTCTTTAACACTAATAGAGCAGGTTGGGGTCTCATTCTCACCTCGTCCCAAGGTGCAGGAAAAAATCTTGCTCCATCCCCACCTTAGGGAACAACTTGTGTCTAGTGACAAGTTTCACTGGACACGTTGGGATATAGACACATATCCAATCTTGGACATGTGTCTACATCGCAACATGTCTAGTGAAACTGGCCACTGGGCACAAGCACCACTTTTCACCCTATACTTGGTCACTGAACATGTTAGGATATAAATACGTGTCCAATCTTAGACACGTGTCTATATCGCAACGTATCCAGTAAAACTGACTACTGGATACAAGCGCCACCCCCCATCTTGTACCCCTTACAAGGCAGGAATGGGGTGGGTCAAGGTGATGAAAAATTGCCTTCCCTAAACTTGGACTTTGCAAGTCTTAAGATTGATGTTGGGTTCAAAAAACTTCGAATTTCTTAGGATTGATTGGACAAGGTCCAATACCCACCTTACATACGGTAGTCTTTTCAGCACCTAAAAAGAACTCCATTGCACTGCAGCCGAAAGTGAAGAAATTTAATTACATTAAAAAAAAAAAAAAAGGTAAAAAAGAAAAAGGTCATCCACGTAGGACTATTAGTCAGCCCTACCAGCCAATTCTAGAGCTACACTCATTCTAGCAATTAAAAAATCAGAATAAAAAAAATTTAATAACATTGAATCATTTTTTTTTTTTTAAAGATACGCCAAAAACAGAATCATGCAGTACATTATAAAATTGAAAGCCAAAAAAAGAAGAAGATATGGAGCAGATTATGCATAATAACATAGGGTTTCATTTCTTAATCCCATAAAGAAAAACAGAATCATTTTTAATACATCATAGGTTTTTGTTTTTATAAGGAAGATTTCATTAAACCTTTCTCTCTCTCTCTCTCTCTCTCTCTCTCGAGTTTCCTCTCACGTTTCACTCATTTGTCGTTTCGAATCCAAAAAAAAAAAAAAACCTAGATCTTCCCCAAAAAAAAAAAATCACAATCACATGCAATTCCTTTAAAAATTTTGAAGCCCCTGAAATTTCAAATTATGGGTATGCCACTGAAATTGAAATACTGGGCTTTCAGTTAATGCAAGGGTTTGTTGAAATATAGGGTTGGTTTCCAATTAAGGCCAATTTGCTTCAAAAAGAAGAAGGCCCAGAGAGAGAGAGAGAGAAATGAAGAAGTTGATAGGGAGACCAGGTTCGGTGAGTGGGTTAGCGTTGAGGTTGGGGCAATGTGGATTTGCAGCTGCGGCAATTGGTGTTATGGTCACTTCCCTTGGATTTTCTAGCTTCACTGCTTACTGGTATTTCCTTATTCTCTCTTTGTTTTTTGGGTTATTATTGTTTTTTTAGCTTACCATTGTGTTGGATGATCAATTTTATTTATCAAATAGGGAAAAAAGAAAGATGGGTATTTCTAAAAAAAAAAAAAGAAAATGGTTGTGTTTATTTCAATAGTTCCATTCAGAGTGTAAGTTTGAATTTGTTTCAGTAATTCCTTTTGATATGTGAAATTAATGACAATGTTCAAAACAGGAAGAAAGTAGTAAACGTGTAATCCTGGGTTTGCTGATTTTAGCGACACATATGATGTGGCAAATGAAATTAATCCTAGGAGAATTGCTCATTAAGATGTCAATGTAGAGTTGTTGATTCCTAATAAGTATGGAACTTCTGGTGATGTGATAGCATTGCACACCTAACTTGGTATCTGAGTTCATTGTCATTGTACCCTTTCCTTAGTAGGCCCCAGAGAGTCATAAATATAGTGAAGGATTTTTTTTTTTTTTTTTTTTGGTGGTGGGGTGGGGGATGGGGGGGATAAATATAGTGAAGTTGAAACTAGGAAGTATGGACATTTCATTTAGGGTGCTATACCTGTGTCATACCAGCTGTTTTATGTAATAATTTTTCAGAAATTGTTCATATCACCGTATCGTACCCATGTCCATATCCGTGCTTTCTAGAGTAGAAATCCAACTTCAAGTGTGTATTTCCTATTTATGATAGTTCACTGTATGTTTGACAGATTAAGATTCATAGAAATTAGCAAAATGGGCTTCATGGGGTTCAAGTGATAGTCCAGTGGGGGATGGGGGGGATAAATATAGTGAAGTTGAAACTAGGAAGTATGGACATTTCATTTAGGGTGCTGTACCTGTGTCATACCAGCTGTTTTATGTTATAATTTTTCAGAAATTGTTCATGTCACCGTATCGTACCCATGTCCATATCCGTGCTTTCTAGAGTAGAAATCCAACTTCAAGTGTGTATTTCCTATTTATGATAGTTCACTGTATGTTTGACAGATTAAGGTTCATAGAAATTAGCAAAATGGGCTTCGTGGGGTTCATAGTCCAGTAGTTATGGCATCCTTTTTGGTGTCCCATGTATGTGGTTTGAATCTCATCTCTTCCACCATCTGAGTACCCCCCCCCCCCCCCCCCCCCCCAAAAAAAAAAAAAAGCCTTGTTCTAGCCAAGATTACTTTCTATCCTTGTCAGGTTGTTATGGTATGAGCTTGTTACGACAAAGATATTTCAAATGCAAAATTGTCCGAATGCTAAATGGAATCAAGTGCCCTAAGTTTAGGGATGGCAAAAATTTTCCGCATCGCTCTGCTTTTTCCCATATGGGTTTTTACTTCCCCGAATGTGTAATTGTGTGTGTGTGGTTGTGTGTATAAAAGAATATTTTTTTATACATAACCTATTTATTATTTATTTATTTTGAACATATTCTATTACCATCCCCTAAAATACACGTTTTCTTTCTTTTAGCACTGCATGTTTGTGCCTCCCCCGTTTCTTTCATCTCTACCTTATTAATGTCGCAGCCAACTAGTTAGGGATGGAAAATACCTCCAACCTGCCCTGAACCTGACTTGCCCTGCTCACTCCCCATGCGAGTTTTCCCTGCCCCTTAATCTGACCCTGCCCTGCCTCATTGGCATCCCTACTTAAGTTCTTTAATAGCTTATTAATACTTGCACATTTAAGTTTTGGCTATGTGTGAATGCCAGAGTAACAATTGTGAAAATTTCCTTTTAAAAAAAAAAAAAAAAAAATTATGGTCCTCACTATACTTAGGTTATGTTGGAAGGGTCTTATTAGGTGGCTACATTTTGAATGTAAAATACTCATTTATAATTAATCAGAGTAGATCTATTACACCTTTTTCTGAGAGAGATGTAGTGTCTAGGTTCACAAGTTAGTGTTTATATCTAGTGCAACTGCTGCAGTAAGTGATGTCTATGCAATCCCTGCATGCATTACAGACAGTCATGCAGTGTATCCAGGCACGTTAAACCTGTGAATATGGTATTTTCTACTTAATTCTCGTTCAAATTTTAATTCTCATTTGCATTCCTTAAAGGAGAGGGGAAGGGTGACTGGAGTACACTAATTTTAGTATATTCTGGTGAGCTTGCCCTGTCCTCTCCCACCATCCATATATAGGGTAAAAGATTATGCTCCCTTTTTTTTGCGGGGTGGTGGGGGTTTTAAAGTTTACTAAGATACTTTAGCAACCGTTCTGTTCCACACTTTTAACGATGATATATGTGCTTTCGCTCAGCTATTTGATTGCATCAATGGGGCTTCAAGTGCTGTGGAGCTTTGGACTTGCATGTCTTGATGTTTATGCTTTGACAAGAAAGAGAGACCTTCAAAATCCAATCCTAGTGAGCCTGTTTGTTGTAGGCGATTGGGTATTCAACTTGTCCCTTAAATTCTTGAAAACATTTTTTCTTGCTATAAAATATGCATGAGCATTGTCACATAAATCCGATGCTTCATATACATGTGTTTGCTAGATACTTGCTGTCATCACATATCATATGTTGCTAATTTTTATATTCATTTTGGTCATGATTGTGGCCAATGCTGCCCAATGGACTTGTTAATCATTTTAAGGGCCACAAAAACATTTCCTAAGACACTGTGTTAGCCTTATCAGTTTAGACCGACAAATTAATGAACAATTGGTGGGTCAGTCTTCATATTATTGTCATATTTGGCTGCCTATTATATGTCAAATAAGCGATGTTTAAAAGAAATTTTGTTTGCTGCTTTCCAATGCCATGCAAGTCTAACAGAGATGGTCACATGGGATGGTATGGTCTCTCCTATCAACTTGTTATTAGGTAAAATTTTTATTGAGAGGCGCTTGCCTTGACATGCAGTGATCTTATAATATGTTGTTACATGAGATATTGTTGAGTTCGAATAGAGTTTCTCATCCTCAATCTGCGCATGAGCTCTGTGTCTCTACAAGTTTTATTTCTTGAACTTTCCTGGAATCAGATTTATTGAGCCTTATGTGTAGGGGGAGACCAAAAGCTTTAGAGCACCATGTATATGCGTATATTTTTTTATAGAAACACACCCCTAATCTCCCCCCATCCCCAACACACATGCGCATTGCTTTTGAAATTTTTTAGAGGCCTCTCTGGTCTCTCAACTTTGGTTCTGAGTTGGCTATTATTTCTGCATTGTTTAGGAGCTGAATTCAGTTGGGAATCAAAACGGCTACTTTCCCACTTTGTCTTGTCAATATAAGTAACAGTGGGCATAACATGTAATAATTCAAAATTTGCAGGTGACCGCTATTCTATCACTTGCAGCTGCATGCTCATCAGCTGGGATTATAGTTCTGTATTCAAGAGACTTGCATTACTGCAATGATCAAGGGCATCTTCCCTGCAGCAAGTACCAGACCTCTATAGCTTTTGCTTTCATCAGCTGGGCTCTTAGTGCCATATCATCTCATGTGATGTTTTGGATTTTATTAGCCTCAATTTAGATGGCTCATTCTCTCCAGCCCTGCAGATAACACGTCCACGATACACAATCTTTTATTTCACTTGTAAATGATGTTGTTTCTCCAGCATGCCCAATCTATTGGTGATTTTCAGGATCCACCTTTTTTAGTTACATGGAGTAGAGGGCTTTAACCCTCATGTTCTTAATCCAGTATTGGGTTCAAATTTTATTTCCATTTAAAATATATATATATTTTGTAAAAAGTTATAAATTTTCTTTCCACTCGACTTGTTCTTATTCTTGAAACCTAATGGCCAAACATTCAAAACCTTAACTAGCTTTTTAGTCAAAACTCTTTCTTGCAAAAACTCTACTATTAAAACTTAAGAATTAGAGCTCTACTTCTTAAAGTAACCTCATACGGTCATCTAATGGGTGCTTAAATTTGCGAACATAACATGCACGCCTGTTTGCAAGTGAAACCCTTATGAGTTTCATCCAATCACAAGTTCACAGCGCAAACTTTCGTTTTGAGACTCCGATTCCAACCCATCACAGATCACTCTTTTATTGATTTAGTGAGATAAGTGTTAAATTATCATCAACAAGTCTCTTAATCTATTTTTCAGGGTTAGTTTTAAAGAGTTTATTTTATTTTATTTTGTAGACAAGCTCTTAAAGAAATATCCAAAGCTTGTTCCTTACAAAAATTTAAACAAAATATTTTTTATTTTACCATTCAAACCCCAGAATTTTATAAGTTATGATAATATATAAACACCATGTTAATATTTGTTAAGAATCATTATGAAAAATCCTTCAATTACATCTCCTAAATATTGTTTTTACTCTTTGTTATTTATGGCCTTTAAACTCATGAATTTTAGCCCAGCTAGTGCACCATTAAGTTGAGCTTCCTTCTACCCATGCAAACGCAAATTGATGAGGATGTGCACATTGTGCAGATGCCACCAAATGCTGAATGTCACTTACAAGCACTCAGGTCTCTTAACTAAGGCGCCTAGAAAGGTTCATTGGTTGATTTCATTGCTAAAAGCACAGAAGGAGCCATTTCAGTAGATACAATATTAGCCTTCACACATCTCCTATTATATGATTTGATATCTTGCTATTGTTGCTACCGCCTTTCCTTTAGGCCAAGTTGCACCAACATTATCTGTAACTAAGGAAGCAGCATTGGCTTTTCCTACACTCCCTCCAAAAATAGGAACCTGAGGTCTTCCAATATTATTGACACCCACTGCATGATCCTAGTAAGAAACATGGATTTTATGGATCAAGGGAGAGAACATAAACATCAACACCTTGCCTCTCAAACAATATGTTTCTTTGTTCCAAATTTCATTTGCTGTTACAGAATAAACAAGCTGAATTTGGCTACAAGATAGTCACTTAAGGCAACTTTTTATTTGATGACATAAATGAGACTTGTTTAAATCATTTAATGAGTTACGTGTCTCAATGATCTTAAGAACAGCCACATAATAGGTTAAAGGAAAATCATTTAATTTAGTATGGAGGAAAATGTTGTACTTAAACAAAAATATACTACTAATTAAACTTTTATATTGATTTATGCAAATCTGGATCATAAATTAACATGCAAGGGAGGTAGAAATTAATGCAATTCAACTTTTATTTTTTTATTTTTTTTTTCCTAAGTATCAGATGCACCCTCTCCTATTTTTAATATATGAAATTATGAATGAATGATTAAAGTTTTAATAATTTTTTACTATTAATTTTAGAAATCTACTGTAAACTATGGAGATATTTTCATTTTGCTCCATAATTCCCAAACTATTAACTTACAATCATCACTTAAATTATAATAAATTTAGCAATTTACACCATACAATAAATTTAGCACGTTCTTCATAAAGATAGTTTTTCACGTTTTCCTCTGTTTAGTAGTATTAGAAAAAAAATAGGTTGAAGAAAAACTATCTCTTATCTTTTTTTATTTAGCTTGGTATGAAATAAAATTGTTTACTTTTTGGAAAATAAACTGTCTCATATCAAACTAAATAAGAGAAGTCAAAAAATAATTTTCCAACTCATTTTAACATTGTTACCAAATATAAGAAAAAAAAGATAGTTCTCTAAAAAATTCTTTTTGAAAAATAATTCATTTCTCAGAAATTTTAATATTGAACTAAATGGAGTGTTCATCTTGATGTTAACTTTAACAATTGCTTTCCTTTGCCGAGTCCAGAGTAGGCTAGTAGGGTGGAAATCTAATTTGCTTTCCTTTGCCGGAATACTTGTTCTTACTCAAGCGGTGACTAGTACCATTCTAAATTATGCTATGCAATGTGCAGCTCTTCTGGTAAAAATTTTAACTAGCATTGACAGGTTGAGCCGTAACTTTCTGTGGGGCTCCTCAAAATGCAAGAAAAAAATCCATTTGGTTAGTTGGAAGAAGATTACTAAGCCTAAGAAAGAGGGGGGGCTGGGTATTCAAGCAGTAAGGGGAAAAAAAAATCGCAAGCCTAGCCAAGTTAAACTGGCGCCTTCAAACAGAACCATGCTCCTTATGGGCCAGAGTCCTTACTCAAAAGTATCGATCTCCAAGGAGAGTATCTAATCCGAGCTGAATTAGAGGATCTTGTTCTTCTATCTGGGCTGCTATCCACAAAGGTGAATCTATTTTTCAAAAAGGTATGAAATGGATTGTTAGCAAGAATAGTCAATTATCTCTTTGGTTTGATAAGTGGTTGGACAAAGGGCCTCTTTCAAGCTTGATAGCAGGGCCTTTTAACAGAGGGGAGGAAGGTATGATATTGAAGGAGGTGGTTAATTTCCTGCTCTTTTGTGTTTCCCGAAAGGTTGATGTTGGAAATGAAAGCCACCCCTGTCTCTTTCTCTGCCCAAAATTCTGACCACATCACGTGGTCTTCTTCACCAAGTGGTAATTTTGAAATGACGGAAGCTTACAAGTTGGCTAGAGTGGAGGCAGAAGGTAATTGTAATGATAATTTTGATGGAGAGTGGATTTGGAGGGTGCCAACTATCCCCAAAATCAAGTGCTATTTATGGCAATGCTACCATAAAAGCATCCCAATAAGCTCCTTACTTGCAGCCAGGGGAATGGATATCCCAACCGTTTGTTGGCTTTGCAATTCAGGTTCAGAAACAATCCTACATGTGCTTCGAGATTGCCAAGTTGCCCGGAACCTTTGGATTGCATTATCTCCACCGCTCCCTGCTGTTTCATTCTTCAGTTTGCAGCTCACTGACTGGCTTCGGCTAAACTATTGTAGCACCAAAACTATGGCCACTTCAAATGTCTCCTGGAGTATATTATTTGGTTTTGGAATATGGACCTTATGGAGCCATTGGAATGGAGTTTTGTTTTGGAATGAAAGAAATCAGAGCGACTTAAAGCATGAAGTCTTAGCTAAAGCAAATGAGTTTGCTTATATCGAAATTAATGGAAAGCTAACCATTAGTCGTCGGATAATTAGAGTGAGCTGGCTCAAGCCTCCTATGAGTTGGTACAAGCTTAATCCAGATGGTTCGTTGCTTGGAAACCCCAGACGAGCTGGTGGTGGAGGCCTAATCCGTAATGACAAAGGGGAATGGATTAGAGGTTATGCGAGGGCTGTTAGGCACACAACTAGTGTTGCAACGAAGCTTTGGGCGCTAAGAGATGGCATCAAGTTATGCATTTCCCTTAAACTCCCCGCTGTGATTCTTGAGCTTGATGCCAAGCTTATTGTGGACTTGCTGCGAAAGGAAGATTATAATCAAAATAGCATAGATGTCTTAGTGAGTGACTGTAAGTCAAGTCTGAGAGAGATTCCTTTAGTCCAAATTCACCATTGTTATCATGAGGCAAATAAATGTGCTGATGTGCTTGCTAGGAGGGGGGCCTTACTCCCTCAAGATTTTGTTGTTTTCTTTGACCCCCTGGTGGATGTCACTCTTTTACTTAGTCTGGACTCTACTGGGATGTTTTATGAATGTTCTGTATCTACTGTTTAGTTTTAATACATTTCCCTTTCTACCAAAAAAATCTTTAACAATTGCATGCTTCGCACGTGACCTTCAGATCGTAAAATGGCAAAACTACCCTTTTATACTCGGAAATTGGAATTACTAAACCGCCCTCCTCTACTATTCATGCTAAGCTTGTTACCGTCCATTACCTGAAACTGCAGCAATTTTCCCAAATCCAAAAATTTATAGTGTTCTTGTGAAGTATGAGATCCAAAGCTTTTTATTCACATTAATGTGGGTGAGACAATTCTACCATTATCTGAAGGGTCTTGGAAACCCATCTTTGGTCTGCCGTAATAGGGCAACTGGGCAACTCACAATATCAAAATGAACAAGCTCTGAATTAAAATGTTGAGATTGGAGTCCAACACAGCTGCCTTTAAAGACTTTTGAGGAAAAAAGGGAGCAATTTCATGCAACTCAAACTATAAATACTCTAATCCAATTGTCAACCATAAAAATTTAACCGTACGTAGACAAACATTGATAAAAAAGATATTCCATTGCATGAATCAACCCGAAGATATAGTTATAAAATCTCATTCACATAAAGAGTCTTAGGGGCTGTTTAGATTTGTTGTTTTCATCACTCATAATTCTGTTTCCATCTCCTATAACTAAAAAATAGTGGAACCCACAGCTGAGAAGTGTGTTTGATTTTTGTTTCCATCATTTAATTATCTAATTTTTGAGTAATGAGTTATGGAAATTAAAAACATATTTTAGGTGTTTTCAGTTTCCAAAACTCAGTTTCCAATGACATTTTCATAATTAAACTCAACTTTTTTATTTTTTGGAAACAAAAAGTAATGGCAAAATTGAGTGATGAGTGCCAAACGGGTGGGGTTGGGGAAATTAGGGTATTTTAAGTGATGAGTGATGAGTGACGAAAATTGAGTGAAAAGTGATGAGTGATGACAAAAAAAAATCCAAACAGCCCCTTAATGTTCCAGAATTCCAAATAGCAATCAAGGTGCTTTTGATTTCTTATATTAGTCAAAGTGGTACCGGTTGTAAGGGAATACCCAAACTGATCCAATATGGGTAATGTTGGATGGCTGGAATATAATTTGGTAAGGTGGATTGAATCAAATACTTAAGATAATAAAAAGGGATAAATGGCTAACCACTCTATGGGATACAGAAACACCACCCAAAGAGAAACAAAACCCGAACTCGCCACCTAAGAAATCCACCAATGGGATAAGAGTTTAAAAGAAGAAATCCATATTTTGAATTACAAAAGCTATATAATCTGAAAATACACTAATCTTATTAAATCCAGCCAAAAGGCTTATATAAATCTTAGAACAACCCTCTAAGCATGAGAGAACGAAATTAGCAATTCAAATTAAAACATTAAATTTGCAAGACCAAAGTCAGACTTGACTCATAGAAACTAAAAACACAATAAAAGACTTGTCTATCTAGGAGAACTAAAACATAAAGTCTAATAATTCCCTAGGAATTACCAATTAAAGACAATATGACTTCTTTAGAAACTATAACTCATTAATGATACTATTGGAGGGGAAAAAACGTTCAAAATAATGGGTTGCAATTATGGGCTTCAAGAAAAACATTTGGGCCGGGCTTGCAACACTCTGGTGTCACAAAGTCTCTCTTGCTTACTCTTTAATACCCTCTCTCTGCTCCATTCCACCATACCCAACCTTAAAGGTCACCATTACCACCACAACCACTATACTGCTACCCAACAATACTCCCTAGACCATGGATGAGAATGATAAAAACAACGTTGCGGAGGTCAAGTTGGACTTCCAAGTGGTAGCTTTATGTCCCTGTCTCATATGCAACATTCTCCTCTTCATAATAGTCTTTATCATTCTCATTGTCAAGTCCCAAATGCTTCTCAGCAGTCAAGATCTGCTACCAGAAAAAAATTCCAACAGCTTACACTTAGAAAACATACCATCTTGGCTTTCAGCCACTGTTGTATCTCACCAGAACTTTCGTCTTGCTATGTTTTGCCTCAGCCTCTGCCCTCTCTCACTGGGATTTCACCTTGCCCTGCTTTGGCCAACTTAAGTCGCTGATGGGTGTGAATCGAAAGCAGATTGGGGAAATGGGTTTTGGGTGTGCACAGTAAACTGCTATCGATTTAAGTATCTATGTAAATTATTGATCCATTGGCAAAATCCATTTACTAATTTCAAAATGGATGGATAGGATTTAAGGAACTCCATAGTGAAGTTTAGCATTGACCTGCCACCATTATCCTGTTAGATTAATAGAGGGCTATTTATATTTTGATTATATACAACAAGTTCTATGAACAGTCTAGATGTCATCCTAAAGATATGGTCAACTGTTTGCAGACTTTGTGGTTAAAGTCTTTCCTAGCAGCCTACAAGCCTAGACTTTGAAAGTCAACACAGAACTCTAGACATGCTAGCAAACTGAAATCCTTGCTAAGTGCAATTGAACTTCCACCAATCCTAAGGTCTAGGTGAACTCCAATGAACCCAAAACAGGAAAACATTTTGACAAAGACATTAATGATGTTTAGAAAAGAAACAAATTAATATTTAGCAGATCATAAAATGCTTAAAAGGAAGTTAAAATATTCTATTCTGTTGAATACTAACACAAATGATAGCTAAGAGAAACTAGAAAACTCATAGCTACAAGATTAAGTATACATTCTTTGTGTGTGAGTGTGTGTATGTGGCCATAGTATGCTCCTTCAATGGCCTCTTATCTCTGTTCCATGAAAGCATCCCCATTAAATTTATATTTTACTCACACAAGATATACAGTCAGTACAAACAACTAATGCCAGCTGTTAGTTTAAAGCAGGACTTTGCACTAACAACTGATGATGGAAAAAAGAGAAAGCAAGGAATATTTAAAAAAAAGTTAAAAACTCTTTCAAAATCAAGTTAATATACTAAACATAGTAGATACCTGAACCATATCTCACATTAATTCTCACATAACAATCTCTGGTTTCAAAATGCTAGATTTAATTTCCTTATGAGGCAGGACAACGCCCCCATTGCTGTAAACTTCATCACCTACATGAACATCTTCTCCTAAGATTGTCATGTTCTCTACTCGAGCCCACCTCCCAACAGTGGAATGCCATCCAATGATACTACTGGAGATGCAAGCATGCTTCTTGATTCGAACTCCACGCATTAAAGTACAGCGTGAGAGCCTAACCCCTGGCTCAATTACACATCCTGGACCAATGGCTACATCAGGTCCAATAAGACAACCATCCCCGATTACAGCAGTCTCATCTATAAGGACATTTCCTAAAATGTGAGACCCCTTGGCCAATTTTGGTGAGGATTTTTTCTGCAACGAATCCAGGTACAGTCTTAGGCCTGTAATGTAATCTTTTGGCTGTCCAATGTCCATCCAAAACCCAGGTAAGAGCATAGCATAGAGCTTTTTCTCTGCTGCAATCTTAGGAAATACCTCCTTTTCAATTGAAGTGGGCCGCAATTCAATCCGATCAAGAACAGAGGGGTTCAACAGGTAGATTCCAGCATTGATCTTGTTGCCCACAAATATTTTTGGTTTCTCTACAAATTTTTCTACTTTCCCGGTTGTTTCTTCTGTAACCACCACACCATATTTTGATGGCTCATCCACCTAAAACAAACAAGAGATTTCTCTTTCAGTACAGACAAAGGGCTTATTATCCAGATATAAACTAATAATTGAACATAATTACCTTGGTAACCATAATTGAAGCTTCCCCACCATGACTTTTGTGGAATTCAATCATTTCTTTTAGTGGGTACTCATTTATAACATCACTGTTAAGGACAAAGAAAGGCTTGCCAGAGCCATCTATCAATTTATCCCTTGCTAGAGCTAAAGGACCTGCTGTACCAAGGGGCTCAGTCTCCTGTGAGCAGGTGATCTTGATTTCAAGCTTTTTCTCAAATTCTTTTAAGAAATTCAGCATAAGCTGCAGAAGGAGTAAAAGGAATTACTTACTTATGGACATTTCAAAATTTGGCAGCAACAATGACAAAATAAAATATAAATGAAGCTTTATTAATAAAAAAATGGAGTGATTTTACCTCTGGTTGGTAATTGATGGCCAAAACCACTTCAGTCACTCCAATAGCTTTGAGAGCTTCAATCTGGTTACAAATTATTTAGCCCATGGTTAAAATAGGGACCATACTGATCAGCCAGCTTGTCAATTTCATATGAAGGAAAAAATCTAATAGGTTGGAAAGATTCATACAACTATTAACTTGGTTTCCTCTTTTTGGAGCAAGAGAATAATTTATGTTAAAAATCCACTTGGTTTCATTATGACAAACTCAGATAGATGAACTAATAAATAGAATTTAATTCAAATTATACTTTGAAATTAAAGCAAGTCAGAGATAAAGCCTCACATTTGATGCCAATCCATAAAAAGAAAGAAAAGGAAAAAAAAGAATAAAGAAAAAAAAGAGAGGGGGTAGAGGGGTCTTATGCTGGATCTAGCACAACGCCATGGAAAAACTGTAACAAGAAAATGGGAGGGAAGAGAAAACCCAGTGAAGTGTCAAAAGACAACAGCACAAATTATTTCAAGAAAGAAGGGCATGCTGCAAAGACAGACCTGATGCAGTATCATGGGTTTGTTGGCAAATTCAACCAGCGGCTTTGGTGCACTGAGGGTCAAAGGCCTCAACCTTGTTCCAAACCCTCCAACAAGAATTAGTGCTTTCATGGTGACAGCCTAAATCCTTCTTTTCCTGTATTGTTAAACCCTCAGACTCAGCAAGTAGCTCATGCCAAATGTACATAATATGTAAGGAAAAAAAAAAAAAAAGCTTAAAAAACGGCTATCAATATCAAATAAAACCTTGTTCTTATTAGCTCTTCCGTTAACGTATAGTTGATAAACTCAAACCAACATCCCTTAATTTAAAATTGTGAACAAATTTAAATGGATCTTCAATCTTGACATAGTCACCAAATGCAGGTGCAAGTCAGTGTTTTTCTTAGAGGGAAATCTTCCAAGTAATAGACTAGTTGTGATTGATATAAACTAACTATGAATTTAATCATTTAACCATTATTCTGATAGCGATAATAAGGAAAACCTATATGTATGCTTCAGATGAATTAAGGATGCAAATTTACAGCCATTGCTGATTTCCTCAAATGTGCAAAACATCAAGAATTTAATTCTTAGTTATTTGTACAGGAAACAACATACGATAGACTAGCAACAATAATAAGCACCCAATTCATCAAATTTTGTTTTCCAGACAAAAAAGTTCACAAATTTATGCGCAGACAGAACAAATTTGAATCAAAATGTATTTCAGAACATACAATTTATATAGCAGTGACAATTTGTAGATTCCCAGAATGTTTTGGATAAAATAAAAGATTCCCAATTTACAATCAAAGGTAGATCAAAACGAAGTTAAGGGAGAAAATACTAAAACTCACAAAGAGAGAGAGCTGATGATCAACGTTCTGCTGAGACTGACAAAGGTTTCTTTTGATATAGGACTCTCTTGACGAATTTTTAGAAATTAGAAGCTTCCGAGGTCTAAAGTAACTGTCTAAAACTCTAAACTCAGTTTAATTTTTGAGGAATAAGAAATAGCGTGGAGTCTGCGTCATATATCCGAGTTGGCTAATGGTCATTGGGTGCTAGGTCGCTCAAGGAAAGACGAGTTTATTTTATTTTATAGATAGACAATAGAAATAGTGGTATACGAATATCCATCTATCTATTCTATGATTCTATCTACATATCTAATTAGATTAAAACTTTTCTTTGGATAAAAAATCTGATTATAATTTTTTCGTGTCCATTTTATTAAATTGAAAGAGAAATTGAGAAATATATATATATATATATATATATATATATATATATATATATATATATATATATATTTGTTTTCCAACCACAAAAGTACCTAGAGGTGCGATAAAAAAATTAGTTTACTTGTAAACGTATAATACTCATCACACCCTTAGGTTTTTTTTTTTTTTTTTTTTTTTTTTTGTGATTGGAAAATATATTAATCTGAAATTATAATTTACACAAATTATTAATCTTTATTCATAAAATAGAAAAGTCTCTAAGTACACACTCATGTGTGTGCTCAGATGTTAGTATTCCGTAATTATTATCCATTTTTGTCAAGTTTGTTTATATAGTAATCAACTTGTTATTGATTGGAAGATGATGCTATAATTTAGTCTTAACCTTTAAGGGGAAGGAAAAAAAAAGATTCTTTGGATAAATCTTTTAAATAGTGCATATATTGAAAATGCATAATGAAATTGTAACAATAAAACTACTTACAAAATACATGTGATGACCTTTGCAAAACCTATTATGAAGAAGTTGATGGATCAATGTAGGAAATTGAAAGATTTATATCAGGTAAAATTGTAAAATAATTTACTACATCGATCTAAAACATGGAATAGGTGAGCATACTTATAACATAAGCCAAGGTAAGCATGATTCATACAACATCAATACATGAGAACGATTTAATAATTAAGATTTATTTGTGTCATTTTGACATAGTACGTGAATCTAATTCTTACTAAACCACCAATATTGGGATAGTACATTCCTCTAATTCTTACTAAACCAGCAATATTGGGATATGACAACAAAGAGAGGTCTATCACAATCAATTACTCAGTGCACATTTGCTGAGTAATTGAGTACATAAGCTCCAAAGAGCGACATTAAGCTTGTTAAAGTCCATATCTATTCCTTCTTATGAGAGTTGTCTACTTATCTTTAATCCTAACATTTAGCTTCTTACTACACATTCTAAAGGGTTCACAATTCGACAAATAGATAATACTGGCATAATTAAAAGGAGCATTAGGAAAGCTATGGTTTTGATATTTAAAAAAAAAAAAAAAAAAATTATATCAAGAAGAAGGGGTCTTTAAATCACTAGGATTGAAAATGGAAACAATAGTGCGGAGAGACGAAGATATCCAAATGGGTATTTTTTAATTTTGGTGTAATTGTTTGTTCAATTCGTTTGTGTCACACAATTGAATTACCCTTTGGAATTTAGAAGCAATTATCTATCTTTAAATTAGCAGTGAACTTGAAATAGGATGTTATATGTGTAGTTGATTATGCTATTAATATAAGTTATATTTAATCCTAAAATTTAGTGTTTTAATCCTAAAATCTAGCCATGTACTACACATCCATAACAAAAAGTTAAAAAAAAAGTTTATATTTAAATTTAGCAACTACCCTTTTTTTCCTTTTACAGTAAAAGACTCAAATTTTTGTGGTTTTAGTTTTTCTTTTTCTTTTTGTTAAGGAAAGGCTTTAGATGTGCATCCATGTTGTTGTTGTTGTTGTTGTTTTTTTTTTTTTTTGGTGGTGGTGTTGTTGTTCTTTTATATTTATTTATGACAGCTATCAAGTTGAATATAATCCTAAAATGTAGTGTTTTAATCTTAAAATTTAGTAATGTAGTATACATCCATAATAAAAAGTTAAAAAGGGTTTATATTTAAAATTTAGCAACTATCTTTTTTTTTTTCTTTTCTTTTACGGTAAAAGGCTCACAGTTTTTTTGTATATTTATTTATTTATTTTGTATTAAAGGAAAGGTTCACAGTTTTCAATTTTTGTTTAATCCAAAAATTTAGTTTTTTAGTCCTAAAATTTAGCCACTTACTACACATCCATAACAAAAGTAAAAATGGCTTAAATTTAAAATTTATCAACTACCTTTAAATCTGAGAAAAAGTATGTAATTTATTTTTAATGTAGTTGTGGGGGAGCAAAAACTTGGGCCCTTGCATTGGGCTTAAGTCCCACATTTTATCAACCATACGTCCGAGGAGAAGAAATCATGGGGGAACCTCGTAACTAATAGTAGAGTATGTAAATGTCCAGGGATGTTGGTCCGAGAGGATTATCCTCCTCGGATTTGGCATATGTCAGTGAGGTGGGCCTTGTCTTACCCTAGTCCACCTTCCAGGAAGTTCCAGCGGTGAAGATAGACTACAAATGTACACGGAAGGGATAAGGATACAGAAATATCTAGGGAAAAAGCTGCTACCACCGCATTAAATGCGTTACAGCAGCTTCCCTGGCCGCATTAATGTGGAGAAGACCTCTGAACAGTGTTTTCGACCACCTTTACCCCCAGAAAATCAAAAAGCTGTGGGAGGGGAGACAGAAACTCAAGTACGAAGCTAGATGGTAGACAAGTGGACGGTAAGATTGAATAAAGAGGGACTATATAATGAAGTGAAACCTCCAGAAGATGGGGATCAGAAGATAGAAAGAAAGAACATTAGGGAAGAGTTACTGTAGCATCAGGAAGAACACCATCTGAAATAACCATTTTATCTAAGAACCTACCCCTCGGACACTACTTGAAATAACCAATTCATCCAAAACTTGCTCCTCGGACCTGAGATCATCACTTGCTTGTGTGTTTTATTCTCCTCGGACAAACTCCTAACCTCCATTAATTGTTGTAAAACCCTTTATCAGCCCAATTCTTTCGTCCACTCTCTTACAAATTTATTGTACTGGGCTTATTGGGCCTATCCCCTTTTTCTACCTGGGTTTGGGCTACGATTTGTGACCCTACAATTGGCGTCGTCTGTGGGAAGAATTAGCGCTAGTGAAGTATACAACAGTTATGGCGGGTTCAGGACCACGGCAGACCAGTCTACCTCATGCAGAATCAGGGAACGTCAATCAACAAGGCGAACTCCACGACCTTGAACAGGAAAATCACGTAGATAACCAACGAGAAGGTAGCTCACAAACGATCCTTGTTGATAGAAGTGGCTATTGACGAAGGGGCCATTTGGTGCAAGAGCACGCTGATGAAAAGGATTTGCAACGAGAAATAGAAGACTTGAAAAAGAAACTTCGTCGAGCACAACGAAATCAAACCCCTTCAAGTTATGATGTTTCTTCCAACGATGAAGGAGAGGACAGTTACAGGGAATTTTCAGAAACTCCACCCAGTGAATCTTATTCCTATGAAGAGGAACACTCTCACAAGAGGGGGAGAGAAAGTTCGTCTAGAAGGGGAGTGGGAACTAAGGTCATGAAGAAGGCTCTGAACCAAATTTCTAAGTCCCCCTTTACTCGGGGAATAGAAAGGGCAAAACTTCCCAGACGTTTTCACCAGCCTACGTTCTCCATGTACAACGGACGTACCGATCCTGTTGAACATGTAAGCCCATTCAAACAAAAGATGGCGGTCTACTCTCAGGACGAAGCTTTGTTGTGTAGAGTGTTTCCCTCTAGCCTAGGACCGATGCCAATGAGATGGTTCGACGGGTTGAGGACTAATTCCATCAGTTCCTTTAAGAAGCTCACTCAATCATTCTGTTCCCGGTTTATTACATGCAGCAGAGTCCCTCAACCCCTAGATTCTCTGTTGTCAATGACAATGAGGGAAGGAGAGTTTGTGAGGTCATATGCCGAAAGGTATTGGGAGATGTTTAATGAGATTGATGGGGATTTTGATGAAGTTGCTATCAGAACCTTCAAGGTCGGACTTCCCTTCGAACATGGTCTGAGAAAGTCCTTGACAGGGAAACCGGTCACCAGCTTGCAACAACTAATGGATAGAGTGGATAAGTATAAAAGGATAGAAGATGATCAACAACAGCAACAACAAGGAAAAGGGAAAGCTAAGCTTGTCCCTCAAGAAAGGAGAGAATTTAGGCCGGACAGATACAATAATAACCGGCCGAGAGGGGATTATACTGAGCAGCAGATATCAAGTAACAGCCAGGTAGCCGGAGCTGTATTCCGAGAGCCCGTGCACCAGGTCCTGGAAAAGGTTAAAAATGAGCCCTTCTTTAGATGGCCCAATAAGATGATGGGAAACCCTGAAAAGAGAAACCGAAATCTCTATTGTCAATATCATAGAGACCATGGTCACACTACCGAGGACTGTAGAAGTTTGTGGGATCACCTTGACCAACTTATCCGAGAAGGTAAATTGAAACAGCTGTTGCATCATTCCAGCAGTTTGGGTGGTCAGACTGATACTCGACCGGAAAGGGAGAATCCTCCAAGAACCCTTCTTGAAACTATCAACGTTATCTTTGCGGTGCCTGGCAGAACAGGGTCGTGCCCCTCCAGAGTAATGTCCGTGGCTCGCCTGTACCCTGAGGATGATTCCCGCGAGCCGAAGAGAGCTAAGTTAAATCGGTCCCTAGTCATGGGATTCTCGGACGAGGACAAGATCGGAACTGTTCAGCCTCATGATGATGCTTTAGTGATTACCCTCCGAATCGAAGGCTATGATGTAAAGAGAGTAATGGTGGATCAAGACAGTGCAGCCGAGATCATGTATCCTGACCTCTTCAAGGGGCTGAACTTAAAAACTGAAGATCTGACACCTTATAATTCCCCTCTAGTAAGTTTTGAGGGGAAGATTATTATCCCAAAGAGACAAGTCAGACTATCAGTGCAAACCGGATCGGAGATAGTGGAGGTCGATTTCATAGTGGTAGATGCATACTCCCCTTATACGGCAATCGTTGCTAGACCTTGGCTTCATACTTTAGGAGCAGTCTTTTCCACCCTGCATCAGAAGGTCAAATACCCATCTGGAGGCAAGATAGAAGAAATACTGGGTGATCAAACCATGGCGCGACAATGCATGATAGCAGCCATCCGACACAAGCCTGAAGCAGAATCTGTGACTCATAGAGAAGAGTTATAACAGTTAAAACCCCCAATGTTATCTAGTGGTGGGGTGTCCGATGAGGTGAAGTGTGAAGATCTTGTAAAAGTCACAATAGGAGATGACCCGGAGAAATTTTTTCAAGTCGGATCTCAACTACCTCAGCAGGAGAGGGAGGAATTGGTAGAGTTCCTTAAACGAAACATCGATGTCTTTGCATGGAATGCTTATGAGGCTCCAGGAGTAGACCCAGACTTCATTTGTCACCATTTGAATGTTAATCCGTTGATGGCTCCCAAGAAGCAGCTCCCTCGTCGGCCATCTAAAGAGCATGCAGAAGCAGTCCGTCAGGAAGTGACGAAGCTCAAGCAGGCAGGGGCTATCAAGGAAGTCTTATATCCCGAATGGTTGGCAAACACCGTAGTGGTCAAGAAAAAGAGTGGGAAGTGGCGAGTATGTGTTGATTTCACAGATCTAAATAAAGCTTGCCCTAAAGATCCATTCCCCATGCCCAAAATCGATCAGCTGGTAGACGCCACAGTCGGCCATCCTCGGATGAGTTTCTTGGACGCGTTTCAGGGTTATCATCAGATACCTTTAGCATTGGATGATCAAGAAAAAACTGCTTTTGTTACGCCAGTGGGGAACTACCACTACAAAGTGATGCCTTTTGGTTTGAAGAATGCAGGTTCCACTTATCAGAGAATGATGACGAGGATGTTCGAATCATTACTAGGAAAAAATATGGAGATTTATATAGACAATATGGTGGTGAAGAGCAAAAAGGTGTCCGAGCACCTTGGAGACCTTCAAGTTGTCTTCGAAATTCTCAGAAGCTATAAACTACGTTTAAACGCCTCCAAATGCTCATTTGGTGTAGGATCGGGCAAATTCTTGGGTTACATGGTTACTCATAGGGGAATTGAAGTCAATCCCGACCAGATTAAGGCCATCACCGATATGCGAACTCCTCGGAACCCGAAAGAGGTGCAAAAACTAACTGGAATGGCCGCTGCTTTGAATAGATTCATATCTCGGTCGGTAGATAAGTGCTGACCTTTCTTCCTATTGATCAACAAATGGAAGGACTTTGAATGGTCAACGGAATGTGACGTAGCCTTTCAGCAACTCAAAGACTATCTAGCTCGACCGCCGGTCATGTTGAGTCCTGAGCCAGATGAGGTTCTTTTTGCCTATATTGCTGTGGCCTCCTATGCGGTAAGCTTGGTGTTGATAAGAGTAGATAACAGCGTACAGCGGCCAGTGTACTACGTGAGTAAATCGTTGCACGAGGCGGAAGTGCGCTACCTTCCACTGGAAAAAGCCATCCTGGCAGTGGTGCTTGGCACGCGCAAGTTGCCTCACTATTTCCAAGCACATACGGTGATTGTTCTTACACAACTCCCACTAAAGACCATACTTAGAAGTGCAGATTACACGGGAAGGATAGCCAAGTGGGGTACAATTCTGGGAGCTTTTGATATCAAGTACATGCCTCGCACCTCAGTGAAGGGACAAGTACTCGCCGACTTGGTGGCAGAATTTACCGAACCTGAAGCGATTGGATTACTAGCACAGGGGGAAAAGGATGAAAAACTGGTCGGTAGTATCTCCCAATGTTTCCCTCCGACGTGGGAAGTGCATGTAGATGGAGCATCAAATCAAAAAGGTGCAGGGGTTGGATTAGTATTGACGTCTTCCGAGATGGTTACCATTGAAAAGTCTCTGAGGTTAGACTTTCCTGCCACGAATAACGAAGCGGAGTATGAAGCTTTATTAGAGGGAATGGCTATGGTCCTAAGGATGGGAGGAAAGTCCATAAAACTCTTCTCGGACTCAAGGCTAGTTGTCGGTTAAGTAAAAGGGGAATTCGAAGCCAAGGACGAAAGAATGCGAGGTTATCTTAGCCAAGTTAAGATTATGCAGATGGAATTTGAATCCTTTAGCTTGCTACATGTCCCAAGAAGTGGCAACGCGCATGCAGACTCTTTGGCCACGCTTGCAACCTCCTCGGCACAGAACTTGCCTCGCATTATCCTCGTTGAAGACCTGCATCGACCCTCGACAACAGCGAACGTAGTTCAAATCAATCAAGTGAGAACGGGGCCAAGTTGGATGGATCCTATCGTGCAATTCTTAAAGGAAGATATTCTGCCCGAAGAGAAAATCGAAGCTGACAAAATAAGAAAGAAAGCTACTAGTTATTGGCTGTCGGAGGACAGCAAGCTATATAGGCGTTCCTTTTCTGGGCCTTATTTGCTATGTGTTCATCCTGATCAAACTGAATTACTCTTGGAAGAGGTGCATGAAGGAATCTGTGGAAGCCATACTGGAGACAGATCCTTAGCGCATAGGGCCATTACACAAGGTTATTGGTGGCCGAACATGCAGAAAGAAGCTTTGGAATATGTCAAAAAGTGTGATCAATGCCAGCGGTACTCACCAGGTATACACTAGCCAGGGGGGGTCCTCAATCCATTATCTAGTCCATGGCCATTCGCTCAATGGGGCTTAGATATCATCGGACCATTCCCTAAAGCTGTGGGAAACAAGAAATATCTCATAGTCGGCACTGATTATTTTACAAAGTGGGTTGAAGCAGAACCTCTAGCCAATATCCGAGATGTGGATGCGAAAAGATTCGTCTGGAAAAGCATCATTACTCGGTTCGGCGTTCCTCGTGTACTCATCTCAGATAATGGACTCCAGTTTGATAGCAAGATGTTCAGAAATTATTGTGGCGAGCTGGGGATTACTAACAGATATTCTACTCCGGCTTACCCTCAAGGGAATGGACAAGTTGAAGCTGTGAATAAAGTCATACTAAGTGGATTGAAGAAAAGATTGGATGATGCAAAAGGAAAATGGGTGGAAGAGCTTCCGCATGTACTCTAGACGTACAGAACCACGCCTCGTAGGTCCACCGGAGAGACCCCTTTTTCAATGACTTATGGAGCTGAAGCAGTCATCCCTTTGGAATCTGGGTTCCCGACGACGAGAACAAGTTCATTCAATCCAAAAGACAACGATGAAAACCTAGCAAGAGGTCTAGACTTGATTGATGAAAAAAGGAAAAACGTGATGGTTCAATTGGCCCATTATCAACAGAAGTTGAAGCGAGGTTATGACGCCCACGTAAAGACAAGACCTTTGGCCCCAGATGACCTGGTGCTGCGCAAAGTTGTGGGCTCGGAAAAAAACCCAGCGTGGGGAAAATTGGGGCCGAATTGGGAAGGACCATATCGTATCACCTCCAACGCTGGTACTGGAGCATATTTCTTGGAAGACCTGGACGGACTTGTAGTACCCCGCCCTTGAAATGTCAATAACTTGAAAAGGTATTATTATTAATAAATGTGTATTTGATCAATATTCGTTCTTTATGTGAAATATGTATGCCACTCTTGCAGTTCTATGAGGTGTTTAAACTTAAATCCAATCATGCATGAGTCCTCGGACCAGATGATTTTGGTTAGTTAGCACTCTCGCCGTTCTATTAGGTGTTTAAACTTAAATCCAATCATGCATGAGTCCTCGGACCAGATGATTTGGATTAGTTAGCACTCTTGCAGTTCTATGAGGTGTTTAAACTTAAATCCAATCATGCATGAGTCCTCGGACCAGATGATCTGGGTTAGTTAGCATTCTTGCCGTTCTATCAAGTGTTTAAACTTAAATCCAATCATGACTGGTGACCTCTGACCAGATGATTTGGGTTAGTTAACACTTGCTCTAATTTCCTTTTAAGTATTCAAACATAAGCATAAGTGTATGATTTAAATTTCCTGTTAAGTTTGGTTATATTTATTCGGTTCGTATATTAACCCAATTTCCAGAACTTTTTAATCAAATTAGTCATTCATATAACACAAGTAAAAGAGAAAATGAAATGACAGCAGAAGGATTCACCATTACTTGTCATAACACGTAAAACAAAAGGAATATATCTTCATTAATAATGAGAACACAGTACAAGTCTTTAAAACAGTAAACATAGAAAACAAAAGCAATACTAAAACTAATATTCTAAGCTTTTGTCTTGAGAGCTTGGAGGTCAGCTACTCGTTCGGACTGAGAAGGGGCAGTATCTGAAGCTTTGCCCTTATCCTGTTCTTGGTTATTGTCCTTACCCTGGGAGGCCTCAACTTTCTTCCCTTGACCAGCATCTTGGTGGGAATCTGTTGAGACTTCCACAGGAGCAGGAAGAGCTTGATTTGTTGCAGGGACTTCAGATACTGGGGCTGGTTGCTCTAGGGGAGGAGAGTCAGAACCTGGGAGCGCCTGGATATCGGGATCATAATATACGCTCTCAGGCCGTCTGAGGCTAGAATCAGCAAGGACCCTAGCTGCATCAAGGGCTTTTTCCCAAGTGATGTCGCAGTAGTCCCTGGCGACGGCAGAAAATTCTTCAGTCAGCCTGCTCTGAGTCTCTTGCACCCCCAGAGCATACGAGGCCTGCTTCTCGGCCTCTGCTGCCTCCTTCAGAAGTTGTGCAGCTTCCCTGGCCTTGCGAAGCTCTTCGCGGAGCTCTTTCACCACCTGCCTTTCTGTTTCCAGATTGATTTCGCAGAGGTGTAATTCGCTACGAAGGGTCTCGGCCTGCTTCTCAGTCGTCTTTAAGCCCGCTTCGGCACTGGCCTTATCCTGGAGAGCTTTCTTCACTTGGTTGGCCATCTGTTTTTGTTTGTCTTTCAATGCATTCAGATGAGCCTCCGCGGTCTCTCGGGCGTCGTGGGCAGCCCTCGTCTCATCACGAGAATTCTTCACCCACTCCTCAGCCACGTAAACTTGTTGCGTGACCTATTATGCACAGTGATGAAGTGGCTTAGATTTAAAAAAATAATAATAATAATAATATGCAAGTAAACGAAAATGAAAGAAGAATGAATAGAATTACTTACCATAGCCAAGTCCCTTTTTAGGGAAAGAAAGAGGTCAGGATGATTGAAACTCCTGTAGGCCGCCATATCTTGAGGTAGGAGGAGGGGCTGTTGCAGAACCTCAGCCATCCGGCCTGCATGACCACCACGAAAGTGCCTAAGTGAGGCATCCATCGCGATGGGCGCACCGTCAACCTCTAGTACGGGTGACCAAATTCATGGTGACCGACGTACTTGGGCCACTGGGGGCTCCTCTCGGCTGTCTACGGAGTGGGACCTCCTACTCCTGTGTTCATGCGCTTGTCTGGCCTGCTTAGTTCCTTTTGATGGGCCCAACTCCCCCTCCTCAGCAGACTCTACTGGCCTTTTTCTCCTCAAATCTGGATTAGGTTTTAGACCGAGGTCTGCAGGAACCTGGGGAGGAGGAGGAGGAGGATTTGCAGGTTGTTTCGACTTATTTTTCTCTTGGGGGGATGACGCCTTATTCCTATTCCGCATCAGTTCTTTCAGACTGGGACCAGTCTTGGGAGCCATTTCTTCCTCCTCGTCTGATGTATCGGCAATGTATGTTACTACCTGAGCAGGAGTTTGCACACACGAATGCTCGTCCGCCCTTTCTTCGGCCTCCGACCCAAGGATTGTTTCTTCAAATCTGAATTTGTCAATCTCTTGTTCGAGGGAGGAAGAGGAAGCTGTGCCTTCTCGGAGGATGGCCTCCCCAAGGGGTACTTTGTGTAACGGTTGGGCAACAATGGGTATCCCCTGTGGGATGGGATGGTCAACAGGAGGAAGATCGTATGGGGCGAGAAAGTTTGGCCAAGATACGTCTATGCGCGCCAAACGATGGTCTCCTGCTCGGATGGAATTGTCGACATCTAAAAACGACCTTGAAATTGGCTCAAAGTCCAAAATAAGGTGAACTGCCCGAAGCTGCCCGTCGTCGTTCACAAAGATTTCCGATCTAAGCAGATAGTTCAATGCTGGAACGTTGATCAGGCTAAGCTTAGGGTTGGTGAAAAATTTATCTGTCAAGCAAACAAATCACACAGTTAAGAGCCTCGGCAACAAAAAAAAAAAAATATAAAATAACTAAACAAATAAATGTAAATGTATTAAAACAATATCTAAGTAATGTAAAGAGAAACCAAGTACTCCTCAAATCTGAAGTTAGAAATCCTAAATCTAGGTTGCTCCACCTGGTTCCCCAGCCTTGGTTGGGCAGGCTAGGCCGTCACTCCAAGGCCCCGACAAGATAAGGAAGTCGTCTTTCATCCCCTTGTTAGATTTGGGGAGGCAGGAGATCAGTTTGACCACGCTATTACGGGACTTAAGGTAAAAGCCTGCCCGAGCCTCTATATGGCCTTCATATAGATGGGCGACGTCGTGCCAAGTCAATCCTAGCCCCAGATGTCGGTTCAAAGCGTCGATTGATCCTAGGACTCTAAAAAAGTTGGGGGCACATTGGTAGGGGCAGAGTCTATGGGCACGAAGGTAATCCCGTGTAATCCTACCCATGGGGATGGTCATGCCCCCTTCTATGAAGGCAATCATAGGGATTACCACCTCTCCTACTTTCCGGTCAAACTCCACCCCCTCTGTTGTGCAGTGACGTACCACCACCTCCTGAGGAATGTGGTACTTTTCTTTGAATAATTCTATCAGGGCCGGAGTGTGTACTAAACGCTTAAATCTACCCATTGTTAGCTTGTGGAATGTGGAGTGGTTAGCCGAGGAGGTTAGCCGAGGAGATAGTAGAAGTTCGGAGTGCGAAACTTACGTAGGGCTGGGTACGGACTGATCTTCTTGTCTCTGGAGGATCTTTAAACTCTCTCTTGTGAAGGTATGGTGGATGCCTAGATACAAACGCTCTGAAATAGCAAACTCTGATAAGAAATGGAAAAAATATCGTCTGAAGGTTTTCATAGTTGGGGCGAAAAAAGGAAGAGACACAATCCCGCCCAAATATTGAAGATGAGATCTGAACCGTTGGATTTGTATTCCACCGTTGGATGTCTGGAGCGAAACGCAGTCCTAAGCGTTTAATGATGATTGTGCGAGTTCCCAAGCGTCAGAAGCTCTCGTGAAATGGCAGAAATGACCCTTACACGTGCTTGGGTTTAAATATCCTTATGGACTACATTGTAATTACGGATGTACATCAAAATCATAATTTTTCTCCTCGGATAAGAGGGAAAAATTAGAATTTTGAGGGGCTATTGTGGGGGAGCAAAAACTTGGGCCCTTGCATTGGGCTTAAGTCCCACATTTTATCAACCATACGTCCGAGGAGAAGAAATCATAGGGGAACCTCGTAACTAATAGTAGAGCATGTATATGTCCAGGGATGTTGGTCCGAGAGGATTATCCTCCTCGGATCTGGTATATGTCAGTGAGGTGGGCCTCGTCTTACCCTAGTCCACCTTCCAGGAAGTTCCAGCGGTGAAGATAGACTACAAATGTACACGGAAGGGATAAGGATACAGAAATATCTAGGGAAAAAGCTGCTACCACCGCATTAAATGCGTTACAGCAGCTTTCCCGGCCGCATTAATGTAGAGAAGACCTCTGAACAGTGTTTTCGACCACCTTTACCCCCAGAAAATCAAAAAGCTGTGGGAGGGGAGACAGAAACTCAAGTACGAAGCTAGATGGTAGACAAGTGGACGGTAAGATTGAATAAAGAGGGACTATATAATGAAGTAAAACCTCCAGAAGATGGGGATCAGAAGATAGAAAGAAAGAACATTAGGGAAGAGTTACTGTAGCATCAGGAAAAACACCATCTGAAATAACCATTTTATCTAAGAACCTACCCCTCGGACACTACTTGAAATAACCAATTCATCCAAAACTTGCTCCTCGGACCTGAGATCATCACTTGCTTGTGTGTTTTATTCTCCTCGGACAAACTCCTAACCTCCATTAATTGTTGTAAAACCCTTTATCAACCCAATTCTTTCGCCCACTCTCTTACAAATTTATTGTACTGGGCTTATTGGGCCCATCCCCTTTTTCTACCTGGGTTTGGGCTACGATTTGTGACCCTACAGTAGTAAATTAATAATTATAAATAAAAAATGTAAATTGAATTTCACATAGAATCATACAAATGATAAATATAGTTTCTGTTACCAAAAAGAAAAAGAAAAAAATTACAACAATTTCTTAGATAACAACCACTTCATGTGAGGTTTGAATCTCACCTAAACTTATCTAATATTCCATTCCAATGCCTCCTCAATGCAATCCAATAAATTTGTGCATATGTCAATCTCAAAGAGATATAAAAGAGTTATGGTTAAATATAAGGTTATCATAATTTTGAATAAACCAAGTATATTAAATATATATTTTTTAAAGAGTAAATTATAATCAACAATGGTTTTGAATGACTCTTTTTGTCCACAAACACTTTGAATTACACTTTGACTTTGAATGGCTTGTGGTAAATAAAACGTTTTTGTGATTTTTTGTTAAATGAAGGAAAACAAAGAAAAAGCCTTATATCCAGTTCCTATAAAAATAAAAATAAAAATCCTTGAAAAAAAATATATAAAAGAAAAAAATAGTTTGTGTTCTGAGGGATTACAAACTCAAAACATGTTCCAGTTCTACAACTTACACACCAAACAAAGTTAAATTAAAAAAATAAAATCACTTTTAAAGAAAACAAATTTAAATTAAAAACACACCCCTAACAAACTGTCCCCAAAACCAAGAACCACTCGTTCCATTTTAAGAAGTAAGGTGAAACACCACGAACAAAAGTGCCCACAAATATGAGAATCAAGTGCCATATTTTCACCAATACCAATATACTACCAAGTAGCGTAATCCCCTTATAAAAAAAAAAAAAAAATATATATATATATATATATATATATATATATATATATATAAAAAAGGAAATTTCTATAAAAAAAAGGTTTGTGTTTGATTCTAGAAAAAATAAATAGAAAGAGCCCTTGCCAATATACTTTCTCAAGCAAAGCAGCCAATTCAAGCACAAACGGGGAATAAGCAACTATCAAAAGAGCCCTTACCAATATACTTTCTTAAGCAAAACAACCAGTTAAAGCACAAACGGGTAATAAGCAACCGTCAAACACCCCTTGAATACTTTTCGGCTATGGCAGGTATGAACTAAAAGAAAGTCAATGATAAACAAAACAAAAGAAACAAAAACTTGCAAAAGATAAAACTTGAAAAGCCGTTGAAGACTTTAACAAAGACTGTTAAAACTGTTTAGAAACCAAATTTGAAAGTAGAAGAAGAAGAAAGAAGAGGAAGTAGAACTAAACTGAACGACTTTAATCTAAAGATAAACTGAATGTCTTTAATCTAAAGAAGAATGGGAGAAACTGACAAAGTGTATGTGAGTTTGTAAATTTTAAAGTATAAGAGTTTTAATTTAAATATTTATCCCTGTAGTTGAAAACTTGTAAGTGGGTATAATGAGGGTATTTTAAGTATTAAAATTGAGGAATCTAAATAAGGAAAGACCCTTAAATACTAGCCTTATCACAAGCGCTACGCGCGTGTGGTGAGGCTATTTTTTTTTTAGCCAAAAAAAAAAAAAATCTTGTGTTTTTATTTTGTGAATCTAATTTACAAGTTTTTTTTTTTTGGAAAAAAGAATCTAATTTATAAGTGGATAAAGCAATTTGAAAAATTACAGGAGAGTAGTCATATTTTTTGGGCAATGTTTTAGTGGGAGTTAGAGTTGTATTTTTACCGGAATGTTCTTTAGTTTTGTTTTTACTTAAACATAGAGGTGTAGGGACATTTTTGAACTAATAAATGAGGAATCCAAACTGGGGAAACCCCTTAAATAGTACTCCCTTCATCCCACTTTTTTTGTCTTCTATTCCATTTTGAGATATCCCAAAATATTGTCCTGTTTCTAAAAATAAAAGTCATTAATTTATTAATATTCCTATTATACCCTTATTAATTTACTAATTTAATTTTTTGATAAATTTTTTTAATGAAAGTTTTGGAAACTTATACATTTTTAAAAAGTAGACAAGACAATAAATGATGTTCCCTTAAAAAGTTTGACTTTTCAAACAGGATAAAAAAAATGGGACGGAAGTAGTAGTAGTAGTAGTATATATATATATATATATATATATATATATATATATATAAAGGTTTCAACTTTCACTTTGCATATATTAACTTCATTATTCTAAAGAAAAGTTAGAATGAAGTTTACTGATTTGGAACAAATATGGCAACTTGGCAAGAGAGGAATCAACTCTAAAATAGGTACATACTATCCAGTCTATCATTTAATCAAACAATTTTTTAAAATTTCATTCTCTATCCCTCGATCAAACAATTGATGATACATCTCTTACATTTTTATTAGTTGCACAGAATGGAAAGGTCAGCCACTAGGATGGAGGTAATGCTCTTTCATTCTATTTACTCTTCAAATGATTTTATATATTGGTAGATATTTATTCAGTTTGGATTAAAAAAAAAAAAGAGTGCAAAATTGAAGAAGGATAGATAAGAATTTTAATATTTAAAGAGTTTTGGTTTGTCAATTCCCCTCATGTTGCTCCAAAATGGTTAACTGATGCCCAAATTTATGTTGTCAAACTCACTCTCTCACACTACCTACTTAAGACCCTCTCTCACTTGTTGACGATGTCACTGTGTAGTCCATAAGTTATTCCTTATTCATTTTTCTTTCCATTTTTTTTAAACTTAAATTAGATCACATTATCTTTTGAACCATGTTTTTCATATATTTGTTGAATTACTTGAGGATTTGTTTAATTTTTTGTAGTTGTATAATTTAATTACATGTAGTTAGGGTTTTAGAATAGTTTGAAGATTTCTTTTCCTTTGTCTATCTTAGAGGTTTATCGGCATTATGATTTGGAAAGTCAATCTTCCAATGTTTTGTGCAAACAATTTTTAAATTTCAATTATTTATGAAAAAAAAAATTTATTTGTTACTTTCTCAAAATATACAAATTGAAATTACATCCCAATGGTGTAAATTGTGGTTTATTCTTCTTTCTAGTTTTACAGATTCACTAACCATAAAATTCTACAAACCAACAAAGAATTTAAATCTTCTTTTCCTATGGGTGTTGGAAATTCAACCCACTTTATTAATATCAATATTAAAATAAAGTATAATATGTCTCTTATGTTTTTAAAGGTGAGGCATTAGGGCCTTGGATTAAAACCATGGGCTTAAATCTCATTCTACTTTGAGTTTGTTAAGTTATTATAGTTGTTAGATGTCTTTTTAATAAATTTTCTTATTGATTGTATTACATTTTTTGTGCTTCAATTCCTTTGTCATTGTGAGAAACGAGAGGCTCAGAATATTATTTCTCAAAGTAATAACTCAATAGCTAATATCACACCCCCTAGATCGAGAGTTTTATATTTTGGGTTGCCATTTTTTATATTTATGTATATATTTATGTTTATGTTTATGTTTATGAAGTTTTTATATAATAATTGTTATTAAAACAGATTGTCCCTTACATTAATAACTATTTAGAATTTCTTAAGTGGTAAATAAAAGTAAACGTGATATGTTAGAGTAGATTAAGAATCTTCTTAAAATATAAGCAAAAATGCAAAAGCGACCCTCTAACTTTCACATTTTTTCATTTCAGTTCTCTAACTTTCAGTTTTGTCAATTCAGTCCTTTAACTTTCAATTTTTGTCAATTCAAGGCTCCGTTACAAATTTGTTATTGCTGCCAAAATGACGCCGTTTTGCATTTTTATTTTATTTTATATAATTCAGAATTAAAAGAAAAATCTGGAAAAAAAGAAAAGAAAAAAGGACAACTTTCTAAACTTTCTATGTTTCTTTCAAAGAACAAAGCAATCTGTTATTTGATATCTTAGATTCCGAGCGAAAGGCTTTACAAGAACTGAGGCAAATCGTCGAGGAAGCTCTGGACACTAAACAGTTCACTCAAAAGCAGGAAGGCCAAGTGGAGGAAAACAAAGTAGAAGAACAAGAAGGAGAAATATCCATCTGGGGTATTCCTCTTCTTAAAGATGACAGTAGCGATGTGATTCTTCTCAAGTTCTTACGAGCCAGGGATTTCAAGGTGAGAGATTCATTGTTGATGATCAAGAACACAATCAAATGGAGGAAACAGTTCGGGATTGATGCACTTGTGGGCGAGGACCTTGGGGATGAGTGGGATAAAGTGGTGTTCATACATGGATATGACAAAGAAGGATATCCAGTGTGTTACAATGTTTATGGCGAGCAGGGTGGCGAGGTTTCTCGCCGCTAGTGAACTCAGTCGCTCTCTCTCTCTCTCTCTCTCTCTCTCTCTCTCTCTCTCTCAAACCGGCTCACTCTCTCCCTCTCTCTCGGACTCAAAGCTAGGGATTTGATTCTTGAATCCTTTTTTTTTTTTTTGATTCAAGGAAGGGGAACGACGTTGTAATTCCCCTTAATGGTTTTTTTTTTTTTCCATATTTTTCTTTTAATTCCGAATTAAAAAAAAAAAAAAGAAAAAAAAGAAAAGAAAAGAAAAACAACAATAACAACAACATGCAAAACTGCATCGTTTTGGCACTAGTAATGGCAATAGTAACAGATTTGTAACGGAGTCTTGAATTGATAAAAATTGAAAGTTAGAGGACTGAATTGACAAAATTGGAAGTTAGAGGACTGAAATGAAAAAATGTGAAAATTAGAAGGTCAGTTTTGCATTGTTTCCTAAAATATGATAGCAACAAATTTAGATATGAAAAAAAGAAAAGAAAAAGTCGTTGAGCACAAATATAATTCAGGTATACTTTAATTTTTCTTTACCTTTGGTTTTGAATATTTGGGTTATTTACAAATTTAAGCATTCTAGCATATCCAAGCCTTTAAGAATCACATATCTCTGAGAATTATTGCTATTGGTTTGTGTTTTCTGCTTAATTCTGCTGGAATACTGACCAGTGGCTTAGATTCTCTAATATAATTTTTATTTCAACAAAACTAAGCGTAGGAACAAGTCTGTGTTTTATGAGAATAATTGTATTGACATTGTTTGTATGTGAATATTTTAAGTTGAGTGAGAGCCATGTTCTAATATGGCTTTTATGTGAATTTCAAAATTAAATAAAGACCTGACAGGCTATTAAATAAGTTTTATGTTAGAAAGAACAACATTTATGATGCTTGAAATTAAATAGCCTATAGCAAAAAATAGCCCATATAAATTGATCAAAGATCATCTATGTGAGTTGGAGTGTTCTCACTGATTGATTAAGGAGGAATTATTAAGATTCCCACACCGAGGGAGAATTTTCTTCCCAAGTATCACAGGTCCAAGCCCCACCTGCAACCCCACTCTAAGAAGCAAGTTTTGCAACCAGTTTTGATTTAATTCTAAGAAATCATCCTCCATAAACAGAACTGCACCTGGCAAACCCCCCCTTGCAATCCCACACTAAGAAGTAAGTTCTACAACCAGTTTTGTTTTAATTCTGAGAAATCATCCTCCTTATATAGAATTGCACCTAGCAAAATCCCTGTTACAAAATTTTTTTTACCGTTTCTCAAAAAAAAGATATATATATATATATATATTTTTTTTTTACCATAATTAGCATGATCTAATATGCTAAACATTAAAAATTATTTTCGACACTAAGAAAGTCTAACGTGTTTTCAAAAAATGTTTTATAATAATTGGCATTATCTAATATACATGTATATGTATATATATATATATATATATTTTTTTTTTTTTTTTTTTTTGTTGAGAAGAAGATGTGTGTGTGTGTATTTAGAAGAATTTATTTGTATATATTTATGTTTATTTTATGAAGTTTTTATATAATAATTGTAATTAAAACATATGGTTCCTTATATTCATAACTCTTTAGGATTTCTTAAGTGGTAAATGAAAGTAAACATGATATGTTAGACTAGATTAAGAATCTTCTTAAAATATAACAAAAACAAATTTAGATATGAAAAAAAAGTCATTGAGCATAAATATAATTCAGATATACGTTAATTTTTCTTTACCTTAGGTTTTGAGTACTTGGGTTATTTACAAATTTAAGCATTCTAGCAAATCCAAGCCTTTGAGAATCGTTGTATCTCTGAAAATTATTGCTACTGGTTTGTGTTTTCTGCTTAATTCTGTTGGAATACTGACTAGTAGCTTAGATTCTCTAATAAAATATGTATTTCACAGAATTAAGCACATGTATAGGTCTCTATTTTATGAGAATCATTGTATCTACATTATTTGTATGTGAATTTTTTAAGTTGGGCGAGAGACATCTTTTAATATAGCTTTTATGTGAATTTCAAAATTAAATAAATTTAAAATATATTCACTAGGAGATTATTTAATCAATAGAGTTTAATGCTTAGTAAATTTAACAATAAATGAAGTACTAAAAGAAAAAAGGGTTTGGTTTACCTCAAGTATTTTTTTAACTGGAATCTCCATTTTGTTTTAATGAGAAATTTTCACATCACTCATTATCTAAATAAAATGTAAAGATTAAAACCAACTACCGCTTATTATCCAAGAAAAAAAAGGTGTAGACTTCAAACAATTAATGATTTATCAAAGCAAGCATTCATATGTAATTTGTTGGTAGAATTAATAGAATATTAGTTCATATGGTAAGTTTCAAATCATAGTCAACCACAGCACTTGTTAGAATTAGAGCTAATAAAAAAAAGGTTAGATATATTAACCTATCAAAAAGAAAAAGTTAGATATCTTAACAAAATGAAACTAGTGTATGTATGGGACTATTATATAAATAAAATATAATATAAACTTATAACGTACCTACTTTATAATAATTTTTCTTTAATTGGGAGAGTGTACATATAAATAAAATAAAATATAAATTTATAACATCTACTTCATGATAATTGCTCTTTAATTGGGAGTATGCATGAATTGGCATAAAGTGTTGAAACTTGACGACAACAAGGCAATATGACAACAAAGGCAATGTCAAGTTTAGTAAATGCGGCATATTGAAGAGAACCAACCAAACTATGAGATTGAGTAGAATCAAAGAGAGGTGAAGTAGTGGAAATGCATAAAGTAGAGGAGGAGGAGGAGACGGGGGATGGAGCAAGGCTTTGAATTAGACATGTGAAATTTAGCCAAGAGTTCGAGAATGCATTTCCATTGATGAACAATAACCAAAGGGACATGTAATCAACTTGAAGACCCAAAAAATACTGGAGGGGCCCTAAGACCTTGAGCTCAAAATGTGTTGAGAGTTGATAGATATGGGCAGTAATAACAGATTGAACATTGCGTGTGGTATATAACAATATCATCAACGTAGAGAAGTAGATAGACACATCTTGGATTGCCAAAAGACAAAGAGGCTTGGATATAATTATTACCTTTTTTTTTTTCGTCTCACCTTTAAAAAAAAAAAGCTAAATTATTTATTTTTGTATCACATTTTAATAAATAAGTTAAAGAGAAGTACAAGATGTCAAATTCACTATCTTTAACATTATGTTGTTTTACACACACTCCAAAAAACAACTGAAATCGTGATTTTATCCCAAAAAGCAATTGCATTCGTAAAATTAATATTTCAATTGCTTTTTAAGGTATGTGTAAACTGTGTAAAATAATTTGTGTGTAATAAACAGTATTATTTTTAAACACATTTTCATTGCACAAACATGTAACACCCCATCTTTGTTTGTTTGTTTGTTTTTTTTTTTTTTTTTTTTAACCTTCAAGGGTTGTCAACCCCATTTTCCAACTCTTTCCCTTTTGTGTAAAAGCAAATCCTCCTCAAATCATAAGCAATTCATCTTTTATTTATGTTTGCTTCTGAATTTTTTTTTCCTTTGTGTAAAGTTCTTGTAATCAAAGCCAAGCATGCATGTCTTTGTTCAAGAACGCCACATTTTTTTTTGGTGGTAATCAAAGCCAAGCATGGTGAACTTAGACCTCTAAGAATATTATTGTATTCCAATATTTGACGGATGTTTTGAAATACTGAAATTGGTAAAATGTAAAGTAAAACATTTCTACTTTTCTAGTAAAACATGAGACTTTAATTTGTTCATGCACAAGTGATAATGAAAATGCGGCATGCTATACTTCTCCAACTAAAAAGATACAGATGAACCGGCTCGTCTGTCATTAGATCCCATATATTATCGTTGCATTTGTGTAAACGTGCTTACAAATTCTCCAGTTTCTTATACATGCTTACTTTTCTTAGAAACTTTAGATTGTCCTACTGACTTCGAGACCATAACTCACAAGTTATTAAAGAAGTACCAATATACACCTAATAAGTAGCAGAAACCTCACTACAAACAATACCAATAATGTACTCAATCTCATCAGCAACTTCTTTCATTGACGGCCGGTTTTGCCTATGCTCATCCAAGCACGCTGCTGCTAGAGATCCCAGTGCCTTCATAGTCTCCAATTCTACCTTCCTAGCGCCTTCTTTAAGCATTGGAGCGATTGCATACATGAGCTTCTCTTCTCTCAATATCTTCTTCATAAAAACAACCAAGTTCACATCTTCATCTTCTCTGTTGAAATCAATAGCTTTCTTCGAAGTCAACAGCTCCAGCAAAACAACTCCAAAGCTATAAACATCACTCTTATCAGTCAGTTGGAAGTTTAGATAGTATTGGGGGTCAAGATAACCTAAAGTTCCTTGAGCACATGTTGTAATATGACTTGTTTCGTTCACATCCAGCCTTGACAGCCCAAAGTCTGAAACTTTAGCATTAGCCTTTTCATCTAGTAAAATGTTGCTTGATTTTATATCCCTGTGGTAAATCCGTGGTATAGCGTAAGTGTGGAGATATGCAAGCCCTTCAGCTATTTGGTGAGCAATGGTAAGCCGCCGGTACCAGGAGAGTGGCACTGGCTTGCTAGAATGAGTCCCATGGAGATGATCAAAAAGGGTTCCATTTGGAATGTACTCATAGATTAGAAGAGGTTGATGAAGCTCAACACAACAGCCCAGAAGTCGGACTAGGCTTCGATGATTGACCTGGCAAAGAATTCGTACTTCATTGAGAATTTGATCAATACCCTTTGTGTTTCCAGGCTTGGCACGCTTGACGGCTATGGGGGTTCCATCGTCAAGAATGCCTTTGAAGACCTCGCCAAAACCACCGGAGCCAAGCAGTTTGTGTTTGGAGAAGTTGTTGGTTGCTCTTGTTATTTCTTTGCTAGTGAAGATCCTGGCTGATTTGCCACAACTGTTGTTGGCACTCAACATGTCTCTCTGCACCTTGCTTAGACTTGATTGGGCTTTTCTCCTAATGCACTGTCGATGCTTGTACACTATAGCGGAAATTAAGACTCCGAATAGCATTGCACCTCCAGAAAACATTAAGCCTACAAAATATATAATGATCACAAAGTTGAGTCCTACCGTACGTACAAGAAAATGCAGCAGCTATAAAGTCTACATTTGCATTTTCTTTTACTTTATAGCTTATTGTTTTATACTTTTTAAAATTTTAAATTCTTAAAGTATAACTATATCTTAACGAACTTTCAATAAATAAACAAATGTAAAATTTCAACCAAAAAAAAAAAAAGTTGAATGCAAACAGAGAGAGAGGTTCTATGAGAATTTGTACATACCTTCAATGAGTGGAGTTGGGCTCTCTCTACCATGGCAACCTTTTCCATGTTGACATTTCACGTCTGCCAAAAGCAAGAGGGCAACATAATCAAAGATTCAAAAGACCACAAGCTTCTTTATGGAAATACTTGAAAAAACTGTCTTTGATTGTGCATCGCAGATTTCAAAAAAGATTTGATTGCTACCAATTTGTATTGGCTTTTGAGAGATCAATTATTCTAGGTGCAAAGTATTTGGGAGTAATGATACAGAAGACCTGAAATGTTTGATAATTTAGGGTCCGTTTGGTACGTGTATTTAAACAATAATTTTCAGTTTTTTTGAAAATACGTGTGAGTGAAAAAGTTTATAAAAATACGTGTAATGTTGTTTAAAAGCTGAAAACATGTGTTTGAACTTACGTACTAAACGGGGCATTAGTATTTCCAATTGTATTATGTTTGGGAAAAAGCACACATTTGGGGAGTGATCGCAATGGTTATGGTGGAAGACTAAAGTTCCTTTCTAAATTTTGTGAAAAAAGGAAAAAGGAAAGAGAATGAAATCGAGTGTGACTTTGCACAAAATTACCCCCAAGAAGTTTTCGCGTTATATAGCAATACTTGATAATTAACTATTGTAATTTCTTAATGAAAAATATTATGTTCACAACGTTTTCACAACAAATCTTACATGACAGGTTATTACTCATTGTTACTAGTAGGCAAAGAAAGTAATTTCAGTGGTGAATTCAAATTAAAAACCTATAACAATCTACCAACTAAAATTTTGTGTAAAAGTATTGTGAAAACGTATCACTTTTCTTACTTAATTGATGAATCCCAGTTCCTTTTCCAAGAAACCTTTAACATGACCTTCAGTTGTGTTTCCAACATCGTACTAAACAAGAATACTAGGGAATCAATGGCTTCTACGACTCTAAGCACATGGCCAGGTTAGCATCGTGCATCTCCAAATCACGTTTGTGCCATAAATTTACTCACAAATCTAGGTTTTTACATGGCATTCTGTGGTTGGTAGCTGCAAGAAGCTAGAAAACTATAATATAATGCACGCATTACATGGTGAAAAATAATATAAGTGTCAGATTATCAAAGAAGATCATTTATGGTCAAAGATCTCCATTCCAAAATTAACAATTATACCACCAAAAATAATTACTATGATAGTAGTAATAAGAAAATAAGAAATTAAGAAGTCAATGTAACAGTGCAACTCACTTTTGCAAACTCCATTGATGGGGTCCCATTGAAACCCAGCCTTGCATAAGCACCGTCCAACACTGGCCGAATTAAATAAACATTCCGAATTCGCCAAATCTCTACAATCGACCGACATTTTGCAGGCTGGCTCATGTGGCAATGCCCACTCTATCTCCAATCCTGGCTGTGGCCAAGCATTCACAGGCAAAGAAGTATCCAAATTTACAAAACTTTCATAGGCTGAGCACCGTTCCTGTCGAATTCTTATCCTATACTCGCTGAAAGACCCACCTGTCTGAAACCAACAGCATAGCACTGGCGAGAATCCACAGGCGGCTGCCACGGCCTCAGTACCTCTAATGTAGTTATGGCAAATGCTAGCTGATGAGCAATTCATTGAAAATTGAAGCATTTCAGTGGAACAGTTCATAAGCATGACTGTGTTGCTGCTAGTGATGTTGAATGGGAGGTTATTGTCTAGCTGTATTCCATGGCTCCAAAGATCGGCTGCCATGCATGTGTTCTTGGCTAAGCCGGGTGGTCGGAGAATTAGCCTTTGGATCTGAGGATTGATGTATGTAATCACGTAGGATGATCCATTGAGTGCATTGAACCAAAGTGTGCCTGCTTTGCACTGAACCTTATAGGATTGGTCACCACAGTTAGGTCCAGTGCTAAGTGGATATGGCACTAGAGTGTGACCACAGTCCTCGCAAAGCTTTGCTGCAATGACACACTCGGTGAAACATAGCAATGCTACTATTAGGACTATGAGAGAGAGCATATTGTACTCCATTAAAGGTTTAGTGGTTTTGAACTTTTGTGGTGGAAGTGCTCTCTAAATGGTCAGGCTAACTCATTTACTGTTCCGTTTTAGACTTATAGGCAGTGTGTTTCATTTCTTATAAAATAAAATTTCTGCTATGAAACTAAATTAGAAAAATATGTTTAGATTATAATTCAACTAGGGGATAGTCCATCCAATCTCGTACGGCACAAATGGGCTGTTGATGTTACCAATGCTTTAGGAGAAAAGAGCACGTGCTCTCTGAATAAAATATGGGGCAAGCAAATCGTAAACTTTTTGGGTTTCTTAAGGTTTCCTTAAATGCAGGTCCATGTTTACGGCGAAGATTCTTGTGCTCAGAAATTAATGGAATCAAACCCCTGTAGTACTGTACTATATATTTATTATTTATTAGTTACAGTAATTATTTAACTTAGCTAACCTTGTGTGCCTTAAAGTACATGACTGTTCGCTGAGTTTTTTTGTTTTTTTGGATGAAAACTAATGTAGTTGTTGCATTAACAAGTCTCACTGATTTGGCTTGGTGAAACCATTCAGCCAGGTTCAATTCAAGAAACAACGACATTCCCCATTCCCATAAGGATTTGTAGGACTTAGAGAGATCACATAAGTGGGTTGTTTAGGACGAGGCCTTGACGATTTCCAAAACTGCTGTCTCACCATCTTTAATTTGAGAGATGAAGATACGGTATGTCAATTTTGATCAAAATTATCTAAATAGGTGATTCATCTATTTGGTTAAAATTTTCAAGATCCAAAGCTACTTCAGCTTGTTTAGCTTCCCATCACCTTGTTCACCTTCCAAAACAAGTTTCATGGGTTTAATTTAACTATTTTCACTTTCCACTGCTGATGAAATGCAGTGAGGGTGCCACGTACTAGCTTTCAATGATATCAGAGCATGTAATTCATGATAGGGTTGGATAATGAGTAACTTAGAGCATTTATTAGTAGTCTATTTAAAAAAAAAAAAAAATTTGATATTACTTTTATGGAAAATATAAAAATCTATTAAAAAATAAGTTACTTTCTTTTTTCATAAAAAGTTTTTAAAAGTATTTTCTAAACTAATACCCTTAAAACAGTTATTAACTTTTTCCTTTGGTGATATCCCTCGTAGAGGGAAGAAAGCACCATAGAAAGCATAAATTTTACACCTTATCATTATCATGACATACAATAGAATATTTGTGTCATTCTTATCAGTAATGACAAACTACTGTGGATCACTTATTTTGAAATTAAGAAAACTGAAAATGTACTAAACCCATGCCATCAAGATATCAACCTAATACGTGTAATTGGTGGCCTGCTAATCAAGATGGTAAATTTTCTTCTTCCACAACTAAAAATTTAAGTCATTGTGGCAGGTTTCAAAAACTGCCACTATATGTCACATATTACGGCCTTTTTTTTAAAGAGTCCCTATATATGAGATATATTGGTTTTAGCGGAGCTTTTGGAGTGCTACAATAGACTGTATTTCTTGTAATGTTCTTTTTCCCCCCTAATTTATGTAATACTAACTGGCCACCCATTGCTTGTTTTATACTCACACACAATTGTTTGTAATACAAACTGAAGATACAGTTTATCAACTATCCAACCCTACCCCAATACCTACTGAAAGGGGGGATAAAAATAGTAGAGATATATGGGAGTTTGGCTAGCGGAGAAGTCTCCGATGCCTAGGTCAATCCACAGGCTTTTAGGAGGACTAGAAAGTGTAGTTTAAGGATTACTTTTTCATACCTATTTTGACAACTGTCTCCCTATTTATGCTTGTTCAACAGATCAATTCCTCTGAGATATTAACTAAGTTATCCAACCTAACTTGCCTTCCTGATTTATACTTTATCTTGTGAATATTATCTTGGATGCCAATGGATTAGGTTGACATGAATATACTTGTATGCGGAGAGAATTGACTTGGTTAGTTGTTTCTAGTAAACAATCTTCTCGCGCTCAGGTAGAATTGCCACATCATTATTCTCAACTGTGTCTAAAATGAGGTGACACTTCATTCTCCTTACCACAAATTACAGTATTTTTACAATCTCAATGTCTGTAAAAAAAAAATAAACATACTAACATGACTATGACAAAATTGTAGTTTGTCCTATGATTAAAAAGGAAATTGAAATTTATAATGAATGATAGAATGTGTAATGCTAGCATGCGTGATTCATATTTTGTACGTTGTTGTCAATTTCATTCTGTTCCGGTTAGAAAAAATCGCTCACGTTAGTTTATAGATGCGAAACACCCCTGACCCCCTATTCTACCACAGCCTAAATTCTGACCCCTTTTGTTCCATTCTACTAAATTCTAATCGGTATGAAGATTTCGATTCGAATGTGAACAATTTTTTTTTTTTTTTTTTTTGAACTCATTTTACTTAACTTTTTTCATTACTTAACTCACCTATGATTTTTTTTTTTTTTCAATTAAGAATTTGTTTTTTCATTTGCTTTACCCATACATGACATTTTTTTTTTCATTTACTTTATCATATTTGACACGTTATACGTTATTAAGAATGTGCATTATTTGATTTTGAATTCATAAATAATATGGTATAATATTATATGTTATAAAGATGGACAAAGTATAGCTACAAAATTAGTAGTAGTCTAAGCCTACAATCTTACTCAATAAAATAAATATTACTATATATTTTGAAAATCTAACCGTTGACTTGTATGTTCTTAATACATATGTTAAATTTTGTATCAATCAAATATCATTTATTATATCATCTATAAGCTTATATTTTATGCATAATTTTAAACTACAAAAACTTGCAATTTAAATAATTTATTGATGACATAGCTATTAATTTTTAATTTTCTAGAAATTTTGTAAGCATGGAGGATACAAGAAGAAGATGCAACTCGATGGTAGATTTGTCAAAATTCACCTTTAATAAAAAGATATTTAGTAAAGTTGTAACCTTAGGCTACAATCGATTTTGTAGCTATATATATATTCCTAATTTTTAGCTAAATTATATAAAATAAAATAAAAATAAAAAAAACAGTTTTTTCTCCCACCTCCACATTTTTCTCTCACTTTAGCTATCACAACTTCTTATTGAAAAAAAAAAAAATTTTGAAATAAAACTTTTTTTTTCCACAAACATACTATTTTCTATTACCACTAAATTGTTTTTTTTCCACTTCCACATTTCTCTCTCATATTAGTAGTCAAGTACTAACACAACTTTTTCTTAAAATAAAAAATAAAATAAAATTGTCATGAGTAAAACGTGTAAACCCAAAAAAAATAAAAAGTCTTATCGCATGTGCGAAACAAGTGTGTCATGGTTAGTATGTGTATAATAATAATAATAACCTTGAACAGTATGCTGAAATCAACTGATATCGAAGTATTCCATTTCAACTGATATCGAAGTATTTCATTTCAATGATAAATTGGAACAATCATAGGAGCAGAATTTGACAATGAATTTTTTACGTCAGAAGGCTCAGAACAATGGTGCACGTTTTAATATCAAAGGCACTAAACTTCTGTTCATTAAAACCATATTTGTTTTACTTGTGAATCATCATTTTTTGTGAAGGGATTCCCCCATATAAAAAGAATTGTTTGTTATATGAAATTATGACGGATTGATGGAGCTTTGTGGGGTGTCCATCGGGAAAAAACTTAACTTCGCCAATTATGAGTGCTCGATTTTGCAAATAAGGTTGGGCATTACAAATAAGGGCAACAATCTAAAGTGCAAATGATCGTGTCGAATTCAGTCCAAAAGTTAAAAATTATTGGACCAAAAATATAAAACAAAGTTTAGTCATTATGGATCTCGATCTGCATGTGTTTGACCCATCCTTCGATCTCCATGGAAATTTTTAAATCAAAACTTGCCGACTAAGAAAAAAGAAAACGTCAACCTCACCCCAAGCCCAAGTCCAAGAGAGAGAAAGAAAGGGAAAGAAGAACGAACTACAGAAGCAACCCATATATTCAATTATATAGTTAATTAAGGATAAGGTCTTTTGGCCATGGCTCATCATTTTGTTCAGACATCACAATCTATGTTACATCCTCACAAACCATTTTTTCTTTTTCTTTTTTTCTCTCTCTTTATATTATAATAAAATATAGCGCCAACAGCTTTAATTTATAATTGAACTTACACTTCTTATTATTTCTAAAGGAGACGTTGAGAGTTAACAGTATATATGAGCTTTTTATTTTATAAGTGATGCATACTTGTAAATGTAAGGATACACAATTTAGGTTGGGATTGTTATATATATCATAAAGATAGTGTGTACGTAATAATACTTTACCAATACAAATATCTTTAAAAATAACATATATCATCTCAAAAGAGGGATTTAGTTTTCAAAAGAATATTTATCATTTTTCAAAGGTCTCTGTTTGTTCTTTTATGTTGTATTCTTTCCTTTAGATTGAAATACTTATTTTCTTATTTTCTCCTATTTTATATATATATATATATATATAAAATCATAAGTTATATAACTAAAATCTATCTAAAAAAAAAAAACCATTCCATGTAAAATTATAAGACTGATGATACACTATATAAGGGTTGTAAAATTATATAATAATTAGTCATTTACTTATTGTCACTAAAACATTTACAATAAAATTACATATATTATAAGTTAATCTCCAAAATATATCATATATATACTATATAATTAATATTGTGTCCTATGCACTGTGATTGCACCATGCACGCGGATGCCCTCACCTATTTATTTATTTCCCTTATATCTCTTATGTCATGTGATCCCTATAAGTAAATTAAAGTGAATCACATAATTATTTTAAAATTCTATTGCTAAAGTTTCAAAAATATTATTTTGATTAAAATTCTTTTACCAAGAATTTCTAAAAATTAAATTTCAACAAAAAAAAAATCATTTTTAGTGATCTACTATTGTTTTTTTGGTTTAATAATAAAAGTGGGATCTCTTACGCATCATATCAATACTATAATTGACTCAATATAAGTATTGTGGGGTCAAAGGACTTGGGTACCCTGGCCCATTTCGAATGATAAGCCCAAGGGCCCAGCCGAGGAGGAAAACGTTTGAGGATGGCTAAGGAAGGCCCAAAGCTACTAAGAGAAATCACCGAGGAGCACCATGTCCTCAGCGTACCGGTGCCCTGAGAAGAAATGGCAGTACATCATCCACCGCCGCCCTCTCCATCATCCTCAAACAAAGGGACTAGCGTAGGAGGGCAGCTATGGGAGCAGGGTGAAAGGACAATTGTAGGAGAGCCTGTCACCTCCGCATTGAATGCCCGCAGCTGGCAATCGGGCCGCATTAATGAGGGAATGACCCCTGGACAGTGCCATGCTAACGACTACCACTCACAGCAAGTTAAGGGAAGCGCTGGATGGGACAGACACTCAAGTGACGACCTGCGCAATCGACAGATGGACGGCCAAGATGAAGAAAACAGAAGGATATATAACCAGGGAGATTTCACGAAGAGCAGGAGGATTCGAAACAGGCCAAGAAGTTCTATTGGTGGAGTATCAGGAGAGGAGAAGAAGAAATCATTCTCGGCCGAGGACCGAGGACGAGCTTTGACCTTTCCCCCCGCCACGCTGTTGACGATCCAGTTACCCAACGATCCCGCCCGACTGTTGAAGGCGTCCTCACAAAGACCCAGTTCTCAAGCCCGTTTCTCTACCAAATTCATTGTATTGGGCCTGTTGGGTTTGGGTTTGCTCACATCTACAGTGAAAGGAGCCCCCCAAAACGAGACCCTACAAGTATTATAAGTTGTACAACATAATTATATCATGTGACTCATTATATGTATATAAAAATTAATTAATTTCCAATGAAACTTTATTATCTATTAAAAATATATATTACTTAGATTGACATCCAATTATCAAAAAGTTTCATGAAATTTAAATGGATTAATATCATTTTTGTTTTGAATTATTTTATAATATATTTTAATTCTTTGTTTTAATAACATATGGTCTTACACTGCTTTTCACCATGTAACTTGAAGTGATTTTTATTATTTCATTTTTATTATCTATTTTATAATTGAATTTTAATTACATTATTGAAATTTCTTTTAGTTCTGACTTTTAATTAATATGTGCATCGGCATAATACACAGATAATTATGTTTTGAACTATATAAAGAAGAAATCGATACAAGGAAATCCATCAAGGAAAAAAAAAGGAAGGAAAAAACAACAAACAAAACAAAACTACAAACAAAAATAAAAAGACAAATTATAAGAGTGAGGTGGAGGGTGAAGGTTGGATTTATTGCATAAGTCGAGCAAAAAAGAAATTTTCATCCGTTTGGTTCGCAAAAGAAAATGGTGAGGAAAGGTATGTGTCTAAGTATTTGCCACCAAGTCCACCAAAACTTTATCTCCCAAAAATTTGGAGAAAATGAGGAGGAAAAATGTCTATCGATCTATTTTATATATATATATATATATATATATATATATATATATATTATAAAAGTTAGATCATCAAATCAAAGGATGCACACAACGATGACATATGTCCATTTTTTGTCAAACATATCATGATGACACATCATATCTTCTTAAAACTAAAAGACTTAAAAAGATATTTTATTAAAAATGACTATTCATTTACTACTAAATCATTCTTCTCAACCAAAAAAAGAAAAAAAAAATCTACTAAATCCTTTTATTGCTCTCAACCCTTTTTTTTAGGAAACAGTAATACTTAATTTAAGTATTTTCACGTTTATGTACATTCTAAGTAAAGAGCAACCAATTCAAATATTTGAAGAACATACATTTTAATAATTGATAGGAGTTTAATACTAACTAAATAAATCCTATCAAAAGAAAATTCATAGCAGAGCAGTATTGGAATTAAAATACAAAGAAAACCCCCAAAAAAATTTCTTCACACAAGAATTATGATTTGGAACCTACACAAAATTAGCTGGTCAAAAAATAAGATTCTCATAATATACAATAAGATTTTCTTAGGGGGTGAACTCAACTACTTAGGAATCTAATAAAAACGCATCAAGATACCCAAACAAACAAACAAACAAAAACTCATTCCAAATCAAGTATTAACGTCCAAAAAACCAACCCAAATCCATAAAGGCTGCTTCAACATCTTCTCTAGGCTCCAGCAATGACTCAGTGAAGGTGTCGAGGTCCAGTGCTAAGAAGAGGCGAACAATAGTATAGGTGGAGATTGAATCCCGGACCTTTTATTCAACCATCGGAGACTTTGCCAAATGAACTAACTGAGTCCACTAAAATTGAAGTCTAAATGTCTAATTTTGTATCACATGTCAAATAATCAATTACTTAATTTTGGTGCGAGTATTTATCACTCATTGTAATAATCAAGAATTTTGTTAGTTTTATATTAAATGTGAACTACTTTCAATAAGAATTATTCATTTTTAAAATATAATAATTTTATAGCATATTAAATTTTTAGTTTTAATTTTTTTTTTATTCATTTTAATACAACTAGACAACTTTTTTTTTATGAGCCTTATCATTTGAAAGAGGGAGTATTATTTGAATTTGAATTGAGAAAGATAATTAAAAAATAAAACCTTTCTAAAATGTTAGGACATATGTGGAAAGTGTTAGAAACATATGTGATATAAATTGGTTAATCCTTTGACAAAATGCATTTTATTTGTAATTGGTTAGATCTAGGACGAGTTTAATACTTCAAGAAATAAGTGTTCAAGTTTAGTATTGAAACCATGCAAGTCTAACCAAGAAACAAGTAAAGAAGTTATATTTATTAAAACTCAACAGATGTCTCAATAGAATCATATCTATCAAGGATTAATATTGAAGCTCGATAGAAGCTTAACAGAAGCTATATCTGTCGAGGATTACGAAATTAGAATTTCTAAATCTGATTTCACGCATATCCATGAGTATTTGTGTAGGGTTTCTTTTCTCACAACCCTAGACATATATAAGGATTATTTTAAAAGTCGTCACAAATTATGCAACTTGATGCAAAGTGATTATACATGCATATTGTGACTGGAGACAATTTGCCTTAGTTCATCATATTCTCTCTAGAAATTACTGCGTCTTTTCGCCAATAGTTTAGTATTTTAATTAAAAATAATAATTCAAACATATTTACAAACATATAAATTTTAAATATGTTGATAAAAACATATAAAAAACAATAATTATTTTAGGTAATTAATTATTACTTCAACTCTAAAGTTTATTTCTTCGAGTTCACCTTTTTTCATATAGGGGATGGTGGGTTATACCTTATAAGAAAGAGTGGGGTTAATGAAAAAAAATATAAAATAGAAAAAGGTCCATACTTCTTTTCCTCCTTTGAATATTATACCAATCATGTTATGGAAGCATTATTCAATTGCCATTTTTTATTCTATCTTTGTTTTAAAAGAAAATATTACACTAATTTAAAATTCTTTAATACATTAACCTCATTATAAGAGTCAACAACTTCTACTCAAAGGACCCAAATATAATATGAAAACAAAAGAAAATTATATATATATATATATATATATATATATATATATATATATATATAGACACATTCACACATATATTTATATATAGAATGCAATTATATATGTAAATCTATGCACACATTTATATGTATTTATTTGTTTGAAAAGTATAGTGGAAGGTTTTTAATTGAATTCCACATTTAAACTATTTAACATTATAAGTTTTAAATAAATCTTTTTCTATCCTATAAGATTAGATCAAATTTAATAAAATTTGCTATGCACTATATATTGAATATTTAAAAAATAAATTTTATTACCAATTTGAATATTCTAATTGGACATTTGCATTTTTTTTTAATGTGATATTTTCCTACATTTATTCTAATTTTATGTATAATTGTTTTTTGAATTTTTTAACCTCACGATTATTTTCTTGCTACTTGGACACATATTACTTTATTTTGTTTCTCTACAAATTTTTAAATCATTTTATGTGATAATTTTTGTTTTAATATAAGTTTAAACTTTATGATTACACCTTATAAATTGGCCATAGTGTAAATTAAATTTTTACCCTTCTTCTAAGTAATTTCAGCCATCTTTTTCGCCAGAATCAGCCATCTCTCTCTCTCTCTCTCTCTCTCTCTCTCTCTCTCTCTCTCTCTCTCTCTCTCAATGGGTTTTTATTTGTGAAAATGTTGACTCTTTCTAATATGCACAAAAATAAAATAAAGTCTAGTGAAGAAGCAGTAAAAAAGCATTTTAAAAAAAACCTCCAAGAACTCAATAATTTTATACCTTACCATGAGACATTCAATTATATAAATAATATCAATGCTATTGATATAAATTTTAAGTGGGAGGGGGATTTGAATGAAAAAAAAAAAAAAAATCTCAATTTGGAAATATTAAATCAAATGTCATTTAACCTAAAAACCATTGGCTTGAACCACATATTTTAAATTTTATAAAACTGGTAACTTGCTACGCTTATGGCCATTTGTTTATTTTTTCTGTGCGTAGCATTTGCATGCAATTGGTTGCATGCTAACCAATACAAGAGATGACCTATTTCTCTTGATCTTTCTAAATCTGTCCCTTAAATTTCTTATACTTCCAACTACTTAAATAATATTAATGTGTTCTTTCTATCACGGTAAGTCACAATTTCGCTATTAACCTATCTAAAATTGATGTCCTTTTTTTAATCCAAAATGACATTGTTTATGGATGGATTAATTAACAGCATGATTCCAAGGTGTTGACAGAAAATATATATATATATATATATATATATATATATATATATATATATATATATATATATATATATATATATATATATATATATATATATATATATTTTCATTTGGAGATTAAATTTTGTAAGGATGTAATGCAAAACTCATATTTTACCCCTCTAATTCCAACATGTCACATCATTTTATCACATATTTAAGAATAAGTACAATTACACTCAATCAATTCTAATATTCATATATAAATCCAACAAAATTAAGAGTTTATGGAGATATTATTAGATGTTGTAGGATGTATTGAATTTTAAGTAAAATGCTGATGTAACAATCTCTTATTGAATAATGTAAAACATGAGTTTTACATCTCATTTTTAATAAATTCAAACTCTTTTCATTGTTGTAACATTTTGTGAATATAAATTATAAGTTTTGATAGTCAATGAAATGATTTAAAAGAGACCACAAATTTGATGGGTATAAATTTATTTTCACCCTAAGATTATTTGCAAAACTGTTATTATATATGTGTTATATTGGCATGCTTGATCATACATATTTTCTTACCTTCCAAGTTTATAAAATAAAGATGATTGAGGCAATGACAATAGGGTACATTACGCTTTGTATCGCATTTCTTTTACAAGCCCATAACTCCAGGAGAAAGGAAGTTTTCCATTTAGCTTGGCAATGAAAAAAGAGTTAAACTCAAGGTAAAGATTTGTTGTTTCAGAAATATAGAGAAAAACATAATATTACGCCATTTTAAATTAATTATCATTCAATATTTTAAAGAATATCCTAATCCTAAAGGGCACTTGGAGGAATTGGCCCATATTGAAGCCTTTTGGAAAAAGGAACGGTCCGTTGTTTGTCAGAGATATTAGTGGGATCTACAGTAGTGTTGCAATTTTAGTCATTTGTTGCCGGATAGCTTGAAACTGGAAAGCACGTACCAATTGGAGAGAGAGATGCAACTGTGGGACCCATTTTCAAAATGAATTTCTTTTTTTACTTTTTTTTTTTTTTTACCCTAATAGAAGAAATTTACTGATAATCTTGTTTCATATAGCTAGCTCAACCTTTTTTTCTTTTTTCTTTTTTGAGATGATTAAAAATATTTACTAATACGTTGCTTCCACAGTTTAAACTCAATCCCTAAGAATGCTTTTGGTTGGAGATAAAATAGGAAGGATAGAAAAGAAGAGAGAATAAGTTTCAAGATTATTTGGTAAGGAGAGAAAAGTAGAAGAATTTTTGGTGGGGCTCACCAAAAACCAATCTCTCTAATTTGGAAAGAAAATGGGAGAACAAAATACAATTTTGCCACATTTACATTGAGTTCTAGGCTTTAAAAAAGGAAAAAAAAAAAATCATTTCTACTTTTGTCCTCTCTTTGCTACTATCCTTCTATAATTAACTTCAATATATATATATATATATATATATATATATATATATTTTGTCTTTATTCGAAATCTATGCAACATTAATTTGCTTGTTTTTGTTTTTGGAAAATGCTAGAAATACTTCTTTTTTTTTTTAACAAAAACTTTTATAAATTGCTGATATAGTGAGTAATTATTGGTAAATAAAAAAAGTGATGTTATTGGTGGGCCTAGGTGAGAACTAGTAAAAAGCCGGCAAAAATAATAGTTTATAAAAATATTATAAAATAGTTTGTTGTTGTAGTATTACTCTTTGTTTTTTGTTTTTTTAAGAAACAATACAAATGTTCTTCACAATTAATTTGGATTTTTTTTCTTTATATTTTAATTAATCCTATTTTTTATGTATAAAAATAATTAGAGAAGTAATAATTATATTGTGTCACCTTCATAATTTGCCTACTTATTTCTTATATACTATGTAATTGGAGCATAAGAGTAAATTCATAAAAACTGCTTTTTAATTCCATCCTCCCACTTTTCTTCTCAACTAAATAAAAAAGTTCTATCCCTCCACTTTTCTAGCCCTCCAAATAAACACACCGAAGGAAAACTAAATTTTTTTTCTATCCCTAAACTTTTCCACTCCATCCTCATTTTTTATCCTTCAATTTTTCCACCCCTTCAACCAAATAAAACTTAAGCACGCACTCAGTGCTTGAAGTCTGGAGAGGCACCAATTCGCCTTATTATCTACAACTTTAACATGCAGAGAGATGGCCCCCCAACCCCCAGGCCCACTTAGTACTTAGGGAAGTATCGACATACCTCGATATATACAACATTAGGTGGTAGAGAGATGGCACTTAGTGCTCAGGGAGGTACCAACCCGCCTTCATATCTACAACATCTTGTAGAGAGATGGTGAGAACTTTATTATTATTATTGTTGTTGTTGTTGTTGTTGTTGTTGTTGTTGTTGTGCTGAAAATATGGTTAAACATTACAATTTGCAAATAAGAGCAGCAATAATGGACCACCTATGACTGCCTGAAACTTACAACTGGACCCACTACAAAACAAAAAAATCTTATCTGGTTTTTTTTAAAAAAATTTGGCCCACTCTTGGATCTCCTTAGTCCTTACCATGTCTTTGTAAATAAATAAATTAAAATTAAAATAAATTAAAATTAAAAAAAAAAAAAAAGAAAAAAAAAAAGAAGAATGACAATTAAGAAAGAGAAGAGGATAACAAGAAAACGTCAGCTATAGACAAAAGGGTTAATGAAAGAGAAACACAACAAGAACAAAAGCAACTGCTACATTAATTGAATTTACAGTTAATTAAGGATATGACCCACCTTGTTACCATTCCACATCACCATCCACAACAATACATCTCCACAAACCTAACTTTCCCCCTTCACAAATTCACACAAACACAATTACACAAAGCAAAAGCGTAGGGTCCCTTCGGTTTTTCCACACGCTTATGCATTACATTACAGCCTTAAAAGAAAGAAACCAAGAAAGAAAAGATTCAACTTTCAACCATCACATAGAAATGGCCTTAGATGCAATTACATATCACACCTGACCATTACTAAAAACATGTTCCTTGCCTTAATCTTTTTCTTCAGACAAGTTGTAATATTCATGCTGCCACTCGACGAGGAGTCAAACAACAAAGTGAAGATTTAACCCCAGACGACACAATTACTTGGGTCTTAGTAGAAACAGCCTTGGAAGATGGTGAAGAAGTTGAAGAAAACCCATACTCAGAACGAAATAGTTGTACATCTGAGGTTTGGAATCGTCCTGAATCACCAGGGAGTCTCATATAGGAAGCAGAGGGTGACTCATTGAACCATGACCCAAGTGGTAAATGGGCTTGATTTCCATTCTTGTGTTGCATTATGGCCCTGTATACAAATGGAATAAGACCTTCCATTTTTGGTTTCTGGTTGTGTGTGTGTGAGAGAGAGAGAGAGAGAGAGAGAGAGAGATAGATATTGTGATTATGGTTAGTAACAAGTGAATTGAAGAAGAAGGGGCTGTAAGGATTGGTTTAAAAAAGGATGAGAGGGGTTGATGACGTGGAGTAATGGATTGGAGTCCAGCTCTTCACGCTAAGCCCATAGAGACTTTAACGCAAAACCGCACGAAGACCTTGATTTCGAAAGCTATACACAATGAAAGCTCTGTCCAAACTACAACCCCAGCTAGTAGTCTTTACGTCTTACCAAATCTCACTCTAATCTGTGTCTATTTCCTTATTTTTTATATCGTTTATTAGGTTTGGTTCTAGGGTCTTTTTTAACTTTTTGAACAAGATTGGTCGACTTTGGTTTATTTTATTTGTTTATTTAATTTCTCATTCCTAAACTAATGACCATTCAATAACTTGTTAGTTTCATTCATATCGTCACATTTTTTATATGTTTTTTGTTTTAGTTATGAAATAAATTATTAATGTAACTTTAACACGAGTGATACAAAAATCAAATCATGCTTGGCCAATTGTCTACGCAAATGAAAGCATGATTGTGATCAGATGTGAAAGATTCATCAAGTTGGTAATTTAAATTATTTAATTTCCCCCAACAAACACCATGGAACCTAGTGGTGTAATCTCTACTTGGCTACTAGTATTTATTTGTCAAATAATCTATTGGCTACTAATATTTACAAACCGTTGATGTGGTCAGCTGTTTATTAATTTTCATCTAAGTCTACCAATAATAATCACTCACCGCATTAGTTGTTTGTGAATAATTTTGTAAAAAAATTTGTATCTCTAACATTATTCTATTAACAATTGCCCACCCGTTAATTTTCCTAAAATACTTTTTGTTTTAATTTACTAATTATAGGTTGTCTAACTTTTATGACCATAAGGAAAACCAGCTATATGTATTTGAAATTTGAAGGTGTAAATGGTACTTCAGATCTACAAGACTTTGATTCGGATAAACCCACGAATTTGTCGGGAATTGACCGATGATCAAATGATCGATAAGACACTTAGCAGCTTCCTCGTCTAAATTTTTTTAAATGACTAATTCTTATCTTTATTGTTGATTTTTACAAATCGAGAAAAAGAAATTGACTACGAAAAATTCCACAGATTAGGAATGAAACCGCCCCTATAAAAAAAGATAGCATGCAAACCAAGCAAAGCAAGAAATGTTTAAATTGAAATTCTCTATCATAATAGTCAACGATATTCATCAAATCAACGTGCCAAACTTTAATTAGTCTACCACATAACTAATATATATTATATATACGACTAGTCTCAAGTCTCAACCGCGTGCCCAATTTTTGTACTCCTAAACCGTTAATACTAGCTGCTAAGATTTACTGTATAATTTTATTTTATCTAATTAAAAAAAAGACAAGAAAAATAAAATAAAATTTAAAAATTATATTAAAAAAAAAAAAAAAAGGCCGTTGACAATGCAAAATTGCAATTGGGGTTTGCTTGCTTCGTCACAAATACCGACTCCATTGTCTCAATCCTAGATGAAGTCATTGTTCGCATCATCGTATCATCATACGGCTAAAAAATGATCTTCTTGTACTTTTCATTCTCCACTAGAAATTTTAGCTTCAAAGCTGAAATCAAAGGCTCTCCCAAGCAAAAGGAAACTGCGTGCGCTAAGTTTATGTGGGGTGTGTTAGGTAAAGAGAGCTTAATATAAGAGAGAGATCATCAAGCTAGTGTCACACACTTTCAAGGGTCTAACTTCGAATTATTTTTCCTTTTGATTTAGAGGCAAACCAAACAATTTAAAAGAGACATCAACATTAATACTAATACAAAAACATTTCGGGCCACTATCATGGCTAAGGTGTTACATCCCCATTCATCCAAAAAAGAAAGATGTTTAAGTCTAGCCCTCTAAATCTTTTTACAATCTTTGTGGTGGGGGCCAAATTAATGTTATTCTGTTTGCATCTTCCATTCGGCAATAGAATTAATTTAACTCAACATTATCCTATAAACTAGTGAGCAAAATCCAAATCCAACCTGTCCAATTTCATTTTCAAGAGTTTTAGCAACTATAGTGTATAGTCTTGGATGAATAGATTTTGGCTACATTTTTGCCTAATATCTTTTTATTAGATATAAATTTTGACAAGTCTACCATTAAATTACATTTTCTTTTTATATCCTTCATGTTTATAAAATTTTCAGAAGATCAAAGATCAATAGTTATGTTATCAATAAAATGTATAAATTTTCACGTTTTTTCAATTTGGAATTATACATAAAAAAATAAGTTTATGAATCGAATAGTAAATAACATTTGATAGCACAAAATTTGATATATATGTTAAGAACATAAAAATCATGCAATCCAACTTTTATATTTTTAAAATTTGCAGTTAAGTTATTTATTTTTTAGTGAGAGTTGTAGTCATAGCCAACCTTTGTCCTTCTTGGATAGAAGAAATAATAAGTGTGTATTTGGTATAATTTATTTTATTGGTTTATTTTACTTAAAAAATAACTTAGATAATAATATGGTTTTATCTTATTTTATACATTTGCCTAAAAAATTAAACTAGTCTATAAAATGTACCAAAAAGAAGCTAAGTTAAAATGTTATATAAATTGGATTTCAGATATATTGTGTGACAAGTATAAATTGTGTTCACCACCTCACATCTTTGGTTGGTGTGATAATTATTCCATAAGTATAAGTGTTTGTGGGCTGTGAGGGTAAGGGTCGAGGTTCAAGTTTCTAGAAAGGAATTTTACATATATATACACTTAGATTAAGTTAAAATATGATTCTATCTTGTATCAACCAAAAATAAATAAATAAATTGTGTTCAGGCCTTCAGGGCAGAAGCGTCCAAATCTGCCTGCCTGTTTCAGATGTATATAGTTTTGGTGGTTTAGTACTATTAAACAAAACATAAACTTTATCAAATCAGATGCTATACCCAAAAAAAAAAAAAAAAACAAATGCACCTTATAACATAGAATGGTCATTTTAGGACTTATATTATGAATATATCTAGCACTCTATTGGTGCTGGAACTTCAAACCAGATTTGCAAACGGTGTGGCGTGTGTATTAATTTCTTTCAAATTTTGGTTGTTTTAAATATGAAAAATCTTTCAAATGGCTGTGACATTGTGGGGAAAAAAAGAAAAAAAGAAAAAAAAAGGGTAACTTTCTGGAAATGGAAAAGCCTTACCAAACACTCAGTGTGCTTTATTATTATTATTATTATTATTATTATTATTTATGCATCAGAATAAGACTGCCGACAACTTTCTATGAAAAGAATGACTAGTACCGAAGTCATTTTTTATTATACGGAACGGAACTTCTCTCAAAGGCTTTGTCTTGTTATATTAATTTAGTTGTTTCTTGCTATTCTTCTCTTTCAAGTAAGAAACTGTAAGTATCATTCTTGACCAAATGACTAGTGTGGCAATGAAGGTGCAGAGTACCATTTTGTGCTTTTTTTTTAATTGAGCTTATAATGATTGATGACCTCGCTTAGGCCGCCCATTCTGAAAGGAGCAGAATATAATGAAATTAAATTCATAAATATTAATATATTTAGAATCAAAGTAAAACTAAATTAAAAATGCAATGATCACTTTTGTCTTTTGCCATGTAATATTAGGAAATAGTAATTGATAATTATTAATTTCTTATTGACCCACCTGTACCTGTCCAGAGCAGACAATCATGATGGAAACAAGTGATATCGATCCTAAGTTGAGTTTGGACTGGTTAATTGTTCAATTCAATTTCAGACAGATACAGGTACAACTTTTCTATATTGGAGTTATTATCATTGTTGTTATTTTGTGTGTCCCATTGATTCACTGTTACGGTGTTACGCTGCCCGTACATTTCGGTTGGATGATAACACTTCAAATACAGAACATGGTGAAAATGGCTAAATACCAAAATAATTAGTAATCAACCCTGTTTGGAAAATATTTAGTAAACTATCACTTTTTAAAATTCGAGTTTATGAAACTCGAGTTTTACACGTAACTCAAGTTTAATTATGTGCTAACTTGACATTTTTTTAAATAAAAAAAATCCATGTGGAACTTGAGTTAATAAAGTTTGCAACATGGAACTCCAGCTCTATACAATTGATTTTTGTGAAAATTTGGCCATCAAAATGAAATTCAAGTTCCACCTGTGAAACCCAACAATTATGCACTTAGTCTTCAATCAGTGCAGCTAGTTGCTAAGGAACTTTCTTTCCCAAATTGAAGTCATCCACGCTACCAAGGAACTTTCTAGGATGAAGTCAACAAAGTGAACTTAGGGTCTGTTTGGATACCGTTTATTACTGAAAACTGAAAACTGAAAACATTGTAACAAAATAATTTTTAAATGTATAAATAGTGCCGTAAGACCCATTTTTAATGAATTTTTTGCTGAAAAAAGAGGTTTGTGAGTCCTGTGAACAGTGCATGGGACCCACTGCCAGAAGTTGGATGCAGCTGAAAAATCTTTTCAGCTGTATCCAAACGTTCACTTAGTCTTCAATCAGTGCAATTGTATAGCATTAGTTAATGTTTTTCGACAAACAAGGAAGTTTGTGAACTCTCTGCCATTACCCCTCAACTGTCAGAAACACCTATTGCCCTCTACAACTAATCACTCTAGCATTGGTACTCTCTTGCAATTATTCTAGTCTGCCACTTGCACTCTCAAACATCAATTGCACCCAACAATTTATTTTTGTGATGCATAACTCGAGTACATAGAGCTCGACTTTTATTTTTTTTTAATTAAAAATTTCCAGGTTAGCGGGCGCCATTATAGAACTCGAGTTCTTGTCAAACTCGAGTTTTACAAACTTAAGTTTTAAAATAGTGGTAGATTGCTAAATATTTCTTAAACAGTGGTAGATTGCTAATTATTTTGGCCAAAAGATGGTATTTGGACATTTTCGCTTGCAGAACAGTATGTATCTATCCAATTACTAAACAAATCAATAATCTACGAATTTAACAAGTTAGTACAAATGTGACATCTCTTTTATATATATATATATATATATATATATATATATATATTTTAATGAGAAAAAGCGGGGGTGGGAGCGACCATGTGTGACTCACCCCCTTGGGTGTGATCATAGAGGCACCCCCTATTAGGAAATGTTGGATTAGGTCATAACTACTGTAACTGGGGTGCCACAAACCTCATCCTAGCACCCCAAGAGAGCTAGTAGTAAGGCGCAATGCATGAGTGCTCCAGCCTCCCATCCCCAGTACCCACTAGGGTTCGAATGAGGGATCATTGTGCATGCGCACAGGATCCTTACCGCTAGGCCACCCTTCCTGGGGCAAACATCTCTCTTATAATTATTCTTTAGCAGACTCCGTCGCAACTCTTAACATGATTTTCTAATCCATCAATATATATATATATATATATATATTGGAGTGAATTTCAACTTATGGCGTGATGATAGTTCTTTATCATCAGACCAAAACACCAATCAGTTTTTGGTGTAGACGGGGATTGAACCCTAAATCTCTTATACAAATATCAGAGACTTTGCTAATTAAGCTAATTAAAACCCACAATCCATCAATATATCATATTATATACTATAAAATAAAAGTTAAGCTTAAAAACCGTAGTTGTGCCTAGTAGCTTCACTAAATTACAACAATATTTTGAATAAAGAAATTTTTTGATAAAGACAACAACTTATTTGTTTTTATCAATTTATTTAAATAAAATAACAATAAGTGTTTTAACAAAACATGCAACATGTATCTAAGTTTCAATTGATAGAGAACACTTATTTGTTCTTATCAATTTCTTTGGATAAAGTAATAATAAATATTTTAACAAAACATGCAACATGCATTTCAGATAAAAATAAGAATAATTATTTTAACAAAACATGCAACATGCATCTAAATTTTAGTTGATAGACACAACAACTTATTTGTTCTTATCAATTTCTTTAGATAAAGTAACAATAAATATTTTAACAAAACATGCAACATTTATTTTAGATAAAAATAACAATAAATGTTTTAACAAAACATGCAACATGACTCCTCAAAAAAAAAAAAAAAAAAAACATGCAACATGCATCAAATTTAAGTTGATAGACGCAACAACTTATTTGTTCTTATCAATTTCTTCAAATAAAATAACAAAACATGCATCTAAGTTTCAAAATTTTAAATTTTATTCCAACTAAAAATCTATTATCAAAATTTCAAAACTTAAATGTGTTCGCCAATGGTCTTTCCATAAAATCTCTTTTGCACCCCCACGTTGTTTGTTGTTGTTGTTGTTGTTGTTTTTTTTTTTTTGAGTTGAAACTTATGCATGTGTATTTGTATTGGAATGATATACATGTTCTATAGATTCATAGTTGATAAATTTATATGATACTCTCACTCTCTCTCTTTCTCTTGAACAAATTTTTTCCTAATAAAAAACTACTCTCATTAATTATTAAATTAAATTTTTATTAATTGTTAGGATATATTTTCTTTTAAAAAAGGGATAAAATTAACAATAGTTTAATTTACATAAAAATTTATCATTTAAATTTTAACAAATATAAATTATATTCAAACTAAAAGTCTATTATAATTTTTTTTAACTTCCTTCCCTGGGAGAAAAAATAGAAATCCAGAATCCCACACAACACCCCACGCTTTTCCCCCCTCAAGTTGCACCTTACGTTTTATTAATTGTTAGGATATATTTCCTCGAATTAAGGGATAAGATTTAACTATAATTTAATTTAGCTAAAACTTTATCAAACTAAAAATCCTACTCCAACTAAAAATGTATTATCAAAATTTGAAAACTTATATATATTCATCAATGGTCTTTCCATAGAATCATTCTTGTGTTAAAGAAAATCTACTATAAAGAAGCAAAACAAGGGATACCCAATTAAGTTCTTGGTTTCTCTTAAGGAAGTTTTTTAATTTTTAATTTTTAAATTCTCAACTTTTGAACTATTTTGTGTGGTTTAGGTTTATTTATTGTTACTTTATTTAAAAAAATTGATAAGAACAAATAATTTGTTATTTCTATCAATTGAGACTTAGATCCATATTACATAAGTATAATATATATAAAAATGATTTCAAATAAAATTATAAAGTATCCGTGCATTGTGCATAACATTGTCTAGTTAAAATAAAAGGTTGATTAGGATTGAATGTAACTAGGCCTAAAAACCCTAACTTTATTTGCGAAACTTTCGTTGAGAGTCAGCCCACAAACACAAGAGTGGGCATGAACTAATTTATGGGCTTCACATTTGGCAAACAATTACTGTAATAGAGCCCACATAGGAATAGATGGCTCATGGTTGAATTTGGGTTCAAGAGTTTGGAATGGCTCCAAGAAAGGTTGGATTATCTTTTTAAGAGGCACTTAATTAAGTGGACCATAACTACGCTGGCTTAGCATCACAGTTGGGTTGCTGGAAAGTCGTGGAGGGATCTTAATCCGGATATGGACAATCTTGGGCTTTTCGCAAAATTCCTTATGTCTAACAGGTTGGAATTGTGGTCCATATTTCCTTTCTTCATGGAATGGGCTCACGATCTACATTTTTTTTTTCTTTTCCACTTGGGCTCATGGCTTATATTTTATTTGAATCACAAAACAAGCTCACATCCCGTGTTTCTCGTGTCATGTAATGGGTTCAGTAACGTCCATATTTTCGTCTTGGATCAAGACGAATGACCTTTATCATTTCTTATATATCACATAATGAGATTCCCTATAAATTTCCATATTTACACATATGGGTCTTGGATGAAAAATACAAAATCATAAGGTAATAAAATTATTTGGGCTAATAAAATCATGAGTTTTTTTTACATATATGATATATCTTGAATACACAAGTTCTAATGGGTAAAAATATTGTGTACTAAGTCATGAAGACCACATCATTTTCTTTAATGTTCTTCTCATGTTTCTTGAAAAATTTGCATATTTTAAAAACTGGATTGGACCAGCCAATTAAACTAGTTCAACCTAGAATCGGGAACCGAATCACCTATCCGGTTCGATAAAAAATCCTATAACTAGTCAAAAATAGATAAAAACCGAAGATCAAGAACAAAAGCAAATCTTTGACCATATCGGTTTTTATAACCATCAAAAATTTGCCACTAGATGTTGAGAAGATGTGAATTCCTAAAGCCCGGCTTGACAAGCAAGTTAGGTATGAGAATTGGCACAAGTAATGGACAACAATAGGAATAACCTAAGCGAGCATTTCAGGAAAGAATTCCATAAATCAAAGGATTGACACTCAAAGTCATAGGCCTCGAGAATCACTCTCTAAGTCTTTTTTTTTTTTTTTGAGAAACCAGACCCGGAGGACTGCTAGAATAAATTAAAGAAGAAGATTACAAAGCATCACAGACTACAAAAGGAGCTATGTCATCAGGTACAAATTCCATCCACACCTTAAGCTCACTACCAGAAATGGATTTTCTGGCAAGGAAATGGGCGATTGAATTACCCAGTCGTTTTACATGAGTGAAATTACAAAAGCGAAAACCACTTGCTAGTCTCAGGGAATCATTAATGATCAAACCAAACTCAAGGTGGTTTGAACCGCCCGCACACAGCGCTTTAGATACAGTCTCGGCATCTCCCTCAAAGGTAGCATCGAATACACTTAGTTCGAACGCAAACTGGACACCTGCATGCCAGAGCTTCCACCGTTGCAACTGAGGAAGGAAGAGAGATCCTCTCGGCAAGAGCACCGATTACACTACCAACAGAGTCCCGAATAATTACACCCAGTCCAGCAGCACCTGATTCTTTGAATATAGCCCCATCGTAGTTTACTTTGTAATGTGGGGAGATTGGCGGGATCCACCTGGCCCTTTGGGCTGGAAAAGAAACATGCGTTTGACGAGTAGAAGTTTGGGCGTTTGCAAAGTCCTGGAGAAAACGCACTGCCCTTGATCGTAAGTCATGAAAGCTCGACCCACAGCCCCTCACTCGATCCGTATTTCTCTTTTCCTAGATCGACCAAAACAGGACAGCAAGGAGATTCAAATCCGTTTCTTCTTTAAACCTGAAAGACATATCCAGCAAGTCTGCAAATGAAGAAAACTTATATTTCAAATTTTTTTTTGTAAACTCATCTACCTCCCAAATCGGCCTAAGAACAGGGCAGCTCCAGAGGGCGTGAATGGTGTCTTCACAGTCAAAATCACAGCCCGGACAGATCACAACATTGACCACCTTCCTTCTCCAGAGGTTGACTTCTCTAAGTTATAAGTGTATGAGAATATCATAAAATTTAATTACCCTTCGGAATCCATCATACACCCTATGCACAAAACGAAACCCTTGCTAGCTATTACTTTGTGAAAACCTTACATTTGTCAACTCTTATTTTTTTGATGAAATTACATTTGTCAACTTAAGCATAAGAGAGTCTCCCGTCGGACCAAACTGATGATTGTTTGGTGTTGTTTCCTTCCTTTTAAAGGTGTCTTTGTGGATCAGGGTCTAATCATGCTATCAAATATATCAACAGAGCTCAACTTTATGCATAGTCCCAAACCTGATTCCTTTAGTCAAGAATGAAACACCCGTAAAGTACTGTTTTTATCAATTTTTATTCAACAACATATAATACTTGTAAAGGAATAAAACACCTAGCTCCATTCGCCGCCCATATGGGATCAGTGTTCATCTTATATGACTTTTGTATAACGAAAGCATCCTAGTAGACTTAAGAGGCCATATTTATCATTGTCATGGACTTTGACCAACTAGGCAGCTAAGCTTATCTTGAATGAATTCTTTCCTTTTTCTCCTTAATATGATTTCCTTCACTCGTTTAATTGATGATCAAAATTGTACATACTTAGTAACCCAAAAAATTATGAGAAAACGAAAGTAAATTCTGCATTTTAGCATCTAATTTGCCTCTTTCGATAGTGGTTGATGTATGTGAGTTTACACTATTAAGTTTTTAATGGCTCTAGATCCTACAATGTTTCAACTTTTTCATGTCTTCGCACCTAACTATTTGGTAAATTTCCTCAGCCCATGGGCTTGAACAAAATTTGAACACTACCAGGTCGAATTATAAAGCTAAGGCTTGAATAGTCTGTTGAAGGATAGCTAGCTTCTTCACCCTGTTCCATACGGGCCCACTTGTGGACAAGCAAATTGCACTGGCCTATAATTAAACCTTTATGCATTCACCACTTCTCTAGAAGCTGCCATGCCAAACAGGATAAAGTTGAAAGGACCTGAGTCCTGACCATCCATTGTTTGTATTGCTTTTCAAATGAAATGCATCTTTTTTCCCCCCACTATCTGAGCTTCTTACTAGTTTATAGTTTAAAGCTTTTACTTTTTACAGGTCTGACGGATGAAGAATCAACAGTTTGTGTAAATGATAAGATTTTAAAATGGTGACTTTACCACTGGGATGCTCGCGTGCTTATTGCCCCCTCTATCAAGCAAGCACTTGTCTCATTCATGTATTGCATAAATGCAACACATGTTGTTTTGTCTGACTTCATAAAGTATGCTATAGAAACGTATTGGCTTTATAATTTATTTGTTTTCTTTTTCACATTATGGTCCCAAAAGTATATACACGCAGCCTTTATGTTAGGAATAAAGAATGTTTACTGAAAAAGCTGCCTAATAGAATTGTGGGAATGAATGCAAGGGATAGTATAGTAGTGTATTGTTAAGTTGCTGCACATCAACAATTTTGCAGAACTAGTAGACAATTTCTTTACAGTCATCTGGGATTGCATGGATTTTAATGACATAGGGATCAAAAGGGTGGTCCTGTAACCGTGCAAACTCATTTATTATAGTTGGCTGTGATTTTAGCTTCAGTTAGTTTTTCCATGCCTCTCTTTATCAGCTAAAATGGGAAAGAAAGCTATCTCAAGGTTCTAATGAAGGTTAACTTTTTTACTTCTTACACAACACGTCTCAATTTTGTTTCAAAGTCGTGAGATTATTGCCATTATGTTTGTTTATGCAATTTCACACAAGTGGCGTCTCCAGGATTTTTTCCTGGGGAAATCAGTAATTGCGAAGTTAGGAATTTGTCATGAAGGGCAAGTGAAAAATAAAATGATAAATTCCATTCATGTATATGCAACTTTCATATTATATACAATAATCTAAAATAGTATTATATATATATATATATATATATATATAATTTAGTATACATTACAACTATATTGTACAATAGTCTAAAACATTTAAAGATCAGTAAGATAACAACCATTGAATGCATAAACAAATATAATTAAATAACTAATCATACATTTTTGTCAAATTAATAATAAATTATTATATTATATTTAATATCAATTAAATAAAAATATATGATAAAGAAGAATAGTAACACACCTAGGAGTAAAACTAAGAGTAAATGTGAAACTAAGAAAAACAATAGTAACTAATATAAGTTTTTGCTTGTGTATGACTTTTTAACCATACACGTGGTTACTTTCTTGGAATTTGAGCAAGTAATAAAAGAATTCTTGGACTTGGAAATCTTTAGATGCTCAAACTACTTAATCAAACAAAGAGAAAATCTAAGAAAACATAGAAGAGAGAGAGAGATAGAGAGAATGAAAAAAGAATCACATGTAGATATAGATTTGTTGGTTGTAACGGTGGTGTATATTTTTTGTTGATGAAAAAAAAAGTGCAGAGAAAAACAATATCATTCTGCTGTTAGCACCAAAGTAATCTAGAGTCTTGGAGAGAAGGTCTTCTTTTTTTCTTTCTTCTTTTTTCTTTTTTAAACGAGGGAGCAAAAAATTGGAACATTTTTTTTTCTTTTTATAAAATTAAATATTTTAAGAGTAGTGCTACTAACACAACACTTTTACAAAAAAATTCACAAAAAAATTTAAGTGGCAAGTTGTTAAAGGTAAGTAAAAAAGTGATGTCAGTTATAGATTCAGATAAAAACTAGTTACAACTTGCCACATAACCTTTTATTGTAAAAATATTGTGAAAGTAGTATTAAGATAATCATATTCAAGTTTATTTTAGTTGGGTTTAAATAAAATTTAAAGTTAGGTTATTTAAAATTTTATTTTAGGGGCCTGTACATAACGCCGCCCCTATCTCATACAGCATAAGTTAACTAACTACTCTTCTGTTAAATTTCTTAGCTAATTTAATATGTTGAATGAAGTATTAAAATTTTTTGAATCGGTAAATTTAGTAAGTATGAACATTTCATTTTGAGTATTGTATCCAAGTTAAATATGACACAGATACGAAACACATCTAGGACATTTTTGCGCTCATGTCCCAACCAAGTCATTTTTTTTATAAAAAAATATTGCAAGACACAACCGGGAAATAGAATGACAGTTATCTTTTATTTCTTTTTAGTTTTAATCTTGGACATTTATTTAGTTAGTTTTTATTTACTCTTTTGGATCTTATTTTTGGTTCGTATTCTAATTCTTATTACTCATAAATTCACTTTATTATCCATTATTGTTCTTAAATTAATATATATTTAACATTATATATAAAAAATGAATAATAATATTTAAAAATATATTTAATAATTAATTAATATATGTATTCCCACTATATCGTGTCCTAAATTTTTTTAAAATTGTTGTGTAGTCATTTTGTACACATGCTTATATCCGTGTTAGTGCTTCCTAATAGCAAATTACACCAGCAAATTTTAATGGACAAGCAAATATTAAGTTTTATGAATCCTTGCTGGTTCTTTTGCTAATAACAGAAGAACCATGAATTTCTGCAGTTGTAAAAAACCAGGGGGCAAAGCAAAAAAGAGCATGGAGCAACTAGAGGTCGCGTTAGTGTCTCATCTATTTCAAAACTGCCCTATATACGAACACTCGGTTTAATATTTGTATATATCACAATTTGAAATGGAGCTCTAAAGGTCCATGGCCTGTCAAAACTGTACCGTGAAAGCCCATTGCTTATTTTTGATAGCACTAGGCATTGGCCCATTTCTGCTAGCGCGTGTGTAGAATATGATAGGGAAATTGCGCGTGCATTTTGTAAAGGAAGAGAATGAGGCCCGTCCAAGAAACAGTGACGTAGGGGCACTGAGTACCATTCACTGGCGATTTTTCTTTTGGTCTGTGCCTTGAGTTGCACTCCACCTTTTTCCATACCTTTTGTAATCTCTAATAATATAATAGTGGTTTTCGTGCGCAATTTTTTTTGTCACAATTTTATTACAATTTTAATTTTAATTATATATATATATATATATATATATATTATGAAGTATTTTACTAATGTATACTCTAAACTATTTTAAGAAAATTTTATTGGGATTTATAAAAGCTGTTAAATTTTTTAACAGTTTTTTCAATTTTCAATAAAAACTTCCTTAAAATAGACTATTAATATATATCTTAAAGACATGTATTCATCAAATCCTATTAAAATAATTATTTATCACCTTCAAATGAATCTATTACTATTTTTTATCTGTTACTTACTGTATGCTACATCATTGTTAAAACAATTACTATATGCTACATCTGTGGTTTGGTTTTGATTTTGGTTTGGGATGGTTTTCCAGTGGGTTTGAATTGATTTTGAATTGGGTTTCCCAATGGGTTTGGATTGTTTTTGAGTTGGATTTCTCGATGAGTTTTGATTGATTTTGAGTTGGGTTTCCTGGTGGGTTTGGCTTGATTTTGGTTTGGCTTGATTTTGAGTTGGGTATTCTAGTTGCTTGTGTTGATTTTGGTTTAATTTTCAGTTGATTTTGGGTCAACTTTGTGGTGGATTATCAACTGTTCAAATGATTTGTGTTGGTGTTGGTTGGGTGGTGGTAGGTGCGGTGGTGGTGGTGGTGCTACTAGATTGGTGGTTATCCTCGGCTTCTTCCTTCTTCTTCTTATGTTTTGCTGGGTTGTTGTGAACATTGGAATGAAGTAGTCTGATAGAGGAGAGATAATAAAAAAAAAAAAAAATTTATTATACATCGCTACCGTACCCGTGCATATTTGCACTGTTATTATAGCAAATGTGCAAATATGCACATTTTTACATCCACTGATGTGGGCAGTTTTGGAGAAAAATTGTATAAATTTTGTCACTTTTTTTTGTCACAACTTTATTACAACTCTAATTATATATTATTATTATTATTATTAAGTGTTTTGCTAATTTATACTCTAAACTATTTTAAGAAAATTTTATTGGGATTTATAAAAGTTGTTAAATTTTTTGACAATTTTTTCAATTCTCGATAAAAACTTCCCTAAAATAGATTATTAATATAGAGCAAGACTTAGGTACAATACTTAGGATCTGTTTCTTAAGTTCCTATTTTAAGATTCTGTTATATGAATTTTTTCTCATGAGAATGAAGTATATTTTTTAGTTAAATAACCACATAACTGAATCTTAAGAGATGAATATAAGAAACAACACCTAAAGTACTGTACCTAAATTTTTTCTATTAATATATGTCTTAGGAACATGTGTTAATCAGATTCTGTTAAAATAATTGTTTTCCATTTTCAAATGAATTTATTATTATTTTTGTATCTATTACTTACTGTATGCTACATCATTGTTAAGGAAAAAAAATTGGATAGAGAAGTTTATGGTCTAGACTAGATTTTCCCCAATAATAAGAGAAATGTTGGTGACACATACTTATGCACAACTTTGTGCCACAACTCGCCACATGGCGAGTTGTGGTTGGTTAGAGTGTGTTAGTGGGCCATGTGGAGACACACTCTAACCAACCATAACTTGCTATGTGGCGAGTTATGTTATAAAGTTGTACATAAGTGCAGTGACGGAGCCAAAATTTTAGTCTGGGGGGGCAAAATTAAAAGAATATATTAAAAGTGAAATTAATCTAAAAAAATATTAATAAAAAATAATAACAAAATAAATAAACAATTGTAAGCAAATATAAATATATTTCATATTATTAAAATAAATAAACAAAAATAACCAATTCATAGCTACTAAAAACTTTACAAACTAATAGAGTAAAAATGTAATTAGTGTTACTTAAAAAATATAATGAATAAATGTTTAAAATTATTTTTTGTAATTGGTGACATGCCAATTTGTAAGATATAAGTAGTAAAATTTATAGTATTTCTAGCATCATTCAAGAATAAAATGCTTTGAAAAGTATAGTAAATAGTAAAAATAGTGTAAATAATGATATAAAATAAAAAAATAATGAAATAGATGCAATTTTCACTTAGGACAAGACAAAAGCATGGTTTGGTGTGTGATAACTTTTTTTCCCTTTCTTTTTCCTGTGCCACATTCACTTTAAAGTAGAAGTCTCATTTTTCTTTTTTTCTCCATGTCAGTAAGTGGTTGCTTTACACTAATAATTTTAGAAAATTTTGGGGGTGGGGGGGAAGGGGGTGTGGGTTAATAAGTGTGTCACCAGCATTTCTCCAATAACAATAGTGTTGCTTTTTTGCTGGAAATAATAGTAGTCTGGCTATACCCTATGATATGGATTTATGCAAATGAATGGTCTCCATTCGTACACTACACAAAACAGTACCTGTCTGCTCTTTTGAGTTTTTGCTCATCTATCCATCTTTCCATCTTTGGGTCCTTCGCTTACCTTTTTTTTATATATACGCAATTACTGCACCTACCTAGCTCTAGCCTATTGCCTATTGCCTATTTCCATTGCCCTTCCCTACCAAACACGTCTAGGCCATTTTGCACGCAAATCCACATCTAATCAGGTCTTCATACACACCTCACAGCACAGCATATCCACCAATCTAAGGTTGTAACTGTATAATTAATTAATATCGATGATCAATATGGGATTACATGCAACGTTATTGATTATTATTGATTATGGTATGCACCTTTGAGTTTAGCAAAAATAAAAAAATAAAAAATGATATGCATGTTTGAAATTAACTATACACACTTCAACTGCTTGCCTTTGTTATGACTTAGAAGTTAGGTCATATCACTTTTTTTTTCTTCTAAATAAAACTGAAGAAAACAAGTCAACAAAGTCTGTAAATCTTACCTGGAGCAGGATTGGCTCGATAATATTTAAATCTTGCAGGTAACAACGCCTTTTAGCTAGCTTTCTTTACGTGAATATATATAATTAATTAATTAGATATATCATTTTTTTTTTTCATTTTTTCTAAATTTTCTAATGTTCTTCAACACGAATGATTTTTAAAGTGTAGAAAAATATAAGATTATAATGATTTTAAAGTGTGGAAACAGTATAAAATTACAAATTTTCTAAAACACTACTTACGATATAAAATTGTAATATAACTAAAATAAAATAAACTTTAAAGTATAGAACAATAAAGTTGAAAATCAAAGCTTTCTAAAAAAAAAAAAAAGAAGTTGAAAATCAAAGCATTATCACAACATCGCTTAAAATAAAATCACTAAATAATGTACATGATAGTTTAGGGTTTAGATTTAGAGGATGTATTGCTTTCTCTCATTGGACATTGCGTACGACCTTTCTATCAAAGAAGGACAATGTTGAGTCTTGGAAAAAATAGCACCGCCCACATAGTGATCCATTACACACCTGTGTCTTGGTGCTTTCTAACATAGTAGTCTTTAATTAATTGGTTGAAATTGGACAAAATGTGTTATTATAGACTTATAGTTGTAGCGGTCTCTACCTGTAGCCTACATTATTGACACCCTTTGTTTTCATAATAGATGATAGTTTTAGCGGTCTCTAAAGCGTTAGTGTCTTTTCCATTATCTAAAGGTTAATGGCTGCATGTCTTTGCATTCAGGCGAAAGGTTAATTACCTACAACGCAAGTTACGCAACTATCTATATATCTTAGCTATATATATATATACAAGTCATTCAATGCTGACACCCCTCTTAAGTCATTAACACATTATTCTCAAAAAAAAAAAAAAAAAAAGTCATTAACACATTGAGCCATATATGGGTTTAACTCGGCGAGTTGAAGCAAGCCTTTGATTTCGTCTTCTTTCTTTCCTCCCTTTTTATTATTTTATTATTTTACTCGACACATGTAGCATTGGCAAATTGCTCCATTATTTTGCTAAAGGGCACCATATACTCTGTAGAGTCTGTACAAATTGTCTTAACCTTTGTAAGCAAAAATAGATCCTAAAATAAAATTAATACTAATTTTTTTCGCATCAATTGTATATAACGAAAAATATAAATAAAAAGTGAAATAAATTTATTTACCTTAAATATAACTTATGCAAAATAAGTTTAGGGAATAATGCTAGAAATACAAACTTTTTTACAAAATTTTTTACAAACTATTGATGTGGTGAGTGGTTATTGGTAAATGAAAGATTGATGTTAATGTTGGGCATAAATGAAAACTAGTAAAAACTTGGTCACATCAACAGTTTGTAAAAATATTGTAAAATAATTTATGACCATAGTATTACTCAAGTTTAGGGGTAAGATGGAAAAAAAAATGGTTTAACAGTGATTTATTGTCAAAAGATGGTACTTTTAGAGAGAGGGAGAAGTGTTTGATGGGAAGAGATAATCATTTTTGTAAACAATAAAAATATGAATATTTTTAATTTAGAGAGATGGTAAAAAATGTGGGGTTTGACTTACTTTCAATATTTTTTAAACTAAAATCTTCTTTTGTTTTAATGAGAAATTACCACAACTACCACATCATTCATTAACTAAATAAAATGTAGAGATAAAAATTTACTACCACTTGTTATTGTATATTTAAAATAAAAAGAGACCTCCAATGAAAAAAGTAATAGAGGTAAACTAAACCCAAAAATGTATATGGGTTTATTTTAATTGTAACTATAAATTTGGTAAATTACCATTTTAGTACATGCATTATGTTTAAACTTTGTTATCTTAGTCCATTTACTTTGATGATGCTATCATTTTAATTAATAATGTGGCTGATGCTTTAGTTAAAAAGGTCAAACTTTGTACGGGGCTGTAGGTGTGGTTGGAATACCTCCAAGATGACATTGCCCCTTTAGTCTTATTTGATGTTTATTGAGGTTTTATTAATAAAGCCCAGGCTGTTCCAGACTTCCAGTCTGGTTTCTCAAAAAAAATAAAAATAAATAATATGTCCATTGCCATTTGAAAAAATTCCATTAACTACTGCACATATTTGGTACAGTGGTCACTCCACAATGTGTGGGGAGTAAGGACCGAGGTTCAAGTCTCCAGAAGAAAGTTTCACACACATATACACTTAGATTAGGTTAAAGTAGAAATTCTATCTTGTATAAAAAAAAATTCCATTAAATTTCTAAGAAGGCACTATTTGAATTTTGAAGAAATTTTTAATAGCTTTTTATTATAAAAAAAAAGAATGAAAGAATGAAATAATAGTGTTGTCAAAGTTTTTAATCGATAAATAGTGTTGTCAAAGTTAACCAACCAAGACAACATTTTCTTCTCAAAAAAAAAAAAAAAAAAACTAAACTAAGACAACATTTAAACTAGTGGACTAAAATGAAATTTACTAAATTTATAGAATGTAGATTGCATTTTTTCCGAAACAAAACTTCAATCCTAAAGCTTAAGCATTAATTTAGAAAATCATTAAGAATTTTATAGTTCAAGTATGCCCTTGTTTTACAATGGAGACCAAGAGACATTTAGGATTTAAATTAAGATCTTTTTCCTACTGTGACTATTGAATTACCAAAAAAAAAAAACTATAAAATCAAATTACTTAATAAACTAATCGGGATCAAATACTACATTTTAATATTGTTTTATATAATCAAAATTAAAACACCTTCTATCGATTAAAGACCTTACATAATTGCCATATGAAAGAAGTATGCAACCATGCATAGCTTAAATTATCAGTAGGATAAAAAAATAAGAAGTAAAGTTGGGACCTGACTCACGTGCATGTACTTGGAAACATTTTGCCGCCAGAACTACTTTCCACTGATCCACCACCGTCTACTCACTCAATTTTGTCGGCCTAAATAATATAATTTCCAATTGTGCCAACTTCTGACAGGTCTTCGCTGCAACATCAACCTACTTGTATATTCGTATAATTAGCAAGTCTTCGTGATCTTTGTATCTCTCCAATTTTGTAGTAGTATCTTATCTGGTTTTAAAATTTTTTATATGAACACCGGGTAGGTAGATGCAATAGAAACAGTGGGCTGGGTGGGGATGACGAGAGAGACAGAAGAAAGAATAAACAAACACCGCCAAACCAATTAGATCAAAATTCTAGCCATAAGATCTTTAAAAGCTTTGCTCAACTGTGATTATCATGTTTAATAATGGACCAAGGATAAAAAATATATATCAGATAAGTGGTCCACTGCACCACTGGTCCTCAAAATGATATCATGTGCGGTGAAATTATACATAAAAGTGGTTCTGGTTATTCAATCTGCAGGGATGCTTATTTTTTGTTTCTGTTTGGGTCCCATTAATGGGAGCGGTTCTTATTCTTTAGGGCATCTGTTATAGCACTATTTAAAGAAAATTTTAATACTATTTTCATGAAAAATATAATAAAATTGTAAAAAAATCAGTTATTATTATTTTTTCTTATAAAAAGCTTTTAAAATATTTCGTAAACCAACCAATACTCTTAAGAGTTAAGGCATCTATTTAGTGGCAGAGCCAGGATTTTGGCTTAGAGCAGGCAAAATTAAAAAAACAATATTAAAAGTAAAATTAATCTAAAAAATATTAATCAATAATAATAACAAAATAAATAAACAATTACAAAAAAATATAAATATATTTCATCGTATTAAAATAAATAAACAAAAATAACAAATTCATAATCATAACTAATGCAAATTTTAAAAATTGATGTGGTAAAAATGTGATTAGTATTATCTAAACAATATAATGAACGTATGTTTGAAATTATTTTTTGTGATTGGTGAGATGCTAATTTGAAAGATATAAGTAGTAAAATTTGTAATATCTCTAACATCATTCAAGAATAAAATGCAGTGAAAGATATCAAAATTGTAAAAATAATGATATTAAATAAAAAAGAAAAATAGTGAAATAAGTGCAACACTAGGACAGACAAAAGCTAAGAATAGTGAAATTGATGAAAAGGTATATGCTTGGGTCTTTGAGAGTAACTTCATTTTTCTTTCTTTTTCCCGTGTCACTTTAAAGTGAGAGTCTTTTTTTTCTTTTTCTTTTTTTCTCTATGTTAGAGAGGAACTAGAGTAGACTACCCATGAAATGATATTTTAGGAGTCAGGGGGGCACCTCGCCCGCCGCCCCCCCCCCCCCCCCCCCTCTGGCTCCGTTAATGGATGATCCATTAACTATTCACCTTTTGTTTTATGAAGCAATAGTAATTCAACTGCGTCGGCATTATTTTATGTCCTTTAATTAAAAGATTTCAATTTACTGTTAGACACTTAGACCTACCCATCACATAATTTCAAACCTATCTGGCTCAAGAAATCCCTTTAGTAGCCACGTGGTGAAAATGATCAGCCCTAGGTTCTTTATGTTCAGGTTGATTTGTTGCCAATAAGAGTAATTCTGTTTTAAAAAAGATAAAAGTAAATAGAATTCATGATATTTTTTTGACATTGTACTCTCCATTATCTAATCCAGCAATGTCGATCAATTTGAAAATTGAAATCTTCTATCAAATTGACCTTTTTTTTTAATGGGAAAAATTTTGACATTGCTCTCTCACTTACTTAATCAAAACTCCAGCTTCCAACGTCTATGTTAATCGTATACTGATCAAATCATACCTGAAGTTTTAGTCAGTGACAACTCTCGATTGTTTACTTTTCTTTTTCTTCTTTCCCTCGAATCATAGTCTTGGACATTTCTTAACTTGCTAACGTAAGTCTTCCTTGGAAATCATATTCTTTATTAATATATTGTTTGAATTTGATGGAACAAAAACTAAACTTTTAGTTTTGGGCAATAAATCTTGAATCCACAAGGAGTTCTTTTAATCCATAAGTGATAAGTTTAGAATCCACCAGAGAAACAATAGAGAAAAACTCTAAATTTAATTTAATAATCTTAATAATAGTCTGATTACCTTTGGAGACTACATAACAAATTGAAAAATTGACTTAAGTGCAAAATCATAAACTATGGACCTTAAAGGTCGTCCCAAAACAAGCGAGACTAAAGAAACAAAAAATACTAAAAACAGCAAAAATATTATTTTCAAGGCCTTAACAAAAGAATTTGAAAATTAAGGTGTACTTCGTGGTAAAACGATGACTCTTGATTAGAAGATCATTTTCCTTCAGCTAGCCAAATTTCATGCAATTCCAATACCATCACCCTAATGATTGCTAATTTGCTACTAGCACCTCTTGGTCTTATGTTGTGATTTTATTAATTAGGCACCCTTGTTGTTCCAGAAAGACCTGTATTTTTTATTTTACATCATGTTTAAGCTATGGGCGTCTGAAGGAGAACAACACTATTGTATGATTTAAAAAAGTATAGTAACTTGCACAAATATTGTTAAAGGTTGATTATGATTAAGAGAATTAATTTAAGGGATTGAGAGAGTCCAACTTAAGAATCAATTAGAAAAGGAATTATATAATTCTAATTACTTTTTATTTTTATTTATAATTAAATAATTACAATAATGGGGAAAGAGATTTGAACTCTAATTCTCCTCATAAATAAGAGTAGACAATACCATTAAACCACAAAATTCTTGACTTAATTTAATTCCAAACACAAATTTAAGGATGTAAGAAACCCTAAAAAATAAATTAGTACCGATTGTGATAGGCCACCTTTGTTGAATTGCTATCTTTTAATGTACTTTTGTTGATTTTTTATTTAGTATTTAAAGAAATCTTATGGTGTTTCAATTAATCTGTTCACTAATCGATAATTAGTATAGTCATATTAATTGAGTTTGTAGTAAGCAACTGCGTAGAACTTCTTCTCTTTCAATGTTTCATTTCAATTTCTCAAGCACGTCATCTTCATTCATTTTAGAGAATAAACAATCAAATAATTAAAAAGACAAGACCACTGGTGGCCTAGGCCTTGTGGGCTCTGGTGATCATGTGTGCATACTAATTTCTCTGTCTAGGCATAGCATCATCCTTTCGAATTTTGTCCAATATTACTTTGTTTACCATGCCCTACAGTCTAAAGGAGATCCCAAACTTACCCCTTGGATTAGTATGATTACTAGGTCTTTCAGAAAAAGACCTAGGTCTAACTTCTTCTTTCAATTTGTTAAAAAAAGATTTATTTGAACTTTAATTAAACCTTTGTCGAAGTTGTCTACTATAAATGTATATAGAATATAGATATAGCACCGGCCTACTGCAACTTGAATCAGATAAAGTAAATATGATTCTGATTGACTACCTGCGATGCTTTCAGCTTCAAATGCATGTCTCAATCAGGTTAAGTTGACATTAAGAGTATATATGATGGTAGAGTGTAGACAAGAGTACGTTTAAGTAGGAGATAATCTTTCATCACTGCTTCCGCATAATTAGAAATAATTAAACATTTCATTTTTCAACTATGTGGAGGAACTAGTGACGACAATAATATATAAAAGAAACCAAAAATGAAAGTATTTTTATTTTGTCTCTTTTTATTCAGACAAGAAAATGACAACCAAACTTGATTAATCATATAATAGCATAATTTATAACACAATGAAAGTCATATATATCCAACAAACACCACCCCCCAAAGAAAACAAATAATTCAACATTATTTGTTTTTTTGTTTTTTTTTTTATGAAAATAATGTTCAATGTTCAAATAATTGAACATTATAACTGTTGAGGAAATAATCTTATTGTTATGACTTATGAATGATTCAAGCCAAGTTGTCATTTAATTTGTTGCTATTCTAATTTTAGTCAATGTTGTAGTAGGTATTATGTTAAAAGAAAAGGAGAAAAATATGCATAATTGATAATCCCTACATGCATGTACATAAGATAGTTTCATCTACTTATCACTGTATATTGAGAGCTTGGCCTCCAGACACCAATGCTTATGGTATTGAGCTGAAATGGTTTCTGTACTTATCATTAATATGTTGGAAGTTTGTGCTAGACTCCTATGCTTACGTTATAGAGCAGAAATAATGAAATGGTTCAAGAAGGAATATATGGTAATTAAATATATATCATTGGCCTTCGATCATAAAAGAAAAGACAAAAAAAACTATAAACAATTTCTTTTTGTTTATTTTATGTTCCCTAATTAGTAAGGGATATTATTAATAAAACTTGCAAGAAAGATCGAGGAAGCTTCCTCGTCGGCCCACCAGTCAACCAAAACATCAACTGGGATGCAACTAGGGGTGGAAATGGTTTTTAATTCTACCTTCCATTTTTAATTATTCAAAAGCACAGCATAATTTATATATAGGAGATTGCACTTCATGATACGGAAATGACTAAGCACAACATAATTAATAGGAGATTACACCTCATGATACAAAGATGGCTGATTCCAATTTTCCCCTCCTTCATACGCCACCAAACTTGTTTTTCGTAGAAAAATAATGAAAAGTACTTCTTTACTCTGGGATTTAAAGGGAAAAGTTAACAAATGTTTTAATGATATTGATTTAGAAAACATTTTAAAAATTTTTTAATGCGAAAAAAAAAAAGAGTAATTGATTTTTTTGACAACTTTTTAAATTTTTCATTAAAATGATATTAAAACTTTCCTAAAATAGTTAATTAACAAATATCCTAAAAAAACCTGTTAACTAGACCTAAAGATAAATGAATATGAGCCTAGCACCAAGTTAGAGTTAGAGAAAACTATCACCACTTGTTATTTACTACCTTGCCCAATAATGGTGGTGGTTATTGTTGGATATTTTGTATATCCAACTAGGTTGTAATATAAGTTTGATCCCACTTTAGTAGTGGAAGAGTGATTATATATTTGGAAGAGATAATTTTATTCAAAGAAAAAAATGATCGAAAATCAAGTGGAAAAGTGCATTTATAGTACTTTCTAATGAGTTAGTGTCTAATGAGATTTTCGTGTATATATATATATATATTGCAGAAATTTTGCCAAGAGTTACACCACTTGATATTTGTAAACGTTAAGAGATTGTTTCTAACTATTTTTAAGAAATTATGACACATTATTTGTGATTCTTATGGTCTATATGTAATGTTTTCTCCCTCATTCTTCCCCTAATCATAAAATTTCATAAACACTAGAAATCTTGTGGGTTTTCTCAAAATAACGATTTGTAAAACCTAATAGGCTTAGTTGTATCTTGGGACAAACTTGCAATATCACATTAGCAACACTTGTGTGGGTACAAATATCGTGTAAGGATAATAATTTTGTTGTGCCTCTAAGACCTGGCAAAATAGGACTCGAACCAAGTAACCCTATCCAAACTTGAGATTTTTGACCTTAAGTACTTAAAAACTAGTTGACTTGTGACCCAACCCTTTTTTAAACATTTGAAAAAAAAAAAAAAATCATACAATATAACCAAAGGCAATGACTACATTGAATCAAATAGCAGCCACCAAATTTTTTTTTTTTTTTTTTTTTATCACAGAGCAAGAAGCTATTCAGAGAAATTGAGCTTACAATATAAATTTTAAGAGCATTAATGTAGCTTATATTGAAACAATGTCTCTACATATTTTGGTGTGACAAAAGGCTCAAAGCATTGATCTAAACTCCAAAATTTGCAATAAAACTCATAACATCCTTACCATTGTTAGTCTCATCTACTACAAGTGAACCAACATCTTTCCAAGCATAACCAAGTTTATTTGAGAGGATGAGGGTCAAAAGAATGTGACGTTCCTAAGATTGCCGTGGGCATTTACTATTCTATTTTTTTTTTTTTAACTTTATGAATTTTTTAATTTAAAAAAAAAAAAAAAAAAAACCAAAAAACCAAAACTATGTTGTTTTTGGCACTTAACAGCAAATTAACTAATGTTTATGATGACAATATCATTAATGGATTTTGAATTGTGTAAACTTAAGAATCTATGTATTATTTAACTTTTATTTTTGAGCTTTTTGTTATTTTTAACATTTAATATATTTTTTTGGTTGCTTATGAAAAAATACACATCATCAACCCATAATTTAATCCGCTTACAACCCGTAAGGGATATTATTAAAAAAAGTTAGAGGAAAGATCGAGGAAGCTTCCGCATCGGTCCACTAGTCAACCAAAACATCAACTGGGATGAAACTTGAAAGGGATGGAAATGGTTCCTACCTCCCAAATTTTTTAATTACTCAAAAGTACAGCACAATTATCAATAGGTAATTGCATCTCTTGAAACGAAGATGACTGGTTCCAATTTTCCCTCCCTCATGCCACCAAACTTGTTTTTCATTAAAAAAAAAAAAAAAATCACTTCTTTACTTTGGGATTTAAAGTTTTTTTTTTTTTTTTTTGAAATGCTTTGAGATTTAAAGTTGTTTGCTTAAACTTTAAAGTTTAAGCAAACAACACCATAAACATAAATGAATACGGACACATGTAAGCCAAGTTAGAGTTAAAGAAAATCGTCCTCACTTGTTATTTGCCACCTTGCCCAGTTTAATCAAAATGGTGGTGGTTATTGTTGGATATTTTGTATATCCAACTAAAATGTAATATAAGTTTGATCCCACTTTAGTAGTGGAAGAATGTCGTTTGATCCCACTTTGTAAGTGGAAGGGTATTGATTATTTATTTGGAAGAGATGGTGTTAATAAAAGAAAAGCTCGAAAACCTAAGTGGAAAAGTGCATTTATAGTGCATGTCTAACGAGTGTCTAATGAAATTTTCGTTGGAATGAACGTCTGACAAGATCGTGCATGTATTTTTAATTTTTACATTTTAGTTTTTTTTTTCCTATATTTTAATTTTATTATTTTTAATCTTTAAACCAATTAATGCGTGTTATTTTCATTATTTCCATCATTCAACTAACGGAAATATCTGATATGGCTGTCGGAGGAATTAAAATATTATAAAAAATACCACATCAACATTTATTTAAAATAAAAAAAAAAATTTATCAATTTTAACTAAATAAAAAAAGAAAAAACATAATTAAAAACAATAAAATACATAAATCTAGATCTACTCGTTTTGAACAAGAACAAACAAGGGCAGAAACCCAAAAAGTCATACAAACCCCATCAACAACACACAAGAGCACAAACCCAAAAAAATCATACAAAACCAGAAAAATCAAATCCACATCATATTAAACATTAACAAGAAATTAAACATGAACACATTAAACATTTGAACAAGAATACAAACCCAAAAAATGTAAAACCCAAAAAATTAGCATTAGATCCACTTCAACACAAAATTATACATGTACAAATCCGAAAAATCAAACCCCCACACCACCAAAGCATCAAACACAAAACTCAAACCTAGAATTTCTGGCCCCCAAACACAAAAACACTAAACTCTAAACCCAAAATTTCAGGCACCAAAGAAAATAGAAGAAAAGAAAGAGTATGATTCTCTTATCTTTCTGAGAAACCAACAAAAAACTCAACGTTTTGAAACCCAACGATCAACGACCCACCGATTTGAAACCAATGATCTGAAACTCAACTCAAGCCACTGATCCGAAACCTCCAAACCCACCAGATCCACCACCTTTGATCTCTACTTCTGTTTCATTGCAAGGAACCCAGGCTGAAGCTCCTCAAGCTTCAATCCTTCGTTGTTGACCATGACACCATGAATGACAGTGAGTCCTTTCTGGGCTTGGTTTATGAGTTTCACATCAATGGACTTAGCCGATCCAGACCCAGAAAACCCAAATCTACCTAGAAAACCACCACCAAAAACTCACTAACCATACCACTGCCGACTACCACCACATTATAACCTAGCAACCCAAATCAACCAAAAGTCACGAACCTAGCCAAAACCAGATTCACGGCAACCCACGGCCTGACCCACCAAGCCCATGACAACCCACTGTCGTTGCATGTCCTTAACCCACGATTCATAGCCACCAAACCTGACCCACCACCAACATCAAGAGTATGGGCCATTGAAGACAAAGGAATTGGCCTCAGATCTGCCAAGAATGACTTGAACAATTGCTAGTCCACTCTTTGGCGGTGGAAGTACCATTAAGGGAGAAAAAGAAATAAGAGAAAGCCAAGAGAGGAGTTTGACCCAAGAGGGAGAGGGAGAGAGAGATGTAGGAAAATGAAAAATGAGGTTGGCACTATGTCTAAGTTTAGTGTTTATTGATGATTTTGTGTTTGGTTGACAAGAAAATTTAAGAAAAATTGAGAAAGTTACTGCAAGTTTTTTTTTTCTTAATCTTTAAATCTTAATTTAGGTGAATTTTGATTTTTAATTCTGTTTTGATTTTTTTATTTAGTTAAAATTAATAAATTAATTTTTTAAATTTATATGTTGATGTGTCATGGGTGATGTGGCATTTTTTTATAATATTTTAATTTATCTGTCAGCCACGTAAGATATTTCCAGTGGTTGACTGACGGAAATGACGAAAATAACACGCGTTAATTAGTTTAGGGATTAAAAGTGGTAAAATTAAAATGTAGGGACCAAAATGGAAGAAAATCAAAATGTAGGGACTAAAAGTGCATTTACGCCTTTTTGGGGGGGGGGGGATTTTGTCAAGAGTTGCACAACTTGATATTTAAACATTTATGAACATTCAGGAATTGTTTCTGACTATTTTTTTTATAGCATTATGACCCTTTATGTGACTTTTATGGTTTATACACACACATATATATAAGTTAAGTTCAAGTTACATCTAATGTAACTTTAAACAATGTTACATTACCCAATAAACTCTTTATTTATGAATTATTTTAAACTAAAAAACTTGAATTTAAATAATTGATTGATAACATAATTATTGATCTTTGATTACCGTGAAATTTTGCAAGTATGAAGGGTATATGAATATAATGTAATCTAATGGTAGATTTATCAAAATTCTTATTTAATAATAAGTTATTAAGTGATGTAATATCGTTTAGAGTTACACCATTTTTATGGTGTAACTTTGTATATATATATATATATATATACATACATTAAATTCATTAACTAAAAATAAATATAATCGAACTCTAAGAGGATAGAAAATAAAATTGTAAATAACAAATTGACAAATGAATTTAACTTAAATCACATGTAAATAGTTTAACTTTAAACGTAAATTTTGTTTTTCAAACGAATAAGAATTGGTTGAACCTCAAAGTGTGGACTAGTCTAGTAAAAAAAAAAAAGATTGCTTTTATTTATTTCTTTTAATTTATGTATAAAGTTATAAACATTGCTTTATAGTTTATAACTTTACACATAAACCTTCCCTAGGAGGGAAGGGGTTCATCATGATTTTTTCTACGTAACTTATTATGCCGTCCAAATTTATCCACGTGTTTCCCAAATTTATGACTCTATTATTTTCTACTTTCTTTCTCTCTCCTAATAAATACATCCCTAATTTTGCACAAATGCTTATTCTCAATGTTTTTGAGTTGCAGATTTTCTTTCTCATGGACAGATGAACTTATATTCTTATTTGGTATTACATGAAGTTTAGATAATCCTAAACTTATTTTTTATTTTTTATTATTGGATGGTGGCTCCTTAAACTGAGAGAGAGAGAGAGAGAGAGAGAGAGAGATGGAACTCAAAAGGAGCCTACAACTGCTAGAATAAAGTATACCCTTACGAGATCCATGCGATCTCCACATATTTGCTCTATTTACAGTGTGAACAAGCCATGTCTTCCCTTGGTCTAAGCAAATATAAAATATTCAAGGCGGCTTCGAGAGAATGGAAAAAATTGGACAAAACTTTATATGTTTGATGTACCAAATATCAATTTGTGCCAAGATTTGACATCTTAAGCCAAGGATAACTCGGAAGCATTTCATACCTGCACGTTGCTTGATAGCTTGCTGTGTTGTTATTTTTGTCTTTGAATATTGGAGAAAATTCTGTTTTGTTTTGTTTTGTTTATTGGGTTTCAGAAATTCAAGTCTATCTGTCCAGATCAGAAAAATCTGCAACTCAAAAACGTTGAGAATAGGCACTTGTGCAAGGTTAGTGATGAATTAATTGAGAGAGAGAAATAAAATAAAAAATAATATAATATATTATTTTCTCAAATTAATTAGGTTAGCTAATATGAAAAGCAATATATTTTAAAGATTAAATTGATTATAGTGATTTTCTAATAATTAGATTTCTTAAAAATTTACGGTTTAAAAAAGGTACAACTTTTCAAGAATTACACCACGTGTAATTTGAACCCATTTTATATTATATATAAAAGAATTCATTTCTTTCAACTAGACTTTTATATGGTTGAAAAGTATCCTCATTAATGAAAGGTAACTTTATTTATAAATAGAGTCATAAATGTCAAATAACAAATTTTATTTTGAATTAAAAAAAAAATTCCTAAAATTTGAGATTTTTTTCCTCTATGTTAAAAAAAAAAAATTACAGCTACTAATTATCTCTAAAGTTTATATTTTTATTTATTTAAAAAATAAATAAAAAATAATTCCAAATCATAATAGATACAAAATTTTTTTTAATAGGATAATTATTAACTAAAAAAGGGGTTTTTGAGCTTAGAGACTAGTAGTATGGATAAAGTAACTACGAGTGACCCCACACGCGCTCTACTTTCGCGTGATATATAGTCTTTCCTAGTTGGGCCTACCTCCAATATTAAACCCAGTTAGTGGGCCCCGAATCCCACTGGACCCGAGTTTCATTTATTAAACCCGACTTTTGGAAAAATTGAAATCCGCAAAATTTGTGAACCGTTATAAAGCCACCAAGGTCGCAGCCCCTTTTTTTAGTGGAAAACGCCAATTCGCCATTGTCTCAAATAGTTTTTCTTGTTCCTCAGACCACATCCATTTCTACAGAGAGAGAAAAAAAAAAAAAGAAAAAGAAAAAGAGAAAAAAGACATGGAATCCAACGAATTTGAAGATCTTCGATATCTCTGATTTGACATTCACTCTCTCACAGTACCACCTGGTAAGAAACTTTTAAACACAAGCAAATAAACAATCTTTGTTTGGTTGCCCAGAAATTAAACCAGTTCAAAACTTTAAGCCCGCACGTTGTACTGGGCTTGTTTCTCAGCAACCAAACAGAGTGATTTTTATTTTATTTTTTTTGTCTTCTTAAAATTAATGGGTTTTACTTTTTATAAGCTGATTATATTAGTTGGTTCTTTTTGGCAGTGAATTGTGGGCTTCAGCTCTGCTTGTACTATTGACTTCGTACTATATATAATTAATAGAATCGAAAGGTTTTAGCTTGTTTAAGGTTTTTAAGTTAAGTTCCAACCTGTCCTCCTCAAAGCTTTAAACCCAGTACTACATCGTGAGCTTTTTGGTTTCACAATTGAAACTTCATGTCCTGCTCATTCCAAAAGGTTCAGGAAATTGTTGTTGACCTTACCCAACTCTTGTAAAATTATCAATTACATACATTTCTGGTACTTGATATTTGAGAGGAGAGTTTACGCAATGGGTTTTCGGCTGTCTCGATTGTCGACTGGGCCTCCAATAAAACGAAGAGCGGGTTTGCGAATAAAACAGGCGGGACGAGGTTCATACAGGGGTAGTTAGACTGGTTCAGTTGTTGTGATAAATTTGGCTAGTTTTATTATTATTACTATTTTTTCACAAATTGTATTACTAGACCTTTGCGGTTTTCTTGAGAGTTATTCCAAGTAATGGGGAGTACTGCTTTGAGGCAGTTTTTGAAGAGCCTTTGCAGCAATTCGCATTGGAAATATGCGGTTTTCTGGAAGCTTATGCACCATGGTCAATTGTAAGTTTTTCTTAATTTCCTGTACTCTCTTGTTAGTGTGTGTGTGTGATTTAATTGTGAAGTGTGTTTGCCTTTCATACAGAATTTTGAGGTAGTTAGTAATGCATCATTGTAAGTGAGATCATTAATTTGAAAGCAACATTGAACTAAATGGCTAGAATTGAGGACTGTGGATGAGGGATGAAAATGCAATGGCTAGAATTAAAGGATGAATGCTTCTCACACTTTTGAGAAGAACGGAACTTGTTTTGACTAATCCAGTGAGCTTCCTTCAATTCATGTGAGGCACTGAGTGCAATATGATCTTAAAATGGAATTAAAATTTGTCATTCACGTTTTTAAGTTATAAGACATAGAAAATCTTTCAAGTCCTACAATGACATGTTGCTAATTCAGTTCTTGAATTTGCGTTTGTTTAATTCTATAACCAGTTCAAAGTTTATTTATTTTTTTTATGATGCATAAAAAGAAAAGTTGCAAAATCTATGCTGGAAAAGTAGGATGGGAAATTCTTTTCCAATATTTCGAGTTTAATCTCATCACGTGGTTGGTTTTTTTGTCAGGTACACTAAATTTGGTACTGTATTGTGCTAGCCTAAGTCATACTGACACTGAGTTTTATGAGTAGCTTTAAATTTTTTCTTGTTTATTTCTCTGACAGCCACAGTCATTGGAATATGTGGTCCTTGTGGACCGATTTCTTCTTATATATATATATATATATTGGCTTTATTAATATATTATAATGCTAATGCCTCAATAAAGATTTTAGTAACTTGTTGGGTAAGCATTCTAAATGGATCAAATTATTCAGTTTAGTAAATAAGGTTTGTAAGGCATTATTTTAGGCTGATATCTTCAAGATGAGGAAGTGGAATGAACTTTTCCATTTTTCTGATATGTAACATGAATAAAGTATTTTTCCTTGAATAATAAGTTGTCTACTGTGTCTGTTTTTGGTTTGTTATGAATGTAAAAATCTAGTGATGTCTCTGGTGTGATATTAGTTTTCTTGATATTTCAGGATTTTGACTTGGGAAGACGGGTATTGTGATTATCCAAAACCAATAGAACCTGTGGAAAATATATCAGATGACATTTACTTCAAGGTTGTGAATGAGATATGGTCTTCAAGCTGTGAAACCAATACATGCAATGATGGCTCAGGGGGATATCCAATTGGATTAGCAGTGAATGATATGTCTTGTCTTCATTATCCCATGGGAGAGGGGTATAATCTTGTGCTTTACCCTTATCGCTACATGTTTACTACTTGCCTTTACCCTCCAAATGGAATTATTTACTTATATCTTTACAAAATGTGTCTTCAGAATTATAAAAGTGAGTATCCATGTAAATTTTAGATTGATTAATCCTTCTTAAGAGGAAGTTTTGAAGATAAAGCTTTTTACTTTGATCTTGAAGCAATTTCCTTTGGTTTTCAGATTTTTTTCCCACGTGTCTTGTGGTTATTCTTGTCATGTCAGTCCTAAGATACTGTTTTGCACATCTCTCTCTCTCTCTCTCTCTCTCTCTCTCTCTCTCTGCAACATGTTTTAAAGCAATACCCCTTGTTGCTTAGGAAGATAATCGTAAGCTAAACAGTGTGATTAAAAGTGAGGTTCTCTATTATATGAAGTATTGAGGTTGAAAAGTAATGGTGACTGAACCTGGATTTCTATAATTTATCAGGGTAGTTGGTGAAGTTGCATTTACAGGAAGCCATAGTTGGATCCTCTTCGAAAATAATCTTACTTGCGAATTCAATTATAATTTAGTTCCTGAGGTAAGATTCTAATGACAATAGTTAATTTGAGAATAAATTTCTTGAAACTCCTGCAAATACTGGACAAAATATCTCACAAGTGCAGTTGTTTCTGTTGACAGTGTCCAGATGAATGGCTACTTCAATTTGGAGCAGGTATCAAGGTAATTACTTTCTGAATTATACCATACCAACACATCGAATTCCATTTATTGTCAACTGGATAGATTTGAGTGTGCCACGGCACAGTTTAGGGGGAAGTTGCAATTTTGGTTGCTCAATTTTCTGTTCTTATTATCTGCAAATGATTTATGAGTTGACTATTTACGTTGTGCAGACTATTTTGCTGGTGCCTGTACTTCCACATGGAGTTCTGCAACTTGGCTCATTGGAACCGGTATGAATTTATTCTCTACTTTACGTGTTGGCTGTAATGATAGTTTGCATTCTAGTTCCAACTGTTGTAGTGTTGTCATTGGTTACTTCTATTTGACACACACACACACACACACACACAAAGAAAAGAAAAAGAAAAGTGAATAGTATACAATTGAGCCTAAACAGTTAGAAGGCGTAGGAGTCACTTTGTTAGGGTTGATGTGTGTCATGGTGCATCTATTTGACATATTCCTAACTCTTTCTCCCAGAAAAAGAAAAAGGATAAAGGTAAAGGAAAAACTACTGCACATTCAGCAGTTGTCTTTTCCTTCTCTCCTGTGAGTCAACAGATGCATTCTTGTTGCTTTGTTAGTAATTATCTTATGTGTGGCTTTCATGTCCTATCAAGATTTCAGGTTGCTGAAGATCTGGCCATAGTTGCATATGTCAAAGATAGATTCAACACCCTTCACAATGTTGCAGGGAATATTGTACCTTTCACCTCCAACAGGGACATTCAAGCTCAAACATCGTCACCATCCTCAATGTCTGGTGTCCTGGAGAATTTCGATGAGCCTTCAGCCACAAGCACTAGCCATTTAGAGGCTGAAGATTTAGAGGCATTTGGCCACATTAGACCAAAAATAAGAACAGTTGTGCCAACCTCAACAGTTGAAAATGCAATGCAGTTGTCTGGAACAAATCTTCCAGGAATTCTCAATGGTACAAGCAAAAATAAGACTGGTGTTACTCCAAATAGTGTTTTTGGTTTATCAACTCCGCCACATCAATCATTAAATGCTGACCACCTGGAGATTTTAGAGAGTAAGCTCTTTGAATTGTCTTGTCTGGATAAACTACAGGCTTATTCTCAATGTAACAACTACAACATGGGGTTGTTTGAAGAATCTTCCTGCGGAATCAACCTTTTCTCTACTGAATTTATGACAGAACAGTTGTTTGGAGACACAGATGCTAATGATACAGGTTATAACAGTGTGAGCAGTTTTTCTAGCTTTCCCATAGAATCTGAGCTACACAAAGCACTTGGAGCAACTTTTCAGCCGCAAACCAACCTGTGCAACTCACCTTTCTCAGTTGAGGATCCATATAGCAAATCAAGTTTGATATGCAATATAGATCTCTTCAATGGTACTGAGCCAACATGGTATGCCAAAGGCAATGATGAAGATTCTCTCTTGGAAGCTGTAGTCGCCAGTGTGCCTGTCTGTTTAGATGATAATATAACTAATAGATCTAATAGTGTTAGGGCATCTGTAACCTTGCCAAGACAACATGCTGATTTCTTCCAGTCACAAAGTCAATCTGAAGTGAGTGCTTTAGTGGGTGATGATTCAGCTTCAAGGAGACATTTTAAATCTTCACTTGTTTCAAGGAACAGAGGTGCCTTCAATGGTTCTTCAGCCTCAGTTTCTTTCAATAGCATTAGGAGCACATTGATTGATGAAGGGCAGCAACAAAAAGACAGTGGATGTATGCAGCCTAGGAAGGGAACCAAGCCGTCCAATGTTGGCAAAAGACGGGCCAGAGCTGCTGAAAATCAAAGGCAACGGCCAAGGGATAGACAAATGATTCAGGATCGGGTCAAGGAGCTCCGACAACTTGTCCCAAATTCTGCAAAGGTGAGTGCAGTTTTGGTTATGTATTTGTAGTGCTTCAAACAGGTAATCACTTGGTATTTTCTCATCTATCTTACTTAATGTGTTCTGTATTTTATGTAATTCAGTGTAGCATTGATGGTCTCTTAGATCGAGCTGTAAAGCATATGCTGCATTTAAAAAGCGTAACCAAGCATGCTGAAAAATTGAGGCAAGTGGCCCATCATGAGGTATGTGAAGTCTTCTCATATTGGTGTGGGGGTGTGTTTGTTTTTAATGTCAACTACCACTATAAACATTGAATTTTCTTTCAGATACGTACAAGTATTACTTTCAGATTAAAGATCTTAAATGGGTTTAGTTTATTAGAAATCTTTCAGCATAGGAATTGTTTGAGAAAATGACCAGCAACTTCTACTTCAACTAGATTACAAATGTTTAGAACTGAGGCATATGAGTAAAAACTGACTGATGTCAGGTGGATCTGTTAAGGTGTTTCTTTTATTGACAATATTTATCTGATTGATGAGGCAGAGCTTCATTGATTAGAAAAATGTAGTTCTAGTCTTATAGAGTATTGGATAAATTACAATTTACTCCCCTTTGGGTTTGACCATGTCACAATTTAGTCCACAAAGTTTCATTTGCTACATTTATACCCTTATAGTTTGAAGTTAATTGAAACTGTTAGGGTTCCATCCAAATTAAATGATTTTGTATATTATTGACAAATTTATCCCTCGATTTCCTTTCCCTTTGTGTTCTTCTTCCTCTAATATCCAATCTAAAAGAAATGGGAATCAAAATTCAATCACCAATATTGGAGGTTGGTTTAAACTTTAAACATAAACAAAAACATGAGGTTGTCCACAAATGAGGAACTAATTTTGAAGTAGTGTAGAAGAGTTTCAAATGACATTGAGTTAGGTAATGAATTTGCTGTGGAATTAATGGAAACAACCAACATTGGTCTCCATGTTGAATTGGGCATGCAAAGCACAATCCAAAGAAAAAAAAAATTGCAATAAATAATTACAGAGAGTATAAATCAATCCAATTTCATATCCATTGGGTGAGTCCAAAACCAAACAAAATTAATAAATGCTCCCATTTTTCTTCAAAACTGAGTTCTCTCTCTCTCTCTCTCTCTCTCTCGCACTTTCACGTGCACACGCACATATATGCACGCCAATCAAGATTAAAAAATGAACCCATAACAACCATGGCAACAAACCCAACCCATAACATCAAAATTTGGTGTGCTTAGTGTATGACTTCTGAAGTTTCAAGCTCTTTGATCCCTCTTAACTAGTATTGGTCCTCGACTGGGTCAGAATGCTCTGCTGCACAATGTCCCAGCCTCTTCCTAATTCCCCTAGTATTTTGCTCTAAGCCATCACGAATCCCTTCACCTGAACCCTCAAGCATTGTGATCCCTCTGATTCAGTATTGGTCCTTGACTCACTGGACACACAACAAACATCGTGCTTCTTTTCTCAAATGACGTGGTTGGTTACCTGACATAATGTATTCTTGTGTCCTCTACCAGACTCTCCAGCTCCTCCTGCAATGTGTTCGATCCTCTCAAGCCAGTTTTGTTAAAATCCAAAAAAAAAGTAATCCCTAACCAACCACCGTTCAAACCATTGATGAACTCCCTCAGTTCATCTCGTCCTCCTTTTTTGAAAAAGTTTTCTCACTCTTTCTTGAAAAGAAACCAGAGAAAATAATGTTTTTGAATCTGTGAGAGGGTGTTTTTATCAAACTAGTCTCGTAAAATTGCTCACATATCCCATACCTGACAAAAAATGTTAAATTTGTATGGAACCCTAGCAATTTCACTTTAGTCCAAACTATAAGGGTATAAATGTAGCAAATGGAACTTTGTGGGCTAAATTGTGATATTTCCAAACCACATGGAGATAAATTGTAATTTACCTAAGAGTATTTAGGCTCTATTAATACAATTGTAGTAGAATAGAAGATAGACAGATATACCCTTCTCAAGAATGCCTTCTTGGGACCTTTGGTAAGTGGTGCTGCCACCTCTCCACCACACACACAGATGCCTTGACATTATGGCTCCCTGCTGTATGGCTCTTGCCAATTGCTGTCTGATTGCCCCAGAACCAATTAAAAACAATAAACATTTTTTTTTTAAAATTAGCCATCTGACTGTAAATAATCAAATTACGGAAATCTTTGTTGCAGAGTATTAGCGATTAAAATGCTGATTGCTGGGGAAGGCTGCAAGATGAGGGATGTTCAATAATTTTCCCCAGATAAACCATAACTTGGAAAGTATACGCATAGTGTGACCTTAGGTGGTTGGGATTCAGATATTTCCCTAGATAGGTTTAACTTGGAAACGTATATGCACAGTGTAACCTTAGGTGGTTGGGATTTAGATTTTTCCCTAGGCAGGTTTAACTTGGAAAAGTATATGCATAGTGTAACCTTAGGCAGTTGGGATTCAGATTCAGTTTGCATATTGCAAATTATAGTCGTGTTTTTAACTCTTTTGATTCACTTGTAATATTCACATATTATAATAAATTCACAAATAGTCAGAAAATCAGGCCATTAGTTATGACTGCTATATCGGCCTAGTAACATTATGATCCCTGATGTAACAAGCAGAAGTAAAATGTTTTGCACTTATGCAGGTGGCTAACCACAATAATTGGGTTTCACCTGAAACCAAAAATGACGGCCAAAATGGGACTAGCTGGGCTTTTGACTTCGGCACTGAACTTCAAATATGCCCCATAGTTGTGGAAGATCTTGAATTCCCAGGACACATGCTGATAGAGGTCTGTACTGTCACGTGATAGATTTTAGTAATGCTAGGGATATTAGAAATTTTACTACATAAATTTTATAAACCGATGTGTCACCAATTACAAAAAGACATCAAACATTCATTTATTGTATTGTTTAAGTGACACCAATCATGTTCTTGCCCTGTCAGTTTGTAATTTTTTTGTAGTAAAATATGTAATATTTTTACTATTTTCCAAATGATTTACCCATAGCCATAGCCATAGCCTCAAAAATTTTTATTTCATGTCTAATGCAGATGCTATGCGATGAGCATGGGTTTTTCTTGGAGATTGCTGACGTGATTAGAGGTGCGGAGTTAACCATCTTGAAGGGTACCATGGAACTCCGTTCAAACAAAACCTGGGCTCATTTTATTGTTGAGGTATTGAATGGTTCTAAACCATGTTTTACAAATATTAATGTGTTGCAGTCATTTTATTTTCTCACAATCGCTGCATAATGTGTACAGGGTCCCAGGGGCTTTCACAGAATGGATGTTTTCTGGCCTTTGATGCATCTTTGGCAGCGGAAAAGTAAACCCATCTCATGCAGGATTTGACTCATGCAGGATTTGATTCATATCATCTGTAAGAAATGGTGTGAATTGGTTTTATGCTCCTAGTGCAAAACTATTGGATGAAAAACTGGATCTACTTCCTCTTGATTATATCTGTTACATTACACACCAAAAGTCACAGATGTAATCCACACTCATATTGTACTACATGGATTTATTGTCTGTGAACAAACCTCGTACAGTTCTTGGTGTGCTGTTAATGATAAACTAGCAACTAAAAGAATAAAACCATCACGTGCATGCATGCACACAAGACTTTTAGGTACATCATACATAAAAGAGCTTAGTGTACAACTACAAACAGACTTGTCGAGAATCTCTATCCTAACAAAAATGTCACTCATTCTGTCCCCATTAACAATCTTGAAACTCAAACTGGTCTTTCAGCAAGCAGTAGCGTGTGCCACCAGCCACATGCAACATTTGTTGGCAGAGAACCATCAATGGAAACGAGTGAAGGTATGTTTCGATCTGCAGAATCTCCTAGACCAAGCTGCAACCAATGCATGAAACTAAAGGTCAATGCAACATTAATAAAACACTAATATAGTTTATAGTTAAATAATTAAAAATTACCTGGCCATACTTGTTCCATCCCCAGCTGAATAGTTTGCCGTCCTCTTGAAGGAACACAAGCATATATAAGAAATTGTCAATATCGGACTTAAAGTAAGATCTTGTTAAATATCAGGCCTATGTTCAAGTTCACGTTTTATTTAAGACAATGCATGAAATGAATGACTAAGACCTTGTTCAGATAAGCTTAAACAAAGTAGTTAATACTGTACTGGAGGCCAGTTCAATTTGACTAAAAAAACAAAATATTTGATCTAATACCGATATATCATTTTGAGATTACTGCTATATATATACACACACACTTTTATTTATTTATATGTATAAGCATATAATTTAAAATTCTCATCAACTTCATTTTTTAATATATTAGCTTAAATAACATATATCGTATTTTATAACCCTTTTTATAAATAAATTTTATAATTATTTTTCTTTGCACGGGCAGTAACACTTGGAAAAGTCTTGAGTACTTTGGTTTAAAGCATCACTTTTTAAAGTACAATTGTGTTGTTTATACTGTTAAGTAACTAAATTAATGAAAATAAGCTACATCCAAATGCACACAAAGGGTGCGTTTGTTTTGGCTTCAAACCATTTTAGGAAATCATTTTACACATCACCATGTGTTTGATCGCGCATGAAAAATAGAATTTTTCGGAAAAACATTTCATTTTTCCATAAAGTAAAGGCTTTGACCCGGAAATTGTTTTACATTTCTGTTTTCACTTCAAACCATTTTCGGACTCAAACGCGCAAAGAGAGAGAGAGAGAGAGTAGAGAGCCTTTGACATCGCGCAACCAAACACGCCGGCGAGATTGCGCCCCAACCCTAGACGCGTCAGTGAGATCGTGCCGTCGACTTTGCACCACCGAGATCGTCTCGCCAAGATTGCGCCACATGAAGCCTACCGCCGCTTGATTGGTCTCATCCTCCTTTGGGTCAGATCATCTCCTCCTCTGGGTCGATCTTGTTGTCCGCCACTCGCTGATTTATCTCCTCCTCTAGGTCGATCTCGTTGCCAATCTGCTTTCTCTCTTTGATCTCTGATTTTGTTGTTGTTGTTGTTGTTGTTATTGTTGTTGTTGTAGTGGTGGTGTGGGTGGTGGCATTTTGGTGGTTTGTGTTGTGTGGTGGTGGGTTTTGTGTGGATAATGGTGGATTTTCTGTGGGTGCCGATGTGTGGGTGGTGGTGGGTTTTCTATGGGTGTTGATATGTGGGTGGTGGTGAATTTTGTGATATAAAATTTGTTTGGAAGCTGAGAAAATGTAAAAAATTTGTAGGAAAATAGCATTTTCAGAAGGTTACAAAACACTAAAAATTGTTTTCTAATATAATTTTTAAAATGCAACCAAACACTAGAAAATATTTTCCTTTCCTGAAAATATTTTACACTTGAAAAATATTTTACACTGAAACAAACGCAGCCTAAAAATATCCCAATTTCATCCTACCATAGGTGCATATATAATGGCTATTAAAACTTGATCTACTGGTGTGTATAGATAAGTCTCATGATAGGCACTTAGCTAAAAAAAAGTCTCATTTGATAGGCAGGCAACATAGCTCTTAAAACCTCCCCTCCCCCCTTCTTTTCACCCAAAAAAGAAAAGGACTTTGATTGTTTCATGCTCTTTGTACACATGATGTGTCATCATGTGTGAAGCGTGAATATTCTTGGAAAAAGTGGATATCTTGTGTGAGAGTGAATATTGTGCGTACAAAGCGTAAATCAAGAGTGTGAAACAATAATTTCCTCACCCCCAAAACAGTGTTGCGTACTGTAAGCTTTAACTCTAGAAAGTGTTGTGTACTGTATGCTTTAAGTCTAGAAAGAGCTACATGGTTGCGTTAGTGCAGTAGCAAAATTATACCTGTTAGTATGGTACTGTGACGAGCCCCGCAGGATACCATTTTGGCATGCTTACTCTCGAGACTTGGAGCATCCAAAAGCCTAGGTAGAGTCTGAAGCAGGTAAAGTAATGTTTTAGTTGATATCACAAATTTCCTCCAAAAAGTGAACCTAAAGCAGTAAATATTGCAGTATTGCAAGCTAATATCAATTGACAGTTGCCAAAGCAAGGTCACCGATTATCTTAGACAAGTAGATTGGAGCTAGCATTATACCGTTTTCAACAGAGTATAAGTGAAAATCCAATAGGTTGATAAATGAGAGACATTTGAGTCACATATAAGTAGGAAGATATTTGGGTTATAAGCTGCTCCATGCCTAACGATGAAGGTGGTTTATTATTTGAATTGTACCTAATGACTAGCTTAATTAATGGAATATGCCAACTCAGTGGTTATTGGATATACCTCAGCCTGCTCAGCACCTGTTCCCAACTGTCCAAACTGATTCCCCCCAAAGGCATATACATGACCCTCACCAGTGATACATATGGTGTGCCATAGTCCAGCAGCAACTCTTTCCACTTGTTTACCCGATAAAGAAGACACACAAGTTGGTCTTAACTGGTCATTATTAGTCCCCTGTCCACACTGCAGGGGGAAAAAATTACAAGCTATCAAAAAAAAAAAAAAAAAAAAAAAAAAAGCCATCAAACCACTCAATGCAAGACTGTTCAAGACCCTTACAGCCACAGAAAGCTCACCTGTCCATAAAGTCCCCAGCCAAAAGTAAGTAGTGCCCCAGCATCTGTGATTGAAAAGAAAAAATTATTAAAGGGAAGAGATCATGTCAGAATAATACTTATCAAATATTAACTTGAAATTTCTTTCTACTATGTCAGATCAATAGAACCAAATATGAACGCAAATGATAGACTATAATGTGAATAAAAATGTCAAAACAAAAAAAAAAAAAGGTTGGTTGGGCAATTCCAAACAAAAAATGCAATTCTAAGATTCTCTAACTTGCATATAATATTAAACCCAATTGATTCATGTAAGTGATTAGAGAAAGTAGAATGTTAAGATAGGCCATGGCCTCAGACAAGAAGCTGAACCCGCAATTTCTTCATCATCCTCTGGGATAACTACAAAAGCTTGTGCAGCCATATGACCTACAGTCCTACACAACTAACCATCAAATGCTGACCTGTTATTACTGCACTATGCCGACCTCCGCAAGCAATTCCCTTCATGTAGCTTCCAGGAACTTTAGAAACTTGTGTTGATGAACTCATGCTTCCTTTCCCCAAAGCAGACTGCTCAATGCAAGGTATGACGTGAGGAGTAGCCACCATCTTTACCCGGGTACCCAAACCTAGCTGCCCTTCGCCTCCATAGCCCCAACCCCACACCTGTCCCATATCTGAAACTTTGGTAAAAACATGATGCATCAGGTGTCTTGCTTTACATCAAAAATCTTCCATAGCTTCGAACTTCATACAACCTACAAAACTATATAGTGTGACCACAAAGAACTGACACCTATTCCTGGAACCATAAGCAAATCGAGTTCGGTGATCCAAGACACAGTGAATATACCTGACAGTGCTAATGTGTGGCGTCCGCCAGCAGCAACAGTGCTGATCCTCACTCCAGGACCCATATTTACAAGGCAAGCTGATACTGTAAAAAGTTCATCCCCAGGTGTTGAGCTGTCCAGTTCTTGCTTAGCTGGTGCAATTTTCCTTCTCTTTCCAATTTCTTCTCCCGCCTTTTTGTTATCAACATGAGATACTGGCCCACCAATCAAATTTGAGCCCTGAGCCTTTCCGCTCACTGTAAAATATTGCAATCTTCATTATTTACTCTGGAACGATTGAAAGGAATTATGGTTTCTTTCTCCAATACAAGAAAAAAATCACCTTGGTCAGTAGAATCTGTTTGGAATATTCCTCCAGCGACCAAATCACGCACAATTTTTTCAGAGGGAACGCACTCCTTCCAGCCCCATGTGTAGACCTCACCCATCTCTGTATATGACACAAACAATTTCAGCTCAGCAGCAACAATATAACTGCTTCAACTGAAAATGCGTGTTTGAACACTAGCTATTCATCATTGATACCATAAGAGTACAAAGCCATTATTAAAAAAAGCAAACATGAACTAATTGAAGCTGGTGTGCCTATATTCAATTTTCAATCAATTTAAGGCACATAATTTTTGTTGAAATTATAACCCATGCACAACAGTAATGTCATTTTCCATATATAATTCTTCCAGGTTCCATTTTCTCAATCACCATAAAGAGCCTGTCTTTCTCTTGAGAGATATCAGATAGCCACAAACAATTCAAAAAGCTCCACCAGAGCACATATGCAAGCAAGTTGAATCAAACTGTTTTCCCTCAATTTTTACAATGAATTTTTTAAGATTTACAAATTACAATTTACGACCATATAAATCAGAAATTAAAATGTAAGAGTACCTGTTACTGAAACACAGTGCGCCCAACCAGCAGCTGCCTTCAACACTGAAGCCTCAGTTGGAAGAGGAAAAGGCTCTGGAGTTTCCTTAACAAAATTTGCAGCCAAAAGTAGATAAAAATCAATTCCAGAGAGCAAAAACAAGAAACAAGTTCATTAATTATAGGATCACTTCATTACCCCATGCTTCCCTGAAGTCATATAGCTTTGACCTTCATCATCTGTAGAGCCCCATGTTATGAGCTTCCCAGACTCTGATTCCACAATAAAACAGACTAACACATCAGTAACCACACCAGCAATACAATCTGAAAACATTTTGGCCCCTATTTGTTCTAAATGCTCTGGTGCCAATTGAAAAATTGATTCAGACCCCCAAAAACTTAAATAGTGACTTGATTGAATGAACTATGATTTATTCCATTATTCCAACATATAGTACAAATAAGTATTTCAACCGCGTACTTGGCAAAATATAAAAGTATTTCAACCACAAATTCAATTACCAATCTAAAAGTAATAATAATAAAAACAGTAAAAAAGCACATCGATCTGGTGACAAGTGGAAAACCAATGAAATACCCATTCAAAGGAAAAAACACTCCAGGATATCCAACCCCATAGAAAATCCACCATAGAAGAAAGTTACAATAGCCTACTTACAATGAAGCAAGACTCTCTATGTAACTCTCTATGTAACCTTGGATGTTATGTAACCTCAATGAATGCCTCGCTTGCCTTCCAATCACAGTGTCCTTAGAACGTTGGAATCCTTCTATGTGGACTTTCCACAAATGAATCTTGTCCATAACAACCTAGAACTCTGATGCTCCAAAGAACTTTCTAGCTTTTTTACCAATGAACTCAATGTCAAAAGTTTAGGTTTTCTATGGCTTGAATGAACAACACTATGGTGTTTTAATCTCATGGTTCGGGCTCAAGTCAAGGGAAGGAACTCTCAAATAAGGGTATTCTAACTGTTTAGGATCAATAAGGTTTGCTCTCAAAGTGCCAAAAGCTTTGTAGCTCTACTAGCATCTCTTGGTGTTTCCAATGGAGACGTCCCAGGTTCCAATGGAGACATCCAAGCTTTGTAGCTTTGTAGCTCTACTATTAAATTATTAAAAAGAAAATGTTTGATCTCAAAGTAATCTTGATACCACAGCCTCTCTCCTCTCAATTTCTGCAACAAGGATTGGTTTATATAGGAAAACATGCTGTTAAAGTCAGTATATTATTTTCCGCAGTTTCATTCAAGCAAGGGTTTAGCAAGTGTTGGGGATTTCACCAAATCACGGAGTAAAATGAAAGAACAAAATGAACACAATAATTAAATAGAATTTATGATTGACTTGGAGACACAATTGAATGGTATCCTTAGACAATATTTGTCCCCCTATGCAAGTTACTAAAGGATTACTACAAATTTGTCACCAAAATACAACCAGGTTTATTGGGTTTTACAAATAGCAATTTTGGAGAATACCCACAGGATTTCTTGTATTTTTTAGAAACTATTTTTTAGGGAGATAGAAACTTACTATCAAGTGAACATGAACCACTATTTATACCCATAGGGTTATAACCCTTCAAAAGGTACCAATGGAGAGTTATGATGCCACATAAAACCGTTCACAAGATTTAAAACCTTTCCCAATGTTCAAAACGGTTACCACAAATTTTGCAGAAAATTATGCAAAAACATATTTTGCGAGGCTCAATCTATCAAGAGGAATCGAGCATCAATTGAAGGCTCCTTTTGATTGATTGAATAGGAATCGGGCATCAATCGAGTCAGGTAGAAGCTTCAAATAAATTTTGTTGATCACTTCGATTGATCGAGCAAAAGCTTCGACCCATCGAGAAGCCTTTCTCACTACTTCAATTGAACAAACAGAAGTCTTGACTAATAGAACATCTTGGAACTTGAATTTTCACAAAGAAAATTCCAGATCTCAAAATTTCATTTTATTCATTTTAAAAATGAATAATCTCCAAACTTATATCATTATTATAACCTATCCTTGTATATACCTATATATACAACATCGAGCTCTCAAGGACCACATAGTTGTACCAACGTCAAACTGTTATATCTCATTCATTTAAAATCCAAACTGGGTCAAATTTGTGTTTGAAGCACTGATACCTACTTTCCAATGTAACAAGTTTCACTCAATAATTCGTTATGGACTAAAAGATATGAGCAAAAAATATCAACTCATCAATTTTTAGCCAACCACAACCTTGTTATCTTTGAATAGAATTTGAACCAAACTCGCTCACATAATTATATTAATACAATCCAAATTTGGTATATTTTGGCACAAGGATTTATCAACACATATGTTAACTACTTCAATGAACATTCCCAAATATCAGCTACAGAAATATGACTAAATCTTAAAAATCCTAACAATATTCAAAACAATCTAAAACTGCTTTCGAGTTCTATAGTTTCAATTAGAAAAGTCTAGTGCCAGTTCAGGAAGGAGACCTGAAATCAAATCCTATATTACTCGCAGCTGGCATTAATTTATCAAGTTATGTCCAACCTTTACAATGCACACTCTTATTGATTCACTATCATACAGAAAACCACTAAATCTTAATTTAAAAAAAAAAAAAAAAAAAACTTCAAAACCACCTAAACTGCTTTACAGTTGTACAGTCTTAGTCCAGACACTCAAACACATAAATCAAATGAGTTTCTTTGATGTAATCAATAACATCGAAAGCCCATTAAAAAATGGAAGTAAAAAAGAACAAATAGAATCAAATCAAGGAGTTCAAGACCAAAAAAGCACAAACTCCAAAATAAAACTGACAATATATATGAAACTCGATTCAACCTGAAATGGCCATAGCGAATCCACAACCACCACCACAAACATCCTTCCACGAATCTCCACCGTAGCCCGAACCCGGAAGCTGAACCGCCACCGGAGACAGTATCGGAGATTTCTCCGGCGATGCTCCTGGTATATATCCACACATATACACCACTGTTTCTTTACATTCCTCCACTTTCACTCCCTCTTCTCTTTCACTTCCATTCATCGCAAACTTTTCTTTCTTTGAACCCAAAAAAAAAAACCAAACAAGCTTTTTGTTAACCTTAAGGAAAAGCTTTGAGCTTTGAGCAATGAAAGGGAGAGAGAGACGTGCAGAGACAAAAGCCAGTGCTTGTGAAACAGAAAAAATAAGAGACAAATTCAAAGACAAGAATAACTTTTCTTACAAAAATTGGGGCGTATCATTTACAAGGACATAGAACATGCCACGTAGGATGCGCACGTGGTTGATGGACACGTGGAGAAATCAGGACCGCAGGATGGATTTTGTTTAATATTTTTTTGAAGTCACGAGTTGGCTGGAAGTTTCTGGAAGATGAAGAAGTTTCCTCTGCGTTCGATGTATTCTTTAGTGGTCGACACGTGGTGGGTCTGATGTTGTCACTTTCTAGTTGTTTATTATTACAATACACAATTGTTTTTGTTCTTTGTGGCTTGTGGGAGTGTGAGGTTTTAAATTTATCTTTTGTTTAATGACTTTAATCGAATCGATGAGGTTTCACGCTGGATTGAGAATCTACCAGACGTTACTAGGGCTTGGTGTGTGGCACCATTAGGGCCGTTCAGATTGATGTTCTTTTGATCGACGGTCAGGAGTGCCACGAGGCTATAAATTTAGTTCAATTATCACTTGCGTAAAAAAATAGTCTTCTTTAATATATTCTTTAATCGTTAAAGAGATTAGGATTAGGATCTCAAGAATTTTATTATTTTATTTTAATCTCCACTCTTTGCTATTCCAAAATTCTATCTATCCATTTAAAAATAGTAAAGTGGATTTTACGGAATCATCATTAATTTAAAATTAACTTACATGTTTATGAGTTTTCATTTTGATCTCTTAAGTTTGATGTTTTCATTTTGGTTCTCCAAATTTGATACTGTTTTCAAAATGACCATTTTATTCATCTCTAAAACTAGTCTATTTATTAAGTGTTTGCTGAAGGGGGGACATTGAAAGAGGGGGTGGGGTGGTTGAATTGAAGTAACCAATAGTTAAGCAGGGGATATGTGGTAAGTTCGAGTCATGATCAATGTTTTGGGGAGGGGATAGAGCGTGTTATGCGGACCAGAAGGGGCCATAGGTGCTATTAGCAGTTTTGAAGGAGGAGAGCTTGGAGAAAGAGGATGCAAAAGAGTGAAGATCAAAACGTGTGTTTCCAAGGATTCTGAATTTTTTTAGCAATGTACACCACTGGGATTCTTTAAAAGGGTTGAATCGTGGTGTAGTCATTGTATTAGGTTTTGAAGATAGGCATAGTTGTGCTGTAGAGGTGCTTGGATTTTTTGAGGGATTTGATTTAATTAATTTCTTAACTAGTGGGATTTGCTAGTGTAATTTGGCTATGAGAGAATGTTATATAAAATGTTTTGTTTTTGTTTGTTTGTTTTTGTTTTTTTTTTTTAATTTTTTTTTTAAAATTCATTGGAAATGATGATTTTAAGGATTGTTGTCATACTTTAATTTATTATTCTTCCTCCTCAAGAATTGAGATGAAGATTCTCATATTTTCTTATTATTCTTTCTCTTCAAATTAAGAATCTAGGCGTCATGTTATATAGAAAAACTATTATTTTAGTGTTTATGAAGGATTTAATGGGCATATTAATATGAACAATGCACAAATTTAGAAAAACAATTTTTTGTCAATTAACTATGGGGTACACTTCAATTCCCCCTCTTATCCTAAACTTTAAAATTGGGCAATGTCCCCCTTAATGTATTGGAAATTAGTAAATTGCCCCATGCTATTATCAAATTTAATGTAACAAAATTTGATAATGGCAAGGGCTAACTTGCTAATTTTCAATACTTCTAGCAGGACATTGGTCAATTTTATAGTTGAAGGGGAAGAGGGATTGAAGTGTACCACTTACTTAGGGGGGGGGGGGGGTGTTGGAATTTACCATTTTTTGTGTACAATGTTGTTAGGAGTCCAAGTATCATAGTCACGATTGTATTGATAATTCTAAGCGTAATATTCACTGATATATGGACAGATGTATGGATAATTGGTGTATTGCACTTGGTGTATTGCATTGTATGTTAGGTTTGTTAGTTGTTGAGCTGGTGTTAGTTAGGAAGTTAGTTAGCTTGGCAGTTTTGGAGGGAAAATAGGGCCATTCTTGTATATAAGATTCAATGAGCATTTTAATAAGAATAAAGCAAAAAAGTTAATCCAATTGCTCTCCCTCTTCAACTCTTGCTTTCTCCCCTTCCCCAATTCTCTCAACTCAGGAGGTTATTTACCCTCGAAGTAATTGTTTTCCCTCTAAACTCTTCTTGATTGGCCAAGAACTTAACAATTGGTATCAAAGCTTGCTTTCCTGCAACCATGGCCAAAACTAGATCCTCTTCTTCCTTATCTCTTTTTAAAACTACCACAGACCACCATACCCATTCTTTACAAGAGATCAACCAACAATTGAATGCTAACACTCAACAATTGAATGACAATACTCAAAAATTGAATGCCAACACTCAACAATTGAATGCCATTAGTTTGGATCTATAGAAACTCACTAAAGCCGAAGAACAGAGACAACAACAAGTTATGTCTCCAAGGTCTTCATCTCAATCCCCTATATCATAAGCTGTTTCTCTACCTCTCTCAAATCTATCAAAGAGTGTGAGACTTGATTTCCCTTGATTCAAAGGATATGATCTTACTTCTTGGGTATACAAAGCCGATCAATATTTCAGTTTCTACCAAACCCTATTCAATGAGAGGTTGTTAATGGCTTCTTTCCACATGGATGGAGATGCCCTGGTATGGTTTCAAGATAGTGATGAAAATGGGGTGTTTGCAACTTGGGAAGGATTTTTGGAAGCATTGCTGACAAGGTTTGGGAATATTGCATATGATGATCCTATGGAACCACTCACAAGATTGAGGCAAACAACCAATGTTGTGGTTTACAAAGGGCAATTTGAAGCCTCATCAAATAGAATTAAGGGTTTGTTTGATAGCCACAAATTGAGTTGTTTTCTTAGTGATCTCAAGGATGATGTGAGGTTACCCATGAAGATGCTCAGTCCCAAGAACCTTAATGAAGCCTTTGGATTAGCAAAAATCCAAGAAGAGTACCTAAATAGTAGCCACAAAGGTTAGAGGTCTTCAATTGACTATGCTAAGCCTTCAATTTGGGTCCCAAGCCTGAGGTGAAATTGGAATCCAGATTTAGGCTTCCCCTATAAAGGTTATCACCTGCTTAGATGAAGGAAAGAAGAAGGAAGGGCCTTTGTTTTAACTGTGATAAGAAGTTTCAGCCTGGTCATTAATGTAAGTCTGCTAAGCTTTTCTTGTTAAAAGGTTTTTATCCTTTTCAAGAATCTAGTTCTAATGTTCAATTGGTGGAACTTGATGATTTAGAGGCTACTTTGTTACAATTAGATGAGGATAAATCTAATAATAGTAAGTTTGAACCTAAAATGGTAGAAGCTAAGATCACACTTTATGCTTTTTTGGGTAGTCCCTCACCTGGTACAATGAGAACTAAAGGATAGATTAATGGACATTGGCTTATTATCTTGATTGACATGGAAGTACTCACAACTTTGTGGATTTTTTTATTTTTACAATTGCCTTTAAACTCTTTTTTAACTTTTGAGGTGAAGGTAGCTAATGGTGCTTCCATTAGAACACAGGGTGTTTGTTCTAATGTCAAGGTTACTATACAAGGTCAAGTTTTTGCAGTTGACTTGAATGCATTGGCTTTAGGTGACTATGAACTAGTCTTAGGTACTCAGTGGCTCAGAACCCTTGGTCTAATCCAATGGTACTTCTTGGAAATGTCTATGGTGTTCCAACATCTCAATTCCACTATGAAATTAGTAAGTTTGCAACCTATTGGTTTGACCTTTCAAGAGGGAACTCAATTTTTTAGGCCACCTATGAAGAAGGGCTTTATGTTGTATCATTGGTTGCTACTAGCTCTTTTTCTTCACAATGTGCTCCAGAAATAGAAGTGATTAACTAAATTTGCTGCTATTTTTGAAACACCTACTGGCTTACCTCCCTATAGAGTTCATGAGCACTAGATTATTCTGAAGGAGGGCATTGCATCTGTGTGTCAGAAGCCCTATAGGTACCTTCACTTCCAGAAGACTAAAGTTGAGAAGATTGTCAATGACCTATTGGAGGTTGGATTTATAAGGCACAACCAGAGCCCTTTCTCTTCTCTAGTGTTGTTGGTGAGGAAAGCTGATGGGTCTTGGCATATGTGTATTGACTACAGAGCTCTGAATCAAGCTACAATCAAAGATAAGTTTCCAATCCCAGTTGCTTGATGAATTGCTTGATGAATTAGCTGGTTCTAGTATTTTTTTCTAAGCTGGATTTGAGATCTGGCTATCACCAAATTCATATGAAGGATGAAGATATTTCCAAAATTGCTTTTAGAACACATGAGGGACACTATGAATTCCTAGTTATGCCATTTGGCTTGACCAATGCCCCATCTACATTCCAAACTTTGATGATTGTTGTCTTTAGGCCATACTTAAGGAAGTTTGTGTTAGTTTTCTATGATGACATTTTAGTTTTTAGCAATAGTTTGGAGCTGCACCTTTAGCATCTTAGAGTTGTTCTCAACTTGCTATTGTAGCATTAACTATATGCCAAAAGGAGCAAATGTTTCTTTAGCATTTCTGAAGTGGAGTATCTTAGCCATATTATTTTTGGTTACAGTGTGAGTGCTGACCCTAAGAAGATTTCTGCTATGTAGGCTTGGCCTTCTCCAAATAATGTTAAGGCCTTGCGTGGATTTTTAGGCCTCACTAGATACTATAGGAAGTTCATCCAACACTATGGCTAGATAGCCACTCCCTTAATTGCCTTGTTGAAGAAAAAAGGCTTTTGTGTGGTCCTTTTAGGTTGAGGAATCATTTCAAAAACTCATGGTTGCAGTGTGTCATCCACCTATCTTGGCCTTACCAAATTTTTCTAAGCCTTTTACTATAGAATGTGATGCTTCAAGTGTGGGTTTAGGAGTTGTTTTGATGCAAGATCAGAGGCCAGTTGCTTTCCACAGTCAGCTCTTGAAAGGCAAGGCTTTACATCTGTCTACCTATGAGAAGGAACTATTAGCTCTGGTTACTGTTGTGCACAAGTGGAGGCCTTACTTGTTGGGAAGACTATTTGTCATCAAAACAGACCAACAGAGCTTGAAGTACATCTTGGAACAACGGGTTGCTACTCTAGCTCAGCAAAAGTGGTTGGCTAAGCTCTTAAGCTATTTGTTTGTTGTAGAGTATAAGAAAGGTTGTGAGAATAGGGTTGCTGATGCCCTTTCCAGAAGGGTGGATGATGACCTTGTGGGAGATGTAGATTAGGTTTCATCTTCAACTTCCCTATGCTTGATTTTTTTCCTTGCCCTTCTTGGATTGAGAAGTTGAAGGCTAGTTATGCTTCTTCTCTCGAAGCTTAGCAAATCCTCAAGGACTTGCAGTTTGATGCAGTCTGTCTTAGATCTTTTTCATTACATAATGGCCTAATTCTTTACAAAGGGAGGGTGTTTCTATGGCCTACTAGTTTTCTAATACCCAAAGTACTTCATTTGGTGCATGATAGTCCCTTAGGAGGCAAGCTGGGTTTCTAAAGTCTTATCATAGGCTAAGGCAAGATTTTTTATGGCAAGAAATGAAAGCTGATTTGAAGACACATATTAGGGAGTGTGGAGTATGTCAACAAATGAAGCATGAAACTTGTCATCTTGCTGGATTGTTGCAGCCCTTGCCTATTCCTGATAAGCCTTGGTCTGCAGTAATTATGGATTTTGTAGATGGATTGCCTAAATCTCAAAGAATGGATGTCATTATAGTGGTAGTTGACAAACTTACAAAGTATATGCATTTCATTGGACTTTCACATCCTTATTATGCAGCTAAGGTTGCTTATCTCTTTGCTCAGAACATCTTGAAACTCCATGGCATGCCTACTTCTCTGATTTCTAATAGGGATCCTGTGTTTACTGCCAAGTTTTGGGCTGAATTGATGAAGCTTCAAGGTGTTCAGTTGGCAATGTCTTTTGCCTACCATCCTTAGAATAATGGGTAGATTGAGGTTGTCAATAAGAGCTTGGAACACTATCTTTGGTCTTTCTCTGTTGACAGACCCTTTGAGTGGTATGTTTGGTTGTATTTGGCTGAGTTCTGGTTCAAGACCAATTACCACACTGCCACCAAACTTACTCCATTTGAGGCTCTGTATGGTACTACTCCATTTAGACTACTAGATTACATTCTAGGAATAACTCAAGTAGCTGGTGTTGATTCTGTGCTACAGTCTAGGCAACAAATTTTGTCCTTGCTCAAACAAAATTTGGTAGATGCTCAAGCCAAGATGAAGCAATAGTTTGATTTACATAGAACTAAGAGAGATTTTCAAGTTGGGGACTAGGTTTTCTTGAGACTCCAACCTTATAAATAGCAATCTGCGGCCTATAGAGATTCTCATAAACTCTCTCCTCGGTTTTTTGGCCCTTTCAAGATTATCCAAAGGGTTGGTGAGGTTGCTTATAGGCTGGATCTTCTTGTTGGTTCTTCTATTCACCTGGTGTTTCATGTTTTTTGCTTGAAGGCTAAGTTGGGTCACAAGACTATGCCCCATCTTTTGCCTTTTGTCAACTCCCAAGGTGTTCTTGCCTTTGAAACTGTGGCAATTTTGCAGACCATGTCACACCAGTTGCACAGGAGGACTATTACTTAGCTTTTGGTTCAATGGCAAGGGTGTTCCTCTAAGGATGCTACCTGGGAGGATCTTTTGACACTTCAACAATAGTTTCGTCATCTTGTGAGCAAGATGTTCTAATGGGGTGGGTAGTTGTTAGGAGTCCAAGTATCATAGTCACGATTGTATTGATAATTCTAAGTGTAATAGTAATTGATATATGGACAGATGTATGGATAATTGGTGTATTGCATTGTATGCTAGGTTTGTTAGTTGTTGAGCTGGCATGTTAGTTAGGAAGTTAGTTAGCTTAGTAGTTTTGGAGGGAAAATAGGATCATTCTTGTATAGAAGACTCGATGAGCATTTTAATAAGGATCAAGCAGAAAAGTTAATCCAATTGCTCTCTCTCTTCAACTCTCTCTCTCTCCCCTTCCCAATTCTCTCAACTCAAGAGGTTAGTTACCCTCAAAGTAACTGGCTTCCCTCTAAACTCTTCTTGATTGGCCATCCAAGTATCATAGTCATTGTTGTATTGATAATTCTAAGAGCAATAGTCATTGATATATGGACAAATGTATGGATAATTGGTGTATTGCACTTGGTGTATTGCATTGTATGTTAGGTTTGTTAGTTGCTGAGCTAGCATGTTAGTTAGGAAGTTAGTTAGTTTGGAAATTTTGGAGGGAAAAAATGGTCATTCTTGTATATAAGACTCGATGAGCATTTTAATAAGAATTAAGCAGAAAAGTTAATCCAATTGCTCTCTCTCCCTTTCCCTAATTCTCTCAACTCAGGAGGTTAGTTACCCTTGAAGTAACTGTTTTCCCTCTAAACTCTTTTTGATTGGCCAAGAACTTAACAATTGTCTTGTAAGCAATGTGATTTTGTCCTTATATCAAATACAGTTCTTCACCTACAATACATTGAACACCTTTCACTAATTTTGCAACTATCACGGGGAATTCAATTTCAGGCGTTACCGACAATAGAGAGGAGATTTACTAGAAGTCACTTCATACGTGATCTGAAAATGAGCCTAGACATTCCTCAAATCTCAAGTTCCCTCTATAAAAGGGGATCAACCCCCACTTTGAAAATCATTTTGGACTTATTATTCAAGCTCATATCATACCTTTTATTGAGCCTTAAACGAGTCTTCACTTAACTTTGTTTATATTGGGTTTGTTCATAAACATTTTTTTATTAGCTTGACTCACTCATTTATCAAACACGCTTGACAGTAAGGCTTGGCTTTGAGAGAGAGGGAGAGCTATTGATAATTAAAACAAGGAGTTATTGTAGAGAAATACTGATAATTAAAACAAGGAGTAATTGTAGGTAATTGATCATATTTATGTTCAAGTTTGTTGTCTGACTACCCAATATTAATATCAAACACAAACCTGTAATTGTTAGCTTATATTGATGGGTTGGGCTCACTAGCGTAGTGAGTGTTCAATTTAGGATAGGCCCCAATCCCTTTACTAGCCAAATGTCATTAGCCTAATGTCTTTACAATGAAAATCCTTTGTTCTATTTTGAGTGTTCCCTTTTATGCTCTATCACTTATAGTTTGCTACGTATTTTTTTCTCCTTATAAAATAATTAAAGTTTAAAATAGAAAAAAAAAAAATTATACATTTGGGAGTTAGTAAAATATAAAGTGGATCACTAGGAGCGAGATAGAAGATTTTTATTAATGTCATTAAAATAAATGAAGAATGACATTTTAATCCTTATATTGTAGGTGTTGATACAAATTAAAGCCTATAGTGTTTTGAGTTTTAAATTGAACCCCAAACTTTAATAATTGTATCATTTAAACCCCTCAATCAAACTTGAAAAATACAAGGCATAAATTGTGATGATTTTAAAAGTAAAAAATTTGTTTGAAATTAATGAAATTATAAGATTTAATTTTTAACTGTCTTAAACTACCAGGTTTAACTTATAGCTTTTGAAAAGATATGGAAACAACCCCTAAAATATAAAGTTTAAAAAATAATTTACCCAAAAAGAATATTTTTGAATTTATCTCACCAATTTTTTTGCTACCTCAATTCTCTAATATCTGCACATAAGTGCTTATTTTCTTAGTTTTTTTTTTTTTTTTTTGGGCATGCACCATATTTGCTCCTGCTGCTGCTTAACATGGAATAAACACTAGAACATGAACGCCCTACCGACAGAGATCATTCCCAAAAATAAAGGAACTAAACGGTGTACGTCATTCACCACAAAGATGTTAAAAGTTTGATCCCCACAACATAAAACATCACATTAAATAGAGGAAGATTTTTCCCCTGATTTCTTATTATACTTTTATGAGAAGCTTATTTTTATATGTAAAGCTGAAAACAAACTCGATGGATTGGCACAATAGAAGATTATGAAAACGCATGCATGAATTGGCTAGAAACCAGTCACTGTGTATCCCCCGTCGACACAAATTACTTGCCCGGTGATATATGAAGCGGCGGGAAGGCAAAGAAACGCCACCACTGATGAAATCTCATTAGGCTCTGCAATACGACCCAGAGGAGTTCGTGCGATTAACTTGATAAAATCCTCGGCATGAGCAACATCCTGAGGCAAAATGGTGTTTGAAATGTTATTAATAATTCGCAATACTTGGTATATATTTTGAAAAATGACAAACTCTAGAACTAGGAGGAACCACAAACATTTATGTTAAATTACCGAGACAAACATGTGAGATTTTAAATAGAAGGTAAAGTAGAGGGGATAGAAATCGAGTTTAGAACCTCCTATACCATGTTAAATTAACGATTATTCCAAGAGTTTAAATTATTAGAATAAGGTAAATTTAATAATTTAACCACACAATTCTAACCATTTCCATTTTGAGTAGTCATCCGAAAAATAATAACATGGAGCACAACAATTTTTTTTTGAGCAAAACATGGAACACAACCATGAAATTCACATTGAGACGCAGGGGTGGAAGATCTTACGGCTGGCAAAATGTGGGTTTTGACACCCCATGGTGCGACAGTGTTTACTCGAATATTGTCCTTTGCCCATTCACATGCCAAGTTCTTTGTTATTTGGTTGATTGCTCCTGAAAATCACCAAGGTTAGAAAATTTACAATAGTTATTGACAGCAAGAACATTTTATTTTAGTGACAAATGACGTGCCTTTGGATGCTGCATAGCTAGAAAGTTTAGGTAGAGCTATCACTCCAGCGACAGAGGATATGAATACAATATTTCCTGCTCCTGATTCCTTCAAAAGGGGGTGTGCAAGTTGAGAAAGATTGTAGGGAGCCTCAACATTGGTATTCATTATAGTCGAGTAATCTTGTTCAGTATATCCTGTAGCTTCTTTGAGTGTCACTGTTCCGGCATTGTTTACCTAAAGCAGAAAAATCAGCTTTAGAAGAGCATAGACACCATAAAGCAATCTGATTTCAATGAAAGATAAAAGAAGAAATTATAATCTAGGAGCTTAAAATTGCATTTGCTGCTCCAGGTCCAGTAGAAGCTTAAGCACTCAAGTCAGAAAGGCAATATTGTAGTTTTGTTAATTACTACGGCTTCCAACAGCATGACTCTGTGATCTAATCCATCTCTAATTGTATTAATTTTTCATTTTAAGATGGTTTTTTGCACTCTGTGTTTTACACACATTATGATTTATAACTGAAAACGAGATTTAAAGTCACGCTTTCAAGTTATAAAAACAAACACCGTCCTTCGAATTGATTTGGCATGCTAGTCTTCAATGTATAAGTTCGTACTTTTTTTGTGTGGGAATCCTATTTGGATTAATTCGACTAATCTTATCCATTTTGCATCTCTCTATTATTCCATGATTAATCATTTTTAGGGTAATTGTAATTTCTACGATGTGTAATATCTCAAAAGAGTAATGTTTAACTATTTATTACATACAAACTATTTTACACCGATAGAAATTGTGACTTTAGTTGCTTTTAGGGGTATATGTAAAACAGTTTTTGTGTAACAAATTTAACCTCTCTTAGAATATTCTTCAATATATCTGGTGGATCACACCCTTCTCTTCTCTTACATAAATGTGAGTCTTTTATGCAAGGTTATCATATGGGTCCACCTTTGTATGAGAAGAGGTGTAATCAAAGAGAGATACTCAATAATTTCACATAATCTTTATGTTGAATTTGGGCCACAAATCAATTGCACGTCTTTCTATAGTATGCAAGTTGCAGACCAAACTCTGTTGTGGCTATGCCACTTGCTACTTTCTCCTAAATCGGACAATATTTAGCTATAAACTTGATTGTAGCCTAAAGTTATAACTCCCACTTAACAATTAACATGATTACATACTTGAGAATTCTAACTGTTTGATTATATGCTCTTTATGTCCTTGACACATATATCAAATTTCATGCCAGTCATATGTTATTTACTATTCAATCTGTAAGTTTATTTTTTTGTGTAAGTTTAGACTATAAAAATTTAAAATTTAAACATTTGATATTTTAGAAATTTTGTAAGCATGAAATGTATAAGAAAAAAAATGTAATCTAATGCATGATTTTAAAAACCAGTACGGTCAATGAACTATTTTTGCTCCCAATTCTCGATTTTTGACTGGTTCTAGCTGGTTTTAGGGGTTTTATCGAACTAGATTGGTGCACGGTTTTTGATTGAACCAGTTCAACCAACTGGTCTAGTTTTGTTTTTAAAACCATAATCTAATGGTAGATTTGTTAAAATTAACATCTAATAAAAAATATTGTGTGAAATTATAATCTTAGATTACAACCAAATTCATTGTTAAACTTCTTTCCATTTAATATCATATCATATCTTTCTACCCAAAAAAAGAAAAAGAAAGAAGTCGTAGCATTTCCGGATTTACAAAATACAAATACCCATTACTAGTGGACAAGCTGAAAATGACGTTTGGATGCATCCTTAATTGCTTTTCTTCTTTTCTTACTACCATTTGGTAGGAGTAGGATGAAATGGTCCACATCGTAACAAGCTAATGCTTTATTTATAGCGGGAATGACAACCACCAATAGTGCTGCGATAGCATGGTAGTGACAGCAATCGTGATTGACGACTTGAAGGTGATGTGGTAGCGGTAGCGGCAACTGTAAATTAATCGTGATGATGGCGATAGTGATAATAGCAGTGATAGCAATGATCTCTTTTTTATTTGAAGATCGATTCGATAATTCAATTAAAAATTATAAGTTTATAAATACAAGCAATGTAATGTCACTTAAAATTTTATAATAACACTAGAGTATGTGTGATGATGCTCTTTTTTTATTATTATTTTGAGTTTAATATAATTTTTCAATTTGAATTTATTTATTGTTAGTGAGGTTACACATAATTGAATTTTTAAGAAATTAAAATTTAGAATTTGAAAATAAATAAATTGCTAGATTCAGTGTGTGCTAGTTTTTAAGAAAAAATATATTAAATGTGTGTGAGATATATTCAAATAGAGAGTGTGCTAATTTTTAGGAAAAAAAAGCTTATCCGGTAGCTTTTTTTTTTTTTTTTTGAATTTTGTTGAATTACAATTTTAACCATATTTTTTATTTTTATTTTTTAAGAATAAAAATTATCTAATTAGATTAAGAGTATTTTTTGACATTTTTTAAAGCCATAATTAACTTTTTGAATCCTCTTAATATACAGAGATGACATGATAATTCAGAAAATAAATAAAATGGACTCTTTCCATTTCGAGAAAATTTTACTTCTAAAATAGAGACAAATTCTTTTAATTCATTATGTGACGATTGATAAAATTAACTATGTGTAATTTTAATCCTATAACCTATTTAATAATTCATATAACTTGTTTAAAATAATTTTTTGAATCGCTAAATTGGTGGAAAGTCTTGTAACGGGCTGGTTTGGAGGAAAATTGGTTCTTACATTTTAAATAAAATGGAGAAGATTGTGTGGTAGAAAAAAAAAGGGATATAATGCACCAACGAATGATAGAGTGGTTTATGTTAACCTTAAAGAGCCAAAATTTATGGAATTTCTGGTGGGTATGGAGAGTGAAAGACTGGAGAGAGAAAGGCTGGAAAGATCAGAGGAAGAGGAGGATATGCTTGCTCGGAGTACCAAGAAGTTTAAGGATAGTCATAATGCTGACAGAGCGAGGGTGAACGTCAAGGGGGTCAATGTAGAAAGCTATAAGGATAAACTGGTGGGTGCTATCCCTGGAGCTTTTGCGCAAGCTTTTGGCTTTGAAAGCTCTATGCAAGAAGATGTGGAATCTGACATTGAAGAGGATGGTAGCCATGATGGAAACATTAGAGTGAGATTTTCGAAGGAAGAGAAGATGTGTATGCGAGCTCCTTGGCAAAAAGCGCTAATCATCAAAACCTTTGGGAAGAGAATGGCTTTTTCTTTCCTTGTTGAAAGGGTGAGGAAAATGTGGAGTCCGTGTGGTGGTATGGACTGCATTGACTTAGGATATGATTATTATCTTGTGAAGTTCGAACTAGCAGAGGATGTTGACTCTATTCTGAAAGGGGGTCCCTGGTTTATTGGCCATCAATTCCTTGCCATTCGACAGTGGGAGCCTGAGTTCAAGGCCTCCACAGCTACTCTCTCATCGGTTGCAGTTTGGATTAGGCTTCCTGAGCTGCCCATGGAGTTTTATGAGCCAAGTGCACTTAAGAAAATTGGGAGAGCCATTGGCCCTGTCCTCAGAATCGACTCTCACACTGCTAGTTGGGAACGGGGAAGGTTTGCTAGACTGTGTGTTCAAGTGAACTTGGATAAGCCTTTGGTAAGGAAGATTTATATTGGAAAACTGGAACAATGTGTGTTATATGAGGGCATTAATGCCTTATGCTTTTCTTGCGGCAGAATTGGGCATAAGCTTGAAGCTTGCCAGTATATTGTGAGAGAACAGAACAAAGATCAATGCAAGGATCAGCGTGAAGTCCATAATGAAGCCTCCGATACCCAGGAGGAAGGTGGGTTGAAAGACAAAGGCAAAGAGAAAATCCATGAGGATTATGGGGAATGGATGGTAGTCACCAGGAAGAAAGTTTCTAACAAAGCTAAACCAATGCTTAGACCATTGGCTATGGACAATTCAGTTGACGTCCAGCAGACGCAAATGTCTTCTGCTTCTGTCACAAAATCCATAGGGACGAGTCAGTCGGAAAGAAGTGGAAAGAGGAAATCTCTGCACACGCAAAATACTGTTGCTCTGAAAGAGACCAATGTGATGGCCAAGTCTAGTCAAAATCTTTCTAAGATTGGGAAGAGTTCCAAAGACAAGGGAGCCCGCGCTAATTCCTTACGGAAAGAAGAAAAATCTTCTGGGGTGCAGTCCAAGTTGGTGGGCCAGAGCAAGAGTGATAATGTGTTCGCTTATGGGCCTTCGTCTGAACCGGGCCCATTTGTCTTCACTAGCCCATCTAATACAAGTTATAACCCTTTAGTCAACGAGGTATGCTCTGCTTCTATTACCGCTGAGAGAAGTGATGGAAAACAAGGACAAATGGGCGATCTACTACAAAGGAAAAATTATTCCAGTGGGGGAGGAGACAATCCGCTGGATAAGACAAGATCCAACAGAAATCTGGGGTTGGTTCGAGCAAGACCTGTTACTGGCGTGGGAGAATCTTTTTCCACTGACGGAGCGAAGCAGCCAGCTGGGTTACTTGCCGATGAAAGACGAGGCTTGGATCATGACACCGAACTCGTGGTGGAGGTTTTTGACGGATCGTCCTCCGGTGCCGGTAGCTCTGGCGATAAACTCAAGATCATCAGCCATAGGATCAAACATGCAGAGCTCAGAAAAATATCTATCGGAGGCGGAAGCGGGGCTGACGGAACATCAAGTCACAGAAAGAAAGACATTGCACATCAATCCGGTGGAATGCTTGTTGATGGGCAACCTCCACGTGGTGAAAATGATCCTCTTTGCCGAACCTGTGATGATGGGCACGGTACTAACCAAGACTGCCCAGGCAGAATTGGGGATTATAAAGCACTCAGTGACTCTGTTCCGAGGGGCTTGGGAGTCGAAGAAGGAGCTAATGGAGCTATGGAAGTCGAAGGCCACTGAAGACTCTTCTTCCTTGACTGAGTTGGGTGCTACTTCTTCTACTTCTAAGATTATGAATATACTGATTTGGAACTGCAGAGGGGCTATGAAACCCCTATTCAGGAAGACGGTTATGGATTTGGTGGATTGTCATTCGCCAATTCTCATGGTGATCACGGAAACCAGAATGAGTGGTGCCAGAGCGGATGAAATTATTGAAGCTCTGCCGTTTGATGGGTATGCAGTGGCAGACACCATTGGGTTTGCTGGAGGTATCTGGTTGCTTTGGCGGTCAGACTTGGTGCAAGTTGATGTCCTGGCAGCTACTGAACAGGAGATACATGCGATAATCCTGGTAAGATCTCAATCCTTTAGCTGGTTAATTAGTGCTATCTATGCTAGTCCTAGATTTGAGGAGAGGTGTGTGCTGTGGAATAATCTTAGGATGCTAGCAAATTTACATGACCTGCCGTGGGCCCTCATGGGGGATTTTAATGAAGTGTTGGCTGCTGAGGAGAAATTTGGGGGGAACCCGATTTGCCAGAGAAGGGTTAATGCTATCAAGGAGTGTATGGATGATTGCAGGATAATGGACCTTGGTTTTACAGGTCCAATATTTACCTGGACTAATAAGAGGGAGTTGAACAATTTGATCCAATGTAGATTGGACAGATGTTGGGTCAATCCGGAATGGAAAAACTTTTATCCTGAAGCTAATGTTACACACTTAGCTAGAATTAACTCTGATCACTGTCCATTACTCTTGAACTTAAATCCTTTTTTGGGTACCAGTTCAGATAGACCTTTTAGATTTCAATCTATTTGGCTGAGTCATAGCGAGTTTCCTGCTGTGGTGAGACATGCTTGGGCAGAGAGGGAGGGTAATCTTGCTGAAGCCATTTCTTGTTTTAAAACCAAAGCTCAATGTTGGAACAGAGAGGTTTTTGGTAATGTTTTCATAAGGAAGATGAATATTTTGGCTAGGCTGTTGGGTACGCAAAGAGCTTTAGCCCATTGTCCCAATAATTTTCTTATTAATCTTCAGAAGCAGTTGTCGGATGAATATAATTTAATTCTGGAGCTTGAAGAAGAACTGTGGGCTTTAAAATCCAGAACGAATTGGATTATCTCGGGGGAGAGAAACACTGCTTACTTCCATGTTTCTGCTCTCAAAAGGAGAAGCAAGAATAGGATCACTTGTGTTCAAAACAGTGAGGGTGATTGGTGCCGGAATTTAGAAGAAGTTAAAGAAATCTTCAATGCAAGCTTCAAGAAACTTTATAAGTCGGAGCAAATTTTCTGTTTGATTACTTCTCATTGGAATTCGGATTGGTGTGCTAAGATTAGTCCAGAGGAGGCGGTTAGTATGTGCAATATTCCTTCAGATGGAGAGATATGGAATGCACTGAAAACTATGAAGCCTTACAAAGCTCCTGGTATTGATGGCCTTCATGCTGGCTTTTTCCAAAGATTTTGGCTGGTGGTTGGCGAGTCAGTGAAGTGTGAGATTAAGGAAGTTTTTAGAAGACAAAAGGTTCCTGAATTTCTTAATCAAACCATCGTTGCACTCATTCCTAAGCAAGCCGGCCCTGAGACAGTCAGTCATTACAGACCCATAAGTTTATGTACCACTATTTACAAGGTCATTTCGAAGATCATTGTTTCTAGGATTCGTCCCCTGCTGCCTCACTTAATTTCCCCTGTGCAAACTGCCTTTCTTGAAGGGAGAAGAGGAACGGATAACGTTATAATTGCCCAAGAATTGGTTTATTCTCTAAGGAAAAGGAAGGGAAGGACAGGCTATATGGTTATTAAGATTGACCTTGAGAAGGCCTTTGATCGTCTTGAGTGGTCATTTATCAAAATGGTGCTTGAGCATTTTGGTTTTCCGGAAATGATGATTAAGTTGATCATGAGTTGTGTGACTTCCACTACCACTGCCATTTTGTTCAACGGTAGCAAGTTAGATTCTTTTCAACCTTCGAGAGGAATTAGACAGGGAGACCCTATTTCTCCCTATCTTTTTCTGCTTTGTATGGAATTTCTTGGGGCTCATATCACGAAAATGTGCGAGGACAAGAAATGGGACATGGTTAAAGCTTCAAGAAGTGGACCGGGATTCTCCCATTTGTTTTTCGCGGACGACTTGCTGCTTTTTGCCAAAGCAGACAGGAAAAATTGCGATGCTATCATTGAAGTATTGGACAATTTCTGCAACCTTGCGGGGCAGAAGGTTAACCTGTTAAAGTCCAAGATTCTATTCTCTAATAATGTTGCTGGTAGGAGGAAGAGAAGCATTTGTAGGAGGCTTGGGATCACAGCTACCACCAATCTTGGTAGCTACCTTGGCTTTCCCATCATTCACCAAGGAAGATCTAGTAGTGCGTATAACTTTGTGATTAACAAAGTTCAAAACAAATTGGCCGGTTGGAGAGCTAAACTTCTATCTAGGGCTGGCAGAATGGTGCTTATTAAATCTGCTGCAGCCCCGGTGACTGAGTATTTTATGCAATGCCAAGCCTTACCCATAAAGGTTTGTGATCAAGTTGACAAACTTATTAGAGATTTTTTGTGGGGTTCAACAGATGAAAAGAGGAGGATTCACCTTGTCTGCTGGGATAAGGTTACTCTCCCTAAAGATCTTGGCGGATTGGGGTTGTTTAAAATGAAGGAAAGGAATTACGCCATCCTCGCAAAACTTTGTTGGAGATTATCTTGGGAAAGCAAAGCTCCATGGGCTCAGCTGCTTGCTGCAAGGTATCTTACTGCTAGTAGACTGTCTCATGGAGGAAGCAAGCTGCCAGGCTCCAGTTGTTGGTCAGCTTGCAAGAAGGGTGGTCCAATTTATGTCAAGGGATTGAAGTGGACTGTAAAGAATGGAGAATTGGTTAAGGTTTGGACAGATTTTTGGCTCCCCATGGGCACGTTAAGATCTCTCATTGAAGGCCCTTTGTGTCGTGGAGAAGAGCTTATCACCTTAAAGCAATGTGTTGATCATAACCAAGAATGGAGGGCTGGATGTTTATCCTTTGAGTTACCTGATTTTATTCTCAATGCCATTAAAGCTACCCCGCTATCTTGCAATAATGAGGCAGAAGACTCGCTTCAGTGGGCTTTCTCCAAGAATGGCTTTTTCTCCTTAAAATCTGCGTACTTGTTGGCTAAGGGTCTGAATCCTTTGAGACTTAATGCTGTCTCGGTGGAATGGGTTTGGAAAATTGAGACTCTCCCGAAGGTCCAATTCTTTTTTTGGCTTTGCTTGCATAATAGTGTGCCAACCGGTGATATCCTGGGGCAGAGAGGGCTGAATATCGAGCAACTTTGTAGCTTGTGCCATCGAAACAATGAATCCGTGGATCACTTGCTAAGGGGATGTCAGTTTGCTATAGAATTCTGGCAGCAGCTTCAATTCCCGGTCAGCTTAAGGGAGTCCTTCAATCTTCCTTTAGGGGAATGGCTTAAAGTCAATTGCAAAACTGATATTGTTTCTAAGTGGATGGGTATACCTTGGAATATTCTGTTTCCGATTGGTGTGTGGCACTTATGGCTTCATAGAAACAATTTCGTGTTCAGGTCAGGCAAGCTTGAGAGAGCATACTCCAAGAAGAGTATTATGGCAGCTGCTGAATTCTTCTCGGTAGGAAGAAATGCCAAAGTTCCTAAAGCTAGGATTGTTGTGGAAGTGGGTTGGGTGAAGCCTCCTATGGGATGGGTGAAACTTAATACTGATGGGTCTGCAATTGGAAGCACAGGGTGTGCGGGAGGTGGCGGCGTCATCAGAAATCATGAGGGACAATGGCTGAGAGGCTTTGCTAGGCCTCTTGGATGCTCCAATAGTTGTACAGCTGAGTTGTGGGCCTTGAGAGATGGCCTTCTTTTAGCCATAGAGATGGGTCTTAATAATATTATTATTGAAATGGATGCGTTAAGCATTGTTTTGTTAATGAAAAACAATACTGCAAACTTGTTAATGGAACCGTTATTAACTGACTGCAGGAACCTTCTGAGCAAGATTCCAAACAAGCAGATAGCCCACATTTACAGGGAAGCCAACCAATGCGCTGATGCGTTGGCCAAGATTGGTGCTAGTAGTATAGGCTCTTTTGTTGACTTTTTGTATCCACCGGCTGTGGTGGAAAGTATAATAGCTTCTGACAAAGCTAATATGTGTTGTAATAGACTTATTAATATTTAGCTTAATGAAATTTCTTCTGTTGACCAAAAAAAAAAAAAAAAAGAGCCAAAATTTTATTTTGCTTCTTTTTTTTCTTTTCTTTTTTCTTTTTTAATAATTTTTTTGTTGACTTTTAAAAGAGATTTTCTATACAGCAACTAAAATGAAGTTAAGGCAGCAGGAAACATGTCTAGCCTAGACATGTTTCATACGGTCCAATTGCTAACCAATATAATATTATACAGAGATGACATGATAATTCAGAAAATAAATAAAATGGACTCTTTCCATTTCGAGAAAATTTTACTTCTAAAATAGAGACAAATTCTTTTAATTTATTATGTGACGATTGATAAAATTAACTATGTGTAATTTTAATCCTATAACCTATTTAATGATTCATATAACTTGTTTAAAATAATTTTTTGAATCGCTAAATTGGTGGAAAGTCTTTTAACGGGCTGGTTTGGAGGAAAATTGGTTCTTACATTTTAAATAAAATGGAGAAGATTGTGTGGTAGAAAAAAAAAAGGGATATAATGCACCAACGAATGATAGAGTGGTTTATGTTAACCCTAAAGAGCCAAAATTTTATTTTGCTTCTTTTTTTTCTTTTCTTTTTTCTTTTTTAATAATTTTTTTGTTGACTTTTAAAAGAGATTTTCTATATAGCAACTAAAATGAAGTTAAGGCAGGAAACATTGACTATCCAATTCTCAAATAAATAAATAAACATGTTAAAAGTTTTATAGTTCAATTAGTTGACATCTTCTAGTATGTCAATTATATTTCGGGGTTAGAATCTCTCTTTTTGTTATAACTATTCAAATTATCAAATAAATAAATAAAACTTATTTATCTGGAGGAAAATTGGTTCTTACATTTTAAATAAAATGGAGAAAACTGTGTGGAAGAGAAAAAATGAAAGGGATAAAAGCACCAACGAATGATAAAGTGGGTTATGTTAATCTTAAAGAGACAAAATTTTATTTTTATTTTTCTTATTTAATTTTTTATTCACCTTTGAAAGAGATTTTCCATTGATCATTTGAAAGGTATAAAACAATAACATGTCTAGCCTAGACTTGTTTCGTATGGTCTAGGTGCTAACCAAGATAATAATTGGTCCTAATTAGAAGAATATTAACCTTGACTATCCAGTTCTCAAATAAATAAATAAACACGTTAAAAGTTTTGTAGGTTAATTAGTTGATATCTCCTAGTGTGTTAATTATATTTTGGGTTAAAATCTCCCTCTTTGCAGTAGAGCTATTTAAATTATCAAATAAATAAATAAACCTTATCTATTAGGAGGAAAATTGGTTCTTACATTTGAAGTAAAATGGAGAAGATTGTGCAAAAGAGAAAAAAAATGAAAGGGATAAAAGCACCAACGCGATAAAGTGGTTTATGTTAAACTTGAAAAGCCTTTTTTTTTTGGTTTTAAAATTTTTTGTTGACTTTTGAAAGAGATTTTCCATTGATCACAACCAAAACAAAGTTAAGGTATGAAACGTGTCTAGGCTAGGTAATAATTGGTCCTAATAAGAAGATTATCATCTTGTCTATCTGGTTTTCAAATAAATAAATAAGCCTGTTAAGAATCTTGTAGTTCAATTGGTTAGCATTTTTTAGTGTGTCCATTATATTTAAGATCCAAATTAGGGGTGGCAAAATTTGACATGACTTGCGAATACGACACGATTCAACACAAAATTAGCAGGTTATAGATTGAGACTTAATGAGTTCGTGTCATATTCGAGTTGATACAATAGAACCGTTTAATAAATGGGTCGGGTTAGTGTCCAATCATTGGAACCCGTTTGACTCGTTCAATTAAATGATATTTTACAAACATACCCTTCAAACCATAAATATATAAACTTATTAGTTGTTATGGTTTATTTTCATTAATATATTATGATTGATTGTTTGTCTATCTGGATTTCAAATAAATAAATAAGCCTGTTAAGAATCTTGTAGTTCAATTGGTTAGCATTTTTTAGTGTGTCCATTATATTTAAGATCCAAATTAGGAGTGGCAAAATTTGAAGTTCAATTGGTTAGCATTTTTTAGTGTGTCCATTATATTTAAGATCCAAATTAGGAGTGGCAAAATTTGACATGACTCGCAAATACGACACGATTCAACACAAAATTAGCAGGTTATAGATTGAGACTTAATGAGTTCGTGTCCTATTTGAGTTGATACAATAGACCCGTTTAATAAATGGGTCGGGTTAATGTCCAATCATTGGAACCCGTTTGACTCGTTCAATTTAATGATATTTTACAAACATACCCTTCAAACCCTAAATATATAAATTTATTAGTTGTTATGGTTTATTTTCATTAACATATTGTGATTGATTGTTTGTGATATTGAGATATGTTTTAATTTTAAATGATTATTTGTGATACATTTACTCGTTAGTTCTTAATTTTATATTAAAAAATGTATTTTTTAGGTTTTTCATAATTTAGATCAATTTGGTTAATACAAAATTTTTTATTTTATTTATTTATTTTTTTTTTTTTCGCTTAGATAAAATCTAATAAATAAATCGGTACAACTAACCCGTTTAATAAACAGATTGTGTGAGGGTTAAGGAATCTTGACCTGTTTAATAAATGTGTCAGGTTAATATTGATCCATATAGTTGAATACCAATTGGTCAACACAACACGAATAAGAATTGCCACCCCTAGCTCAAATCCCCCTCTGCTGTAACTATTCAAATTATCAAAAAATTAATTAAACCTTATCTACGCGGATTGTAATAAGAAGAATGTCATCATAAATCTTGAACTATCCGTTTTCTCTGGTTAATTTTTGCAGAAGTTTCTGGGACAAAAGGAAGTTTGTAAATTTAATTATAATGATTTAAAGTAAAATCTAAGGACTATCAACCAAAATCTTAGAGGGGGAAGAAAATAAGATGATGAGAAAGAGAGAAGAGTTTGTAGATGCTAAGCTTACAAGGATGTTGAGCTTGCCATGAAAAACAGAGGACACAGTCTGAACCAGCTCCTCCCGCTGAGCTTTTGATGTCAGGTCACATACTGAACCACTTACTTTGAACCCTTTACTTTCCCATTCTTGTACCCTCTCACTGATCTCTGTTTGGTTCCTGGAACAAATATGCACTGCCGCTCCAAGTGCAGCTAGCTCTTCCACTATGGCATACCTGATGAATAGTTCAAATGAACAAATAGAATTGGAATTTAGAAAGAAATGTGAAAAAACAGAAAGAGAGAGAGAGATATATGGCCGGCTAAGGCTAAGCTAACCCAATGCCCTTGGTTCCACCAGTGACAAGAGCAGTCACGCCTTTAAGAGACCATCTTGGGTCCTTGAAACTCGGCTCTGCTTCTGCCATATTCTTCTTCTCCTTTCAAGTATTCCAAAGGCAAATTCTTACAAGCAGAAGTAATAAGAATGGGTACTCTGCTTAGAAAAACAACCCTCGAATACTCTTTATATAATCAACTTGCCTGTTACTATCTGAAAAAAAAAAAAAAAAAAAAAAAAAAATAGTTAACTACTACCATATACTATGATTTATGCTATTCTTGCTTAGCTTAGGAGCAGTATTAAAAAACCCAAAAGGATGGTGTAGAATATATATAAAGTCAAACCACAAACGGTTAAACAGTATCACTTAGTTACCATCTGCCGTCCTTCTAGAACTGAATCCAAAGTCCAAACCCTCATCGAAAATTCGAAGGCACCAAGGGGCAGCTTCCATTTTATTCAATCTAAAATTAGAAAAGAAGCGGAGAAACGTAGGGCCAGGGCCCATTCGAAGGCACCAAGGGGCAGCTTTCATTTTGTTCCATCTAAAATTAGAAAAGAAGCGGAGAAACCTAGGGCCAGGGCCCGGGGGTGGATTTTTCCCATTTGATTGTCCCAAATTGGATTTTGTCTTTTTAGATCAATTGCATCACTAGGATAAGAAACTAGGAAGCACGAACACCACAAAATCGCCAACGTATTGTTGTCAGACACGTATTCGATATGGATTTTTCTTCGACATGGACCCAAACATGTCAAGTGCACATTCTAGAAGAAAAAAAAATCATTTTTTAATTCAATTCTATTTTGATTTTGAATATTGTTTATTTCAGCTCTTTTTATTGTTGTCTGGTTTATTTGTTGTTACATACTTTTTAAATCCAAAATAAACATAACTTATTCAAAATATAAAATATATATACACACCTAAAAATAAATATTAATTAATTGATTGTTGTATACAATTTTTTAAGAAATGTCATGTCACCATATTACGTATCGTCACTAAAAAAATTGATATCTGTGACAACTAGAGTTCGTTGCAACAACACAAAAAGCTGTTGCAAATTAGTAGTGCCGACGGCAAAAGGCCATTAACGTCTGTTTACAAAAAGCCTTGTCATACTACATATTTGTGCTACATAGATGAGCAATGTCATCTAGATTTCTTAATTTTTGTTACTGACCACAAAATAGAGGGAAGCCTCTAGTTTAAAATCCACAGAGCTTTGCTACCTGATTGAACCTAAAGATATTCAAGATTTTCCTTTACACCCCACGCAATGGATGATGCTTGAAAGTGCACTAGTCTAATTACTAGGTGCAAGTACAACCCCCGAAATTTTAATTACGGCTAGATTAATTTTAAGCTAAACTCAATTAATGCGGAATTTATGTGATTAGCAAATTAATCAACCAAAGTTATTAACTAAAGCATGGACATACATAATTGACTAAAGCAATTAAACAAGAGTAGTAGGGAAAAGAGGGTGCAAACACAAGATAGCATTGGATGTGTTATTGAAAAGAAAAATTGGAGAACCTAGCTAAAAAACTTCTTTGCGGCCCAACAAGTCCAAATGATCCAATATGAGAATAAGTTAGAGTACAAAGATGAACAAGAAGACTCTCCAAGCATAATATACCCACTGTATTTAGGCTCTCCAAGTCGCTGCTACCAACATACTTCTTAGCTTAGTTTATTCTCACGTTTTCCAGATCCCGCAACTCTAATTGGTTGCATCCCCAAAGATTGGTAAAGACCCAATGCTACCCAAGGCTCCAAATCACACTCAACACTTAGATTGTGTATGAGTTGAGTTTGAATTAAGCTCCTTTCATAGTAGGGAAATTGGAGAGGGGAGGGAATAGAGAAAATCTAAGAGATTGGTGTAGTAACTTGTAGGCTCACAATTACTAACTCTCAAATGATGTTTTTAGGGTTTTCTTTCAAAAACTCTTTTTAGAATTTCATGGGTAATGAGGGTATATATAGTGTAGGTGAATGAGTAGAAAAGTCACAAAAAATTGAGTTGTCAAAGTGCTTGTCGACTCATTGGATAGTTGGCCTACCTGCGAGCCAGTTGCCAGCCACTTGACATAACTGAATTTCAAATTCTTATGTACTGCTCACTTGTCTTCTAGCACATAAATCAAATGAGTTCCTTTGATGTAATCAATAACATCGCAAAAGTACCGTGCAGAATTATGGCCAGTAACAAAAAATACAACCATATACTATAATTTATGCTCTTCTTGCTTATCTACCAGTACTAAAAAAAACCCAAAAGTACCGTGCAGAATATATAAAAAGTCAAACCATAAACGGCAAAAGGAATCAAACTCCAAACACTGATCGAAATTTTGAAACCACCAAGGGAGGGTTGATCTATCACACTCCCGGGTTCCAGGTTGTCCCATTTGATTGTCATAAGTTGGAAACCTGTCATTTTAGATCAATCATTTGCATCACTATGGATAAGCAACATCATCTAGATTTTTTTGTTATTGGCCACAAAATGAGAGAAGATATACCATACATCGAATGCATGTATTTTCCCTCTTACATGGATGTGGACCCCACATCTCCATGTGAAAGGGAGAAAACATGCATCATGTACTTTCATGTGAAAGGGAAAAAACATGCATCAGATGCATGGTGTATTTCCTCACAAAAGAAGGGAAGCCTCCCCTTTCAAGTTTCAAATCCACATAGCTTTACTACCTGGTTGAAGCTAAAGATATTCAAGATTTTCTTTTACACTTTGACGTGAGAGATGATGTCACTAGCCAAGAAATTAATAAATCATTGTTCATTCCATTAGTGAAGCCCTTGAAAAGTTTCTAGAATTTGTTGAATGGACTATAGTGGAAATTTATTAGGTAGTCTGGGAATATACTCTCTATCTCTTATATGGAGTGGGCCCTATTGTGGATGGAATCTACCACCATGTGAGAGGGAGGGAGTATAATCCCAGAGTACCTAATAATAACCCGATTATAATGCCATGAAATTGTTGATATGGCAAATTATTGTGGTAGGTAAAAAAGTAATGTCAGTTGTAAAATCAGATGAGAATCAGTACGAGTTTGCCACATTAATACATGATAAAAATGTTGTCAAAATTTTTGTGTATGTAGTATTGCTTGTGTTTTGTTTGTGGTAAGATAAGGCGGGTTTGGATCACTTGCATTTCACTTTATGTTAGGTTCATATTTTAATTGTTGGCAAATCGTGAACAATGTAAGTCTTGTCATGGTTTAAGTTTCTTAATTTTGCTCAAGATAATGAACCCAAGTTCAGCTTAAGGAATGAAGTTTCTGTCTGCTTCGATTCCACCTTGATTCATGCTTTGATTACAGCTGTGGATTCCTAATCAATATTGGTGGAAGATTCGAATTTCAGATTAATAAAGTCTGTTACTTTATTAATTGACTTTTTCATTTTGTTTTCTAGTTTAGAAGTCAGTAGGAATGTTAAATTATTGATTCACTCAAAAGGTTAAGTAGTTAGGAAATTGTAAATTTAATCATTTAACAATAGTTCTAAGTTCTAACAAGTAAACTTACTAAATAAAAATATACCTAAAAAGATTCTAATGAATATTCTACCATGAAAACATTAAATTTTAACCAAATTACTTATATAGACTCTTAAATAAGAAAATTAAACCCTATTAAAAAATTTAAAAAATAAAACAAGTAAAATAAAAAACTTGTTAATAACGTGTATGATTTCCTAGTTGCACCTCACCTTGTCCCTAGTTTTTATGTTACAAACACGCGCGGCACAAAATATATCTTTCAATGACTTGTATGAATTCCATTAAAATGTAAAATGGAACCCTCCAACAGCTGCGGTGCTGAAGACCAACTTTGATGCGGCAATGTTTGCAAAATCTGATCAAGCCGGAATTGGAGTAGTAATTTGAAACAAGGCGGGAAAGGTCATGGCGTTATTCAAAAAAATAACAAAACCATCATCAACCGAAATCCTAGAGATCTAAGCAGCTTGCAGGGCAGTTCAATTCGCACTCTGTGTTTGAAGGGGATTCCGAGGTCATTATCAAGGCTCTAGTAGATGGCAATTTTTCTCTTCCTAGCATGGGACACATTGTAAAAGACGTTATGTCTATTTCAGGTTTGTTACAAACGAGATCCTTCTCTTATGTAAGGAGACAAGGCAACACTATGGCCCATGCCTTTGTATAGAGAGCGAGGCTTTCTTTTCCTTTATTGGCCTGGATGGAGGATGTTCCACTAGACATTTATCATTATGTATCTGTTGACTTACTAGTCATTCAATAAATTGCCGATGAGTTTGGCTTCTCAAAAAAAGAAAAGAAAAAAAGAATTCCATTAAAATACAATATTTGAAACTTTTATTAATCTTAAAAGCAGTTAACCACTTCCACATAAATTTAATATTGTTTCCCTCATATTTTTTTAAATAATTTTATAAAAAGAAAAGTAAATACTCTACCAAGATAATGAACATGGACACTTATAGACTTGGGGGCCTATTTAAGGGTTTCGTAAAACTTGATTGACAAGAAAATATATTTTAAAATAACTCCTAATCAATACTTAATCATAATAGGAACCAAATTTGACCTAAAAAACAGTAAAAGCACCTAAAAATAAGGAAATAAATTAACTAAACCTAAAATAACGAATTTTACACAAAAATATCAAAATTAAATAATTACAAAAATTAAAAAGCAAATTATGTCCTACATCACATTAGATCCCTCCACTTGAAAAAAAACTCGTCCTCGAGTTGATAGTTGAAATCTGAAATCTTATGCTCCAAATAAACAAATACTTTGAATGCTTTAATAACTTGATCCAGTTCTGAAAGTTGAAAACTTCATAAGGTTTAGCATAAAATTTCTTCTCATCTACCTTCAATTTATTTGCAACATCAATCAACAAAGTGGTGATAATAAAATTAAAATTTTCTACTCCAAGAAAATCAACATTTTCTGTAGTCATCTTCAACAATTCAATCGAAACCTAGCGATTGTGGGTGATGGACTTATTCTTAAATTTAACCTCAATTGGATATTCCACAATATTCTCAATAATTAACTTCTCTTGATTTCTCTCATAATCTACAATCAACTCAACCTTCTTTTCTTTGACATCTTCATCAAACTTTTGACAAGTGGTATATTCAATTTTCAATTCAACAACTTGTTGCAAGTCTTGATCTTTTTTAACCACTTCAAAATTTTCTTTAGAAATTGGTTGCTTCTTCTCAACCCTCAAACCCTTTCTTTTGCTTGACATTAGGACTTGACTGTGATAATTTTGGTTTTGTGGTTAACCTTTCATATTTTGAACACATTGCTTTCCATATGAGTATACAAATTTATAATCAGCACTTGTATAAAATAGTATATCATAATAGTCATTAGGAAACCGTAAATCAATTAATACCTTTTTCCTTCTTTGCCAAGAGTTGATTGGATGCTTACCTCGCTGCTTTCTATCAATTTAAATGTCTTCCCACCATTCCTCTGCTTCATCACCTAATTTATTAGATGCAAGCAGCACTTTTTCTTCATCACAAATCTTCCAAAAATTAAAATACTCTTCCAAATCAAGAAGCTAGTTAATAAAATCCAACTTACACATATCACAATCAAAGAATGAAATTTTCTTGTAGTTAGGAGTGCGTCTTTGAATATATTGATTATTGCTGTTGTAAGATGATTTCCTAGCAAGAAGCGTAGCAATCTTTTGCTTGATTTCGCCTATAATTTGCTGACTCTTTTCAAGAAATTGTTGATTCTCATCACAAGCCTTTTTACGAAACTCGAGAAACTCAACCCTAGTGAGGACCGTGTTGTCGACGTCGTTACCGTCGTCGTTGTTATGGTGGTCATTGTCTCGCCAGTTGGCCATCAAACCAGGGTATGACAAGACTCTGATACCTATTGATGTTGCGGAAGTCTGAAGAAAACACACATGATGTTCTCTTTGATGAACAAAAACTAAACTATTAGCTTATAGGTAGTAAAACTTGAATCCACGAGGGGTTCCTTGAATCCACGAGAGGTTCTTTGTATCCACGAGGAGATAAACTGGAATCCACCAGGGAAATAATTTGACAAAAAGTTTGTATTTTATTAATAATAATCTATGAAATTTTTTTTTACAGACTTAGGGGCTTGTAAGAGACAGCAAACTTGGTGCCTCTCAAAAAAGAGATTTGGGTACTTTTTTAGGGCACCTCTCTTTTTGGGTAAGTGGTATGGAGTCACCATTTATTTTTTATACAAAAAAATAAGAAAAAAATTAAATACAAATTTACATGACTGAATTGTTCCTTTCTCATTGATTGAATAAAAATGAATACATATTTGATAAATTGAGTATTGCATGGCTTTGGGTCCTAGTTATAAACTACCAAAGATACATGGCTTTTTGTCCTAGTTACAACCTATCCAAAATAAAAGTAAAGATAAATCCTAGGTCTACCTATCCAAAGACATTAAATTTGGAGGCTAGATTACAGAATAGGAAGGTGTTAAGCACCCATTTCGCCTAGACAGAGTCTAGTTTTCTAGACTCTCATTACCAATGTAACCCTTTTATGCATGACATGAATGATATGTTGCACACATGAAAAACTAAATCACATAAGTCTATTTATGAATGCATCATCTTCTATGTTAAAAAAATTCAGATTTGTGTTGTGATAAAAAAAATTTGATTTGGTTTAGAAAAATCAGATCTGTTTTTGTACACGTAAAAAAAAAAAAAAAAAAAAAATTGGCACAGAAAAGTTAGATATGTGTTTATTAAATAAAACAAAATCTTTTGGTTTAAAAAAAAAAAATTCAGATCTGTTTTTGAGAACTAGAAAAATTGGTTTTTGGTTTGTATTAAAAAAAAATCAGATCTATTTTGTAACAAAAAACAAAAAAAGAAAAAAAAATCAAATTTTGTAGAAAAGCCTAAAGAAATCAGATCTGTGTGTTTTTTTAATGTGAAATAAGAAAAATATTTTTTGGAAGAGGATTATATTCATGAAATAAACCTATGCTACATGCATCAAACAAAACAAAAAAAACTATTCATGATTTTTTTTTTTCCAAAATCTGCTATGTTAAAAAATTCAGATCTACATCTAAAGAAGATATAGATCTATTTTTTTTTTTTTTATATATAAAAAAAAAAGATTTGCACCTAAGGAAGATACAAATTAATTTTTTGATTAAAAAAAACTCAGATCCGCATCTAATGAAGATGCAAATCTGTTTTTTGGTTTAAAAAATTCAAATCTGCATCTAATGAAGATGCAAATTAGTTTTTTGATTGAGAAAAATTCAGATCTGCATCTAATGAAGATGCAAATCAAATTTTGATTGAAAAAAAAAAAATTCAAATCCACATCTAATGAAGATACAAATCAGTTTTTTTGATTGAGAAAAATTCAAATTTGCATCTAATGAAGATGCAAATAAGTTTTTTTGATTTAAAAAAATTCTGATCTGCATCTAATGAAAATGCAAATCAATTTTTTTTATTTAAAAAGATATGATAACAAGTAGGTTTTTGAAACAAAAATATAGATCTTGACAATAAAAACATCAAAAACATATTCCAATAGAGAAAATATCAACAACACATGATATGAGTATTTAAAAATCAAAACTAAACAAACATTTATTCATACATCACCAAATTAAAAGAGATAGAAGAAGAAAATGTAAAGAAAAACTACCTCTTGCATGGACGTACTCTTTTTATTGAGAGAATATTTTAGGGTTCAAAGAAATTTATGCAATTATCTTTGAAACCTAAAAATCCTTACTTACAAAAAAGAAATTCTTAAGACTAAAACCTCTAGAACCTCTTTAACGTAAGAGAGAAAATACCAGAAAGGGGAGTCAGAAAGAGGGGAAATCTGAGAGCGTGAAAAAATCTCCTGAATTTTGTGATCCAGTCTCTATTTATAGAGGTTGGAAGGCTCGAAAAAATAGTTTAGATGATCAGAATACAAACTGGGATGCGTCCTTATCGCTAAAAAATCGAAAAGGATGTGTTTTAACATAATCCCAATGCCCTCGGGCCAAGGCCCAAATTTGTGCCATTCGGCACTTTGAAAGTGCCAATTAGCACTCCAAAAGTGCCGAATGCCAATCCTGCTTTCGAGTTTTAGTCTGTTTTGGACTCATTTTTTAAGCTGGGACTTGCACTTAGACGCATTTTTAATCCGTATTCTAAAAATTAAACTCTTTTCTGGATAATTTAGGTATTTTTAGCAACAATTATCTTGTAGATAAATACTCTTAAAAAATATTGATAAAGTCTAGATTATCCACAATTTTATGGCTATCCAATTATCCCTTTTATTCCTATGCAAACAATCCTATTTTTGACACCAACTATCAACCAATCACAAAATTATTTAATTAATTTTAATTGTTTAACCAATCAGAATTAATTTACATTAATCATTCATGGTTGACTCTACCTAGAAACAATGCATGCTGACTGTACAAACTTGATTATGCGATATCTTTTGATCCGACAATTTGATTTGAAAACTGGACATACCGTCATGACCATTAGAACCTTAAGATTATTTTTATGATATGAAATGAACAAATTAATCATGAATTTTGGGTACATGAATGGTCATTCTAATCATCTTCCTTAATTAAATCATGGGTACAAAATCGAGTGTCTACAGAATGCCCTTCATTGACAGAGCTTGGAAAGCGAATGTCAATGTAAAACAAAGACACTGATTTTAGTGGCCACGATTTAATTGAGGTTGAAATTTCAAAGATTACCTAGCCATTGAACCTAAAATCTTGGAACATAGAACTAGTGCTTTACCTTTTGACAAAAATGAAAATTGTGAATACTTGACCTATTTGATAGTTGATGGATTTTGAAATGATTCTTGATAATTGAGGTGACTGAGAGGCTTTTCTATCTCAGTCTGAATGTCAATGGTAACCAAGTGGCTTTTCTACCTTGGAACTGGAAATGTGGCAATCAAGGGGCTTTTCAACCTCGATTCGGAGTTGTGGCGACCAAGGGGCTTTTCAACCTCGAAATTGGAGCTGTGGTGACCAAGGGGCTTTTAAACCTTGATCTCAATTGTGGTGACCAAAGGGCTTTTCAACCTCGATTTGAGCTATGGTGACCAAAGGGCTTTTCAACGTCGATCTTAGCTGTGGCGACCAAAGGGCTTTTTCAACCTCGATCTGAGCTGTGGCGACCAAGGCGCTTTTCAACCTTGATCTTAATGAAAGGGAACCAAGGGGCTTTCCAACCTCGAAATCAGAGCTATGGCAACCAAGGGGCTTTTCAACCTCGATCTGAGTTGTGGTGACCAAAGGGCTTTATAACCTTGATCTTAACGAAAGGAAACCAAATGGCTTTTCAACCTCGGAATCGGAGTTATGGCGATCAAGGGGCTTTTCAACCTCGATATTGACGGAAGGGAAGCAAGGGGCTTTCAACTTTGTAACTGGAGCTGTGGCGACCAAGGGGCTTTCCAACCTCGATTTGAGCTGTGGTGACCAAAAGGCTTTTAACCTCAATCTTACGAAAGGGAACCAATGGGTTTTTTAACCTCGGAATCGAAGCTGTGGTGACTAAGGGAATTTTCAACCTCGATCTGAGCTACTGCTTGCAATCAAGTAGTACTTCAAACCTATGCACCATTGTCCTTGTCATAGGTTCAAATCTTGGTTCAGGGAATCTCCAATAGCGTTGACTATCTCCAGCTTTGACAAACTTTCCGTTCAATGTAGGAGTATAGGGCTTTAGGGGTTCCGGGGGACAAGGAAGTCCCTTTGCTTTAGCTTTGGCTTGGACCATCTTTCTCACCTCCACCTCTAATATATCATCATCAGTGGGCTTATAGCCTAACCCAAAAGATGGTGTGGCAGTGGGAATCATCGGGACTTGAATAGTAGGCTTTTTCATGGTCTTCCCCAAGTTCATCCCTAGAAGGTAATTCATTCTTCTCATCATCAATACCACATTGTTGTTGTTGTAGGGAGCAAAGTCTATTAGAATCTTCTCCACTTCTTCTTCTCTAATTTCAAAGCTAGGTTTCTCAATCTCAAAGCCATGCAAGGTCAATGGCTCTTTCCTAGAATCAATACCAAAAATGGGCTTAGGCGCACAGTCAAAGTATCACCATATATGGTCATAATAGCTCCTTTACGCGGAAACCGAACCTTTTGATATAAAGATGAAGGCATGACCTCTATGTCATGGATCCACGGTCGCCCTAGGAGCATATTGAAGCATGATGCTATGTTAAGCACTTGAAACTCCACCTTCTTGATCATCAGCCCTATAGTGAGCTCTAATGTTACAGTTCCCAAGATCTTTCTTATACTATTATCGTATGCCCTCACATGCTGTTTAGTTGGCACAAAGTCTTCAATGCTTAAACTCAAGCAACTTGCAGTCTTTAAAGGGCACACGTTTAAGGCACTTCCATCGTCTATTAAAACCATTGGTATCCTCTTCTCTTTGGCATCTACAGTAATGTGTAATGGGTCGTTGTGGTGCTTCCCCTTCTTTGTTAGATCATTGTCAGAGTAGGAAATAGTCAGTTCCCTATTTATGGACCCAATCATGGCATTCAAATCTTGGGAAGTTGTGGTTGTAGGGACTTAAATTTGGTTGAGAAGGTCTACCAGGTTTTGACGATTTTTTTATGAGGCCATGAGTAAACCCCATAAGGATATGTTGGCTTGTGTCTTCTTTAGTTGCTTGAGGACCTCATCTTCTTCAGCAGGTGTTTATTGGGTAGATTTATTCAAGGCTTCTACCGGGTTATCTGTCTCCAAATGTGGGGGTTTGAAGCGTCTCCCCCCTTGTGATGTAGGCAATTTTTGTTGGGTCATTAGGATCGGTATCTTGGGGTTTGAAGTGTCTCCCCCATTTGTGGATGTTGGGTTCCCTAATTGGGGTTCGAAGTGTCTCTCCCCATTTGTAGGTGCTTGGTAGTTTAATTGGGGTTTGAAGTGTATCCCCCCATTTGTAGGTATTAGGTTGTTTGATTGGGGTTTGAAGTGTCTCTCCCCATTTGTGGATGTTGAGTAATTTTTGGTTTTTGGTACTTCTTAATTCCATATATCATATCCTGTGGTGGTGGTGGATGTCCTATCCATCAGTTCTTCCCATGTCATCATAAAGCATTCGAGTAGGTCATAAATCAGTTCGGATGGGTCTTCTTTACTTTCCTCTTCGGTCATTAGGCAATTAATCCTTGGTCCTCTCCTAAAATTGTGATTAGGCAAGGGATTATTAGTGATGCTAGACCTTGTAGGCGACGCAATCACCTTGTTGTCTATTAGGTTTTGAATTGCATGACGAAGGCTAAAACAATTGTAAGTATCATAGCCAGGGCCTTGGTGGTAAGCACATCTTTTATTCATATCAAACCTTGAGGGTAGCGGGTTTGGAATTGGTCTTGGGTCTAAGGGTTTCGATAACCTTTTTGCTTTTAGCTTGTCAAACACTTGGTTGATGGGAATATACAACTCATGAAACTCTCTCCTAGGTCTAGGCCCTTGTGATACTTGTATAGGTGCAATGGGTGCAATCAATTGATAAGGATCATTTTTATGGATATTAGTAACTTCTGCAGCCTTAGAATTAGATCCTACATTCTTTTTAAATCTCGGTGGGTCATCATTCTTTATAGTGCCATTATTTATTGCATCCTTAATTTGGGTTCTGGCAGCAATCAAAGCTTTAAAATTAGGAAAGTATTGGGCAAACAAGTACTTATGGGCATACAGGTAATAAATTCTTTACAACCATAGTTAACTATTTTTCTTCACTTGGCCTATTCATCATTTGTGCTGCCTTAGCTCTCCACTTGGTAATGAAAGTAGAGAAGGATTCTTTTGGCTCTTGCTTTATGGTCTCAAGATCTCTCCTTGTTATGTCCACTTATATGTTGTACTTGTATTGTTTGTGAAACTCTCGACAAATGCCCTCCTAACTCCTTACTCTAGCATCATCCAGGTTAAGGAACCACCTAAGAGTAGCTCCGGTCAGAGTGTTTTGGAACATTTGAGCTAGTATTTCTTTAGTCCCACCTAGAGGTTGCATAGCCCTCATATACATCTTTAGATGAGACTTTGGGCAACCGGTTCGGTCAAACTTGTCCAAGGTCAACATCTTGAACTTTGGAGACAATCTCACATTAGGGAAAAGTGAGAGGGATTCGTAGTCCATGAGGTCTTCCATCTTACAAGCTCTTTTAATCATATTTTCCATTTTATTCATTCTTTCATTAATCTTCTTCTCACTCTCTATGGTTGGTGGATTATGGTCAGTCTTGTTCTCCTCTTGGTTACTTTTCAGATTATGAAACTGTTTTACTATAAGATTCATGTCCTTCCTTAGCTGGATTTGACTAACTACCATGATGTTGAGTAGCTCTTGAGTGTTCATAGGTTTCTCGGTGTTCGAATGTTCTCCCTCTTTTGCCATAGTGTTAGGAACTTCAGACTTCTTGTGGCTTGAACTATCTTGTAGGTTAAATATGGGATTTTGATGTTGTAGTAGCAGAGTATCTTCTATGCTTATGGGCTTCAATACCATAATGGGAGTGATGGGCTTGGAACTGGAGCTACTGGCTTGGGTGTCGGCCTTAGGTTCTCTTTGCAACCTTCCTTCGGATCTTGACCAAATTCTCCCCTAATGACAGGGTTGGTCAGGTTAATCAAAGCTAGGTCCCCATTTGCATCAATTAATCAACCAAACAAACACACACAACATGCAATGTAATTTTAACATGGACCAGCCTAAGGGTAGGTTCTAAGTAATTATGTTGTAAGGTGGGTTTGTTGTTTCATTGTTTCCCATAGTTAGGACGTTACACCTCCCAACTTGTAATGTAATGAACATTGCGTTGGTCTAAATGGCATGGTCTGTCCTTTATAGTCAACAAGAAATGATCTAGTGATTTTAGGCTATGAGTTGGTGAGTTTACCACTGGATACCCGAATCTAATGAAGACTGGTGATCCATGGTTACTACCACCACATTGTTGTTGAAAGGGGTGCATACATATTTGTTGTTTTAATGGCACACACTATGACAGTTAGAGAAAGCTCTTAACAAACTATATGTACAACAACATATCATACAATATCTCAACAAACAAACAACAATATCATGCAAGACCATGCAAAACAAGGGTACACATTTGGTCACTTAAGTCTAATATGAAACTTAGTCCTCGACATCCCCAGCGGAGTTTCTACTGTGAGAGACTGCAAACTTGGTGCCTCTCAAAAAAGAGATTTGGGTACTTTTTTAGGACACCTCTTTTTTTGGGTAAGTGGTGTGGAGTCACCACTTATTTTTTATACAAAAAAAAAGAAAAAATTAAATAAAAATTTACATGACTGAATTGTTCCTTTCTCATTGATTGAAAAAAAAAAATACATATTTGGTAAATTGAGTATTACATGGCTTTGGGTCCTAGTTACAAACTACCAAAGATACATGGCTTTTTGTCCTAGTTACAACCTACCCAAAATAAAAGCAAAGATAAAGCCTAGGTCTACCTATCCAAAAACACTAAATTCGGACGCTAGGTGGTAGAATGGGAAGGTGTTAGACACCTTTTTTGCCTAGACAGAGTCTGGTTTTCTAGACTCTCATGACTAATGTACCCCTTTTATGCATGACATGAATGATATGTTACACACATGAAAAACTAAATCACATAAGTATTTATGAATGCATCCTCATCTTTGTTAAAAAAATTCAGATTTGTGTTGTGATTAATGTACCCCTTTTATGCATGACATGAATGATATATTGCACACATGAAAAACTAAATCACATAAGTATTTATGAATGCATCCTCATCTTTGTTAAAAAAATTCAGATTTGTGTTGTGATTAAAAAAATTTGATTTGATTTAGAAAAATTAGATCTGTTTTTGTACACGTAAAGAAAAAAGAAGAAGAAGAAGTTTTTGGCATAGAAAAGTTAGATCTGTGTTTATTAAATAAAACAAAGTCTATTGGTTTAAAAAAAAAAAATTAGATTTTTTTTTGAGAACTAGAAAATTTGGTTTTTGGTTTGTATTAAAAAAAATCATATCTATTTTGTAACAAAAAACAAAAAAAGAAAAAAAAATTCAATTTTGCAGAAAAGCCTTAAGAAATCATATTTGTATTTTTTTTTTAATGTGAAATAAGAAAAAGATTTTTTGGAAGAGGACTATATTCATGAAATAAACCTATGCTACATGCATCAAACAAAATTATTCATGACTTTTTTTTTATTTTTTTTTTATTTTATATATTTCAAAATCTACTATGTTAAAAAATTCAAATCTACATCTAAAGAAGATATAGATCTCTCTCTCTCTCTCTTTTTTTTTTTTTTTTTTTTTAATTTAAAAAATTCAGATTTGCACCTAAGGAAGATATAAATCAGTTTTTTGATTGAAAAAACAAATTCAGATCCGCATCTAATGAAGATGCAAATTCATTTTTTGGTTTAAAAAATTTAGATCTGCATCTAATGAAGATGCAAATTAGTTTTTTTCATTGAGAAAAATTTAGATCTACATCTAATGAATATGAAAATTAGTTTTTGATTGAAAATAAAAATTTAGATCCGCATCTAATGAAGATGCCAACCAATTTTTTTGATTGAGAAAAATTCAGATTTGCATCTAATGAAGATGCAAATCAGTTTTTTGATTGAGAAAAATTTAGATCTGCATCTAATGAAGATGCAAATTAGTTTTTTCTTTTTTTTTTTTTTTTTTTTTTTAATTTAAAAAGATATGATAACAAGCAGATTTTTGAAACAAATAGATCTTGACAACAAAAACATCAAAAACATATTCCAATAGAGAAAATATCCAAAACACATGATATGAGTATTAAAAATCAAAACAAAAAAACATTTATTCATACATCACCAAATTAAAAGAGATAGAAGAAGAAAAAGTGAAGAAAAACTACATCTTGCGTGGACGTACTCTTTTTCTTGAGAGAATATTTTAGGGTTCAAATTAATTTATGCAATTATCTTTGAAACCTAAAAATCCTTACTTACAAAAAAGAAATTCTTAAGACTAAAGCCTTTAGAACCTTTTAACATAAGAGAGAAAATACCAGAAAGGGGAGTCAGAAAGAGGGGAAATCTGAGAGCATGAAAAAGTATCCTAAATTTTGAGATCTAGTCTCTATTTATAGTGGCTGGAATGCTTGAAAAAATAGCTTAGACGATCAGAATATGAACTAGGACGCGTCCTTATTGCTAAAAAATCGAAAATGATGTGTTTTAACGTAATCCCAATGCCCTCGGGCCAAGGCCCAAATGTGTGCCATTCGGCACTTTGAAAGTGTCATTCGGCACTCCAAAAGTGCCGATCAGCACTCCAAAAGAGCCGAATGGTGCCAATCCCACTTTTGAGTTTTAGTCCGTTTTGGACTCCTTTTTTGAGATTTTTTGAGCTGAGACTTGCACTTAGACACGTTTTTAATCCGTATTCTAAAAATTAAACTCTTTTCTGGATAATTTAGCTCTTTTCAGCAACAATTATCTTATAGATAAATAATCTTAAAAAATCTTGATAAAGCCTAAGTTATCCACAATTTTATTGTTATCCAATTATCCCCTTTATTCCTATGCAAACAATCCTATTTTTGACACTAACAATCAACCAATCACAAAATTATTTAATTAATTTTAATTGTTTAACCAATCGGAATTAATTTAAATTAATCATGTGTGGTTGACTCTACCTAGACACAATGCATGCCGACCGTGTAAACTTGATCATGCGATATCTATTGATCCAACGGTCCAATTTGAAAATCGGGCATACTGTCATGACTGTTAGAACCTTAAGATCATTTTTATGATATGAAGTGAACAAATTAATGCATGTAATGCAATCATGAATTTTGGGTACATGAATGGTTATTCTAGTCATCTTCCTTGATTAAATCATGGGTGTAAAATCGAGTATTTACAAGGCCTATTTAAGAGTTCCGTAAAACTTGACAGATAAGAAAATATATTCTAAAATAACTCCTAATTAATACCTAACCATAAAAGGAACCAAATTTGACCTAAAAAGCATTAAAAGCACCTAACAATAAGAAAATAAATAACCTAAACCTAAAATAACAAATTTTACATAAAAATACCAAAATTAAATAATCACAAAAATTAAAAAGAAAATTATGTCCTACATCATTCTCCCCCAATGGTTTTTTTACAAAAATAAAAAATGTTATGAAAGGGACACAACTATTTTTGTCGCAAGGTGCTAGAAACGTTCAAAATGTAGTAAACCTTCGGTACAACTCTTTGCTATAGACTTCATGAGTATTATTGAATAAAATCTTATACCAGTGAGTAGAAATCCGACTAAGAGTATGTTTGGTTAGGGTCAAAGTAAAAGTATGAAAATGAGTGAGACAAATATAGGGATAAAATGATATGAGTGTTTATTTGGAGGCAAATTTTTAGTTTTTTAGCACCACAAAAAACTTACCATTTCACAACACACCTAATATCAATGGTTCTATTTTTTTAGCTACTTCATTTAAATATATATTTTATTCATCCGCATCTTTACCTCCCTTCTTCTTCTCTGTCTCTCTCTTTTCTCAGATACAAATCCTCTGCCACCATGGTGGCACAAATTTGGGTTTAGGCGGCATTTTTTTTAGTGACGTTTTTAAATCCGCTGCTATAAGTGGTATATTGTGACATTTTTCAAAAACGTTGCTAAAGAGTGACCCTTTAGCAAAGTTTTTTAAAAAACGTCTTTGTCACCCAAAATAATAGTAGCATTTCTTAAAATGCTGCAACAAGAATAGTTTTAGTAGCGCATATTTGGTTTATAGCGATGTTAAGAAAATGTCGTTGTAGTGATTAAAGAAAACGTACTCAGCATGTCGCAAGGAAAAAAAAAAAAAAAAAAAACTCTATAGCAACATTTTCAAAATGTCTCTATATGTTCCCATCTTTCCCCATTGAACATTTTGCCATTATTTTCGTTTCCCACACTTTTTTCCCTTTTTTTTCCTACACTTTTTTTTTTCCCTTTCTTTGTTTTCTTTTGTCCACTCCGTGTCCCACTTATTCCTCTTTTGTTTCTTCACTTCACTTTGTTTGTCTCCTTCTTCTTTTCTTTGTTTTCTTTCTTCATCTTCTTTTCTTTCTTCATTTGTAAGCCACTTTCTCCAACATAGCCACACATCTTTTCCCTTCACGCTGCTGCCCTTGCCATCGCTGTAGCAAGCCCAAGCCACTGCTGACCTACCGTCGTCATGTACTCCCTAGCCACCACCCACTGCCACTGCCATAGCCACTGCGGCTGGAGTTGACCTCCACTAAGACCCATTGCCACCACTATACTCTTTCCCCTCTTTTTTGTTGTTCAAGTTTCTTTAGAGTGTAAGTCTTTGTTTTTGGCTTATGGGTTTGCTTTGATTTGGTTTTTCTTTAATGGGTCATGGAGATTTTGTGCTAATTTTTGCTATTTTTCAATTTTGTTTGGTAAGTTTTTGCTGTTCAAGTTTCTTTATAGTGTAAGTATTTGTTTTTGGTTAATGGGTTTGCTTTGATTTTGTTTTTCTTTAATGGGTCATGGAGTTTTGTGTTAATTTTTGCTCATTTTCTATTTTGGTTGGAAATTGGTACAGAAAGCTCTTATTCAAATTTGGCTTCTTGAGCAAAAGGACCTGAGGATCAAGGGCCAAATCATTGTAACTTTATGTACAAGTTTGTAAATCTTGTATTTTTTTTAAAATTTTTTTTTCTACTTAGTTTTTCTATAGTTTGTAGATTTTGAATATTTTTTGATATTGGTTTTGTGGTTTAGCTAGCTTGAGATTAATTTTTAGAAAGAGCCCACTGCCCACTAACATCTACAAGGAGATTCTTCCATTAGATAAGGATTTTTGCTTAAAAATTATTTCTTCAATGTGTTATCATTATTCAACATGTGTGTGTGTGTGTGTGTGTGTGTGTATGCTTGCTTTAGCTTTGATTTTTCAATTGAATGCAGTAAAAGGTTGTTTGTGACTATATATGGGGTTGATTTGGAGCACCTGTTTTAGTTGAGACATTTAGGCATAATGGGTAAGTTTCCTTATGTGTACCAAATGACAAAGTTTGGATACAATTAAACTTCAAATATTATTTGCAAAGTAGCCTTTAATTTTTCTGCCTAATTGTACCAAGTCCCGACTCATTAAAGTTTTTTGCAATGGCACCCTTATTTGCCTTCCACATCATTTAAGTGTCTTATTTTATTTTGCAAGTTAACCACTCACTTATTGTGATAAGTTTGGATTTTTTTTTTGGAAAGGTGCATGCTTGGCTTGAGCATGGTAAGTAATTTTTGCTTAAAACTTTGTACTTGAGATGTTGATAATTGTGTTAGGGTGGATTGTTGAGTTGGAGCAATTGGGTGGCTTGCATGGTGCTATAAGGCGATTTACATTCATATTGGGAGTGTTTATTATTTTATGAAAATTTGGACTTTCAATACTTGTAAGCATTCTATATTTGTGATTATGATAATTGTATTGGGTGGATTGTTGTGTTGGAGCAAGCGGGTGGCTTGCATGGTGTTATAAGGTTGTTGCAATTGATATTGGGAGTTGTGAGAGACCACAAACTTGGTGCCTCTCAAAAAAGAGATTTTGGTACTTTTTTAGGACACTTCTCTTTTTGGGTAAGTGGTGTGAAGTCTCCACTTATTTTTTATACAAAAAAATAAGAAAAAATTAAATACAAATTTACATGACTAAATTTTTCCTTTCTCATTGATTGAATAAAAGAGAATACATATTTGATAAATTGAGTATTACATGGCTTTGGGACCTAGTTACAAACTACCAAAGATACATGGCCTTTTGTCCTAGTTACACTACCCAAAATAAAAGTAAAGATAAAGCCTAGGTCTACCTATCCAAAGACACTAAATTCGGAGGCTAGGTGGCAGAATGGGAAAGTGTTAGGCACCCTTTCTGCCCAGACAGAGTCTGGTTTTCTAGACTCTCATGACCAATGTACCCCTTTTTATCCATGACATGAATGATATGTTGCACACATGAAAAACTAAATCACATAAGTCTATTTATGAATGCATGCTCTTCTTTGTTAAAAAATTCAGATCTGTGTTGTGATAAAAAAAAATTGATTTGGTTTAGAAAAATCAAATTTGTTTTTGTATATGTTAAAAAAAAAAAGTTTTTGGCATTGAAAAGTCAGATCTGTGTTTATTAAATAAAACAAAGTCTTTCAGTTTAAAAAAAAAAATATATATATATATATATATTAGATCTATTTTTGAGAACTAGAAATTTTGGTTTGTATATATAAAAAAAAAAGAGATCTATTTTATAACAAAAAATTTAGATTTGTATATAGGAAAAATCAGATTTGTTTTTCTTTTATGAAAAAATAAGAAAAAGATTTTTTAGAAGAGGACTATATTCATTAAATAAACCTAAACTGCATGCATCTAACAAAACAAAAAAAACTACTCATGGCTCTTTTTTCATTTCAAAATCTGCTATGTTAAAAAAAATTCAGATCTATATCTAAAGAAGATATAGATCAGTTTTTTGGATTTAAAAAAATTCAGATTTGTATCTAAGGAAGATACAAATCAGTCTTTTGATTTAAAAAATTCAGATCTGCATTTAATGAAATTCTGATTTGCATCTAATGAATAAGCAAATCAGTTTTTTTTTTTTTTTTTTTAATTGAAAAGATATGATAACAAGCAGATTTTTGAAAGGAAAAAAAGAAAAAGAAAAGATCTTGACAACTAAAACATCAAAAACATATTCCAATAGAGAAAATATCGACAACACATGATATGAACATTTAAAAATCAAAACTAAACAAACATTTATTCATGCATCACCAAATTAAAAGATATAGAAGAAGAAAAAGTAAAGAAAAACTACCTCTTGCATGGATGTACTCTTTTTCTTAAGAGAATATTTTAGGGTTCAAAGAAATTTATGCAATTATCTTTGAAACCTAAAAATCCTTGCTTACAAAAAAGAAATTCTTAAGACTAAAGCCTCCAAAACCTCTTTAACGTAAGAGAAAAAAAATACCAGAAAGGAGAGTCAAAAATAGGGGAAATCTGAGAGCGTGAAAAAGTGTCCTGAATTTTGAGATCCAGTCTCTATTTATAGAGGCTGGAAGGCTAAAAAAAATATCATAGATGATTAGAATATGAACTAGGACACGTCCTTATCGCTAAAAAATAAAAAATGATCGGTTTTAACGTAATCCCAATGCCCTCGAGCTGAGGCCCAAATGTGTGCCATTCGGCACTTGATCATCAATCTCCAACTCCTTATAGATCGCAGGCTTCATCCCATCAAGAAACTAGATAAAGCGGTAAATATAGTGTTTTAAGCACTCCATGAGCTATTACATAGTTGTTTTGAACAACCAGAACTATTTTACTTTGTTTATAATATTGTCATAGTTTGGGTGGAGTTTGTGTGTGTGTGTGTGTGTGTGTGTGTGTGTGTGTGTAGGTAGAGAAGTGTTTTGTTACAACCAAATTTATTTTGGAAGTATTGTACTTTGTTTACAATATTTTCATACTTTAGGTGGTTATTTTTTGTGTGTAGGTAGACAAGTGTTTTGTTCAATTCAAGATGATACATGTATCGGTATTAAACATATATATATATATATATATAGAGAGAGAGAGAGAGAGAGAGAGAGACACCTATAAAATGCTCTATATTTCTTCCTCTGTATTTCTTTTTGCACTATACTTTCAAGCCTCCACCATTCATAAAATGCTCAAGATTAAATTGTTAATACAAGCTATCTTTATTTTGTTTTAATAAACAAAATAACAATCGTTCTCTAAAACAATTGTGACTTTGGCCATATACTTCTAAAATTTCCTATACCTCAAGACAAAATACTGTTGAGAAATCAATGGTGATAGCCTAAAAGTACATAGTGCAAGACGAAAGATGTGAGAAAGGATGAGAGGAAGAAGATGATGACGTGGAGGAGAGTGGAGAGTTAATGCTGTAGTTTTTTTTCCCCCTTTTAATAAGTAGAGTTAATGCCTAAATAACTAATATCTAGGGAGTAATAACGACACTATTATGAGTGTTTTTGACCCTTAGATCTAATAGTAATCAATGGTCCCCAAAAAGTGTAACTCTTATGAAGTTACACCAGGTATAACTTGAACCCATCTCATATATATATATATATATATATATTTGAATCTATGGTTAATGTGTTAGAGTGTTAGTTATGACATTTGTTATTGTGAAATATTGATGATCAATAGGTATATTTGATTGTGCGACCCCCAATATAAGGCTTTTGGATCCGACTAGACTTGGGCTCACAATTTACTTGTATAGTGGGCTTGAGTTTCCTACTCTGGGTCATTCTTGGCAGAGACTCAATGAGATCACTTTTCTCTCCTTCTCTTTTTCCAGCCTATTTCCAATCGCCCATCTTCTCCTCTTCCTCTCATATTTATAGCCAATTAGTAGTGGGATGACTATGATTACTTTTTCAATTAGTGCAATGAGAGGTTCAATGTTGTTAATGATAAGTGGGCTTTTAGGTGAGAGTGGCTTTGGAAATGGTTCCCACTTCAGCAGATGTGCTTGGCATCGATACTCCCAAGGGTTTGTCGAGCTACTGAGAAACTGTAATGCCGAGCAGGGTCACGAATCCTCGGGGGACGGTTGAGATCACTTTGTCCAAATGGGCCTAGGGGAGGCATGAGGCCTGGTCAATGTAATGATGCTATCATGTTTGGGCCTTAGGCCCAAAAGAGGGTTGGGGTATTTTTGGCCCGTACATTGATCTATTACAAGTTTATGTTAGTTATTGTTGAATATTGAGCAGGTTTATATAACATTTTAATAAAAAAAATGAGCATGTTTTTGCTAAAAAGTAAGAGGAAATCCTTTTTAGCAATGCTTATAAAATGCCGCAAATAATTAGTCCTATAGTGACGTTTTAAAAACGTCACTAAAAAGCAAGAGGACAGATGCTTTTGTGGTGTTTTTGAAACTTTTTGAAACGTCGCTACATGTGTCATTATTTGCAACGTTTTAAAAACGTTGCTAAATGTATTTTCTTACATTATATAGAAAATGTTATATTATTTAGTGACGTTTATTAAAACGTCACTAAAAGTTTTTGAACTCCATTAAAGAGTCACATATGGCAATGTTTTTAGAAACATCACAATAGACCTACAGGACTGCTTTATTGTGATGTTTTTGAATGTTGCAAAAAAAGCCATTGTAAACCATTTCTATATATAGTGACTTTTTTGGGTTTTTAGTGATGTTTTACACACGTCGCCTAAACCCAGATTTCTTGTAGTGCCACCACACCAACCAGCCTCTGCCACCACCCACACCAACCAACCATACACATCTCTTGCCAGCCACCACCCACCACCACCAAATCCAAGAAACCCACACCTAAAATCATTCACCACCACCAAACCCACACCCAAAATCAATCACCACCACAGCCAAAATCCACTAAAACCCACAAAGATGGAGAGATAGAGAAAATAGGAAATAGAAGTGAGAGAAAGAAAGAAAAAAGAAAGAAAGAAAAAATGGTAAAGAAAGAAAAAGAAAAGAGAGAAGGGATGAACGGTGAAAGAAATGGAGGAAGAGAGGCATTTAGACAAAGAAACTAGAGAAAAAAGAAAAAAGAAAAAGTGGGAGAAGAAAGAGAAAGAGGGAAAAGTAAGAGAGAGAAATAATAAACAATTATTATTATTATTATTATTATTTACTTTTGAGCTACAGTGCACAACCAAAGATGGCTATGCAGCTAAGAAGCCATAATTTTTGGATTTGGCTCCACCAATGGAGCCTTAATTTTGTAGTTGGTGGTGCTAAAAATAGCAATAGCTTTTTAGCATTGTTGACATCGCAATTTGTACCCTTTATGACTTGGGCTCCCGTTCTCCAATGATGTCGAAATTCTAAGGCCCAAGGTTGGTTTAGGGCTCAATTGCGCATGTAGCTAGGGTTTCAGAGACCTATGAAAAACAAGTTTTCTGTATTAATGTTGCGGTATGAAATGAATCCTACATCGTTTGGGAGCCGTTCTAAATCCCTATTTTCTCACTATATAAAGCCATACATGATACCTTTTCAAAACACAGAAAATCCTAAGGAAAAACCTAAAATTCACTAGAAATAGTGAATCAAGGAGGGAGTTTTTCACAAAAAATCCTCAAGTCAATTTTATTGTGATTAGGACCTTTTCTGGTCTTGATCCTCTAGTTTTGAAGTTACTAATCATTTTTATTTTGATTGTGAATAGATTTGATTGAGGAGGACGGTCAAAATCAAACTAAAAAGTTTTCTTTTTTTGAGGTATATGTGCTAACCCCTCTTCTCCATTTTTGCCTTTAATCTTGTTTTAAAATTTGATTCTTTGCTTCTTTTATGTTATAACATGTTTGTTTAGTTTGTTTTTGTGTTTCTTTTATGTTTTGATGCATGCTAGGTTATTAGATTTAAGTTTTATTCGTTTTTCTATGTTTTTGTGTTCCTAAGTTAGGGTTTAGGAATGTCTATGTGCGCATGCTTCTGCATGCGTACGCAGGCTCGAAGTATGCGTATGCAAACAATTGGCCTGCGTACGCAAGCCTACATATGCGCACGCATACTCGTGCCCAGAAGCCCTAATCTGAGTCTTTTGATTCTGTTCCTTTGTTCCTTTTACATAATGTCTCTGTATTTGTCTTCTTGTATACTTTTGAGTCCCTATTCCATTGTTTATTTGTTTATTTGTCCTTAACATGATTAGATTAGGGTTTTCTCTTAGCTTCTCACTTAATGCCATGAACATGCATTCACATGTTCATTCATTGATGTCATGGGTGCTGAGATGCAGTAAGGTGAGTAAGGTAAGTCATACATTCACATTCACATGCATTTGCTTGTTATAAGAGCTTGATCTCCCTTTGTTGAACATGTATATGCAAGTCTATGTGCCATGCTTTGAATGATAATATGATTTGTTTGATGTCTACATTTCTACCTTAATTTAATATATACATGCTTTTGCCTTGATGTAATGGATGCTATGCATGATAGATGTATGCTAGGCTTGTTTGATTGCCATGATAGATGTATGCCAGGGTTGGTTGGTGAGCATGATAGATGAATGTTAAGTCTTGGGATGGAATGTCATATTGTATGCTTAGATGTATGTTAGCATGTGTGTGTATGTGTTAAGATGCAATGTTGAATGTGCCTTTAATAGGATTAAAATGTAGGACATAATGAGTGGAAACCGACCCACGGTTCAAGCGGTTTTGGGTGTTTAACACGTTCCAAAGACTATACCCAAACTCCGAATCCATACTTTGGTAGTAAGACTAGTCCTTCCATGTAAGGGTGTTATATTCATGGTTCCTAGATTATAAAACTAGGTGGCGACTCCTTGTTTTCTCCGCCCCGGTCCACTCGTCCGAGGCGTACTCCCCCAAACCACGCGTTGCACCTACAAGCACCACCAATAAGAATGATTTGAGGAGGGAAAATATATATGAGAGATTTTGGTGGAGCCCACCAAAACACAAATTTCCCAAATTAGGGAGAAATACTTTATTTATCTATTTTTATTGAAATCAGTAGAAATACTAAATAGGAGAGAAAAACTGAAAAGGAGAACAAAGGCTTTGAACAAAAATGTCATCATAACAACATTTCTTTAGTTATTTTGTTTCTTTCATTTTTGTCATTTTACCATGATTATTTTGTTCTTTTCATTTTTGTCATTTTCCCATTTATGCTTTCGTCTATTTCTTCTAAAGTTCTACTATGTTTTGTTTTGTTTTTTTGTTACTTTTCATACTCTTTTTACTCATTCATAGACATTTTTTATAGTAAAAATACAATGCATTATTTTTAATAAAATCATGATGGTAAATTTATACAAACTAAATTTACTATCCTTTCATTTTTTTTTTCCTCGACCAAACAAAAGAATATTCAATTTCTCCACTTTTTCACCATTGTAACCAAACATCTTAAGAGGATTAAAACTAAAATCTCTTATATCTCTGCACGATTCCATCCCTTCCCTAATTTCTATTTCCCAATTTTTTCACTCATCCAGCCAAACTGACTTATATTACTGTTAAGCCAAACTGACTTTTATTGCTGTTATGGAAAAGTACGGCTGATATACTAAGTATCTCTTTGAACGGTCTTGAACCTCTTGCTTCTAAAATGTCATTTTGTATCTGTACTGGACTATGTACTGGTTCCTCAATGATTGATTGGAGAAGTTTTGGTCAGGGCAGTTACTTATTAGCATGCTTGTTCGGTTGTTCCCAAAGATTCGTAATAGACTAAGAGCTATCAGTTTTTCTTTACTAAGCAATATTGCTACAGGTTCTTCTCAAAAAAAAAAAAAAAAAAAAAAAAAAAAAAACATACAGGTCGGCCACATTGATTTGATATAGGTGTCTCTTTATCCTTACTGCAAAACTGTCATTTTAACTGTTAGCTATTTAATTAAGATTTTGGCTCAATCAAGGATTGCGATCATATGTTGCTATCAAAGAAAAATTCTACAAAACCAAAGGACAGTAACATTAGAAACTTCATAACAATAAATTAAGTAGATAATATACAATGGGTCATTATACTTTTTTTTTTCTTTTTGTTTTTTGAGAAAATATACTTTTTTTTTTCTTAACCATCCACTATTGTTATAAAATATATATCAAATAAGATGATACCCTATATTAACAAATTTTATTTTTTTTGAGAAGAAAGACACATCGCTTTATTAAAGGAAGCTATTTAGATGAACTTGAAGTACATAATAAATTTCTGGTGGAAGCTATTTAGATCAACTTGAAGTACATGATAAATTTCTGGTGGAGCATCTTTCATCCAGAGTAATAAATAAGGACATAGTTTTACTTGTTGAGCTAAAGAGTGAGCAACTTAGTTACAATACCAATTTTGAAAGACTAAAACTTTGAAACGTGGAGACAAAGTATTTAACATCCTTTGCTAAGTGCCCAAATTGTGCCAAGGAGTGATTGTTGCGATGAAGGGTGTTGATGAGGATCTCGCAATCCCCTTCAAGAGTGACCCGGTTTACTCCTATCTCAATTGCCAATTCTGGAGCGCTTCTTGCTGCTAAGGTCTCCACCCTATATTAACAATTAAGATTAAGTAGATATGATACCAATATATATATATATAGACACACACTAAATAATTCTCCATATAAAATTTGTAATTACGCATTTTAAAGTTGTATTTTTGTTTGACTTAACTTTTTTTTAAAGCAAGATAAGTAAAAAAAAAAAAAAAAAAAAGGCTAACCTAAACAGGCTCCAACCAGAAAATCCATTTTCCCATTCTTGTCATATATTTTCAGTTCTCTTTTATTTTGCCAATTTTTGTTTGTTCGTATCTAGAAAAGACAACAATCAACAAATTGTTTTTTAAAGCGGCAAATCTAAATATTTTTATATATAAAAATTGGACAAAGTTTAGCTACAAGAGGTTGTAGCCTAAGGTTATAACCTTACTCAATAAAATAAACATTACTATATATTTTGAAAATCTAACCATTAAATTACATATTCTTTACGTTCTTAATACATATATCAAATTTTTTGTCAATCAGATATTATTTACTATATAATCTATAAGTTTATATTTTATGTATAATTTTAAACAACAAAAGCTTGCAATTTAAACAATTTATTGGTAACATAATTATTGATCTTCAATTTTCTAGATATTTTGCAAGCATGGAGTATATAAGAAGAAGATGTAATCCATAGTGGGTTTGTCAAAATTCACCTCCAAGAAAAAGATATTGAGTAAGGTTTTGTAGCTTTAGGCTATAACCAATTTTATAGCTAAACTTTGTCAAAAAAAATTTAGTCAACATTGGACTAAACCTTTTATTTTCATCTTTGAAATTTATATAAAATTTGTGATGCAGAAAAGATAGCACAGTCCTTCTTGGAACACCTAGGGCGTTGGAAGTCATAGCACAAGATGAAGGGAGGTGTCAGTAGAGGCTATCGAGGCGATGATATCAAAATTGCATGAAATTTGGTAGATTGAAGGGAAGCGACATTATGATCAAGACTCATTCAAGGGTCGCTCAAATTTAGGTGAATTCCTTCGTTAAGGCCTTGAAAACAATGTATTTGCTATTTTTAGTAATATTTGTTTTTTCCTTAATAACTTTTAATTTAAATGTTAGAATAATGTTCCGTCTATTTTGAGACATTTCTTAGAGATAGTATTTTTCAATTTATGCAATTATCCCAATTTTGCTAATTTTGGCAAAAATTATTATTTTGCCACCTAATTATGTTATTAGTGTGAATTAGGGTTTTTAGGGGTTTTCTTAGCTGCTTTAGGTTTTCGTTTTACTATTTACACATATTATTGCCTCTAGGGCAATTCAGTTTTTCAGATTTATAAAAAAATAAAGGCTTTGTCTATCTCTCTCTAGTGGATTCTAGAACCCGATCACCTTGTGGATTCAAAGAACCCCTCGTGAATTCAAGGTTTTCATTAAAAAAACTAACGTGATTAGTTTCTTTTTCCATTCAGAAATCAACGTGGTTTCTTGTAACTTTTGCGACATCAATTTGAATTTGATCTTTCAAATTTTAATTGTGTTTTTAATTGTTACACTAAGTTTAAAACAATATTTGGTGATGTAATTATGCTTATACAATACAAACTAGGGACGATGATTAGATACAAACTATACTTTTTTGCTTGACCACATCCATATAATAATAAATAAATAAATAAATAACCAAAGAAAAAAAAATCACCACTCTCTCCCCCAATTCATCTATTCCTAAAGAGACAAAAATCTCACCAATATATTTCTTTATGAGAAATACTTAGAATGAAGTTTATATCCTTCTGTATAGCCATAAACTAGTCCTTAATTTTCTTTATTGTTAATTTGATAGTTGGAAAGGAGATATTTGAATCATGGGCGTCTCCTATGGAAACATCAAGAATTGCCCATTAAGCTACAAACCTCACAGCGATGTTTAACTTTTGGCTTAATATGTTGTACTACTTTGAAGTTTGTGGTAAATTTAATACTAGTTTTTTACGGTGTGATATTCATAAAAGTTACTATAGAATTAGCCAAGTTAATTACTTAGTCCAATTATGCAAATTTCCAATTCACAAGTAAACATGTTAAGCATGTAACAACAAATTAAACAATGTGTCACCAATCGCATAAAAATTATTATAAGATATGATGATGATGTGGAAAACTACTATCAAAGAGAAAAACTTGATGTAGAAAGAACAATATAAACTTTCCCTGAACAAGGAAATCATTATAAATCAAGCAAGAAGTCTAAAAAGTAGTTGTAAACACCCCATTTTACAACCCGCAATTAACCTCATTTAGGAGCAAAATGATATTTTCACACCTTGAGGTAGGAAATTTAATATGGCTTAGGATACAATTTATCTTAATTACTTAATTATTATATATTTAGTTTTATTTATTTTTAATGGTAAAGTGTGGTAGACCCATGAGTTTAGTTGTGCAAGACACCGCAGAACGTAATTCAATGAATAACAATTTAAAGTTGCTCTCAATTAAACTTCTTGATGGAAGGGGACCATAGTCTAGCCTATAAATAATCTGTGTTCTCTATCAAAGGGATATGTGAAGTGTAGACCATAGACTAGAAGAACTCCTCGGTATATTCGTTATTTTTTAGTGGGTTTTTCTCTAAAGTCACTTGGAACAACTATGGTAGAGCATGGATATATAGCTATTTTCTTCTGCTTTTCCAGATTTCTTACATTGGTGGACTTCTCTTTTCACACAAAAGTTATCCCTAAGGTGTTTTGGGCTCAAGAACCAAGCTCGTTTTTGGACCAAAATAAGCCCAACATACTTGTGTTCTTGTTTTGAATGGAATTATATTAGATTTTGGATTGGTAGTTTATTTTGATGGCGTAGATTTCTAGCAAATTACGTTGAATAAAAGCACAATTACATCTCTTCTTTCTTTTTTCTTTTTCTTTTTTTAATTTTTTATATAAATGCTTTAAAAGATGTATAAGCAAATAAGATTAAAAAAAGAAAAGATAGAAAGTTGTGCTTGGTGTCATATATTTTATTCATGTGATCAAAATTGATTAATATGTTAAGAGTCTATAGTTGACCCCAAATTTTTGAACAAAGATAGCAAACATATTAAAAAATTTGCCTCAACCAAATTACTTTACCCAACTTTGGCCCTTGCAGATTTTGCCCACCTTGAAGAGGGGACAAATTTTGCTAGTCTTGTTTTGTCTCCCCCAACCCTATATATGATTTAATTTTTTATACATATTTTGTTGGTCTCTCCATAACAATCGTTTCTTTTGTCTCTCTCTTAGCACTCTTATAGTTGCATTTTCTTTTTTCTTTTTCATTTCTATGTCATTATTAGCATCAAAAATACCTTAGTAGAGATGGTAAAATATCTTTTCTCGCCCCACCCTGACCTTAAATGCAATATATTACATTACTTAATTAAGTTCAAACATATGGTTGTATTGTATTTTACTAGCATGTAACTCATACAAATGCATGAATTTATTTAAAATTAAACACAAATTTTATTACAAAATATAAATAATTAATCAAATTATTAAAAAAAGAGCATGAAACACATGCATATGTATACATACATTTAAAATTAAACATAATTTTTATCGTTAAAATATAAATAATTAGTCAAATTATTATTATTTTTAAAGTAAACTTAATTATTCACATATTAAAATTCTTACCTAAATTTAATACTACTTATGATAAATTTTTTTTTTTCTAATTTTTAATAAGATAGAACGTGTGGTGATCTTTATTGTGTGGTGCTTTTTATTGACTTTATGTGATTGGTTTTTTTTTTCTTAGCTTATTAATATTAGAAACATAATATTTTGAACCCATTAACTTACTTGACACAAAGATTAAAAAATTTAAGTGGACACATAGCACAAATTTAAGTGGATAATTATAGTTTGGTCCTCGTATAAATTTAGACACATGATGTAAAATTAGATTCTAATTGAATTTTCTTTAAGTTATATATATATATATATATATATATATATATATATATATTGGGTGGAAACTAATGTAATACACCTGTTTAAGTTTTGCCCTTGAGACTATATAGCTTAGTGCTGACCTACCAAGCCAATCTTTAGGCTTGAGGGACTTGGTAAAAATTTCCCTGCGAAACAGGGTGCTGAGTAGGTTTGTGGTCTTAGGTGAAATCTGTTGTTTGATTATCTGCTGCTCGTAGACTCTTTTGTTTGGTGTGGTTATGAAATTCTCATTTTTAGGGGTTTTACTTTGACCGGAGAGTCCATAGTCTAGAAGCTACAATGGGTTTATTGGTTGAGTTCACAAAATTCTTTGATCCATGGCCCAAGCATCAGTTGACGTATTGGGCCTTTACAAAGAATAATGACTCCTTGCGTCTTTGTGGTGGGTCATATATCAGTTTCCATATTGAGTTTGGGCCTTGGCCTATCTATATTTTTCTTTTTCTTTTTCCCCAAAATGAAGGCACTGCCCATCTTAGAAAAAAAAAAAGAAAAAAAAAAGAAAAAGAAAAAGAAAAAGAAAAAAGAAGAAGCCTGTTTAGAATCTTTAGATACATGTCGTGACTCATGAATCCATGACCAAAAAAATAAAAAGTAGTGAGATTCAAATCCTAACATATCCCAGAAAGTAATCCTTCATCTTTTCAATCAAATCTCAAAAATTAACATCAGATGGTATAGAATAGAGCTGTTTATAAATTAATATGATAGTCGACTGTCCAGGAAAGGATGCTAATATTCTATCTGGAATAAAGTGAAAATGACGTGAAAAGGAAATGATTAAATTATTGTTAAATCTAAGGACAAATTGATTATTATTCATTAGGAAAAAAAAAAAAACTTTGACTTTGTTGAAAATTTTGTATTTTCAAATAGATTGTAATACAAATTTGATTCCACTTTAGAAGTAGAGCAATACAATTTGATCTCACGTTGAAAGTGGACAAATGTTATTATCTACTTTTTTTTTTTCTTTTTTCTTTTTTTTTTTGGCTAAACATGTTATTATCTCCTTAGACGGAGCAAAGAGAAAGAAACATTATAAAAGTAAGTGGAAAATACAATTGTTATAATTTGATCAGATTTCCAGTAAAAAATAAGTTGAATGCAAATTTGGCCGAATTTCCAATGAAAATATCCGTTTGACAGTTTTAGTTTTCGCGTTAAAAATTCGATCAACCAAATTTTAGGCAAGATTGTGCAGAATTACTTTTTCTTCAAGATTAAGGGTCATTTTGGTAATGTTGTTCTAGTAACATTGTTTGTATTTTTTAGAAATATGTGTGAGTGAAAATACATGTAATATTGTTTAAACGCTGAAAACTATTGTTTAAAATGCAATACCAAACACCCTCTAAGTGCCAAGGGTTGTATCACTTGATATTTAATCATTTGTGACAGTTGGGGAAACTATTTCTAACTTTTTTTTTTTTTTAATAGTTACAACACTTTATTTGTAACTTTTTATGGTCTATATATATATATATATATATATATATAGTATAAAACTCTCATTAATAATGCAACATTGTTTTCTCTTGGAACACTAGAATTCTGTGAGTTTCTCCCACAATATTGCTATTTGTGATACCTATTTAGCTTAGTTGTATCATGTGGACAAATTTGTAATAACCTGTTAGCAACTCTTACATATGAGAAAAAAAATAAAAGTTTGACATTGATTTTATGGTGCCTTTCATTAAATTTTTTTCCCCATTGTTTAGCTCTTTGATCTCCAACACCTCATATATATGCCACTTTTTCTTTTTAATGATTATCTTCTTATTCTTTTTTTTGTACACTTTTAGACCCCTCAAACACAAACAGATTAAACCTAGTTATTTAGCTAAGTGATTAACTTAGGTAAATTATGTAGACTTAGATTAACACAAATAAATTATATCATTGAAATAGTGCGAAAAATAAATAACACAACGATATGATAACACAGGAAAACTAAACCGGTAAAAAACCTGTAGATGATTTAACCTAGATAAAACAGATCCACTATGAAAGAATTGAAGTTTACACAATAGCAACTTAGACCACTAACATCCTATTGCTACCTCGAGTAGGAAACTTACTACCACGACTATGTGATGGCTCTGAGTCCACAGATTACTTCTTTTTTGGATTCACAGCAACTACAAGTACTCCCACTTGTGTTTCATTAAGCTTTTTATGCAGCAATTGAAATGATTATCAAGCTTTTGACACGAATCTTGATTCTTGATAACACTAAGTATGTATGAAGGCAAACACTTCTAGAGTAACTTGTGTAGTGTGTGCAATTAGCAAAAATTTGAGATACATGTGAGGTGATATGTGAATAGTAATCAATCAAAATTTCTACAAAATTCATTAAATAAGTTTGAAAGTGACTATCACATAAAGAGTTACATTATATGACTCTCACATCTCCTAGAATAAAAGCTTGCAATCATCTAAGTTTTGTTATTTGCCTTATAATGTATACACTAATTTTATTTGATTTGAAACTTATTAAGATAGCCAAAATAATGTACACACTAATAATATTTCAATTTGAAATTTATTATAAGCAGAGGCTACACATTATGTTCTTTTTGTGAATACACTACACTTTCTTGAGCACAAAATTTTATAATATGCACTAAGGTATTCATGATTGGCTAGTAAACAATGGTGAGATGGTTATTTATGCTTTTCTCTTAAGATTTTTTAGTTTTTATAATCAAAAGCATGTGACTTCAAGATTAAGATCATGTGATCAAAAACTATAAACAACTCCCACACAACATGCACTACAAAGCTCAAACTAGTAAAGTGCAATAAAATAAACTCATCCAAGCTAAACAAGATACATAAACATGTTATGTAAAGATAATATGACCAACCTTGATTTCAAATCCAAGAAAATAATGCAAAACATAGTTTTCCTTCCCTTTTCCTTTTTTTTGTTTTCTGTTTTTATTTTTTATTTTTTTATTTCTAAAAGAATAACAAAAACAATGTAGAATGAAATGCATGAATGTTATGCAATGCAAATCCTAGAAAAAACAAAGAGAACAAAACAACAAAGAGGAATGGTCACAAAGAATAGGATGATGAAGTACAAGAACCATGTTAGAAAAAATCAATTAGATCAAGCATTTTGCATTCAAAACTTTTTAGATGCAACTTTTACATTGGAGTTATTATTCATATTAGAGTGCTGAGCAACTCCAGGATTGGAATAAAGGTTTAAAGTTTTTACCAATTTACTAATAAGTACCATAGGATCTTATGTTTAAGGCATAGATACTTTTGGTTTATTTGCTCACTTAGCAGCTTGCAACTTGAAACAATTTGGATGAATGTGCCCAGAATTTCCACAGGAAATGACAAACCCATGCAGGTCTATCATGCACCTTGTCCTTAGAAGGGTTAGGAGTCTTAGGTTTAGACTCTTTGAGATCAACCATAATCTTCCTAGGAGAAGTAACTTCAGTAAGTTTGACAATCTCACTTACGGGAGGCTCAGAAGAAGAAACAAAGTTTATGCAATGAGTCTTAGAAACAGTGATGATATCTTCAAAACCTAGACCAGTTTTGTCTAAGGGAGATTTTTGAATACTCAGCATGTGTTCAAGTTTGGAACTAGCAGTCTTATTTGTTTGTTCTCTAGCGACAGATAATTCAAGTTCCAAATTTTTAACTTTATCAAGCAACAACATGTTCTTAGTCTTCACCTTATCAAGTAATTCATTAGCATTAAACAATTTCAAAAGCAATTTTTTCTTATCAAGTTCAAGAGAATCAATTTTCTGTAAGCCTAAATCAACGTTCATAGCATCTTTTGCAACAACCTTGCAAAGTTTATTATAGGCTTCTTGCAAATCAGCACTCTCAGAGAGTCCCTATCAGAAGGGTTCTCATCAATCACAACACTTTCATCAACTACAACAGTAGTTGTAAAAGTAATGAAGTTTCCATCGTCATCACTACCAAACTCATTATCAGAAACTTCATCATCACTAAGGGTTATAGCCATAACCTTACTGTTTGATCTCAAGAATATAGGACATTCTGATTTCACATGACCATACTCTTGACAACCAAAATATTGTTGACCTATAGAATTATTAGAGATTTGACCTACTTTCTCTTTAGGTTTTTCAATATTATTCATTTTAGTGGGATCATTCCTCCTAAAGTTTCTAGGTTCAGCATTGTTTTTGCCTCTTACCCTTCTGTTATTGTTCCTAAGAAAATTTCTAAAGTTCTTAGCAAGGTAAGTAATCTCTGTAGCAGAGAGCTCATCATCAAATCTATTCACATCAATATCATCAACAAACTTAAGAGTTATTGATTTGGATTTGTTTGTCTTAGGTAGGTCCAACTCATAGGACTGAAGAGATCCTATAAGTTCATCGACAGGGATGGAGTCCACATCCTTGCTTTCAGTAATGATAGTCACTTTGGATCTAAAGTCTTTAGTCAAAGATCTAAGTATTTTCCTAACAATCTTAGGTTGATCATGGATTTCACCCAAATTATAAGCAGAGTTAACAATATCATTTAGTTTAGCATAGAATTCATCAAAGCATTCATCATCAGACTTTCTAATACTTTCAAATTTAGTAGTTAATTGCTGTAGTTTGTTAATCTTAACTGCCTTTGTGCCTTCATGCACAGTTTGGAGAATATTCCAAGCAATATGAGCAACCTCAATATTAGAGATTCTCTTGAATTCTTCCATAGAAACAGTATTAAAAATAGTATTTATGGCTTTGCTATTAAAAGAGGTTGCTTCTTTCTGAGAAGTTTGCCACTCACTAACTGGAGTAGTGGGCTTCTTCCATCCGTATTCAACGAAGTTCCAAACTCTCTCATCAATAGACATAATTGTTCCCATCAAAGTGAGGTGAGATCACAAGAGAGTGACTGTGTTCCATAACAACAGGGGTCGAGGATCAGCTCTTAGATCAAATGACCTAATGCTAGAGCTAATCTGCTCTGATACCACTTGTACGTTTTTAGACCCCTCAAACATAAACAGATTAACCTATTTATTTAGCCAAGTAATTAACTTAGGTAAATTATGCAGATCTAGATTAACACAAATAAATCATATCATTGAAATAATGCGGAAAATAAATAACACAAAGATATGATAATCCAGGAAAACCAAATCGGTAAAAAACCTAGGGAGGATTTAACTTAGCTATTCTCAAGGTAAAACAGATCTACTATGAAAAAATTGAACTTTACACAATAGTGTCTTAGACCACTAACATCCTATTGCTACCTTGAGTAGGAAACTTACTACCAGAACCACGTGACAGCTCTGAGTCCATGGACTACTTCTTTTTTGGATTCATAACAACTACAAGTACTCCCACTTATGTTTCTTTAAGCTCTTTATGCAACAATTGAAACAATCATCAAGTTCTCAACATGAATCTTGATTCTTGATAACCTTAAGTATGTATGAAGGAAAACACCTTTAGATCTCACAAGAAATTCATATACACAACATAAACAACGACAATAAAACAAGGCTAGGGTTTTTCATTTCATACTTAAGGCAAAACATAAAACCCTACACGTCAAACGGGCTTGGGCTAAGTTGGAAAATTCTGCAGAAAAACAATTTGCACGAGCTTCGATTGATCGAGTATAATTTTTGATCGATTGAGCCTTGCAAATTTACACAATAAATCCTATAGTACACTCGATTCTAACTTTACACATAAACACACTTTGAGCAAGTCTAAAACAAGACTAAATGTTTTGATCATGGTTTACTAACATTACATAGTGAAATTCTAATACATTTAAACCTAAAGTCTTAGAACCTAACATTTTTAATAATTTTATTTTAGAATTTATTTATTTACTATTAAGTATTGAACATATGCAAATACCACCACGTTAAATAGTTTTAAGAAAGCCCTAAAATACTTTTTTTTTTTTGAACAAAAAGAAAAGCTCATATATATATATATATATATATATTAGTAGGTAAAGCTTAGAGAAAGTTGAATTAGGATTTGAAATTATAATCTAATTTTGCGTTGTGTGTCTAAATTTATAAAAGAATCATATCATAATTATCCACTTATGTTTATATCATGTGTCCACTTAAGTTTTTTTTTTTAACTTTTATGTCAAGTGACTTAATGAGTGCGAAATACTAAGAATCTAATATTAATGAACTATAAAATTAAAAAAAAAAAAATCACATATACTCAATAAAAATGACCACACAACAAAAATGACCACACATTCTATCTTATCAAATATTAGAAAAAAAAAAAAAAATGATCGTAAGTAGTATTAAATTTAGGTAAGAATTTTAATATATAACTAATTATGTTTACTTTAAAAAAATAATTAGGCTAATTATTTATATTTTTTTGATAAAAATTGTATTTAAATTTATATGTATCTATACATGTGCATTAATGCTTGTGTTACATGCTATTGTTTTTTTTTTTGGGTAATAATTTGACAAAGTATTTATATTTTTATAATAAAAATTGTGTTTAATTTTAAATGCATTTATGCATTTGTATTGGTTACATACTAGTGAGCTTTAATGATAAATAATAAGGATAAGCAAGCACGCGTAAAGCTTGTAATTTAGATCTGGTGTGAAGTGCGAACATATTCGATATGTATGAAGATCATTTGTTGTGTGCAGAAGCTGACAAATCACTAAAAAACACAAGAAACATGGTTAAATATTTCCTTTCATTGCCGTGTTAGCTCTCTCGGAAGACTAGTTACTCCTAAATAATTATCAATCACTGTCGAACTTAGTTACCTTCACAACCAAGGAGGGCCCTCTCGATTTCATAATGAGACATACTATAATTTAAGCTATTAACCAAAGAATGAAGGTTTTTTTAATACACGTATTGGTACTTTGATAGTGATATTCAACCAAATTCCTCCCCGACCATATATATATATATATATATCTAGTAGAAAATCGTAGTAGGCCAGTCAAATAGATGTACCTAATTAAGTCTTTGCTAAAGACATTTAAGCAAGCAACAAAAGGAATTTTTCCATGCTAGAACAGATTTCTTAATTGTGTAGTAATTAATATCAGTAAATCTTAACACCGTGCAAACCATACAAACCAATACCATCTTGTTTATTATGATTATAAACATGCATAAATACACAAAATACACATTTGAATTCGTAGCTGCAAACTATCGGTTTTTATGAGCAATGGTTTGAAGTGAGATACTAATCCCATACATAAGAAATAAGCCCAATATATATATAAGTGATCATAGGCCTATAACTGGGTTCTCAGGCCCACTCAATTAACTTTTATTGCATTACAACTAATCTGGTATTTACCTTATCAAAAAAAAAAAAAAATCTGGTATTTACAAACACAATTATATTATTAATGTTTATGTAGCTTTTAAAGATATTGAGTACCTTCTCAAAAAATAAAGACATTGAGTAAACATGTGTGAGTGAAAGTATTGCATAGAGAAAAAGTAAAAATTTTAATGAATTAATATAACATAATTAGGACCAAATTTATGAGTTTAAACCAGTGTTATTAAACCCAACCCAGCTCGGCCGGTCGGATCGGTAACCTGGTGACCAAGCATATAAATTGATTTGAGTCATCAATTGGATCAGATGTACATAAGACACAGTCAAAATTGGTAAAACCTAACTAGTCGAATCACACAGTTTGCTTAAAACTCGTTGGGTTTTAATAACCTAGCTGAGTTTGTGAATTATGTAAAATTACATTAATAAGTCAATCTCATTAACTTCTTTACTATTTAATATGTGATAATTTGGTCATTTAAATAAGAGAAAACCTAAATGAACAAATAAAAATGCAATTTTTAGTTTTATGAATTCAATTAGCATGTAGGTACGAGTATCTCAGTATATGTTATATAATTTATTGCTTAAACCTTCTTTTCTCTTCTTTTTATTTATTTATTTTTTCTTTTTACATTTTTTGGGCTTTATTTGTTTATTGCTTTAAGTTGAAGTCTTTAGCTCTTTTTTTTTAATTTATTTTTATTTGTTTATAATTTTAAAAATCTCTTTATTTGACTTTACGATTCGACCGTTGACCCACTGGTTGAACTATTGACCAGTGAAACCGGCTCATAGCCAAGGTCAACGTCTAGTCCGAGTAATAACTATGGTTTAAACTTTTGGGTTAAGTGGAGTCTCTCCAAGCACTTATTTATGGTGGTATATGACAAGGTAAAAGTATTGAATTAATTGGTATTTCTACATTTCTATAATAATTTGATAGTTGGGAGTTGGAATAAGGTACAAGTCCTTGAATTAAGTGGTATCCTTACATTTCTTTCTTTAACAATTTGATAGTTGAATGTGAAGGGATTAAAACTTTAAATTTCTCCATTAAAAACACCATGAAATACAGTTACGCAAAAAAACCATATGTTATATTACGGCCTTGAGTACAGTATCTTAGAATTATTATCTCCATCTTGTACAGCCCAATAGCAGATAAGTAATAATTAAGGATTAATGATGTAGATTATTTTTTCTTTGATGAATTAATGGTCTTGATTAGTACTTTTAACTAACTAACATCTCCTATATAAGCTAAAACAAGGCGCCCACATTTTTGTCGTCAAGATTTTTTTTTTCGCCAAGTTTGATTGCAAGAAAAAGAAAATTTCACTTTATATTAGTATAGAAAGATACCTACGGATTATCTTGTCGAGTAATTTACTGGACATTTGTACCTGCACGAATTTAGACCATTAAAGATGCAACTGTATCTTTCAAAATCGGCATTAAAATAAAATTTTCAGTTGCACTAGCACCTATATTTGTCCTTATTATTTTGTTTAAAAAATGGATGAGATTCAAACAAAATGTCATTAGCGACACCGCCAAAACCATTTTATAATTGTAATTGGTAAGAAAAGTACATGATAGTTATCTTTTTTATTTTTATTTATTTTTAATAATTTTTAGAAGCTAGAAAGTTTCACAGTTTGAAAAAATCTTTCTTGGTTACGAGGGAAGCACCAAGGAAGCTGTTGTGTCAATAGGGACAGTAAACAAATATTCTGATTGGAGTCAAATTAAGAAAATAAATAAAACACACGCTGATAAGTAATTTCTACTAAAAAATTAGAATGAAAACTAGGACCAGGGGGGTAATAGGGATGGTAAAACTTTCGGTTTTTATTTTAAAAATATATATTTTTTTATTTATATGATCTCGAGCTCTTAAAATTTCTATATTGAATCCAATTAAAAAAAAAATTTAACTTTAAATAAAAATATTTTTTATATATAGTTTTATAGATGTGCACCATTAGCAATTAATGTTAATTAGCCCACATTTTGGCAAAACTCTTCTCAGCCTGACTAATTTTCTTATGAGCCCGTTCTAAGACTATATATAATCCTCAACACTTGTGGGATCCATCGTCCGGTGAGTGATCGTTCACAAGATACATTCTCTCTCAACCTAGTTGCTCTCCCCTCTTGAGACTTGACTCTCTTTTACATTTTGCTCTAATTCTCTCACGATTTTGTCTTGTCTAGTTGTCACGCAAACCAATGGGGGCATGTATGCTCATGTGAAATTTGTGAAGTTCGGGTTTACCAATTTGGGGGTTTTGTGAAATTGGTTGGAGAAAATCTAAGGTTTAACATTGATACTTATATGTGATTGTTTTTTTCTTGATACCTACTATTTTAGTTAATTTTATTATTATGATTTTTTAAATTTATTTGTTTATAATTATTTTAAGTGAATGCAGTTAGTCATTTTTTTTATTTTGGAAAAAAAAATATTATTTTTATCATTAAAGTTTGCATGAAGTTTGGTGTTTGTCAAATAACTATCAAAATTTTTTTTTCACCTCTTAACTATTGAAAACGTTACCCTTTTTTATTGAATCATATCTAATATTTATCTCTTCCAAATCATTTGTTACTGCGTCAAACCAAGTTATAAGTAACTTTCCACTGTTTCGGTAGTCTTCGGGTACGTATTATGTTGTGTCTTAGTTTTGGTTTTGTGGGTTTGTTTTTAAAAGAAGAAATTGTTTTATAAAGGATAGACTTGAGAAGCTTCTTCCTAAATATAGCCACAACAAGGTACGCATCTTAATGTTTTATCAATTCATATGTTTTTTCGTTGGGTTTTCATTTTGATTGTGGGATTAAATGGTTCTAAGTTACTAAGGGTGTTTTCTTTCTAAAAAAAAAGTACAGTGTTTTTTTCCCCCCCTTTTTTTGAAGAGAAAATATTGTGATTTTATTGATGAATGTCTCATAACAAAATACGTTCAATTAATTACCAAAAAAATTTGAACCATGCCTTCCTACGGAAAGGGCTTCATGTTGCACGTTAATTACCACAACGTGGCAAAAAGCTGATAGGCTAGGTTCCATATTATTAAAAGCTCTGCTGATAATGTCACCTTCAAAACATCACGTCTTGCAAATGTAACCCCTGAGCAGTACATGCATGCGGACCAAAAAAGAACAAATGAATCGCAGGAAGGCCACCTGCCAAGTCGTGCTAGACAAATGGGTCTAACGTGGTACTAGGTAAAAAAAAGGAGGGCTTGACCCAAATTTAACATTATTAATAATGTACAACCATTAGGATATATATATATATATATATATTGAATGGTAAATAATATCCAATTGACATGAAAATTGACATGAATGTTAAAAATATATATAACATGTAATTTAACAGTGAGATTTTCAAAATATAAACTCTATAACAAGTTATTAGGTAGTGTAATATTGTTTAGAGTTATACCAAGTGTAACTTAAATTCAACTCATATACGTATATAGAGAGAGAGAGAACAAATTAAAGGGGGAGGGGGGGTGGGGGGTTACACCATTCTCTTTCCATGACATTCCTAGACAAAAATCTTGAATAGAAGAGATGTCAATCATTCACTCATGATTACTCAAAAGTGGCTATTTAACTACATTATGGGCAACAAAATTCGCCTCTCATTATATGTATAATTTATACAATGTATCTTTCATATCATCTTTGGTTATATGAAATCCTTGTACTGTGAATGAAATTGATAATAGATTAAAAGTACAATATTACCTTAGTTTTGGTAGGCATTATCACATCTATTTTTTGTTTATTCTGACACTTACACATAAATATGAGAGTTTACAAGTTTTCTCATAAATATACTCATTATGTGTATTTTTTCCTTATAGGAGATTAAAACTAATAAGCTAAGTATGTAGACATGAAGCCAAGAGAATCCAAGGGTGAAGATCAATTGAGAAGTGGCTTTTGAAGAATTTAACGAGTCAAAGATGTGTGGAAGCATAAAAAGGAAAAAAAAAAAAAAATCATTTGAGCCAAAGATGGAAAAAATCCTAGCATGGAAATATTCTAACTAGTTTTGGTATTTTGGCCATATTCTTTTACTCCAATATCGGATTGACTTGATTCTTATGGCTATGGAAATAGGACTTGAAAATCTAAAACATTGTAGTTTAACAAAACTTCAGAATCTATAGTATTCAAAGCCAAAACCAATCTGAAAGTTGATCCACTGTTGAAAAACAGGAATTGATATTTTATGTTTTCCTTCTTGGGGAGTATGTGTTTTAGGGTTTTGAATGTTATAAATATTAAAGTAATACAAGGGCAGCCATGTTTTTGGCTACTGGGAAACCTATTTTTCAGTCATTTTTGAGACTTTTTATTTTCTATGGAAGCTTTAGAACCTAACCTAGGGTTAGGGGTGAATCTCCAATGTTGTAAGTTGTCCACTATTCAATCCAAGCATGTTTTTCATGTTTTGATAATTGAAATCAATTGTTCTCTTTTTCATAATTGTTTTGCTAGATTGATATTTAATTTCTAACTCTTTTATAAGTCTATTCTTGAATCTTCTTATTATTAGAATAGGATAATCTCTCTAGTGAAATGTGGTAATCTTTTTAGATATTACTTTTGCCATAGTATTAACTCTAGGGTATGCAATGTTCTTGAGTTTTTCTAGCAAAGTTATTATTTTCTAGACTAAATTGTTGGAACAATTGATGAATATAATCAACCAAAGTGAGTTATTATTGAATATAACTTTTCTTTTTAAAAAAAGAAATCTATAATTGTGGTACAATAACACTAAATATAATAATAAGAATAATAATGATGGTGACGATAATTAAAAGTGAGTTTTTGCTATCATCATTCAGACATCATCATAATAATCAACTTGAAATATACAATTATTTTCCACATATACAAAAAACTTCTCTGGCACATTATTTTCCACAAAGGATTTTATGCCTTTATGCAAAAGCAATAATTAGTTTATGTGAATTCGAATATAATTTTTTTTTTTTTTTTAGTTTGTTTAGATAAGCTTATTTTCATAGATTAATTTTACTTGAAAACTTCAATGGTGGCAAAAATTATTTGTATTTTAAGTGAAAAAAAGAAGAAGAAAAAAAGCATTAGCTAGAAGTTCAAGAAAGGAATTGCATAATTATGCATCTTTTGTCTTTTTGATGTGAATAGTCCCTTATATTCTTTTTTTTTTTTTTTTTTTTTAATGGAGAAAGAGATTATGCAAGCTTATTTTAAAGGAAAGGCTCATGTAATCTCGCAATCTAATATTTTTAACCAAAAATCCTTGGGGGGGGGGGGGGAGGGGTGGATTTATGATTGTGGGAAATAAGTAGTCATTGCCATCATTTGAGTTCTCTACTACTTTTATTATTGATTATACTTAAAAGATAATTAATTAACTAATTTATGAGAATATACTAAAAATTAATGTTATTATGGACATACCAAGAGATGTCAACTAATTGAGTTACAAGACTTTAATATAAATTTGAAAATCCATAATGGCAACCAAATATTGGATTTTTTTTTATTGGAAGCCAAATTGGATTTGAATGCAGTGGTGGAATTTGGATAGTAATAATCAATAATGATCAACGCAGGCATCAATGTTGTTTTTTTGAGAGAGAGAGAGAGAGAGAGAGAGAGAGAGAGAGAGAGAGAGAGAGAGAGAGAGAGAGAGAGAGAGAGAGAGAGAGAGAGAGAGAGTATTTAGTGGCTTTATAAGAAATATGTGAAGTAAGGGCATCATTCTATTTTTTAAAGGGTAAGCTTCACTCATTCATAACTTGGTCATTATTCAAAAAGTCATTTTCTCTAACCTTAATATACCCATTAATTGTTCTAGAATAGGTTGGAATTTAGAGACCAAAACAATCGGAATTCGTTTGGAACACCGGAATAGTCCATAACAAACTAGAATTTAAACCGAAATGGAACAAGGGGATGTACTGGATTAAGCATCGAAACTGAATATTCCAGCTAGAATGGAATGGAGTTTAAAACATTGGTGTTAGGCATGCAACCTGCGTGGTAAAACCAGTCTCTAAATTGTGGTGGCCAATGATCATATCACATCATTTAAGAGTTTATATCATCCAAAAACATGTGATTACAAAGAGAAAAACATCTAAGAGCATGATGAAATCCTATTCTAGGCATGCATATATTGGATATTGAAAGAGATTATGAATATGTGTGTGATGCGTGACAGCCCTAATCTAAGAGCATGTGAATATTTTAATTGGAATTGAAAATTCCTAATTCTAAGGGCATGTGAACATGTTATTTGAAATTGAAAAATCCTAATCATGCAAAGACCAAGAACAAATTAGATCTAACATGCTAATCAAACAAGAACATGTGGAAGACCTAGAAACTAAACATACTTGAATCTAGATAACTAAGACATAAAAATAAAGAGGACGTTTAGAAACCTTACTTGTATGCAAAGCACTTCAAAGCTCTTCAAGCTATGCAACACCCCAAGAGGGAGAAGAAATCTGAAATTTCTAGAGTTTCAGAGGATTTAGTGTAGCTTTTTTGTGTTTGTGAAGGGGGTATTTATATTAGGAGTGGGAGAGAGCTAGTGTTATGTCTCTAGGCAATTTGGGACTCAGGAAAATTATGTTTTCCCAACAAAAAGCATAGGAATCAAGGTTAAATTGTGTGGGGAGCAAGTCAAATCGAAAGGGGAAGAAAATCTGGAGGTTTTGACCCAAGTGCCGATTGACACTTAGTCTCGATTAGCAAATTAATTCAAAAAATTAATTATATAATTAATCAATTTTTTCCTATTCTGTCAAGAATCAGTAAATGCTTTGACCTGGATTAAATTCGGTGCATGCAACCTTACCATAAACCCTATCCTCAACCAATAGGAATATTATGTATCATTTTTTTTTTTTTTTTTGACTAAAAATATACTAATTAGAATTAAGAGATCATAATCACCTGTAGTTAGAATCTAATTTATACAAGTTTATCTTACCATTAAAACTTGATTCTTTGATATCTTTTAATTCGGTGGTCCAATTAATGTTCATGAATTTTCATTTTAATTGACCTCAAGATTTGTTTTATTAAAAATATTTGGAGATCAAACTGCCAAAATTACAGTCTTGCTTTGAAGATGTGAGATAATGATTATATACAATGCAAACACAAATAAGGTTAAATGAGAGTTGCAAAATAGAATGTCAACAATTGTTTATATATATACAATAGATTAGAATAGATATTTCTATTTTTTTTTCTTGTGAATGTGGATTTAGGCTAATTATTGAAATTGATTGATTCATGGTTATTAAAGCTAATTGTTATTACCATTTACATAGTTGGGGTCCAGTTTATGCTCCTAACACGGATTTAATTTTAGGATTGTGATTGAATTTTATTTTCTAATCATTAAGCAATATAGTGTTATTTATATAAAATTTGGGGTAACGCTGTGATCGTATACTAAAATAGACCAATAATAAAATCTTTTAATTCAACTGGAATAGACCAATAATAAAGTAATCTAATTGAACGAAAAAATCATAATGGTCGCTGAAACAAAATTGACTTTGATGTAAAAGATAAGGATAATGTGCACACGTACTGCAACCACCAAATTCAAAGAATAAAGGATTACACTCCCATCCAATGAAAGAGAAAAGATAGTGATAACTACAACAAAATCCTACTAGAAATTATCTTTGTTGATCTTGTTGTTTGAACTTAAACTTAATTTACTATTTGTGTAGTAGTTATCAAAGTTGTAAATTGTAATCAACATTGAGTTATATAAACAGAGTAGCCGGTTCATCAAAAAAAGAAAAAGAAAAAAAAAGGGATAATATATTTACTTGAAGGGATAATATATTTACGGTTTTTTTAATGGCAACTCCATTTCCAATTTTCCACAGCAAGTTTTCCACACTCAGCCAAATGGTGAAAGTCATGTCCTTCTAATTCCAAAGTTTAAGACCTGGAATTTACAAATCAAATGATTCTCGGTGCCATCATCTCCTCCATTTCCAACATAATTATTGCACATGTGAGAAATGTGCAAAACCTCATGAGGTGCTAGCTTTAGAGCGGATGTTCACATCTTAGTCTCAATCACGAACTATGCATATTCATTACTAGCTTTATAGCTGATAATATCATAAACTAACAAGTCATGCTAACACCCTTGTTGTTTTTGATCAACTACTCAATGACTTTGAGCTTGTTTCCTTCCTATTGGTCAGCCTTGGTTTTGAGTATGACTCCATTCATCACATCACTTCCGTCAACATACATTTTGATCCCCTTTCTATTGAGGACTTATATGGGCATCTCTTAGCTCATGAACTTCGCGTTGAATAATACCAATCATAGGTTAGGGTTTACTCCAATCACACACAACCACCATGTTTCAATGTTCAATCTAAAATTATGTGATTATATGCTAGAATTAGGGTTTTTCATTATGCACACACAAGCGCTCATTTTAATCTTGAATTACATGTTTGGATGCTTATAATATGTTGTTTGCTTGGATGATATAACAAGACCATTGTTCACATAACCTAGAAAACTGGTTTTACTGGGCAAGGTGGGTGCCTAACCCTTTCTTACCTTGTAACTTAGCCATATAACATTCTAGATTTTTTTCAAATGAAATAAAATTTTTCAATCAATAAAACAATGAATTTTCACAAGATTTTTTTTTTTTTTTTTTCCTCTCATTTTAATAAAAATAAATGGTGATTCCATGTAAAACCCTCTGAGCTAAGGCAGAATGTATCATCATTCGAACAACCATTTTGAGAGATATTGACACAACATCATTGGTTCATGTGGGTTTGACCCAATTAAAAAATTGATGGGCCGGGGGGCACTGTTTCCCCCACCTATAACCTGTAAAAATGTAAAAATAAATTACTTTCCATTTTTTCTAAATTTCAAAAGTATGTTGAATGCTATTCTAATTTTAGGATTAAAGCTATTCAATTTGATTGGGGTGGAGATATTGCTCTTTACAAATGTTGTTTATTGTTGTGTCTCTTGTTCTCGTACACAAAAACAAAATGGTGCCATTGAGCGCAAATATTGACATTTAGCGAAAACAAGACTTGCTTTACTTCATCGTGCCAATGTCCCTCTTCGTTTTTGAGATGATGGCTTTCGAACTACATGTTACTTAATCAATCATCTTCTCACACCAATCGGTAATAATCTCTTTTCTTGTTAAAAACTTTTCAAACATCTCCTGATTACACTATATGGAGAGCTTTTGGTTGTGCTTGTTGCCCAAATTTACACCCTTGTAGTTCTCACAAACTTAAACATTGTTCCACTCAATGTATCTTTCTTGGTTATAGTTTACGTAAATTGTTATGGTATAGTCCAGACCCCTTCTATTAGGTCATGCGCAACAAGTTTTTCGCCACCCATATATTCATCTAAGCATTTAATTTCAACCTAACTACTTTAACATAATAAACAATAGAAAATGTTAACCAATGCTAGGCATCAGTTTAGAAGCTATTTTTAGAAACATTTTATTGGAAGAATGATAAAACAATTATTGTCCGAATTTGGCAAGGATAGGATATAAAACTTATATTTTACACTATCCAATATGTGATAAAATGATTTAGCATGTTGGGATTGAAAGAGTAAAACATGAGTTTTATATCACATTCTTATAGAATTTAATCTCAAATAATAAATGTTGTTGACAATTTTTTATATTTCCCACAAAAGTAATGTCAAAAATTTCCTATTATGGTTTACTAACAATTGCTCTAAGCACCATTACGCACCATTGGCGTGATAATCATTCCACAAATATAAGTGGTTGTGGGGTGTGGGGAACAAGAGTTAAGGTTCAAGTCTCTAATGGAAAGTTTCACACACATATACACTAAGATTATACTAGAGTAGAATTCCTATCTTGTATTAAAAAAATAAAAATAATAATTTGCGCTAAGCACATCCGTTAACATGACCCATAAACAATATTCAAAAGGAGAATAATTACTTTTTTTTTTTTTTTTTTCATTAGTATTTGTTTGACAAATAGATATGGTACATTTTATTGTACAAGAGACTCTTAATATTTTCATTTTATTACATACCGGCAATTAATACACTATTGTTTCTTTTGTATTATAGATAACCTTTCAATATTTTCATTTATTACATATTGATATTGTCATTTCTCTCATCTCCCGAAACATATATGTAGCAGTGACTATTCTTCTCTTCTCTCTTGGTAAGGTAACGTTAGGATGGGCGGTTAACATGAGCACCATATTCCAGGATTGCAGCCAACCCGCTCCTAATACTATTCCCTGCTTTGCAGCATAACACATGCCAGATATATGTTTATACTTTATTGTTCATGCACTTTGACCGCTGTTCCTTTCCATTCTTCAGTCCCTTCATTTTTGTTTTGTTCTCTCTCTCTCTCTCTCTCTAGAGAGAGAGACACACACACATGACACATCATCTTTCTATCAGAATGGGTTTTTTTTTTTTAATTATTTAAAAATTATTTTTTATTAGAGCTTATGGAATCAACTCATCCACATTAAGGTGACTCAAAACAAAATTAAAAATTATTGTGTTTGTCTACCAAATTATGGAAGTTCAATTAAAAATCAATTCTGCTGGTTTTAAATTGTATAGCTTAATAATTCCTTCTAATTAGCGCAACAAAATTATTTAACATACACGCTTGAAGAATATTTCATGTTTGTACCCATCCGGCTGGCAAAATGTACTTCTTCCTCTCCTCTTTTGTACAAAGACACGTAGAAATACACAAAATATGCCTTACATTAATGGCTAGATCAATATGTAGTGCCTAAAAACCTATTTAAAGTTTTAAGTGTTCTGTTCTGTTCTGGGGTCCATCAAACTAATGTAATCAATTTTGACTAGTGTCATGCTCTGTTTAACTAGTCTTCCCTCTAAAATTGATTTAGGAAGTCCTTAATTACTAAAGTCCCTTTAGATGAAAGAAAGACTCTTAAAAATTCTGATAATAGGACTATAGCTCTTGTTTTCCCTGTGCATTGCAAGGTGACACAAACAGGGGCAACGGAACTCGCAACTCAAGAAGACCCGCTAGAAAAGACCGGTGTTTATTTTGAACTAATAGAACGAATAGTTTTACATTAGTACAAGGGCATACTACACCATCAAAGAACACTACCATGTGAATAGAATGCAAAATGGCTTCACATTTTCTTCATTAACTTGATTGATGACAGATATATTAGCTTCTTGAGTATCCATAACTTACCATAAGTTTTTTGGATCAAAGCTTAGTTGTTGTTGTTATAAGATTGATGAATGATAGAACTTTCTTTACATTGGGGCAAAATATTTGTCTCTTATTCTTTCCTTTAGTTTAATAAGAAAAACTTCCTATTAATTGGAAAACTAAAGAAAGTTTAAAACAAAATTTTATCTGAATTAATAATATGCAACGAAATTCACGCATGCCAAACTTTTGCCTCTTATGTCAATCAAAGCTCGCAGAGGAAATTGACCCTATGCCCCATGTGCTATTCTAGATGCTATGGTTGTGACAACGCTGTCCTTTCCAAACCAATCGGCTTCTGTCAATATTCCAGAAGCACTATTATGAACTATCTTAGGAAAAGATGTAAGTGAGATTTATGATGGGAAGATTAAATGTTTTATTAATCTCTAAAAACACTGTTAAGCTTAAGAAACTTATATTCCCGAAAATAAAAATGATTATCTGCACAGGAAAATGATAATGCAATCATGCCTGCCTTGCAACGTGACATGTGACAACAAATGGTGCACTGTTAAACAGTCATACCACCTCTTGTGCTGGGTTTTCTTGAGGAGATTTCAGTCAGATTTTTGCAGTTTGTCTTTAAGTACTCTTAGACCTACATGTAGACTCATAAGGACCCACTCCAGTGATTTTCTAAACCGATGCTTACTTGCTTCCCCGTCGTCTCAGAAAAACTTAAAATGGGATAAATAAATAATGGGAAAAAAAAATTGTAGTACACAATTCAGTGCCTGACTGCGTTGGAAGCCAACCACAAAACCCCAAAAAGTAGCTACACTAAGACAACCAAGGTAGAGTACCCACCACTTCACCTTCCAAACAACTCCTAAGCAACCCATCTAAGCCCTCTTTGCCTTGTAGACTCTATGTAGCTTTCAATCTCCAACTTCGATATAGACTGACTTCCATTAGCTCTACATTAAGCTTTTCCTCCTCTTTCTTTGGGCTTCGGCTGGTGCTATACTTATCTAGTTGAAGTGCAATGGAACAAGCACAGTATTTGATGTGGGGGAAGAGGAAGCTCAGTTTTAATCCTCATATTCCGGCAACGCCGATGAACCCTTTATACAATGATTCTTGGGAAGAACAAGCTTTTGCAGAAGATGCAGCTGGACCTCTTGGTGGGTGTATATGGCCTCCACGCTCTTATTCTTGCAGTTTTTGCAGAAGGGAATTCCGGTCAGCTCAAGCTTTAGGGGGTCACATGAATGTTCACAGGAGGGATAGAGCTAGATTAAAGCAATCTCCAAGTTCCTGCAATGAAACTCAACATCCTAACCATCAAAATCTTCACAACCCTATCCAGAATTCCTTTACATCTTTGGGGTTTCAGCACCCATCTCAGGTTTGTACCTTGGTTTATAACCCTAACCCTAATTCTTCCGATCCTGGTATTATGGTATCATCAGCCTCACCTTCTAGGGTTTCAGCTTCATCAACTCAAGAAAATTGTAGTGCAAAAAGCTTTATCAATCCTCATTCTTCTCCTATTGTCCAAGAACACCAAAAGAGGTCTCCTATTTCTTCCTCTCCATCTTGGTCAAACTTGGTTGCTGACAAATATTATTGTGTTTCGGATCTGAAAACTGAAGAAGAGAAAAATTCAAGATTTGCAGATTCAGGGCATAGGGCTAAGGGAAATTATGTCACGACTGATTTATCTGTGAGCTTGAATTTGGTTGTCCGTCGAACTCATCCAACTGTGTCGAGTGGTAAGGATGAGACCACTGATAATTGCAAGAGAAGAAGAACTGAGCCATCCTCGTTACCTTTCTTCCTAAAGCCAAGATCAGTTGATAGACAACATGTGCAATCAAAGGTACTTGAAGTCAGCCCTAACTCCATAGAGGACTTGGATCTTGAGCTCAGGCTTGGCAACCGGCCTCTGGTAAAGTAGAATTGTTGAAACTGAGTGCTAAGATGATGATAAAATTTCTGTTGTTTAATTTCCCGATTTGTCTTTTTTCTATTTTCGCTTTGATCTAAAGGTCAAGGCATCTTTGGACGATCAACTGGCTATCTATGAGATCTTATGAATTTGCAGGGTGTAACAATAACAAGATGTATATCACATAAAGCATTAAAACTTCACCAAAAGAAGTATGATAATGATACATATCAGCTTGTACCTTTTTTATTTTTTGGATAGAAATATCAGCTTGTGCTTAATCATACTAAAGATAACATTATGTTTTTTGTTTGTTTCAGTGGATTCTTTTACAGAGGTGTATATCTTGGAATGTATACACTAGTTTTGTTGCCGGCCGTTTTATTATACAGAATGATTAATATATTTTCATGAATTTCCAATCCATACCATGTGATGTTAGATTTAGGGTTTCACAGGTATTTCTTTGTTTCTATCAATTAAGTCATTACCTTGTTTAGTTCTTCTAAATTCTAATCCGATTGCCAACTTCACAGAAAAAATTATATTATCAATGAGCATCTGCAATTATGTGACTCAGTGGTACAATTTTAAAACTCTCACAGATGAAAGCATATCCAGCAACTAGGTTAAGATGGGATGTATGAGTAGGTGTGTGTGTGTGTGTGTGTTTTTTTTTTTTTTCTTTTTTTGAGAGATTCAGAAAGAGATAAATTGGAAGTTTAGGTGGTAATATTAGATTATTTTGTGTTGGGGTTTAAGGGGGTGAAGTAACTGACTGAAAGCTGCATGGAATATCGTGAGCTCTTTTTCCCATTCAGTACCTTGCTGACATCCCATCAGACACACAACTAAAACTAATCCACAAAACATACAGATTATGTTTTTCAAAGTCACATAGAGCCAGATATATCCCAACATCGATTCCCTTTTCTCTTGTATTATTATCATCATAATCAGATCTTTTACTGTTTTAGTATTTCCCTCCACATAAATCCACTTGCTTGTGTTCTCTTCCTCACTTTTCTCTCTCCAACCTCTTCTCAATCGCTCCAAAATTGCCACCAACTCCGGGAATCAAACCAATTAAGTATTGAATATGATATTATAATTGTCCTTATTTAATCTCAAAGAGAATATTATGGCATGGTGACTGTTAGCGCTATCTACGCATCTTTTGTTTCTTTCTTTCTCCGTATGTATGATTTAGTTAGAAATAACTCTCTCTCTCTCTCTCTCTCTCTCACTCTCAATGACAAACCTACATGCCTAAAAGTAGGGAAGAATGTAAAAAGAATTCCAAACCATGCCCTATAAACCCTAACCCTAAGTCTAAGTGAAGTACCTAAAATCATGCAAGATGCAAAGCGATCATTCTGGGTCGTTTTCTCTTTTCTTTTAATAGATTTTTCATGGAAGACTTCCTTACAAAAAAAAAAACCCAATAATTGAAGATTGTTTTAATGATTTTTGGGGGGATTTTTCGATGTGGTTCTTTGGCTTTTTCTACGATGCATGTGATTGGGAAAGAATGGTATATATTAGGGAAGGTGGGATTGTTTGCTTTGGCTTCTACGAAGTACCACATCTGTGTAAAGATTTAAAAGAGTGATTGATTGACCTTTGTCTTCTTTAAGGTTATGAGTTGGATATACAGAGACGTTTAAATGAAATTTTGAGAGGCAGTAATGGCAGAGGTTGCACATGGCCATCCATGTCGCTTCTTTTTTTCTTTTTGAGGCAGTTAATATAGAATTGAGTGAGGGAATGGATATTATTCTCAGCTTCTGTGGCGTTTCTTTGTTTAGAGCATTTTGTTAATTCCAAATTATTGTTTAAAGAATAAGAATTTTTGAAGGATAGCCAGAGTAAAAGGTTGGTTGTTTGGGGAGTCGTTGTTTATAATTGTTTTGACAACTAAGGGTATATTTTGCATGGGAGGGAGTGTACTCTCTCACGAGCTCACTTCAAAGCTGGAATATTATACTCTCTCTCTCTCTCTTTCTCTCTCATAAGTTTGCATGTGTGTATATATATCAATTTTGCAGCATTAAATCATGCTACAAGTTAATAGAAATTAGGGGTGTTCAACGGTAAATCGCACTTGGGTTTTAACTTGTGACTTGATTTGATCATACCGGGTAGGGACTTTTTGACTTGTTGCCGACTGATCATTCTGTTGAATCCAACTACAACTCTATCTCAGATGAGCACTTAGATTTTGGCTGAGTGATTCCAATTTTCTATTCTAACATAATCTAGATGTCCTATAAGAATATCGTGATACATGTGGTAGGGTTAAAAAGTTAAATGTGTTAAAATGTCGGTCGGGTTGGATTTTTGAGTAACTTTTCCCAAACCTGTAATCCAATAGAAAACTTGGATTTTATTGATGACTACTCATTACCTGTCTGCCCATTCTTAACCCTTCGAGTCGGATTGGATCGATCGGGTGGATCAATTACCCTAATTGATCACCGGCCCCTAACTTAAATATGTTACCAATTGAAGTTAAATACATGTGCCATTACTTTCACTATACTTCTCAGGTTATCAAGTTAGTGTATAGGCATATGTATAAAATAATTAAATAAAAGGACCCATTTTTAATCACAACTATCTATTTTTTCTTCAATTCTTCTTACTTCTAGCTTCCCCAAAAGAAAGAGTTCACTTAGATACATGAGACCCAAGTTCAGTTCTTGAACCTAAAATTTATTTCTTAATTAATTTTCCAAAGGCTTGATGCTATTTGAACTTTACTTAGTGTCAACGATAGACAATCCTTAGCTAAGTAACAGTCAGTAGTGTAAAATTATTTATTTTATTTTATATATAAAACCTAGTCAACTGCCACTCTTGATGAATTTATCAAATAATTCCTTTTGTTTATTTACTTATTATAGAATTCACCCCTAAGTTAATGAAGCTGGCAAAGTATAAAATTACATGACAGTAATGTTAGCAGTACCTTTTTTGGATGAATAAATGAATGAATGCAAAAGAAAATACGTTTACAAGAAATGACAAAGTTTATATCCAAACAGGTTTGGGAGAACCTTCTCTAACCAATTACGTAGTAATTTATAAGACTATTCGTATATATTATTTAAAAAAATTACATATGATTCATTAAAAAAGTTATGTGACTAAAACTATACATAAATAACTTTTTTAGTTACCACATAATAAATTTGAGAAAAAATAGCTCTAAATTAGTTTGGAATTAAATTTTCCCATACATACAAAAGACTCGTAGAGGCTCGCAGTTGCTAGGTGCGCAGACATAGAACACCAGCATATTAATTTAGCTGGTGCTAAATGGAGCTTAAACTACAGTTTATGACACCCTAATTAATACACAACCAACATCAAGGTTATGTATCATTTCTCATATCCCATAGTCAATTTTCGTGTTTGCTACAAAAAGAGAGGATATTCTCTCTTTATAACATAGGAGTTTGGACTACTCTCTTTATAAAACATATTAGTAATATTTTAGTATAGAAAACAAATAATAGATATATACTGCATCATTTTAGATCAGTTAACATTTTTTATTCGGAAAAATGAGACTTAGAATTACAGGACACTATGACAGTTATACATACATGAAAACTAAATCTTCTATCATATAAAATGGAGAGGATTCAAATTCAATATATATATATAGTTACAAAACCGAAACACTAACTCTCTTTATAAAACATATGAGTTCTAACTTCCTACTTTTGACTCACAATGCATTTTTGACTCACAATGCATTTTTGCAATTACTAAGGCCTTGGCCTTGACACAAGTGACAACCATGACAAATATAATGGACCATCCCTTGGGAAACACCATGTTCATATATATAGTACTATATCAATCCATTGGCGCTGCAAGAGGTTCTTAAAAATTTGTGGATATTACTACCAAGCCCTTCAAAATTGTGAGTCAACTTAGCGGTTGCCTATACTCAAAGGCTTAGTCTTTTCTTTCCTTTTCTTTTTCTTTTTTCTTAAAAAAAAAAACAATAATAGTCCAGTATGGAAAACAATATCACCCACCAGTTAAAAACAAATAAAACGAAAGATGATAATATCGATGCTCTTATCTTCTTGTGTGCTCATTTTTACACTTGCTTAAATGTTGATGAACTAGACTATTTGCTCATCCGTACGTGGAATAAGTGAGGCATTGTTTGGATTTTGGTGAACTGAGTTAACAAATCTCAGTTTTGTTAACTCATAATCCAATTTTGGTGGGGTCCACGGGTAGTCGGCTTATTTGGATGATTATTCAAACACTTAACTCAGTTAACATATCTCAATATTTTGAGATATGAGTGAGCCAATTCGGAAACCTGTTGGAGGTGTTTTCAAATGAAGAGTTCTGAGTGATCAGTGGCAATTTCGTAAATTTCTAGCACACAGGGGTCCCACAGCAGTGTCTTGTCCCATCACTGTAGGCGTTTGTGAGCAATGGATCTTTTTACCTCATTACTTTCCCAACCACCACATAGACTACTCCTTTTCATCACTTTCCCTTTTCCCTTCTCCCAAACCCACAACACAAGCACAACCAAAAATCATAAGCTCTAGTTCCGCCGATCAGCACAAGGCCTAGCTCCAACACCACTCCGTTCATTGATTCCATTTTTTGGTGAGACCTAAATGCTCCCCCTCCATCTGTTTACATGCTCGAAGCTGCTGGGATCTGCCTTGGAGAACTAAAGAAATAAACAACACAAGAGAAAAATGTGTCAATGAAAAAACAGAAAGACTGCAATGCAAGTGTTAAAGAAAGACAATACAAGCTTAAAAAATGGAAAGAGAAAACAGATTTGGATTCCCATGGCATACCCAGTAAGGAAAATAATTTTTGCCTAAAATTTCAGAAAGCACAAGGGAGGAATCCATACACTGTTTACTTGTAATGCTTGGGGAAGCCATCGAAGTTCGTTGGGCAAGTCAAGCGACCACTGATCTGGATGAGGAACAATGACGGAGCAAAGGACCGACTCTCTTTCTCTATTTATGGGTTCGGAGTCAGGATCGACGCTAGAGGATGGAGGTGTAGCGGCTTGGGTTCAAGGATAAGGAAGGAGGATGATGTCGTGGTAAGGAGACATGGCGGTGGCACAGGGGGGGGGTCGGATGGAGGAGTTGATGCTTGGGTGGTCTTTTGGGTTTGGGGTTTGAGAGGTGAAGACATAGGCTACTGGAAATAAATGGGAAAGCAAAAAAGAGAAATGGAAACCCAATACTGAAATAGCAATGCGGGTAGCCTTTCTGTGCCCTCTGCAAGATGGACAGTAAGTGGGTCCCACAAAAGGTGAGTTTTTTGTGTTTTTAAGAAGGAAAAGTTAACCGGGTTTAGTTTCCAAACAGTCTTGGGTTTGTTTTATGGATTTTTGAGTGATGAGTGATGAGTGATGAGTGATGAGTAATAGGGTAATAAGTGATAAGTGATGATATTTGGGTGATGAGTTATGAGTGATGAGTGATATTACAACCAAACAAGACCTGAATAACTAGTCTCCACTTGCTGGTCTGCCTTTCCATTTGTGCCCGGGTAGCTCCCTATATTACTAAATTGCACATGTTTTTATTTATATATTTTTTTACTATTTTTTTCTCATTACGATAACTGTTAATGACTTTTCACCGAGCCTTGACAAAATATAATATTGGGTCATTCGGCCAAAAAAAAGAGAGAGTTTGGACCCTTGTACATATAAAGAAAATAACAGTTATGACAGAAGTAATAGTAGGAAAAAAAAAAAAACAAAAACAAAAATTTTTTTTTTTTTGGGAATATTTTTTTTAGGAGGCTAGCCATTGGTTCAATTGGCCAATGTTTAGTTTTGCAGAAGGATCTTTGGATTAGCTCAAAATTTGAAAAGAGAAGACCAAGTCAAAATTTTGAATGCTCAAATTATAAAAAGTTTTAAGAACGTGTGTTATAAGAATTTATTTTAAAATTTTAGGGGGCCAATATTGCTCTGCCATTGATCCTACAATATAACTCATATTTACGTGAGAGGGAATTGTAATATAACATTATTAGTTTTATTTTTATATTCAATAGATACAATAGGGAAATGGAAATTTAAATTTTGGACTTCTCCTTTCGAAACATTAAAAAAAAAAAAGTACCAAATTGAACTATAATACTTGTGGCATAATACACAACTAACTTGTAACCTCATGCATATGCATGAATACACTTAAAATTATACAATAAGATGCATATTATAATTCCTATATATAATTTATATACAATTGATATTTATTTTTATATTTTGTTAACTCTTTAAAAAAATTTGTAAGGATATTATTAGGTATAAAATGTAAATTGTTCATTTAAAAAAAAAAAATTATTGTGAAGCACATTTTTTTTTTCTCAATTCATTTATTCTAAACTCTTTAATTTTTGTACTTAATACCTCACTTAGATGAATATTTATGATGTAGTCCCACATTTGATTCTAAAATTAAGAAATAAAACTCTTTAAGAATAAATAATTTATGACACATGGCACAAAATTGGAACTTTAATTTGGAATTTTAATTTGAGTTTCTCTCAACTTCACCTATTATTATATATATAGATTATTCTAACCTCTTTAAATGGAAGGAAAGGTGGAGATAAGGTTCAACCTTGATGTTAGGTTAAAATAGCTTGATCTCGGTAAATTAATTCAATTATCCAAGTTGATTAATTAAATTCAATTGCATGCAAAATGTGAAGACACCAACAAATCACCAAAAATACTAAGTGCAACGGAAAATAAATTGGACACGATGATTTGTTGACAAATGGGGAAAATCTTGTAAGGCAAAAACCCTATCGGATGATTTTAAGGTCACCACTCCCAAGAATCCACTAATCAATAATCAAGTGATTACAAGTATAAGAAATCTTACTAACTACCCTGATCTATCCCAAAATACCAACATACAGTTGGACATTTACTCCAATATCGAATTGGACTTAATCTTGTAGTAGTCTTCTTTCCCTTTGATGCACAAACTTCCAATTTTTGACTAACTCTTTGCATGGATCGCGATACATGACTAATTCCAGCAACTTGGACAGATGTTGTTGGCTGCAAAATTTTTCACTTTATCAACAATGAAGATTAGGAAGTATTTGGTTACAAAACCCTATGATGTTCAAACGCAGTAGCTTCACACAAAGAAAATAAATCTCTTAGTCTCTGTATCCGTATGTGATAGCTCTTAAAATAAGTTTTATATATGTCTAGGGTTATAAGAAAAAAAAAGAAAAAAGAAAAAAGAAAAAAGAAAAAAAAAACCTAAACAAATGCTTAAACCTGGGCCAAATTTTAGATCTGGAAAACTGAAAATCGTAAATCTCAATTGATTGAGCTGCTGTCGAGTTATCTATCGAGCTTCATATTAAGTCTCGATAGCAGGCATTTGTCGAGCTATCTATCGAATCTTAATGAACAGTTTTTTTTCACTTGTTTTTTGGATCAATCTTCATGTTTTAAATACTTAACTTGAACAACATGTTTCTTGAAGTACTAAACCTATCTTAAATCTACCAAATTACAAATAAAGTGCATTTTGTCAAAGGATTAGCCAATTACAATAAATTATGACACTAACACATGAGATTTTTTTTTTTTTTTTTTTGGATTTTTCAATTATTAGAACAAGTGGGATAAATGATTCTAAATTTCTCAAAAAGAAAAACCATGGAAAAAAGGGGATTCAAATCTTTGGCTTTCCTCATAATAGACCACATACTATGATAGACTAATACTATGATAATTGTCCCCAAAGTTTAGAAAAATATTAATTTAATCATTTAACCATTATTCTAAATTATAATAAAATTAATCTCTATGATTCACCTTATTGTAGTGACAAGTAATTGCATCATGAAAACTTATCCAATACTCCAAAAATACAATAATAATATACTCTCTCTTCTCATATGAATAAGGAGTTTACTATAAATATGTAAAAAAGAAAGACTACGCCATTATTGTATTACTTAGTTGAAAAAAAAATACCATTTCATCAGACACATGTTGACACTGTATGTCTCAAATTACTAAGAATCTAAGACGAGTAATGGACAGTTAGAATTGGAAGTGGGTTTAAGTTGAAATAAGTTGGAACACTAAGCCCAGCGCATGAATACACATTACGCTATGCAGGGCCTCCGTATATCATTGCCAGGCCTAGATTGGGTCAGGAGCCCATTTCCATTGTACAGTCAGTCGGATGCGATCCTCAGGAAACCAAAAAAAAATTTGGATGCTACATTGGATGGTACAACACTCGTCTCACGTGCATCCTATTAGCACCACATTTATTTTAGATTCATAAAAAAAAAAATTAAAAAAATTAAAAAAATAAATAAAAAGAAGAAGAAGAAGAAGAAGAAGATTATGTTAATAGAATTATTGTAATTCTTTTAAGTGCGAAAACCCAAGTTAAAAAGATTACATTGGTTTTCTCATAAAAAAAAAAAAAAAAAAAAAAAAAGATTACATTGGATGGCATAAATATTTGGTTGGAAAGGGAAGGTGGCCAAAATTGTGAACATACATACCTATATGAAAAGGGCAGTTCATTCCCAGAGTAGAAACATCAATTGATAAGGAAGCAAAATAAAAGGCAGCACCATATATAGAAGAGTATTTTTTATATACAGCTTCCCTCAAATCACTATGACTTTTAAGAGTCAATTCAACAAATTTAGTCTCAAAGTAACCTTCTACATTAGACTTTTTGACAATAATTAATACTTAGAAAAAGAATTAATTATAAGATGTTTATTAGTACAAGTCACGCTTGAATGTCGTATATGAATGACATTGAACTGATTGAAGATAGCTTCTAATGCTGTTCTTGTTTCCGAAGCTTGATCCAAATTAAAGCAAAAGGATCTCCACTTTAATAATCTAAGCCTTATCGAAGAGACTTCCACGACTTAGTTAGAAAAGCTTTGTCGTAAATTAAACAGGCAAGCTTGGCTGCCAAAGAGTTAAGTATAAATAAAAGCATTATAGAACCCAAAAAAACTGTTTCAGTTGGTCCGAAAGGACATATTTCTATTCCACGTGTCAAATTGACCTACAATCTAACTATTATTCTTCTATTAATTAATTGATGATGAAACAGTCGGTTACAATGTCACTTACATGAATTTCCTCTGATGAAGCCTCAACATAGTCATTGTCAAGGTTCATGATCAAACCCTCACATCTTAATGTAATTGTATTCATGGACGGTGGTAGATTCATGCATTAGCAATAAGGGGGCACTTAATTAAATACTATCTATCTTATCAGCTCCATATATAGCCCTAAGAAGTGTCATTCAATCTGGACATTAATTGTCGTCATGGCATCATGCTAATGGCTTGGCTCTACCAGATGCTGCCACTTCATTGATGGGTGGGGCCCATGTAAGCTTTCACGAATGGTGACGTCCCTTAGTACAAAGTCATTAAAATCACGACTCTCCATTCATTCAATGCTCATCTTAAAGAATAATCTTGTTAGTTTTAAGCCCAATTTCAAATTTGAGAAGGTCTTAAGGATACATATTTTTAATTACGTCATTTATTTTATCACAATTGTCTTTAATTTTGAGTGGTGGAAAAAGTAATGAGTTGATGTAGAAGTGATTGTCCATCGTTTATAATTGAGCACTTCAACAAATTTCCACAAAAAATGTGACAAATGATGTGGTCTTAGAGTACCTAGACTTTCTTTTTGCTTAATAGAAAACCTGGTTCAAGTCATGCTTCATTTGCAAGCTGCATAACGCACCTTTTCTTCCGATGCCTCAAAACCTAGTGGTTATCAAACTCATTTAGTCTCCAATTCATGATCTTTGCATACATCCCCACAGACCAGTGTAAAAACTGAAAAGGCAACGGATCAAAAGGGTGCGTTATGCAGCTTGCAAATGAAGCATGACTTGAACCAGGTTTTCTATTAATCAACCTTATCATACAAGATGACATACTTACATGACAGTCCAATCATAATGAAATATGTGCCTTCTATCCATTAATTATTATAATAATTACTAAATAATTAAATAAACTTTTTAAATAAAATTAAGTTATAATTTATTAGGTTATAAGAGTAGGTGATCTGAGTTGAAATCTTGTCTCTATTCTATTTTAATTTAAAATTTTCAATTGTTGAACTTCACTTGTTAAAGTTTAGTTTAGTTTACAGGTACACATGAAGGAGAATGTTTGAATAATAGTTAATTATAATTCTTCTACTATTTTTTTTCAACTAAAATAAAACAATCAAGAATGAATAATTTTATATATATATATAATGAATTTCAACCTATAATATTCAAATTATATATTTACAATTTTTTTCATGATGATAAAAGTATAAAATCAACATCACTAGCATTAAACCTAAATATTTAATATGTATCTAATAGTGTTTAAACCTAAATATCTAATATGTATCAAATAGTGTTTATTTTTAAATGTGTCAGGTGTGTTTACAGAGTGGTATCAAATGTATAGGTAGATTGATTTGTGACACCAAAATATGTTGGTTTTGTTTATGCATTCAAAGCAAATATTAGTATGGAACTATGGATACCAATGCTGATACAAGAATGGTACGTCACAGAAGAAGACATTCCATAGTAAACAGATAATAATTCTCATAGTTAATTGATAGTATTGTTCTTATTAAATTCTAGACCATTTGACAAAAAGTTTCTTTAGTTAGAGGATCTCTTTTAAATAAAGAAAGCTGAGACATTTAAAGTTAGATCATGATTCTTTTCTTTTTTCTTTTTTTGATAGATTATTTCTTGATTTTGATTTAATTTTATAAAGCTAAGAGTGTTGACGACAAGCACTTTAAAATTTCATTCAAACAAATAAGAAATCATAATTCTTTTTATATTAAAAAAATGTGATATTTCAACTTTTTGGTTATTTTACTCCTTATCTGTTAAACGCGTCGAAAATTTCATGAAAAGTATAATTTCTAGATTTACGGCACATCTTCAAATTTTGAACCCACCACCCTAATGTCTCCCACGAGATAATAAGAAATCATAATTGATTTTAATGTAAATGGAGAACTTCCTATAGTAACTATGCTACTATAATAGTTACTATCCAAAAAAAAAACTATTCTACTGTAATAATATTACAGTACAAGATAAAGCTAAATGTCCAAAACACCCATTTTATTGTAAGGCTCCATATGTAGAAATCAACTAGGGAGTTCTTGCAAGCACAATGCAGAAACGACAGAACATAGATTATTTGACAAAGTTGCATGATGACAACTGAGTTGGAGAATAGGAGCACGTGGCTATGACCTACTTCGCGAGATAACTGATATATATATTTAAAGAAAGATGCAACTTGACCAAAGGGCCCGCTAAAGTAGAGCCTGGAGAGGCGGTCATATCCATAAAGATTATAGATTACACACAAAAAGTTAAAGTCCTCCTTAACCAACAAAAAGAAAAATCGAAATGTAAAGATCAAAACTTTCTCTTGAATCTAGACAATGAGATGAAGCCAAATGAATGAAATTGCAATTTGGTTGGTTCTATTGCACTTAATAATAATCCATTTAGGACTGATGAATCTTGAGTTGACAAATGCCAATGTTTTAAGTCATCATAATCTATTTGAAATTGGAATTCAACTCTGGCTGAGTTTTTTTTAATCTTCTGTTTTGATAATCGAAGCTCTGAAGGAGGTTTATAAAAAAAAAAAAAAAAATCCTGTATTGCTAAACCCCTAATGTATAATGTGTTAAATGATGGTTTATAAAAGTTTACGTAGCTAAGATTTTAATTCAAGGAAGGCAAGATTATTAAAAGGCATGTTTGAAAGCATCATTACTAATTCGAAAAATATTATCTAATATAAGTAACAAATTAAATAAAAAATAAAAAATGATTTAATTGATATAAAAAATATAATATAAATGTAATAATCCAGAAAAGAATAAAAAAAATCTTGAGCAAGGATTTGTAATAAGATTTGAAAGATCCACAACAATATAATTTATTTAGGATTTAATTGGGACTCAACATAATTTAATTATAATAATATTTCTCCTTAATCTTTTTTTTTTTTAAACAAGATATAATTTTTACTTTAACCTAATTTAAGTGTATATGTGTGTGGAGCTCTTTCCTGGAGACTTGAATCCCGACCCTTATCCTCCACACCTCACAAGCACTTATACTTGTGGAGTGACCATCACACCAAGAGTGCACAGTGATCTCCTTAATCTTAAATAACTACAAGTGTTTATTTCAAATAATTATAAGATAAAAATAAAAATAATCAATATGTAATCAATAACATATTAATTTACACAAGATTAACTGAAATATAAAAAATTTAAACGTTTCATTTGAATAGCTAAAATTACACTGAAAATAATAGCAAATATGATATTTTAATCCAAATAGTCAAATAATATTACCCAAATTAGAAAAATTATTAGTTTCACCGGAAAGAGTGCTAAAGTGGGATAATTACCCCCTACCCTGCCCATATTTGCTAAATGCTAATCTCTTGTACATATTCATCATGTCAATAAAGTTTGTTTCTCAATAAAAAGTAAAAATAAAAAATAAAAAAAGACTGCAGTGTTCAAATTTTGGATCAAATCTGGTAATATAACAATTGGAACTCTCAATCTAGTTGGTTGCTAATCCTTTTGAATCAAGTTACACATCCACCCTCCATTAATATGGTGTTGTGTGAGCACAAATTTGGGGTTTGAAATCATGAGTAATTAAAGTATAGGATTTGAACTTAAGGCGTCCGTTCCATGATGATTGTTTTTTATCATTATGCTAAAATACTAATTGGTTTTTGATATTGATAAGATTTGAATCCAAGTCACTTACTCAATGCCAAAAAAATTGGAATCCATGATAAGTTGTAATTGAAGCAATACCATTTTCACATGACCACATCATTGAAACTATTTTTATTAATGATAGTCATAACATATTACCTTAATATTTGTGAGAAATGTACCTAGGAGAAAAAAAAGTTATTATAATTCCAAACTTTACAAAATAATAAAAGATTAACAAATGTGGTTCATTTTGAGAAACTAAGGGGCCGTTTGGATTGCCTTTTTTGATAACTCAATTCTCTGTTTCCATAATTCATAACTCAAAAATGGTGGGACCCATAGCAAAAAGGTTGTTTGACAAACGATAATTCTGCTTCCATCACTCAATTCTCTGATTTTTGAGTTATGAGTTATGGAAACTGAAAAAAACTTTTGGCTGTTTTCAGTTTCCATAACTCATAACTCAATGGCATTTTTGTAATTAAACACACATGAGGGACCCGCAAATAATACCAGCCGCAACTTTTGACCACTTTGACTTTTTTTTTTTTGGGTTGGCTGTTCAGTTCTTTTTTTTTTTTTTCCATTGGTTCGGTCATCAGTTCTGGATTTTTTTTTAAAATTTTTTTTATTAGCTTCGGTGAGTTTGGGTACTGAAAAAAAAAAAAAAAAAAAAAAAAACTGTATTGGCTGACAGGTATGGGCCCACAAATAGTGTGAAAAATATTGAGTGATGGAAATTGGGTGATGATGCCAAACGGGTGTGAAAAATTGAGTGATGAGTGGTAAATGATGAGTTATGAGTTATGAGTGATCAAAATTGAGTGATAAAAAAAATGAAACCAAACAGCCCCTAAAATTCATCGTGCTATCTTTCTCTAAAAGAAATTCATCGTGCTATTATAGAAAAAATTAAATGAATATTCATGGTGCTTAGCCTTTAAGAATTCTGGCTACTGGAATCCTAAGCATTTTTTTTTTTTTTTAAGAGAAGGAATCCTAAGCACTTACGTGAGCGAGAGTGTACTATTATACAACTTTGAGTCTTTGACCTTCCATATGTACGTAAATGCAAGAGTTACTTACAAATTGCAAAGCATGATCATGAGTCCAAAAATAAATAAATAATTGCTAAATAAAAATAAAAAAGAGAATTATTAGACCATGCCGTAGTCAACTCCTTCGAATTTAGTAGATTTTAATTTCTCCTTTTTATTTATTCATAAGTTGTTGAGAGCATGGTAGGATTACAATTTTTGCACTCCATTTTTATGGAAGTAAAAAAGAAAGGAAGGAAAGAAAGATAATTAACCCCCCTCATGACTCATGAGTAATCACCAATTCCAATCTTCCCCTATCCTTTCTTATTTAAAAATAAAGATAGATAAGATCTTATCTATTTTTATTTTAAAATAAGAAAGGTTGGAGATAAAAGAGTTTTCCTTTTGGTAATGGATACTTTTTTTTTTTCCTTCTACTAATTAATTATTTGAAAGAAAAAACAAAAAAAGCTGAGTGAGAAAGGGAAAAGGAAAGGCACACTTGTTTTAAAATGAAATTAACCATTCAATACACTCAAGTGTGTTAAAACCTTTCCTTCCAGTTGAAACCTTTCTGTCAAAAAGTGACAATAGTAAGACAAAAGGAAATGGTTGTGAGACTTAATTAGGCTTTTTATTTTTTTAACTATATATTCTACCTGAAACCACCAGTTGCAATTTGTGTTTTAGAGCCATGGTCAACTAAGAACATGGATGTAAAATAATAAGGTTATTAGAGAGAGAAGTATTAGGTTGACTCTGTCATGCAAGAGATACACTTGTGTTATTAGGACATGAAAGATGATATGGCAACTGTGGTTTTCAACAGTAGAGTAGAGGATATCACCTATTTGAGAGCTAAGTTTGAAAATCCTAGAAAATGAGAGCTCAGAAATCATATTAATTTGTTTATTTATAACCTATACCATCAGTCAAGCATCATACTATATTCTTAATCCTTTTCTGTGAGTGTGCACGAAAAATATATGTGCACACGGACCACAATTATGTATTTATATATATATATATATATAGTTTACTTCAACACAACTCACTTATACACAAAAAGTAAAAAATGAATTCATTTCATAGAAGAATGCATGAACCTGTTCTTTCCTTTCTTCTATCAAGAAACTAAGAACCAAAGTTTAAAAATTACTGAAATTAATTCCATAGGCTCTTGGTGCCCAAAAAAAGTTTTTTTTTTCCCTTGTCCGATGGTAGGACTTGGAAGAGTTTATTGTGTACAATACTGTATACACTGTTATTACAAGAGTTTAACGTGAAAAATACACTTTAAAAGATGAAAGAGAAAATAACTTTTCACTCACAATAGTAATTATATTAACTATTCACGCTTAGCAAGCAACAGATCGACCTTTTCCAAAATCCAAAGGTTGCAAAAGAGTTTCATAGTTTTTTTTTTTTTTTCTTTAAGAAAAAAAATAATGATTAATTTTTTTTTTTTTTTTTTTGATATACTTTGTATAATCCAAAGAAGCGTCTAGTAGAGTCCTTGAATGACCAAAAATTCACGGCAAGATTTTGTCTGCCATTACTGACTTAACTAATGTTAAACAAAATGGATCTTCTGTTAAATAATCAAAATACTCATCTATTATTTAATTTATTCATGTCCTTATAACCTTTTTAAAGGATAATTCAGTCATTTAAGGAATAAATGAAAATAAAACCATGTTTTTCATGCATGCAAGTTATCTATAGCAAAAAAGAGAACTGTATAGTTCATCAATGACAATATATTCCTCAACCGACCAGTTGACCATCTCCTACTTGCTCCCTTTCGTCTCTTCTAACCTTTCCTTCTTCTTTTTTCCTTGATCTTTCTCTGTGTATTACTCCATATATCCTAGCTTCAAAAATGGCAATTAATCCTCAAAACTTTGACAAGTCTGAACAGATGAAATGGAGCTCAGATGACCAGGGCTCAAGCCAAGTTAGGTCATATACCTGTACTTTTTGCTACAGAGGGTTTTCAAATGCACAAGCACTAGGGGGTCACATGAACATCCATAGAAAAGAGAGAGCCGAGCTTAAACAAGCTGCCGATGAAAACGCTCCCCCTTTGGATATCGCCATAAACCCCACTGATCATGAGCCTCAATCTTTGGAGGAGAAATTTTTATTTCAACTTGATTCTAGTGAAGAAAAAGGTTGCATTTCAAAAAGGCCAGATGATACTCGGGGCAAGGTTGGTGTCGAAGAACTTCAGCAGCTTTCCTTGTTTGTTGAGACACCTTCGGCCGGAGATGATATAATGGCAATTGATTGTGATGGCTGCAATGAAAAGAAAGGGATGCAATTGAGTCATGCTTTGCCACAGACTGCAGAAGTGGACCTTGAGCTTCGATTAGGGCCTGAGCCTCAAGGAACATCGACAGCAATCAGTACAAGAGAATTCTTTTAAGTTGGAAATGATGAGCACGCCTATTTTGGTCTAATAAAAGAGGTTCTTTTTTTCTACCCACCTCTTCATCTACTCTCTCATGTTGATGAACAGATAATATCAATTGCTTTTATAGTGCAGCAGAGGGGACACAAATTATGTGGTGATTGGTATTGATATTGTTTGTAATCTTTGCTGCTATTGCAGCCGGCTTTATAATTCATTTTATACCTTATTTTATTATTATTTTCTCATTTATTGTAAAACTTTTGTTGTTTATAATGAGTAATCTTTTAGTGAAATTGTTGTTCTTTAATTTAAGGATGACATTATCTTTTTCCTTGCATAGTTTTATTTCTTTCAAGAGATCCACCGATCCATAATTTTCCTCTTTTTATGGTGAGAAGCTTAGTTTGGGAATAATTATGTTTCATCCAAGAAATCTATGTTCCATTTTGTTTTGGGTAACTTGCAAATCCTTTACCAAAAAGAAAATAGATGTACAATAGTGTTCAAAATATGCGTTGATTAGGGATCCCAAAACCCTAAAGCACACCAAGAACACACACTAGGACATTATCTAGAGTATCAGGAGAAGAAACCATTAAAGAAAAACTAACATACTAAAGATCATCTCACACCGATCGTGAGAGGTTACATATATAGGATTCTACTACGAGCAGTAATGCCGTCACAAACTGAGATCCATTTTGGAGTTTCTTCTCCACTTGTGCTTGATCTACTTTTTCAAAAGCCTAAGGTATGTTTGGAACCTTTTCCTCTCTTCCCCTTCCATCTCTCTCTATCCAAATATAGGCTAAGTGAGTAAGGGAGATTAAGACTATCAAAGTCAGGGTTCGAAGTTTTCCAAATATTTGGTTGATGTGCCTTCTAGTTTTCCTTGCATATTTTAGAGTGAAGTTTTCTACTCTAAATTCTTTTTTCTCCCCTACAAGTGGGGTGGGAGAATTTGAACCTAACTTCTCTTCATGGAGAGAACTGGACAATGCCATTGAATTGAGCCACAAATCTTTGGCCTCTGAATTCCTGTTTGTTTCCTCCTGTATTAGACCTTAGTGTTGTGATCGTTGTGTAATTGTCCCCATGGTTTCATTGTAGTATTTTGATTTGAAGATTTTTGTATATTTATTGCTCACATCAATCTGATCCTACCGTTTTAAGTTGCTAAACATTGTGAGTGAAAATAGAGCAGAAATAGATGGATTTTCGCATCTTAGTTTCATCTCCGGTTAGTGTTAGTTAGTGGTCTAAAGCCCATAGAGGTTGGGTTTCTTTACAGATGAAGAAAGAGAGCCTTGTGCGGCCATATTTTATGTTCAAATTTCTGGCTCGCGTTAATAAGACAAAATTTAATGGGATCTAAAACTCCACTTAATGACGTAATTCATTGTGCCTAGTAAAAGATGAAAAGAATAACAAATTAAAAAAAGTAGTCAGAAATCACCCAAGGAACCCAACTGTATACAGTTGAACTTGAAGAAGATGACAGAATCTGATTCTTGAAACTACTGAAAATCTAATCAATATGTATCAATTTAGACAGAACTTAACTGATGTGGCGGTGTGGATCCGATCATTTTTTTTTCACTCTTGTAGAATTTGAACAAACTAAACCTGTGCTATAATCAATAAATTAATATTCATACGAAAACCTGTCTTTAAAATCATATCCAAGGATTAATGGCTGATACTGGGCAAAAGAGTTTGGAGTGATTAAACAGTTGTAGACCAAACCAATTTCTTTTAATTATTGGTTCTAAGTAAAAGCTGGCAACTTAATAACCCTGCATCATCTAGCACTTCTGAGGCATATTTTCTCTAACACAAAGCAATGCCCTTATCTGATCTTGCCACTTCCAGGCCAAGAAAGAATTTTAAGTCACCTAGATCCTTAAGCTTGAACTTCTGATCTAGCAACACTTTGAACTGATTCACTTCTTCATGATCATTGCTTGCAATCAACACATCATCCACATAGACTAACAAAACAATAAAAGACTAATTTTGTTGCCTATTAAAGAGAGAATAATCAAATTTGGACTGAGTAAAACCCAATTGAAGCAAAGTAGAAGAGAACTTGGAGAACCATTGCTTGGATGCTTGCTTAAGGCCATAAAGGAACTTGTTTAGCTTACAAACTAGCTATCCCTTGCCATGGAAGCCTGGTGGAAGAGCCATATATACGTCCTCAGCCAAATCCCCATGTAGAAAAGCAATATTAACATCTAATTGGCTAAAAAACCAGTCTTTCACAGCAGCAACAGCTAATAGGCATTTGGCAAATACCATCTTAGCAACAGGGGAGAAAGTATCTATGTAATCAATGTCTTCCTTTTGTATAAAACCTTTGGGAACTAATCTAGCCTTGTATCTCTCTATGGACCTATCTTATTTGTATTTCCTATATACCCATTTGCAACCAATGGGCTGCTTATGAGTAGGTATAGGGGTGAGAGTTCATGTTTTGTTAGCTTCTAAAGCAACCATGGCCTCTTGCCATTTAGGATCATTAACAACTTGGTGATAATAGGTTGGTTTAGTGTTTGAAGAAGTGTAATTACAATAGGATTTATATGAGGGTGAGAGGTGGTTATAAGAAAGAACAGAAGAAAGAGGATAAGCAGTACCTGACTGGTGAAGTGGAGCTGCTTGATGTCACTTGATTGCAATGGTAAGATTTAAGATAAGAAGGAGCCTTATGGACTCTAGTTGATCTTCTAAGATTCACATAAACAATAGGAGGATCATCTTGGACCTTAGGGACATCTTGAAGAAATTCATCATCAGGCTCATGATGAACTTGAATGATAATATCATCAAGATGAGTAGAACCAGAATTTGAGTGACTAAATTGTGGAGAGTGTGGTTGTGAAGGGTTAGAATGTGAAGAATTAGATTGTAGAGAAGATAGATGTGCAAAACCAAAATTGGAGTAATTAGATTGTGCAGAAGGGAAAGAATCATCTAAGAAGACAGATGGAATAAGTGGAACAGAGGGTCATATAAGAATCTTGTGTAGATGAAGGAGATTTAGAACTTGATAGATTGATTGTGACAGTAGCCATTGAAAGAACTTCGAGCTTCTGAGAATGAGAATGAGAAAGAAAAAAAAAATCTAGAAGCTTCTAGATATTTCACTCTGATACCATATCAAAATTAAGAGAGAGATTTGGAGAAAATGATCTTGTTATTCACAATAATACATACATTTTCTATATTTATACATATCAAATGCTAACTAACTACTGCTTAAATGAAACACGTGCCAAACATGTGACAATTAAAAATAACTATTACTAATAGCTAAGCGACATGTAGTTTTAAAATAAGAACAGTAAGTTATAGTTATTCACTACCTTTTCTTCTTCATTTTACAAGAAATTTTGCTTCCTTCAGTCTTCTCTTCTAACTGAAATCTAATCTTTTTTCCTTTTTCTTTTTTTTTTCTTTTTTTTATTTTAATTTTGATAGATGAGAAGGGTTATGAAAATTATAATTTATTTTGGTAAAGTGTTAATTAGAAAAGGTAATTTATCAAGAATGAGTGTGAAAATTGATGGAATTTATTCACTCAAAGTTAATGATAAATTATATATTGTTTATAACTTGAATGTGTCCAACAATAATGTTGCTTCTTATTTAAGACTTTTAAATTTAGGACTCATATCAAACCCATCCTTACCATATGGATCTGCTTCATAAGAAGCTAAAGAGTGGTAGTCCCAAGAGCATTAATGTCATTCTTGCATTTGACATTATCTTATTTGTAAAAAAAATTAAAAGATTGAAAGGTAGATAATAAAGTACATATAACAAAAGTTACTTTGGATTTGAAGGAGAATTCAATCTATGAGTGCCAAGGGGTTAGGACAAGAAATAACCAAACCAATTCAAGCATGCATATAAACCTCTAATCATGCTAGATGTCATTCAAAGAAAAACCAAAGATTTCTATATAAGTCATGCAATGTAACAGCAGAAAAATAATAAGAGAAATGAAATGAAACTAAATTAATTCAAGAACAATACTTTGTTGTTTGTCTTGTCCCTTATCTCTACACAAACTAAAATATTAAATTCTCTCCTCTAGTCACATAATTAAAACTTTGCACCCACTACACAATAAATAAATAAATAAAACACTATATTTTACTGGGTGATTGCAAGTGTTCCAATCTATCCTATTCAATATTCAAGCTTTTTGGAATAGTGTGTTAATTCTTCCCAAGAGAGTTGTAAAAATAAATTGAAAAGAAACTCATAATCTAAGTTAACAACTTACTATCAATCTGGAATGGGATGTAATATCCTTCAACTCCTTCAAAGCTTTCCTCCCCTTCAAGTCTTGTATAACCAAAGTCACCAAGTTTGGGTTCATAATCCTAAGGGAAAAAGAAGGTTCAATTTCTCCATGAACAACATGCCTATGAAATATGTGCATGTAATCAACGGCAGCTACCACCAGGAAAGTACAAGTGTGACGATTGGGTCGGTGCACCCGAGTCCAATGTGCGTGAATGCGCCGTGCGACTGTGGACGCAGCTGCACGCGCATCCGCAACGATTTTTTTTTCTTTTCTTTTCATTTACCAATTCAGCTTGATATGGTCTGATACAGGCTAAAACAAGCCCCAAATTAGTACGATATGGGCCAAAATAAATGTTTTAAAAATGAAAAAAAAAACTAAAAACTAAAAATTTTTGCAATATATTATAGTAGAAATTTCAAAGAGACACCTTATTACAACAATTAATTATTACAATAACTAAATATCAATTATTTTACAATATATTGCAATTACAAACATAAAGTTGCAATGAATATATTATTACAAGTACCTAATACCAATTATTATACAATATATAGTAATGAAAAATATGAAACAATTATCAATTACAATAAAGATACAGTTGCAATAATTTGACCCAAATTATTTTTATCAATTTTTTGCAATTTATTGGAATAAAATTCGTGAAATAGTAGCCTATTGCTACAAGATATTCGAAGTAGTAAATTGTTTATTGCAATAGAAAATGTATTTTTACATCAAAATTGTTATTAAAATATTTAAGATTTATTGCAACGAAATTTTTTGTAGCACAAACTTATTACCTCAAATTTTATTGCAACATTTCGCATAAACTATTGTAATGAGTGTGATATTATTGCAACGATTTTTTTCGTTGACATTATTTTTGTTGTAGTGCCACCCCATTTGAGCCGAGGGGACACTTCCAAAGCATTCTCTTCCACGACGATTTTAATGTGATGGCGATTAGTCAGACCCATCCCTACCATATGGATCTGCTTTATAAGATGCTGAAGAGTGGTAGTCCCAAGAGCATAAATGTCATTCTCGCGTTAGACATTATCTTATCTGTAAAAAAGATTAAAAGATTGAAAGGAAGATAATAAAGTACATATAACAAAAGTTACTTTGGATTTGAAGGAGAATTCAATCTATGGGTGCCAAGGGGTGAGGACAAGAAATATCCAAACCAATTCAACTAAAAGATTCAAACCAATTCAAGCATGCATATAAACCTTTGATCATGCTAGATGTCATTCAAAGAAAAACCAAAGATTTCTATATAAGTCTTGCAATGTAACAACAGAACAATAAAAAGATAAATGAAATGAAACTAAATTAATTCAAGAACAATACTCTGTTGTTTTCCTTGTCCCTTATCTCTACACAAACTAAAATATTAAATTCTCTCCTCTAGCAACATAATTAAAACTTTGCACCCACTACATAATAAATAAATAAATAAAACACTATATTTTGTTGGGTGATTGCAAGTGTTCCAGTCTATCCTATTCAATATTCAAGCTTCTTGGAATAGTGTGTTAATTCTTCCCAAGAGAGTTGTAAAAATCAATTGAAAAGAAACTCATAATGTAAGTCAATAACTTACTATCAGTCTGGAATGGGATGTAATATCCTTCAACTCCTTCAAAGCTTTCCTCCCTTTCAAGTCTTGTACAACCAAAGTCACCAAGTTTGGGTTCATAATCCTAAGGGAAAAAGAATTTGTATGTTAAATAAAATTTAGAACCCTTAAAGCACATTTTAAAACTTAAGAAAACTTTTTTGAAGTACCACTGCTACTAATATGTTTCCTGGTTTAATTTCTCCTTGAACAACTTGCCTAGGAAATTTGTCCATGTAATCAACGGAAGCTACCACCTAGAAAGCATGGGTGCGACAATTGGGTCGGCCCACCCAAGTCTGATGCGCGCGAATGCGCTGTGCGACTGTGGACATAACTGCACTCACATCCACAATGATTTTTTTTTTCTTTTCTTTTCGTTTACCAATTCAGCTTGATATAGTCTGATATGGGCTGAAATAGGCCCCGAATCGGTTCGATATGGGCTGAAATAAATGTTTTAAAAATGAAAAAAAAAAAGTAAAAAATTTTGCAATATATTATAGTAGAGATTTCAAAGAGACACCTTATTACAACAATTAATCATTACAATAACTAAATATCAATTATTTTACAATCCATTGCAATTACAAACATGAAGTTGCGATGAATATATTATTTCAAGTACCTAATACCAATTATTTAACAATATATAGTAATGAAAAATATGAAACAGTTATCAATTATAATAAAGATACCATTGCAATAATTTGACCCAAATTATTTTTGTCAATTCTTTGCAATTTATTGGAATAAAATTAGTGAAATAGTAGCCTATTACTACAAGATATTCGAAGTAGTAAATTGTTTATTGCAATAGCAAATGTATTATTATATCAAAATTGTTATTAAAATATTTAAGGTTTATTGCAACGAAATTTTTTGTAGCACAAACTTATTACCTCAAATTTTATTACAACATTTCGCATAAACTATTGCAATGAGTGTGATATTATTGCAACGATTTTTTTGGTTGTAATAAACATTTTTTTGTTGTAGTGCCACTCCATTTGAGCTGAGGGGACACTCCAAAGCATTCTCTTCCATGGCAATTTTAATGTGATGGTGATCAGTTAAACCCATCCCTACCATATGGATCTGCTTCATAAGAAGCTGAAGAGTGGTAGTCCCAAGAGCATAAATGTATTTCTCGCGTTAGACATTATCTTATCTGTAAAAAAGATTAAAAGATTGAAAGGTAGATAATAAAGTACATATAACAAAAGTTACTTTGGATTTGAAAAAGAATTCAATCTATGGGTGCCATGGGGTTAGGACAAGAAATAACCAAACCAATTCAACTAGAAAGAACCAAACAAATTCAAGCATGCATATAAACCTTTGATCATGCTAGATGTCATTCAAAGAAAAACCTGAGATTTCTATATAAGTCATGCAATGTAACAGCAGAATAATAAAAAGAGAAATGAAATGAAACTAAAGGCCCATAAAGACACAAGATCTATAGTGGCTTTTATAAACGCCACTATAGGTCCTTTTTGTAATTTTTTTTTTGTTAGGCTTTTTTTTTTTAAGGACCTATAGTGGCGTTTATAAACACCACTATAGGCCCTTGTATGACCTAGGACTTATAGTCACATTTATAAACGCCACTATAGGTCTTTTAAAAAAAAAAATTAGTTTTTTTTTTAAAATGACCTATAGCGTTTATAAAATACTGTTATAAGCCTAGTGTTTTAAAACGCCACTACAAAGCCCTCAAAACGCGACTATAGATAAGCCTATAGCAATGTTTTTACAAGACGCCACTAAAGGGTTCCTATAGTGGCGTATTTTACGAATGCCACTAAAACAAACGCCACTATAGGCAGCATTTTTTGTTGTGCATAAATACTCATAAAAAACTCAAAATAAGCAAGAGTGGATTTGTATTCTTTTTACACTAATGTTAACATAACAAAATAAGAAGACAGAAACATATGAGAAAAACATCACAAGGTAGACAAGCCGAACATTAATAATGGATAGGTATCTTAGTGGCTAAATAAATTAACACAAAAAATTTTGACAAAATAACTCTAGGAACCAAAATGGTGGTGAAACTCATCCCCTGTTGGATGAGATAATGCAAATCTATTACCATAGTCTTCTCCTGTCAACTAGTAAGCTTCTTACTCCTACTAAGGATAATGAAATGTAATAACCAAGATCACTAGCCTTCAAAATGGCTTCAACCAATGCTTCAGGTGCTACCACTATTGAGATTATAGATCCAATTTTGCTACCTCCAAAAAGATAATATCATCTCCTAGATTCTTAGTTTCATAAGCATACCCACGCCTTTTGATTCTTTTGTTCCTAATGCCGTCTACTTGATGATTAAATGTCATTCCCTATTCAAGAGTGGCATTTGTCTGACTCCTATGAATTTGAACAGATGGCTACTCTCTGTCACAGGGTTGGGTTACAAAAACACTGATATAGGGTTACAAAACTACTAGGACCTACATCAGTGGTTTTAAAACCGTTGGTGTAGGCCCACAGGACCTATTGTCACATTCATTGGGTAGCACTACGAAGCGCCAAGAAAAAAGTGTTGGGATAGGCCATTTGGGTCTATACCGGCAATTTTTGGGGCTATAGCCACTATTTAAAAACTCTGCTATAACCCCAATTTTTTGTAGTGAATACATGTTTTAGCCTAACGCAACCATTAAAAGTGAAGCATATTATAAAAAGTTATTAATTTCTTCCAATATCCCAACTATGGTACTTGTTGAACACTTCTTTGAAAAGTCATTAATTTAATTTTGTTTTTCTTAACAACTTTAGCCTTGATTGAATTTGCTAAAATCATGAAATATTAACTATGTCATTGGCATTATAAATGCATTTCATGCAAAATATGACAAAATTGCTATCAAGATTTCTTTATATGCGTAAAGTATTTTAAATGTAAAATAAAATTTTAAAAACTTGTAAATTTTAAACAGTATCATTTCTATTGAATACCTCAATTCAGTTTCTAACATATTATTTTTAAATCTCGCTCAAATTCATGGTCAGCAAAAATAGGGCCTAGCTAGTCTAGTCCAGGTGCAAATGTAAAATGTATTATTACTTAATATTTTATAAGCGATACATAAATTAGAAAAAGAATCCAACATTTTAATATAATTTAATAATAAAATTAGACTACTCTCATATATTTATGAAACATATTAAAAAATTTTAATTCAAAAAATATTGAAACAATTAGTGTCAAAATAAATATCATATTTTAGATGATCACTATCTTTCTTGGCAATGTTGGACTTCAATTATTGAATAATGAATTTTAGTAATAAATTTGTCTTAAACACTATTAATTATAATTATAATTTTGATAGATAGAGAAAGGAAATGTAAATTTTTTGGGATATTAAAAATTTTTACACTCTTAAAATATTGCAAATATATGAAAACTTATTAATAAAATTGTGGGGTCAAAAACAACCAAATGAGGAACAGTAATGGAAGTAATTGATCTACACAACTAATTTCTAAAGATGGGAAGAACAATCCGCAATGGGAAGATCAAGCAGTAAATTAAGACAAATAAGGGATGAATCAAAGTCTTATATAAGAAGGAACGATATTTCCGAGGTACAAAAGGCAGATTCAAAGGACAAAAACTCAAATAAAAATCTCCTAGTTCTTTCTCTTGTTCTAACTTAAGTTTTCTCTCTCCAATTTTCTGAATCCACTTCCCTGTTGCCTTTCCCCTCCTTTTATAGTCATTTCCCCCTTTCTATGTTGCCTACAGCTGTCCAACCCCCAGCTAGATTTGGGAGATACTTGTCCCATCATCCTTTTGCACTACCACTTCTTGATCATGAAAGAGGACTTTTAGGAGTGTTTCTACTATTCAGGCTAGTCATTCAACATTGAATGTGAATGACATTAGATGAGGGGTCTCATTAATGCGAAGGTGATTGCTTCATTGAGTTCTATGTTTTCTTTTTTGTATCTCTCAAGGTGAGCTTGGAAGGTGGAAGATCTCAATTTAGGAAGGGAGGGGTTACCCGAGATTCCTTCATTACCTCGGGGTGAAGGTTCTATCTGTTACCTCAGTCATGAACCTCGGGAAAGGAAGTCATCTTGGATCTCCACAATAGCAAGCCCGAATGGTTTCTCTCCACTTAATGGGCTATTTTATTCATAACCATACTCTGGGCCAGGCCCATCCTTCAGAGTAATTTCTTAAGCTTTGGTCCTCGGGCCGAGCCTACGTTTACCCCCCCCCCCCCCTCCCCAAATTTTGAATATTCAAAAAGAGTATAATATTTTTAAAAATAATTTTTATTTATTAAATTTTTGGGTCTAAATTAAAAATTTTACTAGTATTCTATTAGCCAATAGAAAATGTCCTCTTATTATTATTCTATGTGAGAGAACTTACTTTTTTTTATTACAGTATTATTTTTGGTAATACTATAAGAAAAAATATAACATATTATATTTTAGGGGGCCTTCTTCCATTTGGAGGCGTTAGGCCATTGCCTAAATGGCTTAATGGTTGAGCTACCCATGCTTTGTTGTAAACATCTTGGTACTTTAGTGAAAAAATAATAATAATAAATAATAATAATAATACCAAAAGTTAATACCAAGAGTGGGGATTAATACCAAAAGTTAATCCTAACAACTTTAATATATGTAAGCCATGTTTTAAAGGGATAATCACAATTAAGCCTTTCTCAAAGTATTGAAAATTATCAAAATTACTTAAGGTAATTCACTCAAATATATGAGGACTTGTTTCTGAAAGAAAAAAAAATTTAAAAGTTTATATATAATAAAATTTTAAATAAAAAATTACTTAAGTTAATTCACTCAAGTATAAATTTTATTTAAAAAAAATTTTATTTCATCATCAAATATCTATTTAATTTCTCTTTTAGGATGAATCACTTGTAAAGCAAGTTGTTGAAAATGGCATGTGCCCTTTAATCAAGTGAAAAACAATAAATAAGGAGAGAGAAAAAGGTGGAAAGCAATAACATTTAATGATGTTATTTTTAACCATTAGATTTTTTAGAAATCTAGAGCATAAAAAATATGTAAATTTACAAGAGTTACACTAGGTGTAGCTTAAACCCATATATATATATATATATATATATATATATATATATATATATATATATATATATAAGAAAAGTGCTACTTTCACAACATTTTCAGAACAACATTTTTAGAATTCTTTTACAACAAATTATAGGTGATAAGTTGTTATTGGTTTTAATTGAACATTTTCATATCATTTTCATAACAATTTCACAAATTAAATTTTTTTATTCCTACCCATAACAAATAATAACAACCTACCACTTAATAAAACCTTTCTCACCCTCCTCAACCTGCCGCTTAATAACAACATTTTGACAGAACTTACTTTTCATGCATATATTACTATTTTTTTATACATTATATTTTAGGTTAAAAGAAAGCTCTATATTGAAAAACTAATCATCTTACAAGTAGTGTAGACTTGTCTTGATACCCATTTTTGCGACACATTTTCTACAAGCCCGATTCAACCAAGCCTGACTTCCTTGTGAGCTCAATTCATATATTATATTTTATTTTATTCTTTTAAGCATGGCCCAAGCCCATGTGACTTATGGGAAAAATTGAGGAAGTGTAGTTTGGAGGATATGGGTCGGTTTCTTTCAAACAGTTTGCATGAACCCAGACCAAGTGTGCTACCAAGAGGACAAGGGACACTAGTAGCACCTCAAACTCATGGAAGAGGTCTTGTACCAAAAATTTCCACCTCAAAAGAGCTTCCATGCTCTAGGTAACTGTGCCCCTAATTTTCAGCCCAGATCCATTTTTCACACCAAAACATAGCTGACTCTAAGAAAAAGGTTGAATAGCCTAGCCCATTCAGCCACCCAAATGTAGTTTTCCAAGGCCTGCAAAGACCAGAGACAGTAGCCATGAAGGGGAAACAACTTTGTTTCCAAAATCATGCTAAAAGCATGCCAAACTCTTCTCTAAACAAAAGCAACCCAAGCCAAAACACCAAATTAGTATCATGGGGGATAAAAGCCTCTTCCACTACTCAAAAACCAGTTATCAGCAACACCCCAAACTCTATATAAAACTCTCTCATCAGTTCAAAACAAACGAACCACATTCTACCCACATACTTGAAACTTCAGAGCAAAACTCCATTCAGTCAGTCAACAACCTCACAATTCCGAAGCTTGGAGGTGGAAATATGGGTACAGGGGAACCTTTCCTCTCTTCCTCACAACCTCTTTCAATTTCCTCTTCTCGATGACTGTGGCTCAAAGTTTCAGACCTATTGAACCACGTTTTTCCCCATAGAGCTAAAACTTGAGAGCAGAAACCCACTAAGCCAAGAAACATTCTCACAATTCTGAATCTTAGGGGGTGGAAATATGGATACAGGGGAACCTTCCCTCTCTTCCTCACAACCTCTCTCAATTCCCTCTTCTTGGTGATTGTGGGTCGAAATTTCAGACCTGTTATGTTTTTATGCTTTTTATGCACTTTTGTTATTAGTATTTTGATTCTCTCTTGTCAAAACACCATTAGCCTTTTTTTTTCCTATACATTGTGAATTTTGGGCTTGATTCTCCACAAATAAACACTTCAAAAGAACCCAATGGGAGATTTGGGCTGTTCTCACATTTTCCGCCCTTGTCGCAAAACGTCCCTGACATTTTGGCAACTCTACTGGGGAGTCAAGTAGCTGAAATAAGAGAAGTCATGTATCCAAAGATGCAAAACCAACAAAAAGATGATGTTTCTCACACCAACTTGTCGTTTTAAGAGAAACCATATGATACTTTGTCACGCAAGAAGAGCATGGTGAAGTTGAGCTGAAATAAGTTCTATCCTGGAGATGCTCCAAATCATGTGACGAAATTGCTCCAATCTCCGGAAGCCACCCAAGAAGTGAAGGATGGAGGGAGAATCAACTTTCTTATTCAAGGGAAAAAAAAAAAAATTTCTTCCACTCATCTATATTATTTATTTTTAGTTATCATTCTTATAGAAGAATCATTCTATATCTCTTGATTTACATGATATTTGTGAAAATTTTTGTTGCAGCTTGAAAATGCAAAATGGTAAGCCGCAAGTCCAATTGCAAAGGGAATAACGGCTCTAACCAATAATCAATAAAGCAAAGCTCTAAACATCAATTTCAAAACCAAGAACCCCAACGACAATGGCTAAAAGCTCATCCTCAACATCTTCTCAACACATGTGTCCTTTATTGTTGAGTTGTATTGTTGCTGAGTTAGCACCGAGCATATGGGGGCTGCCGCGGGTGATTAACTTATTTTGGCACAACAATAATTTCCGCTGTGTGCAACCCTTCGCAATTAAATATTTTTGGCATCACCGCTAAATGAAGTCTTCACCAAATAGCCAAAGGCCATAGGTAAATGGCCCACCGCAAGTCGCTAGATATTTGACACACCAAGTCTTCAAGTAGCAACATTTCATAAACCGAGTCTTGAAGTCATACGAGCGATATGCTATTGTCAAAGCACGCTTAAGCTAAGACTCTCAAGCTTTCTCTTTACTAATTCATCTTTTTTATATATCTCTTGAACCATTTCAATCCTTCAAGTTTTTTTTTTTTATCAAAATATTTTTTACAAGTTTTTTGCGCTAATGCTTAGCCATGGCTATCGTTTACTAATATAAATCATAACTACACTAAGGGATAAGGCGAAAACCTTCTCAGAGCATCCAACAAAGAAGGAAAGCCGGACTTGATTTCCTCTTGTTGAAGTCATGACACGTTCACGTACTCTAAGCCGTGACAAGCTCACACATCCAAAATCATGGTCGATTGGCGCACGCTAAGCCATGGCATGTTCATATATCTCAAGTTGCGATAAGCGCATGTATTCCAAGCCATGCCAACGCCTTAATCATTCTTGAATTCAAGATTATGCTTGAAGAGGGAAGTGCCAATGTTGCCATCCTCAAGAAAATCATTATTGTCACTCAACTCTTGCAAATGAAATCCGCAACTAAGCCAACTAATAAGAAGGGTTTGCGCGCGTGCCTTTAGATAATTTTTTTTGCTAGACCTCGGTCTAGATATTGAAGTCAAAAAGCTCAAAAAATCACAAACTGGTTGCTAAATCCATTCCAAAGATTTTCGAGTAGAATCTTAGTACAATGTGGAAACTTGGAATAAGTGGCATAGAGGCTAACGATAGAAATTGTTGTGTTAGAGATGCTACAACCCTACACCGATGTCTCTAATGCTTAGCCCATCATTATCCCAAAGTTAGAAGTCAAGCAAGCAAAGTATGAAGCCCCTGTTTACAGTACCATGTATCTTTGACAAAGAGGTTAACTAAAGCGCGGGAGAGAAGCTATTGTGCTGGGATGAAACAACCCTATACCGACATCTCCGATGCTTAGCCTATCATTGTCCCAAAATTAGAAGTCAAGTCAGCGAAGTATGGAGAAGCTGTTTATGGCACAACTAATTTTCGACAAAGAGGAATCATATTCTGCCCTCCATACAGCAGATTGGGAGACCCCATTTTTGGAATTCATCTTGGAGGAATATAGAGAGTACTAAGGGAGGAATAAATCCCACCAACAACTCTTGGCGATGAGATACCATTGGTTTGACGCAACCAAATTTGCTAAAAGTCACCGCACCTCCAAGCGCACTCCAACCTTATACTTACATATCTTATAAGCCTTCAAGACATGAGTGTTCCAAAGCGTTCCACAATTGGGGGCTTGATCTCATCGGACTTATCTATCCACCCTTGAATGGGTGCATTCGAGTCTTTGCCACACTAAGTAATTCACTAAGTGGGTGGAAGCAATTCCATCCAATTAGCACCCATTCAAGGGTGGATAGATCATAAGCGACAACAATATATCATTCGTCAAAGAGCATATCATTCGTCGCTTTGGCATCTCACACAAGATCATAAGCAACAACAATATATCTCACTCATACTAATTTTCGAAGGCAAGCACTATGAAACATTAGGAAACCGACGAACTATCATATTATCCAAGCATGGTGAGCCCCCTACATGTAAAGGTGCAATGCCTTCAATAAGTTAGGGAAAGCCAATACTTTCTCCAAATGGCAAACCTTGCAAAGGAGTGAGAAAGCCTACAAATTACTCTTACGGCAAAACCTCTACATGCAAGGGTAAAAAAACAAAAAAACAAAAACAAAAAAACAAAAAACAAAAAAAACAAAAAAAAATCTCTCAATAAGGTAGGGAAAGCCAAAAACATATTCTCTCAATGGTAAGCCCTATAAAATGGTTAAGAAGCTAATGGGAGATTTCATTGTGGCAAGACCCCTACTTGTGAGGATGCAACGCCCTCGACAAGGTAGGGAAAACCACCATTATCCTAACGGCAAGCCTTATGAAATAGTAAGGAAGCCAACATAATATCTTATAATTCAAGCACAATGATCCACTACATGTGAGGACATAACAATCCCTTGAGAATATGGGAAAGTTGACACAACGGATCACCACCTCATTTGCCACATGGTAATTAGCTATACGCGAAGATAAAACTCCTCCTTTAGAAAATGGCAAAATTGTGCATTCTATAAGTCACTATATGCAAAAACGTGATATTTTCAAAAGGTGATAGCAATACAAGCTTTATTCATGCTGTTGTCTATGAGAACGCAATCAGTCTCTATGAAACGGTGACAAACAAGTGCACCACGAGCCGCAATGCGTGAAAACGCAGCCCATATGTGGGGGCTTCTTGAAACTAACGAAGTAGCGACCTAATATATGTCAAGTTTAAGTCGGCTACCAAGCGGTGAGCCAAGTTCCAATATATATGAGCTGCTGTCTATGAAAGCAAATTTGCTCATCAAAAGATCGCTACAAAAAAAAAATGGCGCACAAATAGCAAGACATGCGCTTAGCCAAAACCTGTCCGTAAAGGCATGAGAACCAAGCAACATGTCTACTAACTTGTCCAACCAAAGGCAAAGCCATATTCACAAGCTACCCAATTCAAACACAAGTCATTCTCAAGAAACTAGTGCATATAATCTATCAAAATTATGCTACTCAATCATAAGGTGCACATGACATTTCCAAGCAAGCTTTCCTCAACATACTCAAATGCTCAAAGCCATACATAGGCTGTTTTCACAACAAAAATGTGCTCATAGCCTATCAACAAAAGGTACAAAGTCATTCTCAAGGTATAAATTACAAACCATATACATCCTTGAGGTACAAATCAATTTTTCATTCCAAAATACAAAAATATACATCCAAATATCATATATGTTCGTTTTGTATATAAATGCAAATTATGTCAACTAACCATGATAGTACAAACTCAAAGTGACACCATTACAATTAAATAGGAGTTGCTCTATACATAAGTGGGTTGTCCACAAAGGCGAAATACAAGAGAAAGTGTCTCCAAGACAGCAGGCCCTATTACATACTATAACTACTTCAAACTTTCAAAGCTTGGAGCTCAATACAAGACAATCAGATAAAATAAATAAATAAAAAGGTAAGAAAGGAGGTAAAGGAAAATTTGAAGTGATGTCATAGCCCCCTTCCAACATCACCATCTTCGAGGCATTGGCTTGCAATCACTCTCTTCTTTATTTTTAAGGCACAAGAGAGAAACAGACTAAAAGGATTCAAAGTTAATAGCGGCAGCCATGGTACCATCTATTGCACCTCCATGTTGCTGTTCGCAGGGCTTCAACCTCAGAAAATGATGCATTGGCAATCGGAGTGGCCTCGAGAATGAAAGTCCCAACGAAAACATCACAATTGTCTATGCCAAAGTCCATCTAAAAGAATCCATAGCACAACTCACTCAATATACTATTTTATGGAATAAAAAAAAAATGAAGAAGATGTGTGACTTACCAAGTGAGTTCCAAAGTTCCCACTCAATAATGGCGTATTTTCCAAAGTACACTTATTCTATGCAAGACGGTAATGTGGCACACTCAACAATCCCTATTGGAATGAAAAGGGGTTGGCAACGAGTTTTGACTTGCCACAACAAATTTTAACTTGCTAGAGAAATTTCGGCTTCATTTTCAAACAAACGGAGCTACTGTCTGTGCAAAGTGTCGAGGCTATCAACAATTATATTGAAGGAATGGTGGCTGCAACATGGTGGCTGCAACATGGAATCACCAACTTCGGCTCCACCAATTCATGCTAATAATCAAGCTATGCAACACATGGCTTACTCTCAATGGCATTGCTAGGGGCTAAAGGCTTACTCAACTGCTATGCATCCCTGCACTAGAAATTCAAGTTTCATTCTTACACTTTCATTTCAAGCTTCCTGAATCGAGAAGAAACTACCACTCGGAGACTATCACTCTCACTTGCGTTCATCGCAAGAATACGATACAGGGGGCTGCCAACCAATGTAGTAGCTATGTCACACCCCTATACTACATCACCAAGTGATATCTTCTCTCCATTCTATCTCAAATAAGCTGTCCCAAGATAGCTAGTAGTATCGCTCATGGCTATGACTTCATTGAAATTAATCTTGGCCAACACAATCTCACCAAATTGGCCAACAATAAAGCTACTAAAAAATTGAATCACCCTCAATGTGTCGTGTCATCATCATCTCCTCACCCAATTCGCTCATTCAAATTTACAACAAACAATGGGGACAATTTACTTCCAACACAAAGTCAAGCATAGCTGCATTGCAAACTAATTTCCATGACTATCGGGATCAATGGGAATCAGCTTCAACATGAGCTACGACTTCAATGAGAACAATGGCTCAACCTCATGAATCAGTGCAATGGGACTATCATTTTTTCCAAAAAAAAGCCACTACAGATTTAATTGAACAATTTGTTCAACATATCAACTAGAACAGCCAAGAGATGGCAACAAAGAACAAATCAATTCATCAAGGTCAGTGTCGCATTTGCCTTTATCTAATATGCACAAAAAACGGATTTGGCAATTTATCACCATGTTCGGTAGCATCTTCCTACAAAAAATTTTCTCTTCTTAGGAATGGAGATTATTTTCTCTCTGCTGTGGGCACCATTTCACCACCATTGGTACCAACAAGCTCATGGCCATGGGTAGCGGGCTGCCATGGACCTTCTTTGGTAGTCATTAGCAAAGTTCCTTGCTTCATATCATCGGGTTCCCTCTCTTCTTTGGCAGTGGCACTTTGTTCCGCCTAGATCCCGACTTTATGGATAGCATACAGTGCCAAGCTTCTTCAAATTCCATTCGGTGGAATGCCCTTGCTCCTCACTGTTGGGAAATTTAGACCCCAGTTGATAAAATTAACAAGTTTTAAACTCAAGTTGTTAATTAGATTTATTATGAATAAAACTTGTTAAAACAAACAAACATTAATATCATGTCAAAATCATGCAGTGGAAAAATAAATAAGACAAGATATGATAACCCAGGAAAACCAATGAAACAAACTAGTTTCACAGTAAAAAAAACTGGGGGGAAACCTTCCCGAAAAGCAATCCACTATAGTAAAAAGAAGTTTCAGATCTAGTACAAAACCTTTGTCCCTAGACTTTACAATCCCTGTAGATGAAGTTACAGCAAAAATCTTCTACCGTTTCAAAACTTCTAAACTCTTCAATATATGAACGCCACCCTTTTTGCACGGATCCCAGTACGTGACTAACCAATGATGCATGGCTCTCAATACGTGACTAACACACCAACTTGAAGAAGATGTTGGCTGCAAAGTTCTTCACTTCATCAACAATGAAGATCAAGAAGTACTTGATTACTAAACCCTAAGGTGCAAAGACGCAGTAGCTTCTTTCAGAGAGAATAAGGCATCGGTTACCTTTTGCATATGTTCTCCTTGTATTCTCTTATGTGGCGGCCTCTAAAATAAGCCTTATATATGTCTAGGGTTGTGAGAAAAGAAACTCTACACAAATACATAAGCATGGGCCGAAAATCAGATCTGAATTCTCGTAACCTCGATAGATACCTCGATAGATAGTATATGTAGAGCCTCATTAAACCTCAATAGATAGCTATCTGTCGAGCAGCTGTCGAGCTATCTATCCGCAGGTGTCGAGCTATCTGTCCAGCTTTAGTGAACAACTTTTCTTCACTTGTTTTTTAGTCCAATCTTCATGGCTTTAATACTAGACTTGAATAATATATTTATTAAAGTATTAAACACTATCTAGATCTACCTAAATACAAGTAAAGTACATTTTGTCAAAAGATTAGCCAATTACATAAAGTAGTGACATATGTTCCTAACCTGTGAATCACATATGTCCTAACATTCACCTACAAGATATTCTCTATTTACCGCCTCACCACCCTTCTTGAGTTTTGATAACACAGGTTATTAAAATTGGAGATCTTGTTTTAAAGAAGGCAAGTAAGAATGGAGATTAGGAGCCCAAAAAAAAAAAAAAAAAAGGTCTGGAAGCAAAATAGTGTATTAATGGAAGCCAAATTTTTTGAAAAGAAGAGAAGTGGCGCGTCTGATCACTGATGATGAAACAAAAGCCAACTGAAAACATGAAGGAAGTGAACAAATTAGAAAAGTTAAAGATCTTAGAGCATCACTAGCAGATGCCTTATCTCTAAATTTTGGAAAAAAAAAGTCACTGTTCATAAAAAAAAAACCCCTCCAACAGCCTCTCCATCTGCAAAATTTTTTTTAGATTTGCTACATGCCTGGAGAGCACTATAGCAATTACTATAGCATATCTAAAGAATATTTCCTATTAATGGTTGAATTTTAAAAAAAAATGACTTTTTCTCTTTCCTCCCTTTCTCTCTCCTCTCACGGCTACAAACACAACCATTTTTCTCTCAAACATCTCTAAACTCAAGCATAATTAAAATACAAACTCAAAAACATAATCTTAAAATTAATCAAACCATAACAATAAAAGCAATAAAATAAAATAAAAAAGAAAAAAAGACACAAGCCATCTACCATCTGGGTTGCATTAGGGAGGAAGATAAGCGGTAGCGGCGGAGCAGAAGGCGTAGCGGCACAGAGAGCGAAGTGAAGACGCAGCGGAGCGGAGCTATTTAACCCATCTGTTCTTTCTCTCTCTACCTCTTTCTCCATTTCTTATCACAATGAGAGCTAGATAATGTTTTGGAGTCAAGTAGAAAAAGAAAAAAAAAAGTAGAGAAAAAGAGCTGGAGAAAGAACGAGAAAGGGAGGTTCTGGAATGAAGTGGAAAGTAGAGAGAAAAAAAAGGAGAGGATGGAGATAATGGGTATACATGTGTGGTGGAGAAAAATCAAGAGAAAAGAAAAAGAAAAAGGAAACATATGGATGATAGAAAGAAAGAAAGGAAAAATACAATTTAGAAATGCTACCACAATATTTTTACAATATTTTCACAATAAATTTTAAGTAACATATTGTTATTAGTTAATATTGGTGAGTAAAAATATAATTTTGACAGTGGGTTTAAATTAGAACTAGTAACAACTTTCCATATAAGATTTTGATGTGATTATTGTGAAAGTATTGCGAAAAATATTGTGAATATAACACTTTTTATTGAAAAATATAATTGTTAGAAATGAGTATAGAAAGAATAAATGATGATAAAAAAGAATAAAGAATGAATGAAGAAATAATATTTAAATGAGATAGAGAATGGGATAGAGAATCTGTTGGAAAGCATATATATGAAAAAGTGAATAGTTAAAAAGTAAAAATCACTATTTATTTTCCAAACAGTACAAAAAATTTGGAGATTCGGCTAGAGATGGTCTTATATATAAAGGCCTTATGTATTACAAGGCAAGAGTGACGTGGTCAATTTAGAGCCATGTACCCTTTGAGTGGAGGAATTTCACTATGTGAATAAAGGAAGTAAGTTTGAAAAGTCAAAGACCGATGAAAGTGGCGTGAAGCACGTCACAGTAGTGTGAAACCAAGAGCCTTTTGAAGTGACTCAAATGAAGAAATACAGTGTTTTTGGTTGTGGACTAATACCGGCCAAGTGAAGGTTTTTCTTGGTGGAGCCTATAACCATCAAGTGGCCATGTTCATGATCCATGAAATTTCTACAAGTCGCCTTCCTCGAACGGTATCTACTCAACCAAAAAAAAAAAAAATGGAGCATTTGGGTAAACTAATTTCCAAACTTACAACATCTACAAGTAATGGGAAATATCAACTACTCACACGCATGTCGCAATGCGCCACACGTGCTTAGGGGCTAATGTTGATATCCATTTTCGAGACACATTTTCTACAAGCCCAATTCAACCAAGCCCGACTTTCTTATGGGCTCAATTCATGTATTATATTATATTTTATTCTTTTAAGCATGGTTCAAGCCCATGTGACTTATGGGAGAAATTGAGTAAGTGTGGTTTGGAGGGTATGGGTCGGTTTTTTTCGAACGTTTTGCATGAGTCTAGACCAAGCGTGCTACCAAGTGGGCAAAGGACACTGGTAGCACCTTAGGCTCATGGAGGAGGTTTTGTACTCAAAATTTCCTCCTCAAAAGAGTTTTCATGCTCTGGGTGATTGTGCCCTTAATTTTCAACCTAACTCCATTTTCCACACCAAAACACAGTTGACTCTAAGAAAAAGGTTGAACAGCCTAGCCCACTTAACCACCCAAATGTAGTTTTCTAAGGCCTACAAAGACCAGAGATAGTAGCCATGAAGGGGAAACAACTTTGTTTCCAAAATCATGCTAAAAGCATGCCAAACTTTTCCCTAAACAAAAGCAACCCAAGCCAAAACATCAAATTAGTATCATGGGAGATAAAAGCCTCTTTCACTACTCAAAAATCAGTTATTAGCAACACCCCAAATTCTATATAAAACTCTCTCATCAGTTCAAAACAAACGAGCCACATTCTACCCACATACTTGAAACTTTAGAGCAAAACTTCATTTAGTCAGTCAACAATCTCACAATTCTGAAGCTTAGGGGTGGAAATATGGGTATAGGGGAACCTTTCCTCTCTTCCTCACAATCTCTCTCAATTTCTTCTTCTTAGAAATTGTGGGTCGAAATTTCAGACCTGTTGAACCACATTTTCCCCATAGAACTAAAACTTGAGAGCAAAAACCCACTGAGTTAGGAAACATTCTCACAATTCTGAACCTTAGGGGTGGAAATATGGGTACAGGGGAACCTTCCCTCTCTTCCTCACAACCTCTCTCAATTCCCTCTTCTTGGTGACTGTGGGTCGAAGTTTCAGACCTGTTATGTTTCTATACTTTTTCTACACTTTTGTTATTAGCATTTTGATTCTCTCTTGTCAAAGAACCATTAGTCTTTATTTTCTATACATTGTGAATTTTGGGCTTGATTCTCCACAAATAAACACTTCTAAAGAACTCAAGGGAAGATTTGGGCCGTTCTCACATTTTTCGCTCTTGTTGCAAAACGTCCCCGACAACTTGTAAGGATATCTAGCTTGGTGGCTAGACTAGTTATATCCTACGGTTGACATGCAACACCTATTAATTTACTACATTGGAAATTTTCATAGATAATATGTATCATCTCAAGAGAGTAACTTGATCCTCGCCTCAACTTCACTACCTCTTATTGTTAAATATACTTGGTACAAATATAAAAAAAAAAATCAAGTGATATATCTCCTTTTGTTTTCAACAATGCCAAATTTATAGTTTTTTGGATAAATTAGGGCCCATTTGGTAATATTGTTCTAGTAACATTGTTTGTGTTTTTTAGAAATACATGTGGATGAAAAAATGTGTAAAAATACGTGTAATGTTGTTTAAATATTGAAAATTGTTGTTCAAACAACGATAACAGACGATCCCTTACTTTTCAAACTTAAGTTTTAGGTGTGTTTCATACTTTCATTTAAACTTGAAAACATATATATATATATATATATATATATATATAAATTTAAACCTTATTGTTTTTAGATACGTTTTAATAAAACCTAATAGTTTCATATAGTTTTATTTAAACTTTTGAGGTTTAAATGAAACATTTTGGAAGTTTAATATTTAAGAATAAAAATAAAAATAAAAAACACTTACTCATAAAAAATAAATAAAAAATAAAAACACTCAAAATTGAATATTCTAAGGTTTAAAAAATAAATTACCCTAATTTTTATCTCCTATCATTGAATTTTTATTTGATGGGCGTTATAACAATTTTAATTTTGCCAGCAAATAACCACACATCAGGAACCAAGTTTAGCGAACATTCAAATTACTCGTGCAATCTTCATTAAAAAAAAATAAAAAATTCCTCGTGCAATCGCAATAAGTTAAGGACCAATAAGACATTAGATTGGACTTGTCTTTTCAACATTGGGCCTAAGGCTAAAAAATGCACGTATGAGCCTGTAGTACCTATAAAGTGTAAGGCCCATTCTAAGAATCCAGGGTGGTCAGTTCTTGCACTCGGTGCCTCCTTTCTATATCATCTTTTTACCCTCCAAACAGGGAGGAAGAACACAGGGGGAGGCCACATTCGCCGAATAATTTAAATGTGGGAATTAAATTGTTGCCTATTTGGCCCTGACTGATTCTTCTATGAATGAATAAATGCATGAGGAAAAACACATATTGGGTAGTAATTGTGAGGTCCCAATTCTTGATTGGAGGGGCACCAAAGGACTGATTCCTTTAATGAATTTTATATTTAAATAAAGGTTAAAATTTTTATTAAATACTAACACAAAAAAATTAAAATTAAAGGTTCTATTAATATAGAAAAAAACTCATCTCTACTCTCCCTTCCTATCCCTCCATCCAAACATACTTGTAGTTCTTATAATGGATCCACTGCAATTAACGTATGTGAATTTTCCAAGGCATCATACTAGGTTTCAACATTCTCATGTTAAGGGAAATTCTTAGGTATTTCTGGAATATGGATAAATAGTACTCATTTTTCTCACATTCATGATGGACCACAACATAAATGTAATAAGTTGATCCCGTCATGAATGTGAAAGGATGGAGTACTATTCTTCGTGTTCTAAGAGTACCTAAGAATTACCCCACAGGTTAATGTGATATGTGAAGTTCAAGGTATGCTAGACTTCAAAATTTGATTTTTAATTTTAAAACACAAAATAAATAACAATTTAAAATTTTAGGGTAAAATTAGATTTTAATCCCATGACTTCTACTTCAATAATTTAATTAGTTTCTAAAGTTTTTTTTTTTTTCAATTTCGTCCCTCACTAAAAAAAAAAAAGAGTCAATCTGATCATTTTGTCCAAATTTGTTAGTATGTTTTTTTTTTTTTTTGAGAAACAAAAAATGGGGGCCTTTATGGTTATATTACGCCCCCGGGCATGGAGCCAGTACCGGGATTAGCTTGATGAGACCCAGCCAAGTACTGTGTGAGGAGGCCAACCTCACTAAGTATACCCACCAACGGACTCCTGCAGGTAGCGGGACTCGAACCTAGGTGTGTTGCACGAAGCGTCCAAATTTGTTAGTAAATGAAGCAATTTCAACATTTATTTTTCTTAAACATTCACTTTTGGGCAATATTAACGAATTTCCTTAGAGTATTTGTTAGTTGTCCATTTTAGGAAAGTTCTAATACCAATTTCATGAAAAATATAAAAAAGGTGTCAATTTTTTTTTTTTTCATTTTTTCATTAAAAGTTTCTAAAAATAATTGCTAAACCAATGCCCTTAGGGAATTTATTAACTTTTTTCCATATCTTTTTTTTTTTTAAAATGAAAATAAGAACATTTAAATAACAATTTTTACACCATCATTTTCTCTGATTGCTTTACCAATTTTATCAAGATTTCATCAAATCCATCAGCTCAATTTAAAAACAATGGTCATTTGAGATAACAAAAGGTATAAAAGAGTAAAATCAAGAACAGATTTTATACTGGGGACAAAATAAACAAAGCTCTTTGAAGTAGAGGGGCTACAAATGGGGTAGTGGGTCCCACTTGCAACCAATGATCGAGGCTGGTAACTTCAATCTATCTAGCAGCTGTCCTCAAGCTTGAAGAAATTGGGCTTACGTCAACGAGAAGAGGATAGCCATGGTGGGGACTATCGTCGCGCCGTGGATGGAGTTGAGGATAGTCTTGTGGAGGGAGGGAGTCAGCAAAGTGAGATGTGGGAGATGATGCGATGGGTGTTTGAATAGTCATGGTAGAAAGGGAAACTTAATACGATATGGACCATGGATATGGACACGATACTTAATACGATATGATATTGATATGTAATACGGTGACATGGTAATTCTTGGAAAATTAAAATACGATATGTTAAGAATACGAAAATTAATTAATATTTATTTTTAGGACTATTTTTATATTTTGAATAAGTTATATTTATTTTGAGAAATTAATTTAAAAACAATAAAAATATTGTTCATAAATATAACTTTTTTTAAAATATAAAATATTTGATTGTTTTTAAATTATATTGCTCAAAGCCTCGTATTCTTTTTGACTTTTGAGTTTTGGGGGTACTAAATTGGCCTCATGAACAGATATGGATTAAAGTGTCTTTTTACAAATCTATACATATAATAATAGGTAAAATTGAAAGAAACTCAAATTAGAATTTCAAATTAGAGTTCAAATTTTGCACCATGTGTCCTAAGTTATTTATTCTTAAAGAGTTTAATTTCTTAATTTTAGAATCAAATGTGGGACCACATCATAAATATTCATCTAAGTTAGTTATTAAGTATAAAAACCAAATAATCTAGAATAAATGAATCGTAAAAATAAAAAGTTCTTCACAATAATTTTTTATGCATCTTATTATATATCTTTAAGGGTATATTTGGTAGATTGAATGTAGATTACATTAAGAATAATAATCTTTACTACTGAGAATAGAAAACATTGCGTTTCTCAAAAAAAGAAAAAAAAGAATAGAAAACATTGTAATGGAATAACTATTACTATTCATAAGTTTGGTTGTTACATATAAAAAGCTTGTAAATAATGATGTATAAGGAAACTTTATATTTTTGGAAACATATTAATTTTAAAACATATTATATGCACTAAGGAATAGCTATTACATCAATTTTAAAGAGGAATAACTATTCTTCAATTTAAAGAATAGTTATTCCAATGTAATAACTAATCCATGTAATAAAAATATAACCAAATAGCCGAATTGCTATTACACATGAATAACTATTCCATTACAAGAGCTATTACAGCATACCAAACGTACTCTAAGTGTATCCAAGTATATGCATGAAGTTACAAGTTACTTAATACTAATGATTGAAAGCAAGGCCGACTCAATATATTTAAGGCTTAATATGATTACTTTAAATGAGCTTTTTATATTTAAATATTATTTATACAATATTTAGTTTATATGTTTTATTTATTTATTTAAAATCTATTATTGTTATCATTTTAGTAGGACTAATCTATATATAATATAAAAGCAAAACGTTTAACTTTTTATTGACCACTCATTATTGCACCTCTTGACTACGTAAATTATTGCCACGCATATATTTAAAAACACCGAATAGCTGCACATTTTTCATTTTGCCCATTAAGTTTTAGTAATACTCACTGTTTCACATAAGATGTGTATATATTAAAACAAAAAAAAATTTTAAAAAAAATCATTAAGAAGAAAAGCATCGGTAAGGTATAGAGAAGAGAATGAGAAATCTATCCTTAAGGCACTTAAAAAAATCGTTTACTATTATTGTTGTTACGGTTGGTGTAGCTTGATTCCTAGACTTTTTTACTATTTTTTTTTAAAAAAAAAATCCACTAACCAAACTAAATAGATGAATGAAATGAAAGACAAGGAATAGAAAGAAAACAAACCCACAGAAGAAAATGCACTCCACTGACCTATATTAGAAATTAAAAGAAAATTGAACATTGGCTTCAACCATGGGACAAAGAAAAAAATGTTAAAGTGGCAAACAAAAGTAGAGTGGCAGTACAAAAGTTATAACTATTGACTTGACCTAGAAAAAACAATTTTTGATTAAAAAAAAAAAAAAAAGAGTCCACTCAGGAACATTGATGTTACGACTAGGTGCAGCGGTACCTGGTTCTCTATTTATTGGATTTTACAAATAATCAAAAAAAAAAAAAAAAGCATAGGTTTCTTGTGTTTTTTTAAAAGATGAAAGAGAAGAAGTTAAAAAAAAAAATTTACCAAATAAATACAACCATTATTTATACTTAAAGGATTATGACTCATCGGAAAAGTAATTGAAGTTTGAACATTACGTTCAACTATGCAACCAAAAAATAAAGATAAATGGTAGAAAAAAGTGGAGTGACAACAAAAAAGTTAGAATTAAAAGAAGTAACGATTACTCTATAATAATAAACGAAACTGAGAGAAAATCAAATTAGAATTCCAAATTAGAGTTCATGTGTCTTAAATTATTTATTCTTAAAGAGTTTTATTTCTTAATTTAAGAATTAAATGTGGGACCACATCATAAATATTCATTCAAATGAGTTATTAAGTACAAAAACCAAAGAGCCTATAATAAATGAGTTGTAAAAAAAAAAAAGTGATTCACAATATATATATATATATATATATATATATATTAATATGGACAATTTATATTTTATACTTAATAATATACTAACAAATTTTTTTAAAGAGTTAACAACATGGTTTTAAAAACCAGACCAGATTAGCCGGTTCAACCAGGAACTAGACCTTAATCCAGTCTAGTTATTAGTTAAAATCGAAAATGAAAGAAAAACTGGACAAATAGTATAAACCGCCGATTCAATCGGCATAACCGAAAACCGATGCGGTTAAACCGGACAAACAGTACACAGATTTCTTTGTAATTTTTCACTCACCTAAAATAATTTCTCAACAAATTTCACAATGTGATGCATCTCTCTTGTATCCCAGTCTCTTTTCTAGTTAGCTTTCCATTTTTCTTTGTGGTCTTTGCACTGTCTGTGTTCCTCTGATCTTCTTCTTCTTCTTCGCTTTTTTATGTCTTTACTGTTTCTCAAAGAGTTTTGCTTTGGGTGCCCACATGATGACTGACCAAAGGTAAGGAGATAAGACTAGCTTTTTGAAATTTGAAATGAGATAAGACTCACTAGAGGTAAACATGTGGAGGAGATAAAATCAAGATAAAAATAAAGAAAGATAAATTGTAAAAGTAAAAGAGAATGAGTGGAGGTGAAAAAAAAAATTGAGTTATTAAAAACAATTTGTTGGCAAAGGGTGATTGAAAATTGAGATACGTGTACCCAAAAAAAAAAATCTTTATAATATTTTTACAACACTTTTAAGATAAGTTTTAAGTTTTAGGTTGTTATGAGTTTTTATTGGTGGGGCAAAAAAGTTATTTTAGTGGTAGGTTCAAATTAGAACCAATAAAAAATAGGCACATATGATTTGTTGTAAAAGTGTTGAGAAAATATTACGGACGTAGCGCGCGCACACGTACACACATATATATATTAAATATATAAAATAGCGGTAAATCTGAAATGATACACTAGTATCGATTGATACCAAAATATATCGTTTCGCTGGCCAAACCAAAATATATCGTTGAACCAATTGTGTGGATGTATGGATTTCAAAATGTGTTGTAGTTGGAATATTAATGTGTAGAATGTGTGTAGGGGAAAAAAAAAATCAAGTGGGCAATGATATTGTTACCCATTAGTGCACTTAGTAGAATGTTTGGAGGGAAAAAAGATCAAGTGGGCAATGATATTGCTATCCATTGATGCACTTACTTTTTGTTATTAGAAAGGTTAAAAAATAATTAAAATATTTTATAGTGGGCTTGTGGGTTATTATTTAATTTTGTAGTTAAAATGACCAATTATAAAATTATTTAATTAATTTTATAATTATTAATTAAATTATTTATGACGTTACCGGTTTAACCATCAGGGTCCGACCAAAAAACCGGTAACTAGTTCATTTTTTGGTTATTTCATCGTACCTGTTTTTAAAACCATGGTTAACAAAATATAAAAATGACTATCAATAGTATTTAAAGCATACATATAAAAATTGTATTATGCATTTTATTGTATATTTTTAAGTGTATCCATGATGCATGCCTGCATGGGGTTACAAGCTAATATTATTAAAAGTATGTATCCAAATTTTGAAATTTTTAGAACAAAATGGAAATTATCTAAAATTACAAATGTGTAAATTGCAATTTAATCTTTAAAAAAAAATAATAATAATAATAGTGTGTACAGAATATTTATTCAACATATTAAATAGAGATGAGTAGCATTTATCCTGCCCTTTTTCGAAGGGAAACGTTTCTGGCAACAAACTAGTATGTGCTTCAACTGCTAAGCAATTCTTAAGGGATTGACTTGTATTCCAAATCAAAAATCCCCCCTTTTTCTTCTTCTCCCTCATAATATATATTTTCTTGAAAGTAGTGTTTGTTTTTATAGGATTTCATTTCCCACCGTGGAGAGAGATGTCTTGTACAAGAGAAATAATTCACGACCCCTTCAAAGCATGGAAGTTCCTGGTTATCCCAACAATCAGAGTCATCTCTATGTGTGCCTTTTCTCTCTTTTGCACCATCGCATCCATCTCCTTTATCTTCTACTTTGCTTTCACAAGCCAAACACAGGGTTGCCCCCACTGCCATCGAATGATCGTGAACCAGAAATTCACAAACAGTAATATCACCACGGGGTACGAAAATACAAACATATCCCATATCGTGTTTGGCATCGCAGGGTCGACCAAGACATGGAACAAGCGCAAGAATTACACTGAGCTATGGTGGAAGCCTAACATCACTCGCGGCTTCGTTTGGCTCGATGAGAAGCCTCCAGACAATGTTACTTGGCCTAAGACCTCACCACCGTACAAAGTCTCCGGTGACATATCTAGGTTCAAGTACACATGCTGGTATGGTTCGCGTTCGGCGGTTCGGCTTGCCCGTATTGTGAAAGAAAGCTTTGAGTTGGGGTTAAACAACGTGAGGTGGTTTGTGATGGGTGACGATGATACAATTTTTTTCACTGAAAACTTGCTTACTGTGTTATCGAAATATGATCATAATCAGATGTATTATATCGGAGGGAATTCAGAGAGTGTGGAACAAGATGTTGTATTCTCTTATACAACGGCCTATGGAGGCGGTGGATTCGCCATTAGTTATCCTTTGGCCACCAAGCTTGTTAGGATTTTAGATGGGTGCATTGATCGTTACGCGAATTTGTACGGCTCTGATCAAAAGATCCAAGCTTGTTTGAGTGAGATTGGCGTACCACTCACCAAAGAGCTTGGTTTTCATCAGGTATCTTTCTTTCCCTTTCCCTTTACACGATGTTTATGCAATTAAATCTTTAATTTCAATAGTGGATATCTCTATTGAAAACATCTTACTAGTCAGTTGAGCTATAGGTTTTTTGACTATGCAATTATGTCTTGATTTTGATACTTAGAGATATAATTTTTGGCCCCTACTATTTTAGGATTGAACATCTATTAATTACAGGTTGACATAAAAGGGAACCCATATGGTTTATTAGCTGCACACCCTTTAGCACCATTGGTGACCCTGCACCACCTAGACTCTATCCAGACACTATTTCCGAACCTGACTCAGCTCGACTCGCTCAAGAAGCTAATTAGTGCTTACAATGTGGACCCAAGTCGAACCCTGCAACACAGTTTCTGTTACGACTTGAAACGCAATTGGTCTGTATCGGTATCTTGGGGTTACACTATCCAGTTATATCCATCATTGATAACGGCTAAGGAGCTTGAAACTGCATTTCTGACATTTCAGACGTTTAGGACCTTGAGTGAAAAGCCCTTCACATTTAATACACGGCCAGTTAGTACAGACCAGTGTAAAAAACCGGTTTTGTATTACTTGGATCGGGTTCAGAGAGTTGGTGTGAGTCAAACACTCACAAAGTATAAAAGGCATGTTGAAGACTCGGAAATTGGGTGCGGCCGTGTTGACTACGCATCTGCCTTGATTGTTCCATCTTTCAATGTCTCGGCTTCAAGTTTTAACCCTGACTTGTGGAATCAGGTAAATACTTTTGTTTCTATGAGTGCATTTCAGAATGAGGGGCGTTTTTTATACACACTTTAATCAACACAATTTTGCACATACATTCCAAAACAAATCATATGTTTTGAGGACACAAATTGAAATAATTGTTATAATTGATACATAATATAAATAATGTGAATGATAGCTTCATATAAAAATGAATTTACTATGAATAAAAAAAAAAAATAGACTGTTAGAACTTAGAGTTTAGCAAGTAAATTGGATAAATGGTTTAATTTATCAATTGCATGTATTTTTTTTGAGAAGGAATCATCAATTGCATATTGATTTGGTGAGCCCTTGAGATGATTTTCACAGTTAAATTCTCTAGTAGACCTCTGTATTTGGAGGACCTCTGCCTAATCATGTTTTATTGATTAAATGATTAACTGCTTTCCTTAGTATAGCTTGTTCTATGTAGAACCTAATTGGGAAGTGTTACTTAGACATGTATATTTTCTCTATTTATTTTGAAATTAGTAAATTAAATTTTATATATTATCACATCAATAATTTAAATATATATCAAAATAATGATAATCAACATTGTTTAAATATTAATCATGTAACAAATTAATTTGAATTCATTTGTTTAAAAATGAGTGCATAACAAAGAGAAGAAATTGCTTTTCTTTCCAAAATCTCTAGAAAATTCCCTAAAGAAAACAAACTCTAGAAAATTCTCTTGAGAAAACGACAAATTAGTTCTCTGCAAAGTTGTTGTCTAGTGCTACTTTCTATGCGCAATCGGTGCAAAGTATGACGAGTTAGACTTTGAACAGTCTGGTTTGATTTTGTGGAAATTTATCTCTACTGGTCGATTTGTGACCTACTTACACCGGTACACAAAGAATAATTAGTGCCTATTGACTAACACATATGGAGATTGATTGAATAAGTGTCTAATGAGCAGGCACCACGTAGGCAATGCTGTGAGGTCGTCGACAGTTCAGATGGGGTAGAGAGCGGGATTCAGGTCAACATTAGAAGCTGCAATCAATTTGAGAGTGTAACTCCTCCATAGATGATAGAAGAATATGTCAACACGTATTGAAGATAGTGAAATACTTGTTTGACTCTTCTAAGTGCCAAGACAATGACTGAAGACAAGCATTGAGTCCAATTCCTGATGGCCATGTAGATCCACTATATTGAGTTTTACTGTTTTATATTTAATTTCCACGACACCTATATAGGCTATATTATATGTTACTCTTTTTTTTTTCCATGGAAAATATTATGCAAAACGTGTATTTAACGTAAAACATTATGTTTGAGAGTTTATAAGAAATGGAATAGATAGAATATCATAGGAATGAATGGAAATAAATTAAATATTTATTTCTCTATTGTCTTGATATTTGTAAAGAAAGGGATCAAAATGAAAAATTATTTTCTTTGGTTATTGAATAGAACTAATCAAATTAATGTGGATTCCAATTAGTTCAACTGGTAAAATCTATGATGATTGAATAAGAGATTTGAGATTCAATCTCCGCCTATATCAAAAACTAATTGGTGTCTTAGTCTGATGATAGAGAACTATCATAAAAAATGGACACCATAAATTGAAATTATCTCTCAATAAAAATATCAAATAAAAGGAAAATAAAATTTTTTTTTGGTACCAAAATTACTATTATGTCATTTCTTTAATAAAAATAGAGTATAGTCAAATATTAATATATAAAAAAAAAAAAAGATATTACAAAAACTTAAGATAAATATTCATTAAAAAATATGCATGACATGCTATTTGAGAACAGTAACACAAATATATATATATATATATATAGAGAGAGAGAGAGAGAGAGAGAGAGAGAGAGAGACGTCATGCATGCGCATGTGTGTGTTAGGATGCAAATAATGAACTTTTCGGCTCCATGGAAATAGAAAATACCTCCTGAGGATATAATAGACAAAAGTTGGCATTTAATTACACGTCATAATGTAAATAACAAAATTGTTGGGACATGAAAAATATTCACTTAGCCCACGTCAATGGAAAAATAGCCTAAACCTACATGAAAAAAATATTAAAAAAAAAAAAAAAAAAACCTCAGAATTTAAAAGAAAATGATGACAATTAAATAAGGAAATGTGTTCCTCAAAAAAATAAATAAATAAATGAGGAAATGCAAATGACAGTCATGTTGGGTCCATTGAAGTATGGCCTAAGCCCACATGGAGAAACCCTCCTCTAGATTTTGTTTATTAAGGGAGAAAAAAAAAAGATTTTTTTTTTTAATAGAGTTTCACAAAATGTATAAATAACAATGTTGTCGAGGCTGTTGAATATTAGCAATTATACACCATGTTGAATATGCTAGAGTGGATGCGGAAGATGAAGCATAAAATAGGAACATTGAGAACACAAGAGTTACGTGGTTCAGTCTTGACGGCCTACATCCACGGAGGAATCCCTTAAGGGCTACATCTTTATTATGTATAAAAGTGTAGTACAATAATCTGTGTTACAATGAGCCATAACATGAGTATATATAGGCGACTAAATCCTAGACTACTAGTACAAGCAGGATTGGGCTTGGGCCTATTACATTGGGCTAATATGTCTAATATATATCTCTAACACCCTCTCTCAAACTCAAGGCGGAAGCTCGATGAAGGCTTGAGGTTGGATAAGCATGAGAAGATCTCTTGAAGATGCCATGAATAAAGCCTTTGAAGAAACCACAATGAAGAATGTGCCAATTGGCCAATTTTGGAGTTTCAAACGAAGAAATGGAGCTCAAAATTGGAATCTACGCGAAAAACTGAGCAAGATAGGCCCTGTCGGAAATTTTGACTTTTGGTCAAAGGTCAATGCAAAAGTCAAAGTCAACTGTCCTAGGTCAAAGTCAACGGTCAGTGCTAACGGGTCAGATCTGTGTAGTCCGGGTCGGGTCGGTCCAGGTCAACGATCAGACAGGTGACGTGGTGCTGACAAGGCGACATTGCTGACGTGGTGCTGACAAGGCGACATTGCTGACGTGTCTGACGACGTGTCTAGGGCTGACGTGGCTCTTGCTGACGTGGACGTGCTTGCGTGGCTGCTGACGTGGAGTGATGACGTCATCAAGTGACGTCAGATGACGTCATCAGCAGTGTTTCGGTGCATGGAAGGCGCGTGCTAAGTCCACTGGCGCGTGAAGGAGATGCCAGAAACCCATGTGGCGCGTGGAGGCGCGTGCGGCGTCGTATGACCACCAGATTCTCAGGCCAAGTAGATCGGTGGACGACAAGGCCGTCTGGGCAGCGCGTGGACCAAGAAGACGATCTGGAAGTGAGGAATTGGAGGCGGCGCGTGGTAGATGTTCCGGAGCTAACTGCGGCGCGTGGCGGCACGTGGTTGGCTTTCGGTTGATCGGATTTCTGGGTTTTCCTCGCGGGAGGCCGAGGAGCACGTATGTTGTGTCGGTTTCGACAGGCGAAGGCTTGATATGCACAGATCTGATAGGGAGAGACACGGATTGCTTGGGCTTGAGGATCTGGACACAGTAGTGAGCCATGGCGGCTGCGAGATGCTATGGAGTCTAGATCCATTAGACAAACATGTGTGACTTCTGACGGTGATGTGCAGGTGAGAATCTTCTTTGCTTGTTAGAGATTTTTGTTTGGTGTCAAGAACGAAGTTTGGCTCTGATATTATGTTGAATATTAGCAATGATACACCATGTTGAATATGCTAGAGTGGATGCGAAAGATGAAACATAGAATAGGAACATTGAGAACACAAGAGTTACGTGGTTCAGCCTTGACGGCCTACATCCACGTAGGAATCCCTTAAGGGCTATATCTTTATTATGTATAAAAGTGTAGTACAATAACCTGTGTTATAATGAGCCATAACATGAGTATATATAGACGACTAAACCCTAAACTACTAGTACAAGCAGGATTGGGTTTGGGCCTATTACATTGGGCTAATATGTCTAATATATATCTCTAACAGAGGCCATGGAAATATGGCCTAAGGCCACACGAAAAAAAAAGTAAAAAAACCTCCTCATGATTAAAAGAAAAATGAAGTCATTTAAATTACAAAATGTAAATAACGATCTCCTATCACATCCAAGAAAAAAAAAACTCGGATTAAAGGCAAATATATTTCTTACAAACAAAAGATAAGGCAAGCTTAATAACCACAAGAAGAAGTATGCAAATATACATATATATGTACAAGTGCGTTGAGTATGTACATTTTTTTTCTGGATTTGCATACTGAAAACATGACCACAGAAAAAATGATAGCTCATACGCCAAGGAAATTACCAGCGAGCACTTCAATAAGATTAAGGAAAGGAGAGGTAGTCCAATATTAAAGTTAGGCGGTGGTCTTTGATACTCAGGCAAAAACGCGGTTATTAGCATACAATTATATCATTATATGTTAGTCACAATGTTATTTAAATGTACAAGGGAAAGGGATAGACAGAGAGAGGAGGAAAGAAAAACTAAAAAAAGAACTAGAGTATTTGGGGTGGGGCTTCGGCCTAGTCTTGTCAATGTGGACTGTGTAGTAGTCATGTGAAGTGGGTAAGAAAAAAAATGAATACCGAACTGGACTATTTTTAGGCCCAATAGACCTGCATAGGGACCATACACTATGGGCGGATAAAACATAACCTTCTCCTCCAAAAGCCTATTTCTTAAGGTAGAGCTTACAATATTGATTTAATATAGACACTGTGCTCACCATTGATTTTTTGCCCAGCTGACAGGGACACCGACACGGTCTTGGACTGCGATAAATGGGGACGAACAACGAAGCGGGGAGGACTCGCATTGTGACCAGTAGACCTACCTTAAATGTGAGAAGAAAGAACACTACATTAAAGGTGTTTTATGAGATCCTAATAATTTTCCTATAATCAACTATCGAAATATGATAATTCATCACTCACAAGATTTTAGGAAGTAGGAACATAGGAAAAGAAGAACTAATGCAAACTTCACAGTATTCTCAGAATACAATGACGTGATTTCTCCATCCTTTAATCCATCAAGAATTTACTTGATGGAATCTTCCGTGAATATCAATAATACGAGATAATACAATCTTATTGTACTCTGAAAGTGTCTAATAATTACTCACATTCTTACTAAGATTATTTTTTTCACGAGTTCTTTTCAAGATTAATGCATTTAAAGCACAAGATCCTGCTAGGAAGGTACCTGAAATGCCACCTTGATCAAGACTACTTTTTTTTCCTTAAAAAAATTTCTCCGTAACCAGTAAAAGCCTTAAAGGACCCATTCTTCTAGTTGGACATCAAGGAGCAAAGCTCGCCAAGTATATTTTTTTTCTGTATATAATTGGTCAAAGTCGTCTTCTTGACCATCACGACCAGAAATCATTGGAATTGAGAGGAAGAAAATATAATTCTTGTAATGGTGGGCCAAGGTCCAGTTGAAGTCTTAGTATAGGCTTCTTTTTCAATCCTTTAAGTAAAGAAAGCACCGGTGTTCATCTGTGTGAATTCAGATATACTTACTTGTATCCCAATGGGAAAAGCACAAATGAGAGATCAAGTAACACGCTTAAGACTTCACCATTTTGACTTCATAGTCTGAAATAGATGAAAACTAAAGGGAGAGAAAAAGAGAGAAAAAGAAAAAACAGAACATAACAAAAATAATAATTGAATGTTTAGGACTTGGGAGGAACAAAGTTTTCAAGAGTCAAGAGTTTGAAAATATAATATTGACAATGATGATAGTTTAAAACTTTAAATGATTCACATTTCACTTTCAAGCTTGCGTTCCAACAGTACTGTAGTTCGACAAGGCTATGTTGCGTTGAAAGCATAAGATATTTGGCACAATATGAGTGCTCTTTCGTGTAGGCTGCGTTTCACGCTGGGTGCTTTCATATGCATTTTTATATTTTACTACTTTATATATGCATTTTTAAGAAAGACCTTCACTTTCAAGTTAGCATAATTAAGTAACAACAATCAAAGTAGACCCCCCAATATTCTGTTCGTATGGAATGACAACATAGGATTAGTACTTTAAATTTTTATAATAGGAAGTACGCTGTTTCTCAAAATTATAGTAAAATAAAGCAATAAAAATAGAATTATATCTTACTTTAAATTTTTATAATAGGAGGTACGCTGTTTCTCAAAATTAATAGTAAAATAATGCAATAAAATTGAATTATATCTTTTAAGCCTTCGTTTGGATATAGATTATAAATGAAAATTATTTTATTATTCTGTTTATTTTTGTTACTATTTATGGACCCTATTGCACCTTTTGATACTATTTATATGCATCACTATACTATTTCAACTAATTTTTACTTTTATCTATAATACTTTCAGTAGTAAGTTTTCAGTTTCAGCAAAATAAGCAGTATCCAAATAGATTCTAAAAGAGAAACGTTGCTGCATGTATTTGAAAGTTGAAACATACAGATAATGAGTTAGATCACTACAAATATGTTGCATTTTCTAACATGGTTTATTCTAAGTGAAACTTTGGTAACAAAGTTTTAAGGAATTTAAAATACTACTTCAACTAAATTTTAATTACTCAAATTTCACAACAAATTTACGAGAAGTTTCCTTATTTATTTTAAACTATTAACAATCTATGGTGTGGTGTCCATCGGCCTAAAAGCTATTGGCGTATAACATTTAACACTTAGGTAAGTTAGGTTGAGTATATAATGTAAGAATGATGCGTAAAATCTACCTTTTACTATAAAAAATAAATAAATAAAGGCAGATGATTAAAATAAATAATTTTTTAATTAAAAAAATAAAACTCTTGCTAATCTCTTCTTTTTTTTTTTTTGAAACCCTCTTGATAATAAAATTTAGTTGAAGTATTAATTATATTTTTATAAAATTGTAATAACATTATTTTTGGTGCCAAATAATTTAATTTATTAATTAGACATGTGGCAAAACAAGGAAAAGTATGTGGAAATGTGATGGTGACGTAATTGCCCTATGAAAATTTAATTAACATAATTTATTTATACTATTATTTAAGGGGCTTATCCAATTTAAATTCTTCATTTTTATGATTCTAAAATGCCCCTACATCTCTATATTTAAGTAGAGACAAAATTAAAGAACAATCCAGTAAAAATACAACTTTAACTCCTACTAAAACATTGCCTAAAAAATAAGGTAATTTTGTATTTTATTTTTTAATAAAGATAATTGAAGTATTTGAATTCAAATAGATAACACATACGGATAGAAATTAGACATTTGAATACATGATAAGAATAAGTAGTTTTTACGTGAGGTAGTGGGTTTTTTTTTTTTTTTTTTTTTTTAAAGTAATTTTGTACCTTGCATTTTTTGGATAAATATAATTGAAATATTTTAATTCAAATAGTTAACAAATACAGATAGAAATTAGACATTTAAATACAGGATAAGAATGAGTAGTTTTTACATGAGGTAGTGGTTTTTTTTTTTAAGAAGTAATTTTGTATTTTTTTTTATAAAAGTATTTGAATTCAAATAGATAACAAATACAAATAAGTATTAGATATTTGATACAAATTGGTGATGAGAATAATGGTTTTTTTTTTTTTTTTTTTTTATAAAAGTATTTTTTTAGAAAAAAAAAATTAAACTTTTTTTTTTTAGAAAAAAAAATTGAAAACGAAACAGCAAAATCATCTTATTAGTTCGGAATATGCAGCCAACCCACCAAAACCGACCTAACCCAACTCAACCCGCCGGTTAGATCGGTTTTTAGGGCTTGGTGGGTTGGGTTAGGTTACAAATTTTTTTTGATAATGGGTTGGGTTGGGTTTAGGTCATAAAATTTCAAACCCGTCAAACCCGACTCAACCCACCCATATATTTAATATATATAAAATATATTATATAATTAATAATTTTTTATAAATAACCAACTCTTCCTATCTTATATAAAAGCCAATTAGTTCATACAAACCCTAGTAAATTACTATTGTTGTTTAGTTATTAGTCTTGTTTGTATTTAAAGAGTTACATTAATACTAATCTTTAAATTTTTTTAATATATTTAAATTTATATTTTTTCTGCTTAATTTAATAATAATAATAATAAATGGTTTAACTCATAGGTTTTTGAAGTAAACTAAAAATAAATAAATAATTAATTAATTAAATAAAAAGACTGTCTTTCAGGTAATTAGTGTTCAGATGTCATGGTGGTCCCCTAATTGGATGAGCTCTAATTGGACATCTTTGAAAATTGTGTTGAATGGACAATTTGCTATCACAATTCATTCCTTTCTTTTTCTTTTGTTTTGGCCGGAATGGGGTTGAAAAAGTCACTAGCATGGTTGTTAAAACGGGAATGGTATCGTGAATCGATTTTAATTATTTTTCATATTATATATCGTATCGTATCGTGTATCGTAAGATAAACAAACACTTGGGTTGGGTTAGGTTACAATTTTTTTTTGATGACAGGTTGGGTTGGGTTCAGGTTATAAAATTTCAAACCCGTCAAACCCGACTTGACCCACCAATATATTTAATATATATATAAAATATTATATATTTAATAATTTTTTATAAATAACCAACTCTTCCTATCTTATATAAAAGCCAATTAGTTCATACAAACCCTAGTAAATTACTATTGTTGTTTAGTTATTAGTATTGTTTGTATTTAAAGAGTTACATTAATACTAATCTTTAAATTTTTTTAATATATTTAAATTTATATTTTTTCTGCTTAATTTAATAATAATAATAATAAATGGTTTAACTCATAGGTTTTTGAAGTAAACTAAAAATAAATAATTAAATAATTAAATAAATAAAAAGATTGTCTTTCAGGTAATTAGTGTTCAGATGTCATGGTGGTCCCCTAATTGGATGAGCTCTAATTGGACATCTTTGAAAATTGTGTTGAATGGACAATTTGCTATCACAATTTATTCCTTTCTTTTTCTTTTGTTTTGGCCGGAATGGGGTTGAAAAAGTCACTAGCATGGTTGTTAAAACGGGAATGGTATCGTGAATCGATTTTTAATTTTTCTTCGTATCATATATTGTATCATATCGTGTATCATAAGATATACAAACACTTGGGTTGGGTTAGGTTACAAATTTTTTTTGATAACGGGTTGGGTTGGGTTCAGGTCATAAAATTTCAAACCCGTTAAACCCGACTCGACCCACCCATATATTTAATATATATAAAATATATTATATAATTAATAATTTTTTTATAAATAACCAACTCTTCCTATCTTATATAAAAGCCAATTAGTTCATACAAATCCTAGTAAATTACTATTGTTGTTTAGTTATTAGTATTGTTTGTATTTAAAGAGTTACATTAATACTAATCTTTAAATTTTTTAATATATTTAAATTTATATTTTTTCTGCTTAATTTAATAATAATAATAATAATAAATGGTTTAACATATAGGTTTTTTAAGTAAAATAAAAATAAATAATTAATTAATTAATTAAATAAAAGGACTGTCTTTCAGGTAATTAGTGTTCAGATGTCATGGTAGTCCCCTATTGGATGAGCTCTAATTGGACATATTTGAAAATTGTGTTGAATGGACAATTTGCTATCACAATTCATTCCTTTCTTTTTCTTTTGCTTTGGCCGGAATGGGGTTGAAAAAGTCACTAGCATGGTTGTTAAAATGGGAATGGTATTGTGAATTGATTTTTTATTTTTTTTCGTATCATATATCGTATCGTATCGTGTATCGTAAGATATACAAACACTTAATAAAATTTATAAAAAAATTATAAATATACATATATAAAGGGTATATTCATTATAAATTTTGAATGTATTCAACTAATGACTAATTTATTCATCACTTATGTAATAATATTTAACAAACTAACTAAATAAATTAAACTAGCATGTGTTTATAACATACACATTGAAATTACTTAAATTCAAAAGTGATAATATATTACAAATGACCCAAAAATAATAATTTATTTTCATCATATTCATCAAATTGCCTAATCAATCCCATCTAAGTCAGCGCTATCATCATGTTTATAATTTTGCAAATTTATTTCTTCATTAAAATTTTCTTCATGTTTATTCGTCATTAACATTACTATCTCTTCTTGTTTTTTTTTTTTTTTTAATAATTGTTTTATAAATTTTTTTTTTGGCATTCTAGTTTCTTGGACTTATAACAATAACGATAAAAATAAAAAAAAAATTTAAAAATATTAAAGTGAAAGGTAAGTGTGTACTATGTACAATTGTAGGAGAGAGGAGGGAAAAAAATTATGAATATGTTATTTTAGTAGGCTACATTAAATAAACTAATAATTTTTTGCTAAAAACAAGTCTAACAACTTGTTAGATTCAAATAAAAGTACAAATTTTAACAAAAAATCTCATTTTAAAGCATTTGTCTATGTATCGTACGATACATAAGATTTTACGATACAATATGATTTATACGATACGCACACTGTATCGTGCGATTTATGAACACTTACAATATGTTGATACGATACGGAACTTTTTCCACACGATATGTATCGCGTATCATACGATACTGACAATTATGGTCACTAGATTGGCTTACATCTGTTTTGGTCATTCAAGTCTAATATCTATGTTTTAACTCTACTAAATTTATCATGATAAAATTCGTGAAAGTGTAATGGGCAAAGAGCCCCTCCTGCTACCATAATCCTAATTCCTAGACCCCTTATATGTCCTACTTATTCTGATTCTAGAAGCAATTAACATTAGAATGATGAATTCGGCTTTAATTTGTTGTAATTATTGTAATCTAGTCTACTTCAAATAAATTTACTTTGATGATCTGGTTAATTTCAAGATGATGCACTTCAAATCAAATTACTTCGAATTATTTTGTTTAGGAATATTTACTTCCAACCAATTTAACTTACTTCGAATCAATAACAATGGAAACAACTTAGGCTTAGGCATTGAAATTAGTCACCTTAGGAACAATTGTCAATTAGAGGTTCTCATCTTTAGTTAACTTGTGCATTCCTCGACAAGTCCTCTTAAGTGAGACATTTTTAAACCCTAGATCCTTAACACAAATCATATCAAATTGGGTATTGTACCTTAAATTTCACTTCAAGCAACCTGCGAAAATTAATAAGAGACCAAACATAATTAAAAATTTGTTTCTATTTATTCAATGAAAATTTTCCTATATTTAAAATACTTCACAAAGTAAAATCACTTTCATTGAGTTCTTTTTTCTTTTTTTTTTGACACGGCATGGGAATGCACATTTATTACATAGTAATAATATAATTATTTAATGCATAATATCATCTTCAATAAAAATATATGGGCCAATTGCAATCTATTCACCTGTGATTTGGCCGAAATTTAAATTATTTACCCGTGATTTGAAATTTGATATTTTACCTATCTGAAGTTAGTTCAGTTAGGATTTCATAACCCACTTCTGTTAAAAATTAAGCTATATATGTAATTTTACTCCCATTTTATGTCTCTCTCTTTCCAAAACATAAAAAAACATAAAAGAATAAGGTAAAACAAGATCAAAAAGTGAGGGTTTAGTAAAACTTAAGAACAAACATTAGTCTCATTTTTAATATTTCCCTTTGCTTCTTAGTAGACTTTAAATGCATAGTCACCATAGTATAATAATGGAGCCCATAAAGATCCAAACACATTATGCTCGTTTGGAAGGCTCCAAATCTGGGCAGCTGAATTTTTAACCACATTCCAAAATTACGGAAATGTGTTGGGATAGAAATGATACCCCGCAGTCCACATGAAACTCTTGAAGAAAGCCGCCTTTCAATCTCTATTTTCCCGTATGTGTTTCAATTTCAGAGTTTTTTGTTCTGTTCAATAACGTGGTCTTCACCTTCTTTTTCTTTTTCTCTCTTTCTTTTCCTTTTCTTTTCTTTTTGTTTTAGTCATAGACTCAATAGTATAGACTACAGATTTCTGCAAAATGCATCGTATAGTTTTATCTAAACAAGTGAGTACAATTCCATTCAAGTCTTATAGAATTTAGAAGGTAGCTCTTGCTCTTAATTTTTACTAAACCCTCACTTTTTGATCTTCTTTTCCCTTATTCTTTTATTTTATTTTTATTATTATTATTATTGTTTATGTTTTGGAGGAGAGAAATATAAAATAGGAGCAAAATTACATATTTAGCCCAATTTTTAACAAAAGTAGGTTACAAAATCCTAACTGAGTTAATCTCAAGTAAGTAAAGTGTCAAATTTCAAACCACGAGTGGCAACTTAAATTTTGATCAAATCACATGAGGGTAAATTGTAATTAGCCCATAAAATATTTTCAAGTCAACATTAGAACCCACCTCATTTATCAGTCAATTCAACCTATCAATGAATGCAACCGTATTGAAATTAAATGAAATGACATTGTAATAATTCGGAAGAAAACAATTTAGTTGAAACTATATTCATACTTTTTTATTATACTTGAAATTATCATGGCTATAAGAGCTAGATATGACTTCCTACAATATACAATAGTACATAGTCTTAAAACTCAATTGGTTAACACTTTTGAATTTCAAAAAATTAATAAAATAAAAAAATGACAAAGTTTAGTTACGAAATTATAAACAATACTACATATTTTAAAAATCTAATCGTTGAATTAGATATTCTTTATGCACTTAATCGCATATCAAATTTTATGTCAATCAGATATTATTTACTATATAATCTTATATTTTATGTATAATTTTAAACTACAAAAACTTGAAATTTAAATAATTTATTAATGATTGATTGGCGTCTTGGTCTGATGATAAAGAGCTGTCATCATGAGCGGACGTCATAGGTTGAAACTTTATAAAAAAAAAATTATTAATGACATAGTTATTGAACTTTAATTTTTTTAGAAATTTTACAAGTATGGAGAATATAAAAAGAAGATGTAATTCAATGGTTGATTTGTCAAAATTTACCTTCAATAAAAAGATATTGAGTAAAATTGTCATATAAGACTACAACTAATTTTGTAACTAAACTTTGTTAAAAAAAATACAGTGTCATTTTTAATTTTCCAAATAAGTTTTGTATACTAATTTTGTTAGCTTTATTCAAATATAGTTTTAAATATAAGAGAAATGATAAATTCACAATATTTTCACAATAAATCTTAAGTGATAAGTTACTATTGATTGTTATGGTTGGGGTAAAAAAATAATTTTAATAGTAAGATCAAATTTAAACCAATAATAACTAATTATTTATAATTTGTTGTGAAAATATTATAAAAATGTTGTGAACGTAACAATTCTTTCCGGAAGAATAGAAGGGGGACTAAACGTTCAAACTAGTCTAAATGAATCAAAACAACTTCAAAAAAAAAAAAAAAAACAACTTCAACGTTCAAACTAATAAGGACTTGCCGAATAGGAAGGAGTCGAACGGAGAAGGATCCTCACAAGTCACAGACCACATAGTAAAAGAAATTGAAATCATACGTGGCGCTAAACCCCAATAACACGGACTTCAGATGCTCTCTCTCTCTCTCTTTCCCTTCACGGTCGTAGTCTCATTTTTTCACTCTTGTTTTTTTTAGGATGATTTGATTCATTTCGGACTCTTTAAATCCGAAATCTCAAAATTTCCCAACTGTTCAAACGCGTCAGCATGAAAGAGCTTCGAAATGTCCAATAATTGATACCACTCCTTTATATACCAGAATTCCCTCTTCTCTCTAACTCATTCTTAAACCCTACCATCTATCTCTAACAGTTAACGATCCCCAACAAAGTTTTCTGTAACATCCTTAATAATTAACCTTAAAACCAACTACAGTTACAAGGTGGTCAGAAGAGCTACAGGACATGGTTGTCGCAACCATGGCCTGGCTCTCTGGAGCAACCAAGAACCTCCATTATCGCCAACTCTTCGCTCCCCGCCACCACCAAAAATCAACCTCGTCTTCCACCCTCGGAATCCTCACATTCGACGTCGCTAAGACTATGTCTCGCCTTGTCTCTCTCTACAAATCTCTCTCCGATGATCAACTCTTAAAGCTCCGAAAAGAGATCATGAGGTCTAAAGGTGTCGCCTACTTGAACTCCAAAGACGAAGGCTTTCTTCTCAACCTCGCTTACTCCGAGCGACTCGAGGATCTCAATCAAGTTGCCATCACCGTCGCTCGGTTCGGCCAGAAATGTTCCGATTTGGGACTCAACCGCTTCGACCTCATTTACTCCGACTTAAAACTCGGGGTCATCGACCTGGGAAAACTCGAATACAACACGAAACACGTCCTTAAAATCATCGAAAGAATGGAGAAATCCATATCCGCCACTGCCAATCTACACGCAGCGTTGGAATCTTTAGCCGAATTGGAAGCATCGGAGCGAAAAATAGAGCGGTGGAAAAACACTATCGGTCCCAAACAGATTTCGAACTTGGAATACATAAAGCAGAAAATCCTGGTTCAGAGAAAACAAGTGCAACACTACAGAGAAACCTCGCTGTGGTATAAAGGCTTCGACAAAAGCGTCGGACACATGGCTCGAATCGTTTGCGTCGTCTACGCTCGAATCTGCTCCGTTTTCGAACCCTACATTTCGGATCTACCATTTTTCTCCAACAAAAGCAACCTACGCCTTGTTTCAAATCATAACAAAAGGCAAAACTTTTGGATTCGCCAAGACAATGAAAACGAATATGAAGACCCAGACAAGAATGAAAAGCCGAATTCGAAATCGGGTCCAGTGCCGAATAACAATAAAAGGTTTAAAGCCAGGTTCTTGAGTCACGAACTGAACCCATCTTCACAGGACCGTGAAATCGAGTCCACGACGATCCAAAGAAACCGCGAAGCAACGATGACGAATTACAACCATCACGTGTTCGCGTTGGCGCCACCGCACACGGTGGGTGGTTCGGGGCTATCGCTGCGGTACGCGAATGTGATAATATGTGCGGAGCAGTGTTTGTACGCGCCGGCGACGATAGGAGGGGAAGCGCGTGAGGCATTGTACGAGATGTTACCAGCGAGGCTGAAGGGGACAGTGAGAGCGAAGCTGAAGAGCAATCGGTTGAAAAGGGACGATGAGGATTGCGATGGACACTCGCTCGCAGAAGGATGGAGGGACGCGTTGGAAGAGATCGTGGGGTGGCTGGTGCCTTTGGCTCATGACACGATGACGTGGCAGGCGGAGAGGAACATGGAGAGGCAGAAGTTCGATTCGAAGCCGAGAGTGTTGTTGTTGCAGACACTGCATTACTCAGATTTGGAGAAGACGGAGGCCGCCATTGTTGAGGTTTTGGTGGGGTTGAGTTGTATATATAGGTTCGAGAATCGATGCTTGCCTGGTAGTTCTGCTACTGTTCAGTATATATGAACATCGCTGTTCCTTTTACATTACGATCAATTATTATTTTTTTTTTAAATTTAATTGATTTTCGATATTCTTTAAATTCTTTTAGATTGAGTGTGGAAAGAAATAAAAAGGAGAGGTGTGTGTTTGTTTTTGTTTTTTTTTTGTTTTAAGAAAGAATAGAAAATAAGAAATGCTTGGATTATGTTTATGTTGATTGTTTCAAGAATATTTCGAGGATTGAACCTGAAGGAGTTAGGTAAAATATATATATATATATATGTTACCTTTCCTTCATTTGTTTTGGGTAAAATTTTTAAATTGCTTTCATATATGTTTATTGTCCGAAATGATTGATCACAGTCAGCTGATTAAATAGTGAGAAATGAGAAAATTTAATTAATAGGATCCACCATTCATGTGGGAGAAAAGAGTACGTATTTATGGTACTTTAGAAGTGCATAATAATTTTCATGGGTGTTAAGGATGTGTTGATTGGATTTATTCTCAATGGGTTTTGTTTTGTGTGATATATCTCGCCAATGTTTTTTATTGTGTTTTTTTTAATCCAAAGCATTGATATTTTACTAGTTTATATTAGTATGGGTTTTACTAATATATACCCTTAGGGCATAAATTAGTAAAATCATTTTAAGAAAATTTTTATAGAAAAATGAAAAAATAACTAACTTTCCTAACAACTTTTTTAATTTTTCATAAAACATTTTCTAAAATTAATGATTCATGTATGCTTAAAATGTATATATTAACCGAATAATATTAGTATATATGTTAAGAAAAATGAAGAAATCAACTTCCTCTTTCTTATCAAATGATTTTTGTCTTTTAAGAGTTGACAATTGGATTATTTCCTCTACCGCTCCAATACTGATTTTCTCACAACTCATTGTAAAAAATCTCATTAGCATTTTCGTTTCCTTTGATAACACATCCGCTCCAATACTGGTTGTTTTGTTATTTTTGTTATTCCATGCATGCTAATGTTAATTTTCTAATCACACAAACACTTGGGACTTTTTTTTTGTTTTGAGAAACTAAACACTTGGGACTTAAATTGTTCAATTGGCTTAAAACCGGAATTAGCCATAACCAATTTGGGGTCTAAAATATCTAGAGTTTTAGTGCAATCAACTCTTTCAAAGACCATAAATGGCAATCCTTGAACCGGCCCATCAGCTTTCAATTGACTGGCCCAGAGAGCAAACTTTGATGGATGGAAACTAAGGCCTGTTTTGCTTTAGTGAGTAGGAGTAGACCAGTTTAATCATGTCTAAAACTAGTGTCTACAACCAAATCGAGTAGAGCCTGACAGAGAAGAGCAGTGTGGAAGAAAGAGCCGAAAAAGACAATCTGCTGCAACTAGATCCCTTGCATAGTGAAGTTCTCCAAGAAGATAGAACTCAAAACTGAAAAAGGTCAAGCTCAGTTATTGCCCGCTCCACTACATACTGCAATTATTCCCAAACAACAAAAACTAATCGTCACACATGAAAACGAAAATGAGATGTCTTCAGCTCGTGAGTCGTGATACGTGCCCTCCTCCCAAATAGAACCAAAATAAACTCTTATTGGTTTGGACTTTACTACGTGGCTCGTTAATTACATACCAGCCACTAGCCAGAAAAAAGATGGAATAAGAATTTCACAGAAGAAGTTGTTGGTAGTATAGTTTGGAAAATTGTCCAAATTGATTAACAAAGTTATAAAGCAATATCAATAATATATTAATATCTAATATATCAATAAAATAAGATATGCTCAAATTAACTTATAAGTAAAATAGATAAGTTTAAAAGCGTATAAAATTAAGGATTAAGTAAAATTTATTGTCGAGGCACGTAACTAAATCTGCTGTCTTTAAGAAGTGATTTCGCCTCCACTGGAATGAATCTGTCAATGCAAATGGCTCAGACAGTCGCTCTCCAGGATACAACCGCAACTCTGTTAATGTGCATTCACAAACGGAGTTTTGAACTCGTCACAAATGCCCAAGAGAAAATTTTCAGCAAAAAAAAAAAAGTGGTTAGAGTATCAAAAGTAATATATGTTTTTTTTGTTTTTAACTAATATCATATATGAAGAATTTGATAGTCTTATAGCTCTAAAAAGGAAGTAGCTAGAGATGATTAAAGTGAAAAGGGAAAGGCAAAAACAAAGGAATTTTCTTTGCCATTGATGTCACAAGCCACTATGTATTTTCTACAAATGTTTTTGGGAAGGTGCGGCTGACTATTTTATAAGGAAATATGAGAAGATTGAGGGTTTTGTTTGCTGCCAAAAATTCCTACACCAGCTAAGGAAAATTCTAGAGCATGGGTTTGGGCTTTACAACAAAATATCATGGGCTTAAATTTTAAAACATACCCAACTGAAGTTTCTCGACTTTGGATTTTTCTTTTTTACATTTTTCATTGTTGTGGTTTTGGCAACAGATACAATAACCACTTCGAAGGAAGGATGGAGATTGGAGAACCTCCCTTTTATTTTTACAAGTCACAATTTATTCATTAAGATTTTGATTTATGTAACAAATAATCTTGTATGATTATTTATGTTTAATGAGTCCATAAAAACCATTAAGGTCGTCTATCTTAATGAGCGATCATTGCGTCATTAGTGGGCCATCAAAGATGAGTCCAAATTTTCTATCTCATCAATTGTGCTCCACTTCATGCTCCACCAATAAAACTTAGACAACTGGTCTCTCTCATTAAATGAGATAACTCTGACTTTAACACTCACGTTACTAACGTTAACATTAAAATCCCTTTCTTTTCTTTTTTTTTTTCTTTTTCTTTTTCTTCTGCAGCTTTTGTTATTCTCTCTGTTTCCGGCTTTTGGTTTCTTTTTCTTCCTCTTCTCCATGTGGTTGATGTTAACAAGGAGTCCAATGAGTTTTGTTTGAGATTCTTAGCTGGTTTCTCAATGGGTTTTGCTTATTTCTCAATTTTGAGATTTGGATTATGAAAAAAAATTTCTTCGAAGGTTCTTAATTTTTGTGTTACTTTTTCAGTTTGAGGTTCCAAGTTCCAAACTTTAATGGCTCCAAGATTGGACTTTTCTAACTGGTGGGAAAAAGATACTTGCAAAGGAAACCCTGTGGTAGTCACAATGGATAACCCAAATTTCTTAGTTGTGGAGATTGATGGTCCAGACTCTGCCTTCAGGCTTGTAGAGAAAAGTAGAGGCAAGAATGCAAAGCAAGTAACATGGGTTTTGCTTCTCAATAGACAAAACTTACTGGACTCCTTGTTAACGTCAACCACATGGAGAAGAGGAAAAAAAAGAAACCAAAAGCTGCAAACAGAGAGAAGAACAAAAGCTGTAGAAGAAAAAAAAAAAAGAAGGAAAAAGAAAGGGACTTTAACGTTAACGTTAGTAACATGAGTGTTAAAGTCAGAGTTATCTTATTTAATGAAAGAGGTTAGTTGTCCAAGTTTTATTGGTGGAGTATAAAGTGGAGCACAATTAATGAGACGGAAGATTTGGACTCATCAAAGATAAATGAATAACCGCCCAACACATTCAATAACGACAATCAAAGGTCTTAAATTCTCTCATCAAGACAAAGAACGTTACAATTAAGGTAATAATCACCCTCATTTATGTCCAACAGCTACCTAAGTCATCTATAAAAGGGACAATTTGTCTCATTAGCTAAAGTATGTCAAAAACTACTACAAAACACTATCTATATATGAAATATATGGACTGATACTAACTTAAGCATTAAAGGCTCCCCCACCCGACACAACCCAGTGATCTCTTCAATCTATCTCTCTTTTATCTTGCAGGTCCTACAAGATCGTCTAATGCTCTAGATTGGACAAGTGACCCAACTGATGATTTTGGCATCATCAATGTTGATTATAAATTAAATCAAATAAATATTTTTCTAATTAAATTCTAGTCTACAATAACTTTAAAAAATAATGCTTATTAATCAGATCTTATTTATGTGATAATTTTTTAAAATTATATTAAAAGTAATATATAACCACAAGAGGTGTAATTTTTAAAATTAGAAAGGAGTTTCTAACATTTTCTCAAAAAGTTAGTGTGTATATATATATATACACACACACTTACTGCCATGACCAAAGCCGTCATGCCTGATTGCTTAACAGCAAAAAGCAAAGCCACCAGTGGGCCTTTAGAGTAAGCTCTTGTGCAATACTATATGCCTATTTTGATTTGTTTTGTAAAGCAATACTATTTTGATTGATTCTCAAAAAAAAAAAAAAAAAAAAAAATCTATTTTGATTAATTACAAGAAAAGCCAGCTCACATAAAACATTGATCAATATATGATTTGAATTTTTTTTTTTCAATTTAAAAATGATCAAAATTTGGGTGGAGAAAAGAGAAGCTTAAACCCAACCAAAGTTCCGAGATGCATCGATTTTGTTTGTAACCAAACCATTTTTTTTATCTAAAAAAAGGTGATGGGTCCGTCTAAACCCACATTCCAAAACTAACGTCTGCCTCACCCAAGAGCGAAGAGCCCACGTAAATACCAGCGTTCCTATTTGAGTGGCCGTTAGGAAATTCGTAATCGCAAGCCAAAATCCACAGTATTTCAATTTCCATTTTACCTCTCACTTTCTCCAAACTCCCTCTATATATAAAGTCCCTCTCACCCTCAAAACTTCTACAGTGAAAACTAGAAAACAGTGAAAACTCAGTTCCATTTCGTCTTCTACCTCTCTACCCTCCAACGTACGTACCTACTTGACCACAACCGTAGGGGACCTTCAATGGCTGCTGCTTCAGTTCCAACTGTAGGAGCTGTTAACAGAGCACCGGTACTACTATGTTTTTCCCGCCCTTTTTTTACTACTATATAGTATTACTCAATTTCCTTATTTTTATCTTTGTTTTCACCGAATAAATTTATTGTGTTTGCTCTCTTTTTGGTGAGCTTTTTCTTTGTTTTCATCGAGAATTTTCAACCATGCACTTCTGGATATTTGCTTCAGAGTTTTAAGTTTTAACTTCACCTCTGTTCTCAATTCATTATACTTTATCAAAATTAGTTAATGGAATCAATGATTTCATTTGGACCTTTTACTTTATTGGGTGTAAATAAAGGTGTATGTTCTTTGCAGCTGAAATTGAACGGCTCTGGGGCTGGAGCTTTGGTTCCAAGCTCGACATTCTGGGGCAACCGCTTAAAGAAAGTGAGCCCCAAGATCACCAACCAGAGAATATCTTCTGGGAGTTTCAAGGCTGTTGCGGAGTACGATGAGCAAAAGCAGACATCCAAGGACAAATGGGGAGGACTTGCCTTTGACACTTCGGACGACCAGCAGGACATCACTCGAGGAAAGGGAATGGTGGACACTGTTTTTCAAGCTGCCATGGGTTCTGGGACTCACTATGCTGTCATGAGCTCCTATGATTATATCAGTGCTGGTCTTCGCCAGTAAGTACTTACGATGTTGATAAGTGGTATTTCAAATCATTGCTCAGATGGGTCTTCAATTTTTATTTGTGTTAGATTAAATGATTAAATTCACAGTTTCTTAAAGGTTTAAGATTTTGGGAGAGTTGGTAATTTATCAAGTTGTGATAACTAGTACCTCGATCAACAAAGTTGGAGACTGATTTTGGGTCAGATGGGTTTGTGTGTTTTGATTCTCTGAGTTTGGTTGGATTTAGATTTAGTAATAGAACACTGTTGAACTTTTTTCCAGATTCAAACTTGACAACAACATGGATGGATTTTACATTGCACCCGCATTCATGGACAAGTTGGTTGTACACATCACCAAGAACTTCTTGAACTTGCCAAACATTAAGGTTGGTAATAGAATGCTTTAAAGTACAAGTAATTTGTTAGTTGTTACACATTTATGATAATTTTTTAGAATTTTGGATGATTGGTGAATAATTGTGATAGGTTCCTCTCATCTTGGGTATCTGGGGAGGCAAAGGTCAGGGAAAATCATTCCAATGTGAGCTTGTCTTTGCAAAAATGGGAATCAAGTGAGTCAATTTTTTTTTTCCCGCATTTCATCTTCTGTTAATGTAGTAAGTCTTCCAGATAGAAATTTTGAAATGTTATATATAAATATTGGGAAGATTCTGGCCTACTTTGGAAAAGTGTTGAACATTCAAATTTTTGTTCAGCCCCATCGTGATGAGTGCTGGAGAATTGGAAAGTGGGAATGCTGGAGAGCCTGCAAAATTGATTAGGCAAAGGTATCGTGAAGCAGCAGACATTATCAGCAAGGGAAAAATGTGCTGCCTATTCATCAATGACCTTGATGCTGGAGCGGGTAGGATGGGTGGAACTACCCAATACACTGTCAACAATCAGATGGTGAATGCCACTCTTATGAACATTGCTGATAACCCAACCAGTGTCCAGCTTCCCGGTATGTACAACAAGGTGGAAAATCCACGCGTTCCCGTCATAGTCACTGGTAATGACTTCTCCACATTGTATGCCCCTCTCATCCGTGATGGTCGTATGGAAAAGTTCTACTGGGCACCTACACGGGAAGACTGCATTGGTGTCTGCACGGGCATTTTTCGGACAGATGGTGTGCCTAAGGAGGGCATAGTGAAACTTGTTGACACCTTCCCTGGACAGTCCATTGGTAAATATATGAATTGATTAATAAATTAATTGTGTCTCATGCGCATAGCTTTAAGCCTTTAATTATTTGTATATAGATAAATGAAAAGGCAGAAGTCATGTTGATCATATATTAAATTTTAGATACAACAACTGGTTTATCATGATTCATGAGTGAATATTAAAGATTTGACAAATAGTATTCATATGAAATGCTGACTGGGATAGAAAAGGAACATATGCTTTGCTGAAATCCTTTTAGGTGAAGGTTTTATCAAAGAACATGACATAGATGGTTGAATTAATACTTTATAATATTATTTTTTGGCCTTGGACTGTCTCTAGTTACATAGTAAGAGATCCTAGTTAAAATTGACATGGTAGACAAGACCTGAACAGTATTCAATTTGACCATATCATATGGAAACTGGACCTTTTTGTTTTTTGTTTTAATCTGTTGGGTGGTTGTGATCATATGCTATTGAATTTGAGACCTGAGATATAAAAAATGAACCCAAATGAAGTGATTAATATCATTGAGTTTGTATGCAGATTTCTTTGGTGCTCTCAGGGCAAGGATCTATGATGATGAAGTGAGGAAATGGATATCTGGCGTGGGTGTAGAGAATGTAGGTAAACAGCTCGTGAACTCAAAGGAGGGGCCTCCAACCTTTGATCAACCAGAAATTACACTTGAGAAGCTCCTTGAGTATGGAAACGTGCTTGTTCAAGAGCAGGAGAATGTAAAGAGAGTTCAATTGGCTGAGAAGTACTTGAATGAGGCAGCTCTTGGAGATGCAAATGAAGATGCTATCAAGAATGGAAACTTCTATGGTTAGATTCTTAATCCTAAAGGCCTTGATGGAAAGTTTGCATCTGGCTTTAGGATTATATAGGATGGAACAAAGGTTAGAGAAGAGATTATTTAAGATTTTAATAATTGTTTGGATGCAGGCAAAGCAGTCCAACAATTTAAGCTTCCTGTTCGGGAAGGCTGCACTGATCCATCTGCTGCAAACTTTGATCCAACAGCTAGGAGTGATGATGGGTCCTGCCTGTATCAATTTTAAGTCTGTTCCAGGCATTTGAGTATAAATTGCAAAGGGAAAATAACCTCCGAGAATAGGTGTACCAACTCTATTCAACAAAAATTGTTAAAGAAAAAAAAAAAAAAAAAACCCTCTATTTAACAAAAATACTGTGTTGTAATTGTATAGAAGTGAAAATAAGTTTCCTTTTTAATTCTCTTTTCGTTGTTTCCCTCTCAAAGAGTTCTTTGTTTCTAATAACAATTCAAGGTTGTCAAAGCGACTTTTGTTGCTAATGCAACTTGTATATTGGATCTTTTAGTTACATGCTGCAGGTTAGGTGCGAAGAAAGGCATCTATAGAGAGCTGCCATACTATACAGAACATGATATCACCTTATCACTCATGTAATATCCACTTATTATCCTTTGAGCTGCCATACTTCATACTCAACCTCATCCATACTACCCCAATTGCATATTTTGCTCAAGCCCTTGGTACCCTTGTATGGAATTAACACTCTAGTATTTGTACAGCATTTTCGGCCTATAAAATTTACTGTTCTAACCTTTTCAATTCTATATGGACATTGATTCTTACACACTCTTTATTGTACATTGTCTGTATACATCACTCATTTTACATTTTAAATATAGATATCAATAAAATATATAGACATTGTGCATGAAATGAAGGACGTTTTATGTACAAAGTGTAAATGAAGAATAAGAGAGCAATTACCAATTCTAAATCTAGAAAATCATGGACTTGATTTGGAAATCACAATATCTACCTAAAATATTTAATGAAAATGTGCGGGTAAAATTGTATCCTAACAAGACATGTCATCTTCTCTCACTCTACACATTTGTTCTAAGAATTGTTCCATGTGTACTTCTCAAGAGTCTCCAATTCATTTATTAAGAAAATCTTTAGACCAAACTAGTATGGCACCAATTTAGCCTTCTAAATCAAAAAGGGAAGTTCTGACAGCATGAGTAATCTTACAGAAAGACTAGCCGGGCAAATAGCCAGGCTAGAACAATTTAAATATTCTTATTCTTATATTTTAAACGGAGTAAGATTGGATTTCGAAAATGATCTTGAAAAATAAAAAATTTATGTCAATATAACACCAAATTTAGAAAGAACCAAAAGAATTATGATGTTTGAAAAAACAAAGGGTTTGCTCCTTCGTGATATTTTTGACAACTGTTGAGGGCCATTTGTGGAAGCCTAGTGGAAAGAAAGGCCCAATGATGAAGGCCACAAGGAATTGACTGTGTAAATAGTAAAAAAGACAATTAGGCCCAAGCGGTAGGAATAATGGGCCACTAGCCCAACAATGTATACATGGGCCTTGAAAAGGCAAACGGGCTCAAAGAAGCCAGGAAAGAAAGAAATAGCATCCCATGGGCAGAGTATGAGTTAGAAAAGAGAGAAAGGGTCGCTGTAGGCCCAAGGTAGTGTAAACTAAGAGAGTAAGGGATTTATGGCAGGCTCATAAAACCCAAAGATAAGGATAAGGTTATTGGGCCGGGGAAGCCCAATGAAGTTAGTAACAAAGTCCATGGGAGTGTGGAATTAGCAAACAGGCCGAGGAAGCCCAAAAGAATTAGCAAACGGGCCGTGGATGCCCAAAAGAAGAAAACAAAGGGACATAGGAGCCCATGAGTAAAAAGAAACAAAACAGTGCCTATGATAGGCCACTGAGAAAAGGAATAAAACGGCCGGCCCAAAAAGGGGCCCAGCAGGATTGAGTCATTACGGCAGGAATTACAAGCCAACGCGGCAGGCAGCAAAGAAAACCAAAGGTGGGCCAAAGAAATATAAAGCCCATCATCATACGAAGCCCAGCTTCTGATTGGAGCGAAGGACCAAAAGAAAGCCCGCATGAAAGGCCAGGAAACGCTGACGGAGAGTTTCCAGGTTACGGCAGACACATGAGCAGCAGGCAGACTCTTGGACAAATTTGAAAGGGAAGCACGGGCAAGGCCGAGGTGCCACCAGCCTGTACCCAGCCAATATAGGACATGGTGGGGCCATGGGCCAGAGGTAAGAGGTAAATGGGGGTGTGGTTTGGTGATGGGGAGAGGGGAAAAGATCTATTTTCAGCCCCTGCTCAAGCCTCTTTTAGGAGGTACGTCCTGCTGAGATGATAGACCACCCAAAAGAGGCAATTTGAGAGGGAACCGTTGAGTACATGCTCTGAGTGTGAGGAGAGAGGGGATTAACATCGTGGCAGGAAAGGCCGCGACGCATAGAGGGACAAAAACGAGTCCGCCTCTGTCTGACAAGGGTTGTGTGTCGCACAGTATGGTCGGCAGGTACACCCAGACCAGACAAAGGTGGTTAAGGGGCAAGACGGTAAAACACTAGCCACGACAGGCACTATAAAGAGGCCCTTGCCGTGCCCTGTAGAAGGGGTCGAAAAACAGAGGATATATCTCACAACGCGAAAAGAAAAACAGAGCAAAAGGAAAAAGAAAAAAAGATAAGAACGAAAACAGAGAGAAAAGAAAAGAAAACTAAGAAAGAAAGAAGAGAGTTAGTTCAAAGAGCATGCACCAATAGATCGGCTTCCCTCTCTCCCCCTTCAAAACCTTACATTTCTCCAAAAAATGCAAACAAGAACTTTCCCATGGAGACAATAACCATTCAGGGCCGACTCCCTCAAAGCCACTAATTCCCATGACAGGATTCTTCCTGGGGGATTATTTGCATTGAGAAGAGGCGTTCTCCCCTCTTTGGTTTTGTTGCGGCAGACAAAACTTATAACTTAATTTTTTGCCTATTCAAATTAATCAATATTATGCTCTTTATTTTCCTTAGTAATTGATATCATTATGACTGTAATCCTGTTTTACTAACCGGAAATACATAGCACTCTGTTTTAGTCATTATTATATCTGCCTGCCATAACTTGTCTGCAACAGTCTAGCCTGTCATAGCTTGCTTGCTACGATTCTGCTTGCCGTAAACTTGCTCCTAGCAGGCGTGGCAAAAGTTTGTGCACAAACCGGCCCAAGTTGAGTTACAATTGGACCGGCCCCAGCTTCCTTACTCAGAAACACTAGGGCCCATCATTGCAGGAGGCAACCCAGCCCATTACCGCAGGAGGCAGCCCAATCCTACCAGAAAAGGCCCCCACAACAACATACAACAAAAAATTTAAAATTATTGACTAAAGGAATAGCAAAATCCTGCTCTGATATCACAAATATATCAATCTTTGAGATGGTATACCAAAGTTAAAAGTCGTTATTAATAACGAAGAATGGTATATTGTCTATTGAAGATATAGAATGGGGAAACACTAATCAAGTGATTTTCAAGTTTTATCATCAGATAAATGGTAGCAATTCCCTGCTATGATCATACTCTCTTATTTAGCCAATAATATAAGATGGGCAAAATATTACACCTTCTGGATAACAAGTTCAGTAGAGAAATGATATGTCTACAACATTTTTACAATAAATCTTAAGCGGCAGGTTGTTACTTTTTTTTTTTTTTGATAGGTTGTTACTGATTGTTATTGTTGAGGCAAAAAAAGTAATCTTAGTGTTAGGTTCAAATTTGAACCTATAACAACTAATCATCTATGATTTGTTGTAAAAATATTGTAGACGTAGCACCTCTCAGTTCAGTAAGATGAAGAGAGACAAATTCTTCCAACCATATCAAATAAGGTTCTTAAATCCCACAGATTAAGAAGATTTTACTGAAGACAAATTAATTCATTTGTCCAATGGAGTAAGAGAATTAAAGGGACAACCAACTTTTGAAAAATTCATTGTGACTGATGGTAGAAAGCAAACAAAGTTTCTCTTCAAATTAGTTTGGAAAGAAACTCTTCAAACTTCTTATCTATTTTTATATTGAGTGTGAATTTTAAAAATTTAACTGTTGGATTGCATATTCTTATTATATTCTTCATGCTTGCAACATTTTAAGAAAATCAAAGATCAATTATTATGTTTTTAAACAAGAGTAAAAATTTCAAGCTGTTGTGATCTAAAATTGTATATAACAAATAAGTTTATTGATCAAATAGCAAATAACTTCCGATTTGAATGAAACTTGATATACAAGTTAAGAACATAAGAAATATGAAATTTAATAGTTGGATTTTCAACATTCACACCTAAAAAAAAAAAAAAAAATGTAAGAAGTTTGAAAAATTTCTCTTCAAACTAATTTGGAGAAAAATTGTTCATAGAATGCTATTTGTTATGTTATTATCAATTGGTACATGCCAACAAAAGATCAAGTTATAGGTAGAAAATTTGCTAGAAAACGTAGTTTTGAAAATAAATCTTAATGTGCTATATGATATATTCCTTCTGGTAGACGATATCAAAGTATCACGTTAACTAGATGAAAACCAATGTTCTACCGCTGGTATCTCTTCACAAAAAATGAATGACGTAGTAACCTCATTAACCATATGAATGAATAAGGTAAGTATACCAAAAGCATTGAGGACCCCTTCAAAACAGTAAAATGTCAATTATGCGTGGTGGATACTCTTGTAATCAACAAGATATTGTCATATTCCTTGTTTTCTTCCTAGCTTTGTTCAAAGCTAGTGTGCCAAAATTGTACTTAGTCTTTGAGTTGCTTGCTAAATTCCATTATGCGGGCGTTTGGATAAGAATGAAAAATTAAAATTATTTCACTATTCAACTTATTTTTGCTATTATTTATAGGTCCTATTGCATTTTTTGGTACTATTTAGAACATCACCATCAGATGTGCCAAATACCAAATATTTGGCATTTGACACACCAAACACCAAAAACAAAACATCATGAAGTGTGTTAAATGTGTCAAAATTTTGGGACATGCTATAATACCGTCTCAACTTTGGCACGGTATAGAACAAAATGGCATATGGTTTTATTATTTTTTATTCTCTTTTCTCTCTCCTCTCTCATCACTTTTTTCCTTTTTTTTTCCTCTGCTCTCTCATTCTTCCTCAAACATTCAAACTGGACCTATCAACCCATCTCTCTCTCTCTTTTCTTTTTTTTTTCATTGTTGCTTTTCTCTCTTCTGTTCAACCTTGCAGGCACCACCTGATGTCGATCAATGTTGCTGTGGTTTTTTTTTTTTTGGCAGTGATTTGATGGGTGGGTTCGATAGTGAGTGTGTTTAGATGGTGATGCACAGATCGATTGGGTTTTGGGTGCAAATTCGGTGGTGGGTGGGTGGGTCAGCAGTGGGTGGGTGCGAATTTGGTTGTGTTTTTTGTTTTTGTTTTTCTGTGGTGGTTCTAGTGTGAGACAGTGGTGGGGTGGGATGTGGGTGGGTGGGTTAGCAGCGACAGTGGGTGGGTCGGCCTCGCTGTGGAGTTTAGCTCTTTTCTCTAATTTCTCTCTGTATATTGGCAGCTAATGGAGTTTTTTTGGTGGTGGCGGGTTGTACCTATGAGTGGTGGTGGCGAGCTATGCTCTGTATGGTGGTGGGTTTGTCACTGGTTGTGTTTGTGTATGTAGGGGGTTTTTATTTTGTATTTTTTATATTTATGGTTTTTTTTAATGTTATTTTAATATTGGTATATATTATTTTAATGTATAGAATTGAAGAATGGAAGATGTGATAAACGGTGAATTGTAAAATGGGGTGTTAAAATAATAAAGTAGGTTTTTGGTGTGTCAAAATGGTATTTTTTTTAAATAGTTGATGGTGATGCTCTTATGGGCTCTACTGTATTATTTCAACTAACTTTTACCTTTATTTACAATACTTTCAGTAATAATTTTTTAGTTTCAACAAAATAAGCGATATTCCAATACACCCTATAACTATTTTTAAATAATTGTACTACAACTACAAGGACACGTAGTCCCTAGGATATATATTCGGATTTGAAACTTGCATCTCCTTTTCTATAATAGGGATGCTACTCTTTGTAAATGGGCTACAATGTGATCACCAAGCCCAAATTAAGTGGGGTCTGGGTTTATATTCAAGTAAGCTTAGAAATCTGGCGATAATGGCAAAGCCAACCGGGGAGCTTTCCTTATTGGGTTAAACACATGGCCCAGGCTCATACTTCAAAGAATCTCGAATTAATTCCCAAAATCCAAAAGCAAATTATCGCTTTCGTAATTGGGCCTAGCTTAGACTGTGTTGGCCTGCCTTTCCGAGAGGTCAACAAATGCCCTGATACTATTGGGAAAAGAGTGCAACACTGTTTTGCTCAAAAAAAAAAAAAAAAAAAAAAAAGCGGAACACTTTGTAGTCTATATTGAACACCCCAATGCAGCTATTTTGGTTTGTAGTTTTCTTAAGATAACTCCAATCTGTATTATTCATATAAGAAAAAAAGACTCAAATCTGTATTATAATCGTACTGTTATGTCTTTGACTGGTTGATTTTGTTAGATGAAGCATTATTAAGTATTAACTACCAAAAGAAGAAAATAAAAGTACTATTTTAAAGTGCATTAGACACGCATCTGACTACACTATATATCCTCCATCTTATTATAAATCAGTATAATAATGGACCAGACGACCATAGGCATATTTTAAATACTAAACATTATCGATAATAGCCAAATCCAGCTTGCAGTTTTAAAGAAAACCGCCTGGAGAATTTAACCATGTCAGAAACAACCAACCAATGTTTGTTACGAAACTGCGCCAGTGCTTTGCTGCGGTCCATCCCTCACTTCATCTAAAATAATACTACTTTATAATATTCGTATTATTGTTTATACTTTTTTTTTCTCCCCATCTGTACAAAAATTTTAGTACAACAAACTAAACCACAACTTTTGCAACAATTATTTGTACAGCAGACAATAAGTGACATAAAAAAAAAAATTAAAAAAAAAAGTTTATACGATAGTTATAGATAGGCAGTTAATCATAGTCTGTCACACAGAATAATTATAACAAAAATTACTTCACTCTGTGTCATCCTAATCTAAGCTTCTTCTATACCTCTATGCTATGGTATAAGAATTGATTTGTACTACCTTGTAAACTATTGCAAGTAAATGTGATGAGCCAAAGAGAGAATCCATGAGCCAAAAACAATTATGGAGTCTCACTTATTACCAACCACTAATGGTAATTATTTATGGGGTCGTAGGTGGGTAGATTTACTTTTTAAAGGTCAGCAACGGATCAAACATACCTTTAGATCAAGCCGGCGGCGAAGAAAAAAACTTTAGGATAAAGATATGAAGGAAAGAAACTAATAATAAGAGAGGCACACATTCCACATGGTAGCTATGTTCTAAATAAAAGTCATACAAGCTACTGTCTCTCTCATCATAGCGTGGCGCGTGACACATATAGTTCCGACTAAATCTGCTTCATACCCAAGATTTAAATATTTTTCCTGTACAAGTTGATATAAATCATGATTGAACTAGTAAACTAGATTGTGTTGATGATATAGCCCGAACTTTGGTTGCCTAGTCAATTTGCATTCCTTTTCCGTCAATATAGAATTATAAAGTGGGTAAGTGGGTTTGAAGTTTTATTCCCTTTTCTTCAATCACCTTTCGTGTTTCAAAGCTTAAGACCTTAAAATAATGAACTGGCTGTTACTGCAGACTAGAGTACTCCTTGATGCTGAAATTAAAATTAAGATTCCTCTACACCTGATAACGATAACATTATGTTTGTAATTATGTAGCTTATTTGGTGTTCCACATAATGAAATAAACAACCAAAAGAAGACCAACTTGGGTGTTGTTTGATGGTGTTATATCCTATTCACTAGTGAAGGATTGCTTTGCGATGCATTATGTTTGTAGAGAAGCTTTAATCATTATAGCAAGGTTGGAGTGGGCAACAATAACATGATTGATGTAATTGTATTGGGCCACATTAGCATTTTTATATTCATGCATGCTCTATTATAATGTGCTTGTTCAAAGACATGAATTCCTTGAAAAGCATAAGACTAAACAATAAGGAAAGTGGCTACATTGATTGGGGACAGTCTCCTTTATATTGATGAATTAAGATTCCTCTCCACCTACTGCAAATAAAGAGAAACATTTCAAAGAGAATTCCTTAATGTTTTCAAACATAATATTATTAATTCAAATACGGTTACCACAAAAATGGACAATATTGTGTCTCTGTCGAAGGCTATCATTGAACTGTAATGATATATATCTATGTTCAATGTTCAAAGCTAGCAATGACATCTAACCAAAAAAAAAAAAAGTGTTTATGAAATACCCCCACTATTCTTGCAATTTTAAATCTAAGGCACGTTTTTTTTTTTTACCTCATGACAGCTTAAGAGTATCAGCATCGGTGTTACCAAAAATTTTAATGTTTCCTTAATGTTTTCAAACATAAAATTATTAATTTAAATACGATTACTACAAAAATGGACAATATTGTGTCTGTCGAAGGCTATCATTGAACTGGAATGATATATATATCTAGGTTCAATGTTCAAAGCCAGCAATGACATCTAACAAAAAAAAAAAAAAGTGTTAATGAAATACCATCACTATTCTTGCAATTTTAAATCAGAGGCACATTTTTTTTTACCTCATGACAGCTTGACAGCTTAAGAGTATCAGCATTGGTAGTGCCAAAAATTTTAACTTTTAGCACCACAAAAAATTACTTTATCTATTTTACCATCTTATTTTACAAAATACTCAAGTTTTATTTAGCATTCAACACATAAAAATAATATAAATAACATAATAAAATAATATTTCTACTACAATAAACAATAATCACAACTACCACCACCACCACATATTAGCAAATAATTTTCTAGCGTAACAATAATATTTTTTTTAATCGAGACTTTTCTTATAAATAAATAAATAAATAAATATTTATATATATATATATATATATATATATATATATATATATATATATATATATATATATATATATAAATTTTTAACAAGTGCAATGGAAAAATGAGAAAAGAAAGGAAGAGAAAAAATAAATAAAGGAAATGATTTAATAATCTGAGCTATATTGGAGGAGTTAATAATATATATATAGATATATATATATATTTTTTAACATTTAAGCTATAGTGCACTGTAGCTCAATAGCAAAAAATTTTAGCTTTTCCTCCACTGATGTAGCCCACTTTTGTTATATTTGGTTGTTAAATTTAGCAATTTAGTACCACCAATACTAATGCTCTAAGGACGCTACGTTTATTGCATCAAAATTGTTTGTATATTAAAACTTCATTCCTAAATCCTAAGCTTAAGATGAGCATGTATGAAGTCTTACATTAAAATAAAACATAAAATGTAGGTTCTAATAAGCTCAATTGGTAAAGTTATTTATCATCAAATAAAAAATTTAGGATTTAAATCCCACCTACAAAATAAATAAATAATTAAAAAAAATCAAATGGAGTCTTAACTTGATGATAAAAACAATTATCATGGAGAAGGTGCTAAATTCTACCATATCTATAAAGAATAAAATAAATAAAAGCATGAAATTGCCATTTGTGATTTGCCCATTTTATATCAGGAGATTGCACAATGAGTTACTATTATCAAAATTCAATGTCTATAGTGAGTTTTGATGCGAGGGCTAAGAGCATTCACATTCGACTATCTAAAAAAATTACTCATTTTACCATCTAAAAACCTAATTTCACTATTTTACCAATACATTCTACAACTCACCCAACATCCCTTTTTTTTCACATCATACCCAACCCTAATTTCTTATTTTCACTCTCTTTCTATATCTTCCCCTCTATATCTCTCTTCTACCAAGAAACTATTACTCTACTACCCACCAAAATCACCCATAGCCCATACCAAAAACAACTAAACCCCCATTACAAATCCAACAAACCACTAAGAACCACCATTCACTTGGAAAATCCAAAAACAACCCAATAAACCCATACCAAACCACTACCACAGCACCGCCAACCATCACAACAAACCTATTAGAAAAGCCACAATTAGAACAAACGCCACTGTGTCGTGCCAATCTCTAGCAGGGCCGGCTAATTTACACCATCGGACATCGATCAACACCACTGCATGTTGATCTCCATGCAAGGTTTGAGAGAGAGAGAGAGAGAGAGAGAGAGAGAGAGAGTGTGTGTGTGTGTGTGTGTGTGTGTGAATACCCACATGACAATGTCTTATGCCCAGGTTGGCCCACCAAGGTGAGCCTTGGGTCCAAAAAGAGGGTAAAAGCCCCACTTCCAATTCACTAAATAATATACTATATTTTAGGTTTACAAACTTAGCTATAATGATTCCTATATTTATTGTTCATAATTGCTAAAAATTGTTTAGCAATACCCACTCGGCTAAAGCTCAATTTGATCGTGTGTGGTTGTAAAATAGCAATTTGAGGAGTTTTACACCCTGAAATGCTAATGCTCTAATTTAGGAATGGCAATGGGACAACGCAGGGCTAAAGGATGGGGTTTTCACCTCCGCCTTACATGGTTTTGTCTTGCCCCATCCCCATTCTGTCAAACATGACGGGAAAATTTTCTTGCTCCATTTCCACCCATTGGGGCCTCGCGAAGTCCCACCCCACCCTATAAAACTCTATATATCTCCAACAAAGATAATATAGAATAATGGGAAAGAAAAAATATTTACATGAATAAAATAAAACAATGACTTTTAAACTTCCAAGCCTAATAAAATCTATGCTAGCCGAATAAAAAATTAAATGAGTACAATGTTCAATATAGGTTACATGTCTATCGGTGTAGGTTGATATAGAATAAAAAAAGTTTGCCCATTAGATTACGAAAACGAAATCTGGAAAGAATCACAATTTGTATTTCAAAAGACAATAATTGGCTGCACAGCCGTACAACCACAAAGAACTACAAATAGAAAACATACTATTATGTTCATGATAATATATATGCTGAGAAAGACGTTGAATGGAATCAATGATTTAATACTATATAAATTTGTTTTTGATAATGATGTAGAATAGATCACCATGACTTTCTTGGATTCTCACGTGTGCTTGAAATCATCGCGCAAGGTAAAAAAACACAAGTAGAAATCATGGGTTTTGGAGTTGGAATTGCATGACATTTGGCAGGCTAAAGCAAAACGGCCTTCTGAGCAATAATCGTGGCTTTGCCACGAGGTATCCCCTGAAAATGACAAATTCCTTCACTTAGGCCTCGAAAACTGTGATTTTGTTGTTTATAGTAATATTTGTTTCCTTAATAACTTTTTGCTCAAAAGTCAAAATAAGGTCTCACATGTTTTTGGACGACCCTTAAGGCTAGTACTTTATAATTCTGCATTTAACTCCATTTTGGCATTTTTGGTAAATTTCGGTATTTTGTCACCTAAACATGTAATTAATGCAAATTAGGGTTTTAGACATTTTTCTTAATATTTATATGTTTCATAGCCGTCAGAGCCAAGGAGACTATTATCAATAAATATAGACGTTTTGTCAAAAAAAAAAATTTATAGTAGATTCCAGTTTTTATTTACTTGTAAATTTAGGGAAATCCCTCATGGATTCAAGGTTTACTATTAGAAACTAACAGTTTAGTTTCTATTTAATCAAAGAGAGTATCGTGTGTACTTTTTTCGAGCTTCCACGGCATCAAATGAAGGTGAAAGAAAACGTTAAAATTGCTACTTTATTTTCAACCTTGCTAAGGAGAAAAAAGAAGGTGAGAAAATAAGCTCTGATATATTTGTTTAAATAGTAAGGTTTTAAGGTATGAAAAATTTACAATTTACTCCTTATCAATACGGGGTAAGACATGGTGGATCTAAAATGCCTAAAACCATTCCCCTCTCCCCCCCCCCGGGTGCGTGGTGTGGGGCTAAAATCGCCTAATTCCCACTCCACCACTTTTACGAGGTGGGAAAACCTGCACGAGATGAAATAGAAAGTGACGGAGTAAAATTGACATCCCTACTAATTGGCTAAACGGGGAATAAATAAAGGAGAACTCACAATTTTGTGTCCTGTTCAGTTTACTAAGATAAAGACGCCTCTGTCTCTCGTGCTCATAATTGTGAGTTGTGAGCTCGGATGAGATCCAGAGCTCTCTGTTCTCCTCCACTGTGTCAGTGATATAGGATTCCAGCTGAAAAATCAAAACCCATCTTCATATACCATCCCATTCCAATTCCATTTTTATTTCCCTAAAAGTTGAATTTACTCCCACTTTATCATCTGAAACTGCGTGCCCTTGTAATGTGACCAATTGCTGTCTTAAGGTTCCTGACTTCCTAGAACCCCAACTTCCTTTAAAAAAAAAAAAAAAAAAAAATTAAATTATTATTATTAAAAAAAAAAAAAAAAAAAAAAACACCTTCCTAGAACCCCAATCCAACTTCCTAGAACCCCATCACAAATTCAGATCTCGTGCGCCAGCCTTTTATTAAACACAATCCTTATTACAATCAGTGCTATCAAATACACATGCTTTACCATTCTTGCACTTCCCTCATAGTAAATGACTAAATTCTAAACTCACCTACCCTTTCAAAAATCTTAATGCCCATTTCATTCACATGCCTTAAGATTCTCTTCCCAAACATGGCCACACTTCTTAGATTGTTCTTTGCTCTTATCTTCCTTTCAGTCCCTGTTTCATCCGAGCTTAACCAATTTTTCTTTGCTGGATTCAAAGATGTGGGCACCAACATAACCTTAAACGGAATCGCTGAGATCCAAAAAACTGGCATTCTTAAATTAACCAACGAGACCAGTCGGTTAATGGGCCATGCTTTCTATACCTCTCCATTTCAGTTCAAGAACTCCACCAATGGTAAAGCTTTCTCTTTTTCCACATCTTTTGCTTTTACCATAGTCCCCGAGTATCCAAAGCTCGGAGGCCACGGCCTTGCTTTCACAATCGCAACCACTAAGGATCTACAAGCTCATCCAAGCCAGTACCTTGGCCTTTTCAATCCTAGCGATGTGGGAAATCCCTCTGATCATCTCTTCGCAGTTGAGTTCGACACTGTCCAAGACTTCGAGTTCGGAGACATCAACGACAACCATGTTGGAATCGACATCAATAGTTTAACCTCCAATGCCTCAGCCACCGCAGCATACTTCACCGACAGTTCAACAAAACAAGACCTTAACCTCAAGAGTGGGAAAGCTATTCAAGCTTGGATCGACTACGATTCAGTTCAAAATGTTCTCAACGTTACCATTTCGCCATTTTCTTCTAAACCCAGTAAGCCAATCTTATCTTTTCCTTTAGATCTCTCACTAATCCTTCAAGAATCCATGTACGTTGGCTTCTCTGCTTCAACGGGTTTGCTTGCGAGCTCACACTATGTTTTGGGCTGGAGCTTCAAGATAAATGGGCAAGCTCCAGCTCTTGATCTCTCTTCTCTGCCTTCACTACCTGGACTCAAGAAGCAACAACACACAGCTCTAATAGTAGGTATTTCTGTTTCAGCTATTGTTCTTGCACTATCTGCAATTTTCGTTGCTATATACTTGTTCAGGAAGATTAAGAACGCCGACATAGTCGAAGATTGGGAGCTTGAACTAGGCCCACATCGTTATTCTTACCAAGAACTAAAGAAAGCAACCAATGGTTTCGGAGAAAAAGGGCTACTTGGTAGTGGTGGTTTTGGTCTAGTTTACAAAGGTACGCTTCCGAATTCAAAAACCCAAGTTGCTGTTAAGAGAATCTCCCACAAATCCCAACAGGGTTTGCGTGAATTTGTATCGGAAATCGCTAGCATTGGTCGACTTCGCCACCGGAATTTGGTTCAATTATTGGGTTGGTGTCGTAAACGAGGCGATCTTCTTCTTGTGTATGATTTTATGGCTAATGGGAGCCTAGATAATTCCTTGTTTGACGAGCCAAAAACAGTTCTTTCTTGGGAGAAAAGGTTCACCATCATAAAGGGTGTTGCTTCTGGGCTTTTGTATCTACACGAAGGCTATGAACAAGTTGTGATTCACAGAGATGTTAAGGCTAGCAACGTGTTACTAGACAGTGAACTCAATGGAAGACTAGGCGATTTTGGACTAGCAAGACTATGTGAACACGGGTCGAACCCGGGTACAACTCGGGTCGTTGGCACTTTAGGCTATCTTGCACCAGAGTTGCCTAGAACAGGAAAGGCCACAACATGTTCAGATGTTTTTGCATTTGGTGCACTTTTGCTCGAGGTTGCTTGTGGGCGTAGGCCCATTGAGCCCAAGGCAATGCCGGAAGAGTTGGTCTTGGTCGATAGGGTTTGGGACAGGTTCATTGAAGGAAAGCTACTTGATGTGGTGGACCGAAGGTTGAATGGTGATTTTGATGAGAGTGAGATGGTGATGGTGTTGAAGTTGGGGCTAATGTGTTCAAATAATGCACCAATGGCACGGCCTAGTATGAGACAAGTGGTGAGGTACTTGGAAGGAGAGGCTAACATCTCGGATGATTTGAGAGCCCCAAGTGAGTTCAATGGAGGAAAGGGTCATATGGAAGGGTTTGATGATTTTGTTCACTCGTTTGCATCTTCCTCGTTTGGTAAGATGGACACGTTCTCATCCACAATGAATAGAAATAGAAGTGTCGGTTTTGCTTCTCTTTCTACTTCGTCTCTCTCCCTTCTCCAAGGCAGAGGGGAAACTAGGTAGTGACTAGTGACCAGTGACACAAAATTTAGCAGAAAAGTTTGCTTCTTCTTCTTTTCTTTTCTTTTTTTCCTTTTTTTTTTTTTTTTTTTTTTGGAAAAAAAAAAATACCTTGTGAGATTCCATTTAATTTTTTAGAAAACCTTCCAAGGAAGTTTTTGACTTGAAGGAAAAAAAAAATCCAAGAAATTCATATGCAAAGGGTTGATTTTGTGTGCTAAACTACTAATATAGCATGTTTCACAATGAGTGAACCTTAATACCTCTGAAGGATGAGCTAACATCTCCTGTTGTAATACCATTACTCTTTCACAAAATTTGTAAAAGCGAAGGTTTTGTGAGTAATTACTCTCAAAATCATTTTCTTGTACACAATATTGCATTTTGTATGACTACAACAAATTTCTCCTCCTCGAATATAGCCATTGTGGTTTTTGTTATCTAAAGAAGCGAGCTTAATGGTATGTATTTAAAGCACTTATAGCTATTTCAAAATGTAATTTTTTTTTTTTTTTGCTCTATTTCAAAATGTAATTTGCAGACAAGTTTTTTCAAAAACAAATTCCAATTGTTCAATTTATTTTTCTAGTGATGAACATTAGGAATGATTCAAAATAAAGTAAAAGGATAAGTGTTGTGAGTGTTTAACACATTTCCCATGCGTAATTGAGCTTTTTAAGTCCATATCTTTTGATTCGAGAAATGCTTTTGTTTCCTAATTTAGCTTTAAGAGCCCTTAGGATCTCCCTTAGCTTATTAAGAAATATTAAAATATATTAGACAACTAATCATACTTAAGAAGGTGACAACTCCTAAAATCATATACACATATCGCCCTACACTTCAAAATTCAAAAACGCCACCAAGTCACCAAGATTCTAAAATGGTGGGGTCGACCCCGAAACCCGTGGTCGACAATACCACTGGACCGAGTTTTGATCTACTCACTTCCACGTATTTGTAAATGGTATCCATTCCTATGTAAAAAATTTACACACTGTAGCATTACAAACAAGTCGTAAACTAGTCTAAGTATGTGTTTGGATAGGATTATTTCTGCGTTTTGCGTCCACATTTGTACTTTCACACGTTTCAGCCTTTTTTTTTTTTTTTCCTATGCCGTGATTGTTGGCTTAATATAGTGTGAACAACTTTTCCAGCATCTTTTAATCAACTTTTCAGTAACTTTTTAGTCACGGGATCCACAAATCTCACTTTTCAACAACTTTTTTATTAAAAATGGGTCCCACGGTATTATTTATACATTTAAAAATTATTTTGCTACAATGTTTTCAGTTTCAGCAAAATAAGTTATATCCAAACGGACTCTTAGTATGATAAGGATTGATGGCGTAGTTTTAATGTTTTTTCCCTGATTGTCTTAGAGATAACCAATATGAAAATCCATTTTCAATCTGCCAACCCATGTCATCTATCATATTAGGTAAAAGTTATTTAATTTTGTAGAAAATAATTTTTTGGTCTTAGGTTTTTAAAATAGTTCTTTCAATTGTCAATATAAAATATTTTTATAAAATATATCGCTCTTTAGTTTTATAAAGAACATTCTTTTGCCACTGAGTTGCTTGGTTAGAGTTAGAGTGTGTAATCTAATTTAAATCTAACCCACATTTGTAAGAGGTTTGTGACATTGCCTATAGTGTCCATATATTATTTTCTTTGGAAAGTAGAGGAGACACCTAGGCTACAAGGCTTAGTCTTTTGTGACAAGGACCAATGATAAGGCATCTAAATGAATTTCTATGCTTCAAGTTGAAGACACCACTATGGGCACAACAGTTTCCCTCCTTAGGAAAGGGGAGTATGCCTTGGCTGAGTGGACCAAAGCAGAGAAAAGATGGAGTTGCCACCTAGATTAGGTCTAAGAACCATTTATATAGCGCCCTTACGTGGAAGGACTAATCTTACTACTAGAGTATGGGTTCAGAATTTAGGTATGATTTTGGAAAGGTGTTAGGCACCCAAAACCCACGGGTCGGCTTCCACTCATTATGTCTTACATCTTAATCTCATTAAAGGAATATTTAACATTGCATTCTATACTTACACACACACATTAACATACATCTAACAATCAACATGACATCAATCATCCCAAAACTCTAACATACACCTATCTTGACAATTTACATCAAACCTAGCATGCATTTATCATGCATATCATATCATCTAATCCAAGGCAGCAAACAAATAGGATATCACAAGGGCAGAAACATGGATATGGCAGCAAGGTATTGATATCAAATATAGCCCAAACATCTAAGTATCATATCCAAACATCAAACAAACATATTTGTTGTGTTCAACATCCAAAATCAATGTTCATATGAGTGAATGCCTTACCTCACTTACCTAACTGCATCACAGCACCTATGCATCAATACGTGATCATATTAATGCATGTTCATAGTATGTCATAGCCAAAAAACAAAAAGAAAAAGGAAGAAACTCTAATCTAGCATATTAAAGGCAAACAAATAATCAAACAGAGAAATAAGGACTCAAAAACATAAAAGAGGGTTAGAATAGATGCATAATATGTGAAAGAAATAAAGAAATAGAAGCAAAAACACTCATATTAAGGTTTCTGGGCATGAGTATGCATTCGCATACATAGGCTTGCGTACACATGCAAAAAGCATGCGCACACAGACACGCCTTAGAACCCTAACAAAAAAAAAAAAAAACTAACAACCTAACATGCTTTAAAACAGAAAGCTACTAAACCCTAGGCTACCTAAACATTTTAAAACATAAACAAAGTAAGAAAACAAAGAAAACAAAATTAAAACAAGGAAATGGAAAGAAAAGGGTTAGAACTCATTATCTAAAACAAAACGCTTTTCAAGCTTGATTTTGACCATTCCCCTCAATCAATCTATTCACAATCAAATACAAAAGTGATTATTAATCTTAAAACTCGAAGATCAAGGCCCGAAAAGGCCCCAATTAGCAAATATTGATTTGAGGATGTTTAGTAAAAAACTTTCTCTTTGATTCACTATTTCTAGTGAATCTTGTATTTTCCCTTAAGATTTTCTATGTGTCCTTGAAATATACCATATAAGGGTTTTAATAGTTAATGGAGGTTTGGAATAGCTCCTAAATGATGTGAGATTCATTCTAAACCTCAGTTTTAATTCAGAAAAACTTGTCTTTCATAGCTTCTGAAACCCTAGCTGTGTATGCAGGCTTGTGTATATGTATGCGTACATTAAACTTGCATACGCATACACGTGTATGTGTACACAACCCTTAGGTTTCCGTGGCCTTTATTTTCCCAAAATAGCTTTATTTTATTCATAAAAAAGTTATATTTTCCATAAAAACCTTCCTCAAGTCAATTTATAATTTGATTGGACTCTAAACCAACCTTGGGTTTTAGAATTTTACCATCATTGGGGAATGGGGGCTTGAGTCGTAAAGGGTACAAAATACAGTGTACACACCACAAAGTTGAAGTAATGAGTAATGAACGTTAAAAATAAATTATCATTTATTTGATTTTTTTTTCTTTTATCATTTCTTATCTTGCAAATATTTTTTTAAAATTTGGTTAAATTTGAATTTTGCATGTAAAATAAATTATTTTGTTTTCATTTTAATTTTTGAAAATCATATAAAATAATGTCTACACAAAATTTGACTATAATGATATAGTAATCGAATCAAAGTTGGACTAATTTGGTTAGACCTATTTTGCAAAACAAATCTCTCAAATTGAGTGTTTTATGTATGATGAAGATTTGAAAGCTTTTTGGGGCACACAAATATATATGTTCTTGGAATTACTTTTTAACTATTGTGGTTTGTGGTTGTCAAATGAGTACATATTGCAAAAGGTCATGTTCAGTTTAGTTTGGGAAACTTAAAAAAATAATAAATAGTATTGCTAGATTTGAATTTGGCAAATTTCATACTATAGTGTTGCTAGATTTGAATTTGGCAGATTTCAGTCTAACTGCGTTGAGTAGAAAATTTTCATAATTTTGATTGTTAACAAGATTTGATTAAACATTGACGTAAAAATCATGACTAACAATAATAGTATGACAACCCTTAGAGCATCAGCATTGAAGAATGCTAATGCCATATCTAAGGGCTTTTTAACATTTTATGGGTAAAAAATGTTTGCATCAAAGAATTGTAAACCTCACTATTGCAAAATTTTTTGCAATAGTGCTACAGTACAATTCTAACTTTAGAATTGTACTGTAGCACAATTCTAAAAAAAAAAAAAAAAATGTTATTCCACCTTTTGTTTCCTCCCGAAATTTCTCTCTGCTCTGTCTGGTACTTCAGTTCCCTTCTCTCTCTTTGTTCTCCGTATCTCCATCTGCTCTATCCTCTCTTCAGACCCAAACTCCTCCCAACATCAACATCAACATCACACACCATCCTTCATTGCTGAAGCTCAACCGGTTCACCCTCACCCTCTCCATTGCCGAAACTTCACACGGCGTCTCATCTCAGACCCATCTCCAAATCCCTTTACCGATTCACCCTCACCCTCAACCGATTTAATCAGACCCATCTCCAAATCCCTTTACCGATTCACCCTTACCCTCACTCGTCTCATAAACCCAACACTCTAGATAGTACCCATTTAACTCTTCACTCTATCACTCTCTCTTCAAACCGACACTCAAGGGTTTGCTTCGGTGATGATTTTTTTGAATGGGTTTGCTCCGGTGGCTCTGGTGATGATGTTTTTTGAATGGGTTTGCTCCTGTGATGATTTTTTTTTGAATGGGTTTGCTCCGGTTTTTAATCGGTGGCCTGGGTTTCAAATCGGCGGCGTGGATTGGTTGATCGACGGCGTGGATCGGTGGCCTGGCCTGGGTTTTTGATCGATGACCCGGTTTTTGAAAGGGTTTGTGTTTGTGTGTGTGGGACTTGGCTTTGTTGCTGGGTTTTGTTTGTGTGTGGCTTTGTTGCTGGGTTGATGTATGTGTTTGTGTGTGTGGGTGTGGTGATGGGATCGGTGTATAATGGGTGTGTGTTGTGTGTTGAACCGGTGCTGGGAGGGAGAAATAAAAATGGCTGTTGAAAAGCCCAGGAAAATGAGGCTGAACGGTTGGAAAGAAATAATAAAGAATGGGTTAAAAAATAATATTTTAATAAAAATAGAGTTTTTCGATGCAGAGGAATTGTAAAATGGTATGGTATATTGATAAAGTGGTGTTTTAGAATGGTAAAATAGAATAGCATTGACATTTTTCAATGCTAATGCTCTTAGAGCATCTCCATCCGGATACCATATCTCATCTTATTTTACCATTATAAAAAGCTATTTTATCAATTATACCATACCATTTTACAATTTACTGAGAGCATTAGCATTGGAGAATGCTAATGCCAAATCTAAGGGAAATTTGAAATTTTAAGCCCCAAAACCATCTACATTGGGGAATGCTAAACAGCAGTATTGCAAATTTTTTTGCAATACTGCTACAGTGCAATTCTAAACATAGAATTGCACTGTAGCAAGTATTGTAAAAAAATAATAATATTTTATTATGTAGAGAGAGGAGAGAGATGGGAGAGAAAATATATAATTTTGAGATATATAATTTTATTATGTAGATATATTATTTTAATGAATAAAAGAAGGAAGTAGAAGTTTGGAATGTGAAAGTATTATAAAATGGTATGGTATAATAATAGAATGACTTTTTAAAATTGTAAAATAGAGTAGGATTGTAATTTTCCAATGCTAATGCTCTCAGCATCTCAAAACTCTACTATTTTACTATTTTATTAAAATAATATTTTATAATCTTTCAACGTCATTTCTTTTTCAAATTCAACTGTTACAACTTTTTCAAATTCAACTGTGCGCTATTAAAATACATTTTTTTTGGATGGCATAGCGCTACAGTGCGATCTCACATATGAGATCGCACTGTAGCGCTATGCCAAAAAAATTCGGCCGGTCCCAGGTATAGCCATCCAGTTGCTGGAGCAATTTGGGCCCAAATGCCGAATATACTTTACAATTTGGCGTTTGAGAAGCCCACTGCTGATGCTCTTATAGGTCATAAGATAATTTCTTACAAAAAAATTTCAAACTGCTTCGCGCATTGCGCAAAATATCAACTAGTATATGATAATTGCTTACGTAGGAAGATTGAGTTAAAAAGAGATGAAATGTCAAACACGACTTAAAATTTCTTCAAAATCATTGCAAGTTTTGAATTGGGGTTCAAGCAATAGGAGTAGTCAATTTCCATGTCCTTGGTTTGAACCAAAGTAGTCAATTTCATAACGAACCGTATTCGCATAGAATCCAGTATAGGAATATACCTACTAAAACGCACCACCCTTTTTTTTTCCTGTGTGGTGAAAAACGTACCACCTTCAATGCAGCAGAGTAATCCTAGAAATATCTAAAACGTACCACCTTCAATTAGAAAAACCAATCTAATCCAGGTTGGCTTCTCATCTTAACTACCAAGAGCCTCACTGAACAACTGATCGGCACCGCTTGTAGCATTTGTCTCCACCTTGAACTATAGTCGTAAATTCATAATGTTCTGCAAGTACTTGATTTCAAATCTTCTTTAATTCATTTGGATTGAGAGGGAAGGAGGGAGAGTAGAGTAGAGTGGCATAGATTTTGTACAAAATTAACTTATTTTTAGCCAACTCTACTCTATTTCCCTCCTTCTCTCTCCATCCAAACAGGCTATACTCAACTGATTTTCTAGCTAAATCTTTAACAATAATATATATTATAGATATTGATATAGATTATTGGAACAGCCAAAATCCGAAACTACAGATGTTCAAACATAAATTCACTTCTTCTTCTTTTTATTTATAAATAAATCAAACATAAATTCACGTTGCTTTTAAAATATAAGGGAAATAATATTGGGTGGAAGTGATTGTTGTTTAATCACAATCCTAAAATATTCTTTTTAATTTCTAGGCGTCCTTCTTTCAATCATCTTTCTATTTCTTTCTCCAATCCTTCGATTCCTTTTTCTTCTCTTATGTCTTTCTAAAATCTCCGAAGTCAGTCTTATCTATCTGAATATATATGTTTAATTAAAAAATCACTTCCCTATCAAATTTCAATATAGGGTCAATATATTTCTTTTATTGGTCAATATAAATAGATGGATACGGAAGAAAGTAGAATAGAGAATTAAAAAACTACATGAAAACAAGTACACGTTTTACGTTGCCCTTGCACCAAGGCTACCTTTCTTTTCTTCTTATTATTTTTTTCTTACAACCATAAACCATCCCTCATCTCTTATTACAGAAAATATCATTTTATATACTACTATACATCATCTATTTTACAGGTAAACAATGCCCACATTATTCTAAAAATATATATTCACATTTTAACACAAACACACACACACACAAAAAAAAAGAAAAAAAAAAAAGAGTGAATGTAAAATAACAAATACGAAAAAAAATGGTCTGAGAGAATAAAAAACCTTTTTGGATCTACCTACCATTATGGCCTATTAAACTAATTTTGGATCAATTGAGGTACAACTGTCACGTCCCAAACCTAATACATGGATTTGTGACCATGACCGATATGTTAATATCAGCCTAAACCTGGTATTAACAAGAACCAACTAAACTTTTTCAAAAGCTTTTACAAAAGTTTCCCTTTTTCTTTTCATCCTTGTTTCTTTACTTAAATGGTATAACTTTTCACTTGACATTTAGGGCATCTACACTGTACTAAAAAAAGAGCATAATCCATCAGTTACTCAAATTCTAAACTTCACATAATACATCTCTTAATACTTTAAGATATACAACTTTCAATAGATCCTAAAATACACAATACTACAAAGCTAAACATCAAATTGCGAAAATTTGGGACCTATACTTTTAAAACTAAAACCAGCTCCTTCTAAAACTCGACTAAGGCTCCCTCTACTCCAAAATAAAACCTATTGACTGAAAGAGTGGAAGAGATGAGCTACATAGCTTAGTAAGAGTAAAGTACATAAGAATTTAATAAGAATGCATGTAAATCAAATCATTTCATTTTATAAATATTCAGATCAAAGAACATCTTTTCATGCATAGTATTTTATACTATTCATAATGATAACTTATACGCTATTCGTAGGAAAATAATTGTTCTCCATTTTCTTATCAAAATAATATTACCAAAACCTTTCGAATAGAATCTCTTTCATTTCTTACAAAGTCACCAAATATAATATTGATTATTTAAAATCACATACATACATACATACATATATATATATATATATATATTCTCATTACAAAATAATCATTTTAACTTAAATCAGATAATTGGTAACTTTTTCTTAACTAGAAACATCATGACAAATAAGAAAATTTTTCTTTATAATCTTTTTCTCGTAAAATATTATAACTTTCATAGTCATAAAACTTAACGTTTCATAAAGAACAAATATCTGATAACTTTTTAACATAAACTTGTACTTTCATCAGAAACTTTATTTTTATAAAACACTAAAACATTTTCATAAGATTCTTTATCTTTAAAGCACAATAGAACTTTAGAAATGTTTATCTTTAAAGAACATTTTTTCTTTTCATCAGAAACTTCTTCTTTTCATGAGAATTTTCAAGTTTTCATAATGCATTTAAACAAAATCATTCTCTCATGATCAATAACATAATATAGTTGTTCATAACATATTGGTTAGTCCATATCTGATAAGTCTGTACTTAGGGCATGTGCACGATATTATCCGCTCTAGGACGTCACACAGATCATTCCCTCACATTTTTGTTCCTCCCCGCCGTCTGTACACATTGCAGAGAAGGCCTCATTCGGGATAGGGGTACCCTTCACGATATTGTCCGCTCTAGGAGGCCTGATGGCACATCCCCTCACGGTTTTGTTCCTCCCCGCCGTCTACACACATTGGGGAGAATGCCTCATTTAGATTAGAGTTACAGGCACCCCCATTTCCTCCAACTTTAAATGGCCAAACAGATAACATTTTCCATGGAAAGCTAGTAATTTAACCCTTACTGGCCGAGTTCAGATCACCAGAGGACATAACCCGAAAACATTCCATACTTATACATCATACTGAAATTCATAGTTTGCATAACATTTCACAATAATAGCACTTCCATTATTTTCTTTAAACATCATGTACGTGAAAATTAGTAATAGCATCAATATGCTTAAATCTTATACATAAGGTTTCGAAAGCTCACGAACATATCTTTGTCTGAAACATGACTATATGCCATATCTCTAATAAAAAAACCTTTTAATGCATAATACACTTTAAAATAACCTCATGACTTACCAAATGTTCATATAACTTATCCTTTACCTGAAAGCAGAGGAACCAAAGCCTATAATCGAAGGAGCTCAGACCTGGGTACTGGGAACACCTAAACCAAATAAACTTACACATTCATCTCAAAGCCTATATCTTAAAATCAAGGAAATCCTAATCCCACCTCAACGAGGTTCCCACAAACACAAAATACATTCATCAAACAACATGATGTACTAAATCATAGAGAAACCAACATTCTCACATTAATCTCATATCTCTAGAAGAGCCAACTTCATTTGAAAAAGTGTTTTGAGATTAGGGCAATAATGCATGCATAAACATGAAATCCTTTAAACATGATCATATAACCATATACACTCATATGGCAACATGCAACACATTGAACAAGACAACAACATATGAAAAAGCAGTAGAATGGTTCAGAACCTCTCCCTTAGAGTACTAGACCTTGAACCAAGTTATACAAAATTAATCTAAGATTTAGACATACTAAAAGATAAGCATATTAAATTATAGCTCAAAACATTCACCCTAACTTTAGAATTAAATCCTCAAAGTCAGAATTATCATTTACTGTTTACTGCTCATTTCAGCAGCATATACCTCATTTGTAAAATACAAATGGGCTATCTAAACACATCCAATCTTCATGAAATTTTACAGAGAAACTCCTCTGGATGTCTACTAGATACCATATCAATTTCAAGGTCAAATCATAAAACCATGATTTACTAAAAATCATACAAGACAATATACTCAAATCTGTCCTGGCAGAATTTCATGCAAATTAGAAATTTAACCATCATTTTTATATTGATCCAAATGCTGTGAGACCACTTCCAATACAACCATATGTCTTAGCATTCGTAAGAACTACTCCTAGCATCCTAATTCACTATATAAAATTTAATACATAATTAATCATTCATAAACGCAGAATCTGTCATGGTGGCAACTTTGCAACATTTTCTTGTAAAATCATAAAATGATTGCAAATAGTCTCATTATCATATAGAGATTTTTATACACTCATTAGACATGTTAGAAAAAACTTACATACAGTCATTTAACCATTTATAGCCAAATTAAATACAAAAAAAAATCCCAGCGGTAACATCAAAAGTACTCATCCTAACTTTTTCTTACTTCGTTAATCATATACAATCATTAATTAGTAAAAACCCTAATCTACCTTCAACAAATCATCAACACAATTTCAAAGCTTCTTAAAATAGCATATATTTATATAGACTTACAAATTTATGATTTCCTAATTTTACAAACCACAAATACCATTACTAAAAATTCCTTGAAGAAATCATGGATTCTAAGATGAGAGTAGCTAGAACCCTTACCAAGTTTTTGGTTCTTGAGGGGAAATAGAAATAGAATTACTCTTGCATAAAAGGATTTCTCTTTCCTAGATGCTGGACCCGTAGGTATGAGAGGGAGAGGTGGTTTGAGAGTTTTTCTTTCTTTTGGTGTTGGATCCGTGGGCATGAAAGGGTGAGAGTTCTTGATTTTTCTAGTTGCTTTGAAAGAGTAGAAAGAAGAAATGAGATGGAGCCTTATCTTTCTTTTGATGTGTGGACCCGTGGGTTTGAGGGAGGGAGAGAGCTTCTTGAGCCTTCTAGTTTCTTTGAGAAAGTCAAAGAAGAGATGAGGTGGAGCTTATTCATTGCATGGCCGGCCAAGTGTTGGTCTTTGCGTTTGTCAACATGCACGATACTTTAGCATTATGTGTTGAATTTCCATTGGTTGCATGTGTAGGTGGAATTTCCACTATAACAACTCATGCATCACACATAATTAAAACACAACTATGTATGTAATAACTTAAACCACTTAATATAGTTTTGTACATACTTAGTATATATTCATAATACAATTAGCCATTCAATTATTTATAATCTTTACAATTCTTATTCAATGGCATTATAAAATAATATGCTTATTAAATACTCTTATATTAATTATAGAAAGAAAGTGGCTTAAAATAATAATTAACCACTCAAACATATAGTTTAACTATAAAGTTGGGTCGGGGTGTTACAATAACTAGAATTGAGATCCGGTGTAATTGCTTATAGCAATTTTCACCATGTAATTCACCCTCACCATCTCACAATTTTTTATTACTTTTTTTACTTTTTCACTTTTACTTTTTTTTTTTTATTCAATGGTTAAGATTTAAAATTGTTTTTTGCAACTTTAAATTTCAGCCATCTATACCAATTGTTGCACCTGATGTCAATCTGTATAACTAGGCCATTGAAAAGATTAATAGCATTCTAAAATTAGAAGGTCTCTCGGGTAGGCTTTTCCCTCCTTGCATAGAGGGTAAGCCTCATCTATGGATCCCACACTAAGACCCATCGCATCAAGAGGAGACCCTTCTCTCCCTTGTGAGAGCATTAGTATTGGTGGTGCTAAAAAATCATATTACTATTTTTAACACCTCTAATACTAAAAAGTATTCTACAATGGTGGAGGGAAAGCCATAAAATTTGGTTTTTGAGATGGCCGTGCACTGTAGCTAAGAAGGTAAAAAAAAAAAAAATTTAAGTTATATTATTTTATTGGGTTAGTGATAACAGCTGTTTTTTATTATAGTGTATATATATATATATATATATATTATTTTATTGTGTTGTTTATATTATTTAATTGTATTGAAATACAAAATAAAACTACTGATATTAGGTGTTTTGGTAAAGTAAATTAGTAATGTGTGCCTTGAAATGGGTGTGTCGGCCAGGCGTGATTCATGATCGGGTGTTCCTTGAAGCCATCCCCATTTTGTGCTTGAGTTCTCTTTGATTTCAGTGGTCTCTATTTGTTGAGGGAATGAAAGAAAGAAAGAAAAAATACAAAGAAAGAGATGGGATCTGAGAGAAAATGAAGGAAAGAAAGAAAACAAAAATGTAGTGAAACTGAAAGAGCAAAAACAATACCATTGAAGACCAAAACTTGCCTCCCTTATTGCGGTGTAGCAATTGAAAGGAAGACAAGAGCCACATGTTGTCCTCATGTGGATACATGGTAAACAAAGAGCCACACAACAATTTTTTTTTTTTTCGTAAAGGCCTACACTACACAGTGAATAAATTTTTGACTATGGATCCTTGGCTCCTTGCTACAAACAATTATCTAAGTTTAATGATTAAATAATGCTAACTATAATGAAATTTATTATAAGTATTTGTGAAAAACTAAATTTATTTTGAAATTTATTATAAGTATCTTTTTTTTTTTTTTGAAGCAAAATTTATTATAAGTATCAATTGTGTCTATTATTCACGTCATTTTTATTCTATCACATGACATTATTTTATTGGACAAACTAAACACATGTAACATTATTTTGTGACACTTAGTGGAAAAGTATAAATGAAGAGGCTATTGATGTTAACAATATACATCTTCAAGAGATAAAATCAAAATTTTAAAACTCTAGGAAAAATAAAGATCACATCAATAAAATCTTTAAATTTCAAGTTTTTATTGTGTGAATTTTGACAAATACACATCCGCACTACATTTTCTTCTTATAACCTCTATGCTTGTAACATTTCAAGATGATATGAGGTCAATAAGTATCATGACAATAAAATCTTGTTTCTTGCAACAATGAACAATTCCTTTTGAGTCTGCAATTTCTATTTGTATATGTGATGGCACGAGCTTTTGACTACAACTAGTCATCTCACCATCTCATAAGACCAAGTGCTTTTGACTAGTTTTTTCTTCATAATATTGCAACACAAATTCAATACCATTTTCTTGTAGCACCAAATATTGTGTGGCTCTTCCAAACTCCTCTTGAAAAATTTTGAAAGCATAGGGTGTCAACACACTATGTGCTTGTTCTTCTATTGGTGATAATGTTCTTAAAGAAGAACCTCTATATTTCTCCAACATTGTATCATGTGATTGTGTTTGCTCAATATTTTCAATGGCAAGGTCAACCTAAAATTACAAATTGTGAATAATTTAAAGACACATAAAGACTACAAATATTAACAAATAAAAAAATAAATCAAATTCTACAATAAAAGAAAGCAACGATAATTAATGACTTACTTGTTCAATAAATTGGGTCAAGTTTATGTGGGAACTAACAAACCGTTTGATAAATGCATTTATACTTTCGGATCTTTCGGTTGTTGCCATTCCTCCAAAAAAATAGCCACAAAGGTAACATGGTACCCAAAAATGCTTGATTTGTTATAAACCAATTACATGCTTGTAATTAAGCATGTCATATTTTGCCATAACTTGAGACCATTGATGCTCAAATTCTTCACATGAGTCTAGCTTATATAGTTTGTAGAAATCGGTGTACCAATTTGAATATTGACTACGAAGAATTGCCGTAAACCAACCACTAAATTTAGGAGTAATGTACTATATACAAAAAGCATGTTTTGTAGATGGCAATTCTTTTGATATTGCCTCTGTAATCCATGGATCTTGGTTTGTTAAAATTGCCTTAGGTGACTTCATTAAATTTGCAAGAGTCTATTAATCAAATTCAAAGTTGTTAGCACATGAAAAAAAAAAGAAGGGTATATACTATCAAGCTACTAATTAATCAAATAAAATCGAAAAATAATTGAACAACCTTACAAGATAATTAAATAATTTACGTATCTTCATTAACCATTGAAATGCACTGGTTGTTTCTTTTTGAAGAAGTGCACAACCAAAGAGAATTGTCTTTCCATGATTATTGATACCAACAAAAATACCAAAAGGCATGTCATATGCATTTACTTTGTAAGTAGTATAAAAAACAACCACATCTCCATATTTTTGGTACCAATCAAAACAAGGAGTAGGCGCCCAAAAAATATGCTCCAACCTATCCTCTTCATCAGTTGTATATGCATATTGAAACTTTGCATTCTTTTCCTTAGCAACTTTGCACAATTGTAAGAGACCCATAGCATCATTCATTGCATGCATCCTTCTCATTTTCACATAAAGGTTATGGATATCTCTTTTAAAAAATGGAAGATCTCCATGCTTCACACCTTTCTTAAGCTCCATAACACGTATTATTTGCCTAACCGAAAGTCCACCCTTTTTCAATAAGAGAATGCGATCTTTATCTTCTTTAGTGATAACTCGATTAGTCGGAAGAAATCTCACTTCTGAAGGGGACAGCAATTCATGATTGTGATCTATAACAAACTTAGTGACATGCCATTCTCTTGGGAAAATGTCAAATGACTTTCGCAATGTGATTCTTAAATAAGCTTTGCATCCACATCTTGTAGATATCCTATTTCATTGCTCCTTAGATGAATCCACTCTTTTTAATTGTTGTTAACCTTCTCGGCGACAAAAGAAATCACGTCTTACATTTTCTCCATTTTTTGTGACAAAACGACCTTTTCGAATTGTAAAACCATATCGATTTGCATAATTTTTATACAAAATGAAAGCTTCTTCTTCACTAAGAAAACATTGACCAAAAAAAGGTTCAAACTCATTTTCTATTGAATTAATATCTTCATTTTCTTCAATAACTCCTATTTCTTCCATTGGATATTCATTCTAAACTACTATTTCTTCCCCACAAATGTCATTATTTTCTCCATCAATTGGAAGCTCATTTAAGTCAACACAATTCCTTGAAACACTTTGATAAATCTCACTTGCAATTACAATATATCATTCATTTGTTCTATGTTGTAACAAGGATACAAAAAAATAATAATAAATAAATAAATTAACATCATATTCAATTATAAATGAAATAAAACAATAAATAAAATAAAATAAAATAGTATACCTTCTTGAGGTAATTAATTTAAGTCAAAACAACTCATTGGAATTAATTGATGAATCTCACTTGCAACAAAATTCTCGTTCATTGATTCTACAATAATTTAACAAAAATGATAAATAAATATTAACATCATATTTCAATATATTTGAAAAATAAATTAAGAACAAAAGAAATATATGTACCTTATTTATAATTTCTTGAACACTATATTCTTGTAGACATTCTTTGATCATTCATTGAATTCATCTTTCTTTCTTGTCTTTTTGTTGAATATTGAACTCATCTTTTAGTTTTTTCTATGATATTGGTAAAGTGGGGGAGAAGAAAAAGTAAATATTGGTAAAGTAATTATTGGTGGGAGGGAGATGAAATAGGAAATGAAGGGAAATTGCAAAAAGTAAATTTTTACCTTGTTAAAAAATTGTGAGGACATCATAGTAATTTTACTTTGTTAGATCCGGCCACATCAAAGGATTGTTGGCAAGATAAAAAGAAAAAAAAAAATCCCTACTCAGCTAATTTCAAGTTTCCATGCAACGGGGGCCACCACTATCATTGGCATAAGGCACACGGTAACAAATGCCAAAATTAAAAATTATTAGTCTCAATAGCTACCTAATGCAATAAATTCTACTGCCACCGAGGCCTCTTGAAATCAATGAGGTCCCAATTGAAGAGAAATTTTTGGTTCCACCGGGAGGACCACTGATGTGGTCCTCCCTACTCCTGCCAACCAATTAAAAAGTGCCATGTGGCCATTTTTTTTATTCAGGTCCACATCAGCAGCAACCCATGTCCTTTAACTCTAGTTAACAAAACCAAACCAAGGTTAAAACAAAAACAAACTTACCCAGCTGGAAAGCCAAAATCAAACACGCCTCTTTCTTTCTCTCTCCCTCTAGCTCTATTTCCCCAATTCTCTAGAGAAGAAATCCCCATCCCTTTTCGTAAGAAATTGAAATTCAAGTTGTGGCTACTACAACAGCGACAACAACGGCTACAATAATGATAAAGATGAAGATAAAAATAATGCGATGTCGTTCGCGGAGGCGAGGAGGCTGATGAGATTGGTGAACGTGGAAGCGTGCGAGAGCATAGGCATCGCTAGATCAGCCGCTTTTGCTCAAGTTCTCGACGAAGCCGGCGTCATTCTTCTCTTTCGCGACAAGGTCTACCTTCATCCCGATAAGGTCGAAATCTCTCTCAACCAGCATCTTTGCCGAGAAGCAAAGATAGGACCCAAAGCCCAGAAGCTCCGATCGGTTTTGGTGGTCATGGGAATTTTGGGTTTTGGTTTTAAGACTCATGCCCCCATTCGATCTTAACAGGGATGTGGTTTATGAGAAGAAGGCATACATTTTCTTTTTTTTTTTTATGGGAATTTGAATGTTGTTGATGCTGAGAAATTGATGTTCCAAATTTTTGAAGAAAGATTGTATCAGTGGCTTTGAAGAATTGGTTCTTACCGAGGCACGTGCTAAGGCAATGGTTTGCATTAAGGTGTGTTGGGTGATGCACAATTGTGTGCGTTGAGGTGTGCACTAGGGTGCGCGGGCTGCTGCTGTATTGTGCGTGGGCTGCTACTATGAGGTGCGTGGGCTGCTGCTGTGTTGTACCAAAAAGTTGAGCACTTGGTTGGGATGGTCAGGGGAAGTTAGTTAGTTAGGCAGTTAGAGCAGGGTTGTTAATCATTGGGTTGTAAATTAGTTAGTTAACATGGATTCTGTTACATAAATAAGCTGGATTGTATTGATGAGGGTCATAAGGAATAACACATTTGATTTCACTTGCTTCCTTTATTGCTCTATTTTTGGTGTTTGAATCTCTCTGTAAATTTTGTTCATTTTGGCAATAAAATTTCTCAATTCCTGGGCAACTTGTTGTTGAGTTGGAGCTTGTTCCCAATTAAGGTGCTGATTCATCTTTAAAAAGGGACATGGAAGAAAGAATTCTAAAACATCATTTCCCTTCCAAAACTGGGCCACACACAATATCTAATAACAGGATCATAAGTATATTAAAATAACCACATCTATAAGCAAGGAAAACAAATTGAACCGTGCCTTATCTCTTCCAGCAGTGAGCAAGATCCAGCCGTCCCTAATATAATTAATGTACTATTTCTTTTAGTTAGTGCATTCACAGAAATTGCATAGCTGCATAAACTTGGAAATAAAAAAAGGCATACAGATCACATGCTACTTGCATGCAATTAAAACATTGGGTAACAAATAGAAGTTACAAGTAATATAGAAGATACAAATATATCAAATTAAAATTAAAGTCTCTCATACAGGCATGTAAGCAAAAACATAAGTACATGACAGTTTCACACCAGCTTCATTACAGGCATCAAAGACTTGTAAAGTCCACTCCAATAAGAAATCATCCAATTTCTCAATATCACATTTTTAGAGTACATGTATAAATCTACACAATAGGAACATTCTGAAACTAAAAATGTCATAATAACTGGACAGGAATTTCCATGGCCGTTGTTCAAGAAATCACTTTCCAGAAATTTTATTTCATGTTGCAGTGACTCCATCTTACAAATACCATCCGCCATGCACATAAGGCACCTACTAAAACACCATTTCACTCCCATCAAATTCCTGACCATGAATAAACTAGCAAACCTTTTTTTTTTTCTTTTCCTTGAGAAGGAACCAACTAGCAAACTAAGATAAATTATCCTTGAAGAGGGAGAAATAAAAAATAAACATAAATTCTCCTTGAAGAGGGGTTAAATGGCTAACAACCACAACTACTTGAAACTTGTTAAGGATGAGATTAGGGTATCAAAATCTCAATTTTAGTTTGACACAGGACAATAAGGGGGGGGGGGGGGGGGGGGAACTTGTGTTTGGGTGGTTTTCAAGCTTGTGGGTGGCTGTTTTGATGGATGAAATCTTCAAAAAAAATAAGGTGCTGATTCATCTTTTTTGATACCATTCAAAGGGAGATATACACAAAAGTTATACAAATGCTAGGTTTGGAAAATAGTGAATGTTGCAATTGACTTGAAAGGCACTGTTTCCACAAAAGTAGCATGGTACTCCTCAAGGACTCTACAGGAAAGAAATTCATTTTATCTTAGAGATAGTGAAGAAAGGAAAATATAAATAAGCTAAGGGAAAGGATTTAAAGTTGTTACTTGCATCTTCTGCTAGGTGCTATGAAGAGCAATAAGATTCTTTCCCAGCATTAAGGGCATGGCTGCAACAAGCTTAACTATCATCAAGCTTAATGATCATCTACAAAGTTGACCACTTCCTTTTGCTCCTCCTTAACCTTGCACTTGCTATCTTAAGGATCATTTGCCAGGTATCACCTAATCCTTGTAGAGTGTTTTTTTGCCTTGTAGGCTGGTGTTAAGAAGTGTTTTGGTTGTTGAAAGCCACCTGATACCTGCAAATCAAAGATTGAATAGTTAGACTAGCCTCCATACTAAAAGTGTTGGTGTAGGCTTTTTCCACTTGGTACTTACCAGACTTGGAATGTTTCCACAACAATTTGTCTTGGCTAGCACCTACCTTGGAGATGGGGGTTTTAAGAATTTCAGCACTAATAGTATGAGGGTATAGGGAACAGATTAAATCAGGTTTCCAAATGTGTGCAGAATGGTCAATAAGGTTAGACACAGTGCCAAGTTTAGATTATGATGCTGAAGAAGTTGATCACTGCTAAAATGAAAATACTTTTCATTTATATTAGTTATATTCAATTGGATGAAGAACAGTGTTGAATAATACAATTTTTGTCTAGAGGATGAGAAGGCATAACAAAAGAAAATATACAAAAAGGAATGTATTCTAACATATCCTAAAAATTAGCCTATTTTCATTGCCTTCAATATACAAAAATAACATTTCCTACAACTTTCACTCCTCTCATCATCGATCTATACTTGTTAGTTGCATACTTGTCAAGAATCTTCTGAGTTGAATACTCATCAAAAATCTTTCAAGTCAAATCATTTTTGTCCTGGATTTAGTTGCGTAAAACCATTTAAGAAAGAATTCTGCAAAATTAGATATAGACATTTTCAGTTATTAGTAACAAAGTGATAACTATTGATACAAATAAATAAACATAACTAATGAGGAATAAAAATAGCAAGTATATTTACCTGACTTAAATGATTTAAGCAATTGTTACTTTGAAGCATGCTTGTTAAGCTAACATTTGGAGAAGCATTGCTCCAATAAGAAAAAGGGATCTACATTCAAATGATCTCAACATCAAATGGTAGATATTTATAAAAATGAAATACTAGTGCATATATCATTTTATTTTATTTTTTACTTGTACTTGATTTGATAGTTGAAAATGGTTTGAACTATTAGTCATTGGCATGCCCAGAGAATGGAATACCTATAAAATACTGTAAGAGATTAAAATGTATGATCATTTAAAAATAAATAAAAAAGAGGATGCAAAGGGCTTAGATCATACTTGATTATTGTAGTTCTCATCCATGGGTACATTAGATGGGTGCATCGGCTGGCATAGTTTGCTAGAAGTCCTCTCTTGGGCAAAGTTTGCTGGAAGACCTCTCTTAGGCAATTGTTCTAAAAAAAGAGAGGAAATATTGGGCAATATTCACAACAAATAAATAATTGAATCATTGAACTAACATTTAAAATTTAAAAAGAAAAAGAGTTACTTGATCTTGTAATATCTTTTAATGCCTTCCTTTTCCGCTTCTCCATGTTGCTTTTCATTCTCGCATTTGTGACTCCTTTTGATCGCACACATGGGGGATCTAATATAGGGAAATTATTAAGTGAGCAATTAGTCTTCTCAACATCACTAGAGATGTTATTATCCACAAAACTATTTTCTCTTTCACCATCATCTCTTGCCCCACTTAACATCTCCATATCTTTCTCAACAAATTCTATCATCTCTCTAATTTTTCTTTTGCACATTTCAGTATGCCGAGTTGTTGCTGCACTTCTTGTGAAAAATTCATAAACTGAGCGCATTAATTCATTACGGCGTGATGTCACTGACAACTCATCATTTGCATCCGCTGATTTTGTATGATCACATACAACATTATCTTTCTTTGCATTTTTTGTCCATCGTTTCAAAATATATTGATCAGGAAGCTCTGTTACATTTTTCACAATAAGTATTCGTAAAGCATGTCGACATAGTAACCCCAATGTTTCAAACATTTTACAGCTGCACGTGATTTCATTATTTGAGGAGTTAAAATAGACAACATGAACCCTCCGACCACCTCCTTCAATGATTTCATAGGTGAAAGACACTCCATCAGAATTAACATCTTGGTGTGTGACCCCCAAGGTAGAAGTAATTTCTAACTCAAATCTTTTAAACATTGTACGAGTATAAACAGATGATGCATGTTGCAAAAGTCCACAATTTTGGACTATTTGAAAAGACATACCTTGTTTGCAACGAAAATCTTCTTCTAACTCATCTGTGTGCATATTTTTTGAAGCTTTCTCATACTCATGTACAAATTCTGTTAGTCTCATTGTTTTGCATGTCATATGTTGAAAAACATTATTTGTACTCTCGCTCCTAAATGAAGCTTTCATTCGGCAAGAGAAAATGTTATGACTAAAAACTAAACACCACCTTTCACGATTTTCATATAAGGTGCTAAGCCACTTATTGCCCACCAAATTGTAATCTCTACGCAAGGCATCCCAACATGACTGAAACTCTATTTCTGTCTCACAATTATAAAGAATCTTATTAAATCTACTCTTAAATTCAGGATTCCCATAATGCCTTGGTAAATTTTCTGCAGCATTTTTTGAGATATGCCATAAGCATAGGCGATGACAAGTATCGGGAAGCACAACTCTTATGGCATTCTTCATTGCTTGACATTGGTCAGTAAAAATTTTCTTTGGTTTTTGATTTCCCATTGATTCCAAGAATGTTTCAAACAACCAAGTAAACGAAGCAGTTGTTTCATCCAATAGAAATGCACAACCAAAAAGTACATTCTTCCAATGATGGTTGACACCTACAAATGGGGCACATATCATATTATACTTGTTAGTTCGATATGTAGTGTCAAAGCATATTACATCTCCAAAAGAGTTATAATCAATTCTTGATCTACCATCTCTCCAAAAAAAATGTGTCATTCAATTTTTTTGATCAACTTGAATTGCATAAAAAAACATAAGATCTTCTGCTTGCTTCTGTTTAAAATGGTTTACTAAACTTTGAGCATCTTCAGCCTCAACATTGATTAACTTCTGCTTGTTCACTGCATTATAGCAATCTCGTTTTATAAACCCAACATTTTCAAATCCCCCAGCTTCCTCAACTAAATAGGAATATGTACTTACTGTTCTTATGCCCACTTCTTTAAAAGTTCTTATTACACCTAACTAAGTATCAGTTATTTTTCGATTCGACCTTAAAAACGGTCTTTCTTCAGGCTTTGCAAGCTCGTGATTATGATTAGAATTGAAATGAGTAACCTTCCACTCGCCATTTGTCACTGTAAACCTGATACTAGCTTCACAACCAGTCCTAGTTTGTAATCTTTTGAATTTCTTATCATCCAAATGGTCACCATCTCGTGGAAATCCTTCTTTCGAACACACATACTCTCTCTGTCTAACACCATTTTTTGCATATCTGAGTTTTTCTTTTCGAACACTAAACCCAATTCGTATAGCATAATCATTATACAATTTATATGCTTCCTCCTCACTGTGCACCACCATTCCAAGCAAATTTTCAGCTTCTTGTAGTTCTTCATCAGCTCTAATATCTATAATTAAAAACATCACAAAACACATTTCTAAGGAAACTCAAATCAAAAGGATAATAAAAAAAGAAAAAAGAATGGTTAGAATGGCGTGTGCGTATAAACTATTAACTATAAGAAAAAAAAATTTTAACTATTTTTACATTTTGGACTTAAGGTACGTTTAGAACTTAACTTGTGCTCTGTTTCAAAAACAAAGAAACAAAGTGGCATCTAATAAACCCAAAAACAAAAAGTAGGCAGGGGTATGGAATGGGTTCTAACGATTCACACCATAGACTCATAAAAATTTAATTTTTAATATCTATAAACTAGATAGAAAGAAAACAACACATAAAAATTTCATTATTTTAATTATTTCTTATCTTGGGTTTTTATCAAACACGTAGAAGATACCATATTTATAAACTACATAAAAACAAAACAAAGCTAAGAGAATGATACATTGAAAAGTGAAATGAGTCTTTGTAACATACATACCTTGATCAATATTGGTTAGTTGCAATGGTGGTGTGTGGATTCCAAGAACTACTTCAGCCATAGCTTACAGTCAATTGTACTCACTATTCATCCAAGGGAGAAGAAAGAAAGCATATTGTTTGAAAGGCTCATCCAACGATGCAGGAAGGGAGAGGGAAGAGGATTGAGCGGGTAAAATAAAATTTTGGTTTCAGAAATTGGGTGAGAAGTGGCTAACACAGTGGGTTAACTGGGTTTGATTTTGGCTAATTGATTTTGGGTTTCCAGGTAAGTGAGTAAGTCTGTAAGTAGAGCTGAGATTTAACCTTGGTTTGATTTTTTAATTATAGTTAAGTTAATGAGTAAGGCTGAAGTGGAGCTGAGTAAGAAGAGATGGTTATGTGGCCTTTTTTTATTGGATGTTGGGACTTGGGAGAGATAAGGCACGGTTCAATTTGTTTTCTTTGCTCATAGATGTGGTTATTTTAATATACTTATGATCCTATTATTAGATATTGTGGTGGCCCGGTTTTGGGAGGGAAATGATGTTTTAGAATTCTTTCTTCCATGTCCCTTTTTAAAAATGAATCAGCACCTTAATTGGGAACAAGCTCCAACTCAACAACAAGCTACCCAAGAATTGAGAAATTTTATTGCCAAAATGAAAAAAATTTACAGAGAGATTCAAACACCAAAAACAGAGCAATAAAGGAAGCAAGTGAAATCAAATGTGTTATTCCTTATGACCCTCATTAATACAATCCAGCTTATTTATGTAACAGAATCCATGTTAACTAACTAATTTACAACCCAATGATTAACAACCCTACTCTAACTGCCTAACTAACTTACTTCCCCTGACCATCCCAACCAAGTGCTCAACTTTTTGGTACAACACAGCAGTAGCCCACGCACCTCATAGCAGCAGCCCACGCACAATACAGCAGTAGCTCGCGCACCCCAGTGCACACCTCAACGCACACAACTGTGCATCACCCAACACACCTTAATGCAAACCATTGCCTTAGCACGTGCCTCAATAAGAACCAATTCTTCAAAGCCACTGATACAATCTTTCTTCAAAACTTTGGAACATCAATTTCTCAGCATCAACAACAACATTCAAATTCCCATAATAAAAAAAATCAGTATGCCTTCATCTCATAAACCACATCCCTATTAAGATCGAATGGGGGCATGAGTCTTAAAACTAAAACCCAAAATTCCCATGACCACCAAAACCGATCGGAGCTTGTGGGCTTTGGGTCCTATCTTTGCTTCTTGGCAAAGATGCTGGTTGAGAGAGATTTCGACCTTATCGCGATGAAGGTAGACCTTGTCGCTAAAGAGAAGAATGACATCGGCTTCGTCAAGAATCTGAGCGAAAGCGGCGGATCTAGCGACGCCTATGCTCTCGCACGCTTCCACGTTCACCAATCTCATCAACCTCCTCGCCTCCGCAAACGACATCGTACTATTTTTATCTTCATCTTTATCATTATTGTTGCCGTTGCTGTCGCTGTTGTAGTAGCCATGACTTGAATTTCAATTTCTTACGAAAAGGGATGGGGATTTCTTCTCTAGAGAATTGGGGAAATAGAGCTTGAGGGAGAGAAAAAGAAAGAGGCGTGTTTGATTTTGGCTCTCTGGCTGGGTAAGTTTGTTTTTGTTTTAACCTTGGTTTGGTTTTGTTAACCAGAGTTAAAGGACATGGGTTGTTGCTGATGTGGACCTGAATAAAAAAAATGGCCACATGGCACTTTTTAATTGGTTGGCAGGAGCAAGGAGGACCACATTAGTGGTCCTCCCGGTGGAACCAAAAATTTCTCCCAATTGACCTCTCAAAAGTTAAAATCATTAAAGTCTCGATAGCTACCTAACACAATAATTTCTACTGCCACCGAGGCCTCTTAAAATCAATGAGATCCCAATTGACAAGATTTCAAATTATCGTAAGTTTTAATTTCTATACCAATCACATTATTTAAAATTTTTTTTTTTTTTAATGTGTGGAGCGTGTGGAATGTGGATAGCAATAATGCAACGTAAGGAGTACGGGGAACTTTCTACTCTTTTTAGGTGAAAGATCAATCGCTTTCTACTTGCTCATCAAGAACATGCCAAGGGGTAAAATGGGGCTCGTCTTTGATTTTTCATTGTTTTTATCGAATGGCGGCCGCGATTTTGTGGCCATGTCTCCATAATTTTCTGTTGTGTGGCTGCTACTTAAGGAACAGCTTCCATCACCCTATAACTACTGGCACTTGTAAACCAACCCTGTATTTCTTAGAATGAAACCAAGAAATGTGAGAAAAGAGAGAGTAAATTGCAAATATTAGCCATGTTTACTGAGCTTCTAATACTGTTGCCTCTCCTGGGGAGCTTAGTGTTCTCCCAAGATACCAGCTTCACCTACAATGGTTTTTCGTCGGCCAACCTAAGCCTAGATGGCTTAGCCATGATCACTTCAAATGGCCTTTTGAGGCTCACCAATGACACCAAACAGCAACAGGGTCATGCTTTCTACACAACTCCAATAAGCTTTAAGAACTCGTTGAGTAACACTGCTTTCTCTTTCTCTACGACTTTCGTCTTTGCCATTGCTTCCGGATATCCAACTCTAAGAGGTCATGGGATAGCTTTTGTGATTTCTCCAACTAGAGGGCGCCTAGGAGCTCTTCCAAGCGCTTACCTTGGCCTTTTCAATGAGACCAACAATGGTAATGCTACCAATCATGTCCTTGCTGTAGAGCTCGATACAATCCAGAACCCAGAATATAAAGATATCAATGATAACCATGTTGGGGTGGACATAAATGGAATGGTGTCCGAGAATTCTTCTCTAGCAGTTTATTATGCTGACAGTGGTGCCTTTATGAACTTGACCCTTATCAGTGGAAACCCAATGCAAGTTTGGGTGGAATATGATGGGGTCAAGAAGCAACTCAATGTAACTTTAGCTCCAATTGATGTTGGTAAACCCAAATTTCCACTATTGTCTTTGTCCCGTGATCTTTCACCTATCATTAACAAAACCATGTATGTTGGGTTCTCTTCCGCAACTGGCTCTCTCCTAACTTCCCATTATATTTTGGGTTGGAGCTTTAAGATGAATGGTAACTTGCCCTTTCTCAACTTCCCAAGCTGCCTCGAGGTAAAGAGAGATCTAAACTTTTGACAATTGGATTGCCTGTGATTCTTGTTATTTTAGTCTTGGTAGCAATTTCAGGTGCAACTTATGTCATAAAAAGGAAAAGGAAGTTTGCAGAATTGCTAGAAGACTGGGAGGTTGACTATGGGCCTCATAGATTCAAATACAAAGATCTTTATATTGCTACAAAAGGATTTAGGGACCAAGAACTATTGGGTAGTGGTGGATTTGGTAAAGTTTATAAAGGTGTACTAACTACCTCTAAAATTGAGATTGCCGTGAAGAAGGTCTCTCATGATTCAAGGCAAGGAATGAGAGAATTTGTGGCTGAAATTGTGAGCATAGGTCGGCTTTGCCACAGGAATTTAGTGCCACTCTTGGGCTATTGCCGAAGAAAAGGAGAACTGCTCTTGGTGTATGACTACATGTCCAATGGAAGCCTAGACAAGTACCTCTTTAATCAACCTCATGTCACTCTCAGTTGGAGCCAAAGATTTCAAGTCATAAAAGGTGTGGCATCTGGGCTGCTTTATCTACATGAAGGATGGGATCAAGTTGTCATTCACAGAAACATGAAAGCGAGTAATGTTTTGCTAGTTGGTGAACTGAATGGTAGATTAGGTGACTTTGGTCTTGCAAGATTATATGACCATGGAGCTGATCCTCAAACTACCCATGTTGTCGGAACTCTTGGGTATCTTGCGCCAGAGCATACTCGAAGCGGCAAGGCCACAACAAGCACCGATGTGTATGCTTTTAGGGCCTTTATGCTCGAGGTTGCTTGTGGAAGAAGACCAATACAGGCAAATGAGGATTCAATTTTGGTTGATTGGGTGTTTTCTCATTTGAGCCGAGGCGAAATTATGGAGGCAAGGGATCCAAATTATGGTACAAATTATGTAGCAGAGGAACTAGAGTTGGTATTGAAACTGGGATTGATGTGCTCTCATTCAGAGGCTACTACAAGGCCCAGCATGCGCCAAGTTGTGCAATACTTAGAAGGTGATGTTCCTTTTCCAGACTTATCATCGCTTGGTCTTTGTTCCACCGGCTTAACATTTGCCCATAGGGAAGGTTTCGATGATTTTTTCAAGACTTATCTGTCTTTTATGAACAAGGGATTTTCTCATTCGTCTTCCATTGCAGATTCACTTCCCTCAGGGGGACACTGATACTGAAAGCTTCTAATATCCACAAAAACACACCAAAAGTAGGGAAATTTTTTGAATATGATCTTTTTAATGATGGTACTGAATTACAATATTGTTTCTTTTTAAGGTTGTGTAGTATATATGTCATGTTTGCTTTGTATATTTCCTCTAATTCTATAACAACTAGTAGCAGAGTATCGCGATGCTTGGGAATATAGGATTATTTTTAGATGTGATAAAATATATAATTTACTCTCTAAATTTAATTGTACATAATTTGTTCTTCCAAAATATTAAAAAAAAAAAATTCTAAAATTTTTTTTTATCTCTCTATTTTTACAAATATACAAATTTATCATTTTTGATGTTTTTGTTTGATATTATCCTTTTGATTGAAGTGGTCCATATTCTTCTAAATATTGTTATTATGAATTATATTTTTCTTAATTACTTTTGGTACAACTAAAATTTTTAAGTTTCAAATTTATTATTTAAAATTTTTACTCTCAAAGAGATTATCATGATTATGAAGATAATAAAAAATTATCACATAATTACAATTGATATTATTCAAATAATTGATAGGCACATTTAAATTCATGATAGTTATGTAGATTGTGATTTGATATAAACTCAAACTCTCACATCCAAACTAAGGATTAACTCAAATAAACATCAAAGCAAAACTATACGAGGGAGTGAAAGGACTTGTGATGTAAACTCAAAAAACACAACACCAAAACGTATCAAGAGTTGCAAGAGTAATCACATTTTTTATGGGAGAAGAGTTCAAAACAAAAATTCATTACCTTAAAATGGAGACACAAGAAAGAATTATAAACCCACAAAAAAAAAAAAAAAAAAAAAAAAACTATGAGAGAGAGAGAGAGAGAGTTAACATATTCTGGTGTGGGAAATATGGATTGAATGAGAGATAATAATTTATTTTTAGTAAAGAAGATGGGATAAGAAGAGTTAAAATAAAAGGAAAATGAATGGATAGAGAAAGAGTAACGGTAGGTAGAGGAGAATGGGAAGATCTAAAGGTAAAAGATAGGATGAAATGTTGGAGAAAGTGGGAAATTAATAAAGAGAAGAAGAGTTAAAAATGAGAGAGTAAGAGCTGAAAATAGGTGGATGATGTGGCACAATAAGAGAGTAGCAAAATTAAATTCTACGTTTCAATTTTTAAATATAAATAAGTATATAGATATAGAATTACATTAAAAAAAAGGGTAAAATAACTTTAGCTCATACATTCTTAATGCAAATTACATTCCATAAGTTTGACTGAAGTTACTTTCAGTACTCTAACTTTACCTTCATTCAATTGAGTCCTCTAAATTTCAAATTTATTCAATTCAAGTTTTACTTCTAATTTCTTTTTTAACAAAATTTCATTAAAAAATTATTTTTCTCAAGGAAAAAAAAATATTTATTTAAAATTGATAAAAATATTTATAGATTTTTTTATGTGAGAATCAAGAACACGTCAAAGGATTCACAAGAAAACACATTTATATCCTTGTGATTCATGAAATTGGTTCAAGATTTTGTGAACTGTAAATCATGAACACCAAAGTGTAGATTTAAGTACAAAATGCAGATTGTAAGGCTATTATCGAAAATTCTTGGGGGATGGGGTTTGACCTTAGTACGCCGGAAGGGGTTATGGATAACCTTAATAGCTGTGCTGCAGACTTGAAGAGTTGGAACTCTAATGTGTATAGGCAGATTCCAAAGAAGATCCTGACAAAAAGAAATACCTTGAACTCCCTGACTTTACAAGACAAGGATGGAACGCTTAGCACTGAGATTAACAGTTTAAGAAGGGAAATCAATGACCTTCTGGATGATGAGGAAATTTATTGGGGGCAAAGAGCCAAAGCTCACTGGCTCAAGGAGGGTGACAAAAATACTAGGTTTTTCCATGCCCAAGCTTCTGAGCAGCGTAAGCAGAACACTATTCTGGGAATTTGGGACAACCAAGGCAGATGGTGTGATGAAAAAGATAGTATTGCTCAAGCGGCCATTGACTACTTTATCAGCATTTATACAACGGCTTCCCCATCACGGATTGATGAAGTAATTGCCCCCATTCCCACACGGGTGACAGAAGATATGAATGAAAGCCTTAGCAGGTGTTTCACTAGGGAGGAGGTTACCATCGCTCTCAAACAGATCCATCCCACAAAAGCACCCGGCCCTGATGGTATGTCTGCCATTTTCTACCAAAAATATTGGAGTATTGTGGGATGTAGCATCACTAATATGGTTCTAAATGTTCTCAATAGTGATATGTCTCTGGCTTGTCTCAATAAAACCAATATTGCCCTCATCCCTAAAGTAAATAACCCCAAAAAGATGTTTGATTTTCGCCCCATAAGTCTGTGTAATGTAGTATATAAACTCATATCTAAAACTATTGCAAATAGAATCAAGGCTATTCTCCCTCATATCATCTCAGAGAACCAAAGTGCTTTCACTCCTGACAAATTAATCACTGACAATGTACTTATGGCTTTTGAATTAATGCACTTTATGAATCACAAAAATGCAGGGATTGATGGCTTTATGACTGCCAAATTAGATATAAGTAAAGTTTTTGACAGAGTCGAGTGGGGCTTTATACAGGGGGTAATGGAGAAACTGGGTTTCAACTCAAGGTGGGTAAACCTTGTAATGAAGTGTATCACTTCAATCTCATACTCAGTTATTATAAATGGGGCTACTTGTGGTATCATTGTGCCTATACGGGGGCTTAGGCAAGAGGACCCCCTCTCCCCGATTCTTTTCCTTATTTACACTAAGGGGCTTTCAGCTCTCATTAATAAGGCAACCCGAAACCAGCTTTTGACAAGCATTTCCATTTGTAGGGGCTGTCCAAGAGTCACCCATCTTCTCTTTGCAGATGATAGCATCCTCTTCTGCAAGGCCAGTGCAGGGGAAAGCAAGGAGTTAAAGTTTTTACTCCAGAAATATGAGGATGCTTCAGTTCAGAAGATCAATACTAATAACTCCTCAATTTTCTTCAACCCCAATACTACTCTAGAAGTCAAGGAGGAGATCTTTGCTACCCTAGGTCTTATGCAAGACTCTAGACACTCAAAATACCTTGGCCTTCCTTCTTTCATTGGAAGATTGAAAATGCAAGTGTTCTCTATCCTAAAAGAGAGGATTGGGCAGAAGCTAGTTGGTTGGAAGGGCAACTCCTCTCTATGGGGGGAGAGAAATCCTTATAAAAGCGGTAGCTCAAGCAATTCCCACTTACACCATGAGTTGCTTCCTTCTTCCGCAAGGCTTATGTGATGATATTGAAATCATGGTGAGGAACTTCTGGTGGGGCCAAAGGCAGTAAGAATCTAAAATGGATCGGGTCAACTGGAAAACAATGTGTATGCCTAAAGCTCAAGGAGGCATGGGTTTCAAGAATTTGCAAGCTTTCAACAAAGCAATGCTTGCAAGGCAATTATGGCGAATCCTCCAAAACCCAAACTCTCTAGTGGCAAGGGTTCTCAAAGCTAAATACTTCCCTACTGGAGATATTTTGAATGCTAACCTTGGATGCTCCCCCTCATATTCTTGGAGAAGCATCCACAATAGCCTTGATGTAATAAGGAAGGGAACTCGGTGGAGAGTGGGAAATGGGAAATTAATTCATATGTGGGAGGACAAGTGGCTGCCAACCCCATCTACTTACAAGGTTATTTCTCCACCAAATGATATGCCCCAATTCCCAATGGTCTCTTCTCTCATTGACCCAATGACAAGTTGGTGGAAAGTAGACATGGTTAGAGCAACTTTCCTTCCTTTTGAAGCTGACTTAATCCTGAGAATACCTTTAAGCCACAACCTTCCAGAGGACAAAATTATCTGGATAAGGAATAGTCGGGGAGATTTCACAGTCAAAAGTGCTTACCATATAGCCCATAATTTGTTAGATTCAAGGGAGAAAGAAGAATGCTCAAATGGAGATCCTTGCAAGCTGATTTGGAGGAAATTGTGGCACCTTAATCTCCCAACAAAAATTAAAATTTTTGCTTGGAGAGCTTGTGTCAATGGTCTCCCTACAATGGAAGCCATTTGTTGTCGTGGGATTACTCAATCTAGGGGCTGCCCTGTTTGCAGTAGTGAAGTTGAAAGTCTTGACTATGCCCTTTTTCATTGTGCCTTTTCAGGGTTTGGTGTCTTTGGTCAGATAATCCTCTTCGCACTCATGGCATCAACAAATCCTTTCTTGATTCCACAATATTCATTCTCTCCCATGCAACTCTTCAGGACTTGGAGCTTTTCTTTGCCATCGCTTGGGCTATTTGGTTTAACAGAAATAAGATTGTGCACAAGGATTCTAGTCTACTTCCTCTTCAAGTGTGGAAATTGGCAAAAAATGTTTCTGAAGATTTTGTTAGTTCGGCAACTTGGGATCTTAGCCAACCTAGAACCACCCCATCCAGCTGGGTTCCTCCTCCCTCAGCATTCCACAAGATAAATGTTGATGGGGCCTCTTCTGAGCTAGACAGTTTTTCTAGTGTTGGAGTCGTCTCATTAGAGACCGCAAAGGTGATGTTGTGGCTGCTCTGTGTAAACCCCTTCAGACTCGCTTCTCTGCTGAACTAACTGAGGTTTTTTCTTTGGAGCATGGCATTCTATTAGCTCAAGAGCTTCATCTGGCACGGGTAATTGTTGAATTTGACTCCCTAAATGCCATCCAAGCAATCAATGAAGGTGCCACGGGGGGTAGCTTGGGGCATATCTTGCAAGGAATTCTCCAGGTGAATGTTTCTTTTGAGTCCTGCCTCTTCAAGCACATCAATATATAGAAGCTTCAACACCGTAGCTCATAAGCTTGCTCAACATGCTCGAAGAACTGGTTTCCATCGCCTCTGGAAAGGTGTCGCTCCCCCACTATATCTCTTCCTTTCTGCAATCTAATTTGAATGTAAACGACTTGTAATTATGTTGTTTCTGGACTGCTTATGCAAGAACCTTTAATGTTGTACTTATGTGTTTTGCTTTATGGTTTTAATGCCAGTATATTTCCCTTTCAAAAAAAAAAAAAAAAAAAAGATACATGTATAGGGGATTGTCGGATATATTATATTATAAGCTAAAGGCCCACTTTCTTTAATAACTTTACAAGGGCCAAGCCCACAAACCTATTCTAAAAATCCCAGCATGTTAGCCTGGGGCTGGTGGCAGTAAAATCCCATAAGTCCTCCCTTTCTCTTTCCTTCAACAATATACCGGTCTCTTCCAAAATATATCAGTTTATTATGGTTTGTTTGTATTAAGGGAGAATAGAGTAAAATTGTCTCAAAATTAATCTATTTTTAACAAACTTTACTTTACTCCCCTTCACTTCCCCTCCCTCCCCCCTTATCTAAACGGACCCCTCCAGATTGTGATTTGGACATCAAAATAAATGAAATTTTCCCTCCACACTCTTACTTAAGACATCAATCACACTTTAATGTTTTTTATGTATATTCTCTTCCCTCTTGGAAAGTTAAAAACTTTCAAACCTTCAAAGTTGTCATTGTTTTTGAATTTGGGGATTTACTCATTTGGAGATAATTTTCATGTAGAGCACGTCCTACATCAAGCTTGCCATTACGTAAGTCTAGCTATTTTCCTACTAGACGTACACTACTTTGTTCTATATAAGATTAGCTTTCGAAGATCAAATATACAATACTTTGATTTTTTTTCACTCTTTATCTTATACTTATAACTTTCTCTTTGGGCATCTAAGATGAGTTCGAAACTCTGTTTGTAAGTGCACACTAATAAAGTTGGCATTGTATCCTAAAGAACAATCGCCTGAGCCATTTGCATTGACAGAATCATTCTAGTGGGGGCAAAATCGCTTCTTAAAGACAGTGGATTCAGTTTTGTGCCTCAATTAAAAAAATCCATAAATTTCTTCTTTAAATTATAGAGTTTATTTACGTTTTGAACCATCTCTTGGTTTGCTTAATACTAAATTTTGTATGCTATTACACTTGTTGATTTTGTTAAGTTAATTTGAGCAAATTCTTGTTTTATTGTATTGATATACTATTGAAATTGATTTATGTTTTGTTAATTAATTTGAGCAATCTTCATACACTTTTCAACTAGTAATTGAAGGGAATATACTCGGAATCTGGATATAGTGGCAGCTCTATACATTCTTTCTAGGGTAGCCATAATAAAATTTAAATTATACAAACTCTACTCCCACCAAGATTGAGGCCTCTTAAAATTAAGGAAAATATTACTATTTTAATCCCTATATTTTGGAGGCATTTTCATCTCAAACCCTCTATTTTTATAAGTTTTAATTTCAATTTTAATTTTATAGAAATATAAGCTTCATTTTGATCATTGTATGTTTAATAATGTTTCGTTTTGGTCAATACTATTGTGGGCAAGAGATAATAAGCTAACCTAAGTCACATTGGATGGAAGGTTAATATGTGACAGCCCAATACAATTAATGTATAGAGATGGGTTATCGAGGTCAACCTATTCAAGCCTTCCTAGTTTAAATAAAATTAATAAGATTATGAGAAGTTTCTAGAAAGAAAGAAGAAAGTTTCTGAATTAGTTCTAGTCCGAGGATCAATGGTTCATATATTCCTTGAGTTTCGGTTACAAGGTTTCCTCTTACAAGATATAGGTTATTCTCTAAATTTTTCTGTCTCCCTCTCTATAGGAGTCCTTTTTCCTTATATAGCTATTTAGAGTGTATCCTAACCCTCCACTTGAACAACCACTAGTCTTTATTTGGATGATTTTCCCATCAGGGCTTCGCTGGAGGTGGTAAAATGTACTATAAGCTGTGAAATATTCAAGGGTCATTCTGCCATTAATTCGGCCAGCTGAGCTGATGCAGTGCATTAAATGCGGAGGTGATGGGTACTTTGCCAGTAAACTTCCCCTCTCCCTTACTTGCACATCTCTACTTCCTTCCTTGGTATTTTGTCTTTTGATTCAGGTGGCTTGTCTAAATCCTTTTGAGGCTCCTTGAGCTCCTCGAACAGTCAACTTTTTCGGTTTCAATACCTGGAGTTTTATCAATGAACTAGGCCAAAATTGATGAGGAGCTTGGCCTTTTTTCTCCTCAGGTTGGGCCCACTTGGCAATGTTCTGTGTTTAAAACTTAAACCCCCCCCCCAACCCCCACAACTATCATCTAAGGAATAGAAAATGCTAATATGGTTAACAGAGTGTGTGTCAAATAATTTTAATTAAAAAAAAAATCATTTAATTAATATTTAAAAAGACAAAGTACCGTATAGATGCCCAAAAAAATGTTAGCAGTCAAATGTTTATTTATTTATTTTTCTTTATCTTTTCTCTCTGCTCTAACAAAAACGATTACTAGACCACTATTGCTTCTCTCCAGTCTCCACTCACCTAGCTGCCGCCAATTCAATTGCCTTAAAGAAAAGAAGCGTGGAGCTTCAGAGAATTGTGTTTGGTTCTAATACGTATTTTCATTATAAAAAAAAAAAAAAGGTTTATTGAGAGAGAAACGAGTTTGTTTGGATAGGATGTATAAGGAAGAAGGAAAAAAAATTAGTCACACCTACGTTATACCTAATAGGACTAGTCCAGTAACAATTGAGATTCTTTGTAGTAATTAATAAAACTTGGATTAACTAATATGCTCAACCTAGCACACACCCCACATAACACACACTCAATCAATATCAAATCAACTTGGGGATCAAAATTTATCAATTTGTAATTTTTTATGTTTATATATGTATGTATTGGGGTATTGGGTTGCAAAAAAAATACTAAATGAAAATAAATGAAAAGCAAAGAAAGTGGGATAGATTTCTTTTTAAAATTTATTTTATTCTTTTACTTTTTTATGTAGAATTTTTATTAAGACGCTCATGCAGATGTGGCTTTTTTAAGTATCGAATATCAAGTTATCAACTAAATGTTTTTATTATTATTTTGTTAACTCTTAGCTACCTTATTTTTAAGGGTGAGCATTCTGTTAATCACATTAATATTTATGGTCACTGAGATAAGGAAAAAAAATCAAAATGAAACATTGTTTAAAACACAAAAACCATAACAAAACCTTTAAGAATACAAGAACTAAAATAAAAATACCCCAAAATATAGGGTAAAAAAATCTCATTACATCAATTTTTTTCTTTCTGAAAATTTTATGTGGACCAGTAATGAATAGTTCAAGGAGCTGAATGAGCGTAGGGCAACATGCACTCAAATTAATTAGTGCCTTCTACCGACTACCCCGCTCACCAAGAATATGACAATTGACTGTGAAAGACAGTGACAAGTATAACAGAAAAAATGGTCTCATTTTAATTTATCTCTCGTTTTTCTATAATGGCGGCCATGACTATGTATGTGGCTGCTATTCAAGGAACGGCGTCTACACCACACCCATTCACTACTGTTAGTATCTCGTTTTGTCCTAAAGGATGAGACTTCTCACTTCTGCAATTGCATGATAAATTATAAAACACCTCCGGATTAGTAGTAGAGAACCTTTATGATCCATTATAGGTTTTTATACATATATACAAAGAAAAAAAAGAAAAAAAAAACGACAGCAACAACAATAACAACAACAACAAGAAGCCCAACCTTTACGGCCAAAACCCCAATTCCATAATCACCGGTTCAACTTCCACAATTGTCAACTCTGTTGCCACTTGCCATGCCTCCAGCCATTGTCGTAACTCGTAACTCGTAACAGGCGGTGCTCCAAACAAAGACACCACAAGAGAGAGAGTCAATCACAGTGAAAATTGTATCTATTTGATAAAATTTACATATTCTTAATCATTTGACCATTGTTTGCAATTTATGAACATTGATGAATTCTTTCCAATATCTCCATGAAGGCATGATGCATCAATCAAAATTACAAAGGCTATAGTAATTCAACCTAATACATGACTGACTAGAAAGAGAAAGCAAATATATTAACTGATCATATTTTAGAAAGAGTGCTTTGACATGAAACTAACTTCTTCATAGACACATCATCCAAAGTATATTTTGGCCACATAAAAGATGGTAAAAAGAATCATACTACAATTTCTTGATAAGCAGATATATAGGGAAACTTCAGAACTCTTCTCTTTTATTTTGTACTAGAAGTAGAAAGACAGTGGAAAGGATCACAAGAGTTTCCTTATGCTGAAAATTATAAACGAGAAAGCTTTGAATTGACAGGGAAGTGTGGAACCAGAATTGTGGTTTGAACTTCTGTTTTAATGAAATTAGACTTCAGAGGTTGATTCAGGGCACCTCCTCCATCACTGGACACACGAGAAGGAAGATAAAAGCAGCAGCAGATGGATGATAAGAATCCCATGCTCTTTCTCTGCCTCTATACCACTGATCTCTTCCTCTCAAGGATTGATGCTATGTCATTGGCCACTTCAGTTTACCAAAAGGTCTATGTGAAGCAATGTTTGCTTTTCTGAAATTTTTCCTTTTAGTCAATGCTTGTGCTATGACTTATGAGTTATGACCAATGGCTTTTTTTTTCTTTTTTCCTTTTTCTTTTTTAATTTATCTGTGGAAAAATTTAATGAATATCCTGATCACTTTGGTTTAAGAAATACTCTTTTTTTTTTTTTAAATTATTAGAAAAAAAACTCTTTTTTATATAGCTTTTATATTTCTCATAAAAATTGCATCAAAACTTTCTTTAAAAAGCTTATTTATGATTGCGATCAGCTCTTTTTTTGTCAGGATGGCATAGTGATAAATAATAGCTACTCTAGGAGAACTTATTTGCATTAATTTATTAGCATATAGAGAAAATTAAATAAAAGTACAGTTATACCAAAAACAAAAACGAAACCTTACACTCTATTTGTTTCGATGGAAAACCTTGTATAAAGATAGTTTTCAGTGTTTTCAAGTGTTTAGTAGCATCAGAAATAATAAGTTAAAGGAAAGCTATTTTGGTCAATAAGAAAAATATGGCTTATTTTTAGAAATTTTTTTCCACTAATATTTTTTTTGGAAAACAATGGTATCTTATAATAAGTTAAATAAGGGAAGTTAAGAGATTATTTTTCAACTCATTTAAGGTTGCTACCAAACATTTAAAAAAAGAAGAAGAAGAAGAAGATAGTTTTATAAAAAAAATACTTTTTGAAAAATGACTCATTTTAAAAACACTACACGCAACGCAAGAATATTTGATTATTTTAAAATGAAATGTAATTGTAGACACTTGATTTTGCACCCATAATTTAATCTTGAAAGATGGCTAGAGTGACCATTCATATACCCAAAATTTAGAGTTGCATTACATGCATTAATTCATTCATTGCATATCATAAAAATGATTTTGAGATTCTAACGATGCGACGGTATGTCCGATTCCCAAATCGGGCCGTCAGATTGAAAAATATCATGAGATCAAGTTTTCATGGTATGCATGCATTGTATAGGGTGAAGCCGATCACGTGTGATTAATTGAAATTAATTTTGATTGGTTAATGATTAAAATTAATTAAATAAATTGATGTGATTGGTGGAGTATTTTTCTTAAAGTGAGATTTGTTGCATGGGATTAAAACAAATAAGCTAACAATATTTAAAGACGGTAGATAATTAGGATTTTAGGATAATTACATTAAATATAATTATTTTAAAAATCCTAATTATCACTTTGGAATGAGGTTTATTATGAAAATAACTCTTAAATTCGTCCAAATACAGTTTTAGAGTTGGAAAACACTTCAAAAACGTGCTAATCAAGTAGCAGATTTCATATTCACGTTCCAAGAAACTTTTGGCATAGTATAACTCAAAATTAGGATTAGGCTATTTCTGGCAAAGTTGTAATGAATCGAATTTCGCTATCAAACTTTCATCTTAATCCAAATTTTGAGTAAAACAATATGATCAAAATACTGAAGCTTGTTTTGATCTGAAAAATCAGCTTACTCTTATCCAAATCTCCTTTTTTTTAACCCCATATGTTTTTTGCTTATTTTTTTAAGCATTCCAACCTCTATAAATAGGGGAGGCCTCCCAACATTAAGCACACTTTCTAACCCCCCTTTTTCTGGCTCTTCTCTTCTGATTTTTCAAATCTCCATACGTTAAAGATGTTCTAGAGGCTCTTGCCTTAGGAATTTCTTTTTTGTAAGTAAAGTATTTTAGGCTTCAAAGAGTTGAATAAATTTGTTTGAATCCTAAAATATTCTTTCAACTAGAAGAGCACGCTCATGCAAGAGGGTTTTTTTTCTTTTTCTTTTCTTCTCCATTAGTTTTGTTGATGATGCATGAATATGTTTAACATGTTTTATTATCTCTTGCTCTTAATGTATAATTACCATGTTCTGCTTGAATTTTTCTTTAACATATTCTTAGATGATTGTTTATTGTGGTTCTCTTTCTTAAATTTCATAGTCTGCTAATGTCTATCAAAGATTTCTTTAAAAAAAAACTATATATAAAAAAAAATAAAAAATAAAAAAAACACGGATCCGATCTTTCAGATTTGATTTTTCTAAACCAAAAACTAATCTAATCTTTTAGATCTGATTTTTTTAACCAAAAACTGATTTGATCTTTCAGATTTGATTTTTTTTAACCAAAAACTAATATGTATTTTTTGTATTTGATTTTTCTAAATCCAAAACTGATTTGTATTTTTCAGATCTGATTTTTTCTAAATTCAAAACTGATCTGTATTTTCATTAAATACAAATCTGATTTTTTTTTAACACAAAACTAATCTGTATTTTCATTAAATACAGATTTGATTTCTTTTAACTCCACAACTGATCTGTATTTTCATTAAATACAAATATGATTTTTTTAGAAAATGTTTTCTTTGACATAAAACTGCAGATTTTGAAATTTAATGAAAGGACTGAAAATTAGGTTGTAATTTTTTTTATGAATGTGATGCATGCGTAATAAATTCATTGTATGAATGTGGATCCTCTTTCAAAAATCTTTTTTTTTTTATTCATAAAAAACAGATCTGATTTTTCTTGAAAAAAAATCACATTTCTTTACTTTTACACAAAAACAAATCTGATACTTTTTACAAAATCTTATTCGTTTTATTCAGAAAAAACAGATCTGATTTTTCTTGATAAAATCACCCTTGTTTAATTTTACACAAAAACATATCTACTTCTCTTTAACAAAAATCTTATTCTTTCTTTTACATAAAAAAAGATCGATTTTTCTTTACAAATCAAATTTTCTTTTATACACAAAACAGATCTGAATTTTCTTAAAAAAAGAGGACACATCCATAAGGTAAATTTATTTGAATTAATTTTAGTCAAGTGTCTATCATGTTTGTTTAACATATCATTCACATCATGCGAAAGAGAGTATATTGGTCATTAGAGTCTAGAAGACCAGACTCTGTCTAGGCAGAATAGGTGCCTAATACCTTCCCATTCCGTAACCTAGCCCCCAAGCTTAAGATTTTTGGATAGGTAGATTAGTGTTTTGTCTTGCTTTAATTTTGGTAGATTGTAACTAGGACCAAAAGTTTTGTATTCTTTAGCATAGATTGTAATTAGGACCTAAAGCCTTGTGAGGTTTAATTTACCAAAATTGTACTTGTCTTTATTCAATCAATGACATTCAAAATATTTTGATAATGTAATTTGTATTTATTTTTTCTTATTTTTTTGTATAAAAAATAAGTAGCGACTCCACACTACTTACCCAAAAAGAGAGGTGCCCTTAAAAGCACCCCCAATCTCTTTTTTGAGAGTATCTGATTTTCCCGATCTCTCACAATGTAATATATAATTTATTTTTAAAAAATTCAAAATTATATATTTGGATTAATAATTGATCTGTAACAAAATGTTTTATCGTAAGAGAGTTTCATTTTCTTTTTTATATAACTGTTTACCTAACAAACAAAGGGCAAGTGTTTTTTTTAAGTAATGAATTTTGTGTTTTCTATAAATAAAAAATTATATATATATATATATATACATTTTTTTTACTTTATTTTATATTAAGATTTTCATCTATTCATATTATGAGCCAATTTGCTAGTGATAGTATATAGTGTGGATTAAAATTTTCCAATTATGACATTTAGAAAAGATTGAATGTGAAAAATAGCTTTTTCCCATTATTAAAAAATTTCAATTTGTGGCATCCTACTTTAATAATATATATGTTTTAAAGTATACAATGTATAATCCTAATCTCTCTTCTTGAATACATTGCTTATCTCAACACATCCATAAAAATACATTGAATCAAAACAAACCTATATGAAGATACTTTGCAAAAAAACTAAATGTCTTATCAATCATCACTTTGCAAAATGTCATATCAATCATCGCTTAACAATGATTAATTTGATCGATTGGGAAAATAATTTGTTATATATAATCTATTAAGATTATTTTCTCTGCAAAAACTGCAAATTTGTCCACCCAAAGAGATTATAAAATAAACAATTATTAGAAAAATCTCATAATTAAGTTGCTATGTGTATCATTATAATAATTAATAATAATAATAATAATAACAACAACAACAAAATAATAATGAAAATACAATTGCGAAAGCTAAAATATGTCACTAATCCAATTATTTCCATTTGATTAACCTTTGCTTTTATCTAAATAAGTGGCACTATATATAGAGTATTTTTAATACAATTATTAAGAGTACTTTCTCTATAAAAACTACAATTTTGTTCACCCAAAATGATTTAAAAATAAACAAAATTTAGTAAAGTGTCATAGTTTCACATTTAAATGGATCACTAAAAAAATAAACAAGGAATAATTTTTTTGATTAGGAATTGGAATACCAAAATACCTAAATATGCATAAAAGTTGATAAAACTTTTTCAAAAAGAGAAACAAATGTGAAGTGACAATTAAATCAACAATAACAAAAAGAACTATTAGCGGGGAAAAAAGTGGTTGAAACAATTAAAAAAAATGCATCAAAAGAAACAAATTTGGAGAGAGAGAGAGAGAGTATTGACCTTTTCTTAGTGAACAACTTGGAAAGAATATGGAAGAGAGGTGGAAATGAAGTAAAAGAAATTTATAAGAAAATAAAGTTGGAAGAGTAAGGGAGGAAGTAGATGAAATGTTCAAAAAAGTAAAACCGTAGAATTTATGAAGATGAAAGGTTGGAAGGGTGGAAGTAGATGAAAGGTTCAAAAAAGTAAAACCATAGAATTTATGAAGATATAAAGAAAATGAAATGAAAAATTTAAGAAGACATGATTGGAGAAGATGAAAATTTGAACTAAGAAGAAGACAATGGTTGAAGAAGATGAAAGGTTAAACAAAGTAAAAAACTAAAATTAAAAAATTAAATAAAAAAAAAGGCTGCTAATGACATGGTAGGAAAAGGGCTTTGTAAAATTTATTTTAAAGCTTCCATTATTATAAAATAGTATAGATAAATATGTATAGACTTTGTTTGGTTTTAATTTCTTTATTGATTTTATTGCTTTGTTATAAACATCTAAATAAAGTAGATGAATTTATAAATGCAAAGTTATATATAAAGTTAAAAATGCCCAAGATGAATGTATAAAGTCAATCTATTTATATATTTAATACATTCTCAAAAAAATATTTATATATTCTAATATTGTCAACAAAATTTAGGAATAAAAATTAAATAAGAAAAAGAATGATTATGTAGGCAATGAGGTGGCACAATATGAGCATAGCAACAATAAATGCTACGCTTCAGCTTTTAGATATATATATATATATATAGAGAGAGAGAGAGAGAGAGAGAGATTGGTTCAAGTTACACCTGATGTAACTTCATAAGAGTTACACCTTTTTTGAACCATTGATTTGTATTAGATCTAAGGGTAAAAAAACACTCATAGTCATGTATTTATTGTTCCCTAGAAATTAGTAACTAAGTCATTAATTCTTTTTATTAAAAATAGAAAAATAAAAAACAGCATTAACTCTTTGCTCTCCATCATCATCTTTATCTTCTCTCGCTCTCTCACATGGTCTTGTGTTCTATTTTTTAACCGTTGAGGCAATATTTGAAGTTTGCACAATGTTTTGGTGTTTTTCACTTCAGTCATTGGAATGACATAGAAATTCTGGTAAAAAGAAATCTAAGGGTGAAAAAATAAATCACTGTGTCAACCATAAAGCTAGAGCATATATGCTACCTTTAAGAACTTATTTCTAATTTTAATAAGATAAACAAAAAGGATAAAGCTACCACAGAACTGAACATCTTACCGAACCCCCACAAGGAATGCTCAAAATACCTACCCTCTTGATTGGACCATAAGACTCAAAACTCCCTTTTGATTCTACTTTCAGTTGTCTCATAACTATGTCTAGCCACGAACAAAGGGACTTCACAAAGTTCAAATACAAGCTACAATTATATAGGAAAGAATGGATATAATATAATAAATAAATGAATGAAGCAATCAAACACTCTGTCACTTGTGGTGCAACATGAAAAGCATGGCCCCATGAAAGAATAGCTTCACAGGTGGTAGCAAATGAACGAAGAAATCAAACACTCCCAGACATAAAATAATAATAAAAATTTCACTTGTTTCCTTAACTCGCCCTTAATTTCCATTGATGAGGGTGAAAGTACATAGAAGATAGAACACAAGACCATGTGAGAGAGGGAGAGAAGATGAAGATGATGATGGAGAGTAGGGAGTTAATGCTGTTTTTTATTTTTCCATTTTTAATAAGAAGAATTAATGACTTAGTTACTAATTTCTAGGGAACAATAAATACATGACTATGAGTGTTTTTTTTACCCTTAGATCTAATACAAATCAGTAGTCCAAAAAATGTGTAACTTTTATGAAGTTACACCATGTGTAAATTAAACATATCCCATATATATATATATATATATATATATATATTATATATATTAGTTATTAGTGCTTGAGTGACACGTCATAACGTAAGGCAATGACTTAAGCAACATGGGGGTAGTGACCACATTTGTGACTGCGAGCCCCTTGTTTTTCTCTAATAAAAGAATGGAAAAATAGTTAAATTTAATTACAACCATAAATGCAATTCATTAAAATTTTTAATTAAATATATTCAAATATATAATTGTAGTAAATTGATTCTAACTATCCTCGTTAAAAATGACATTGTTTCTATTCAATTGGTTAAATCCACTATATTTTTTATTTGGGCAAATTACAACTTGCCCACATGTGGTTGGGCTAAAATTTAAGTTGCCTACCTATGATCTAAAATTTGATACTTTACCCACTTGAGATTTTACCCACCTGAGATTTGATTAAAATTTAAGTGGCTTACCTGTGGTTTGAAATCCCATTATGCAAATGTTCTATTGGATTCTTTTTTATCTTATTTGATCTTGTAATTTTATGTTTTTTGTGTTTTTGGAGAAGAGACATAAAAGTGAATCAAAATAACATATTTAGCCATGTTTTTAACAAATCTATGTTACGAAAATCTAACTAAATTGAACTAATCTCAGATTAGTAAAGTGTCAAATTTCAAATCACAGGTATGCAACTTAAATTTCGATCATACCACAAGTGGGGAAGTTGTAATTTTCCCTTTTTATTTATTAATGAGAAAATCCACTATATGTTTGAATTTAATTGTATGGCAAATTGTACTGCAATTAAAAGAACTATAGCTAATTTTTTATTTCTCAATATATATATATATATATATATATATAAGTTTTTCCAATTATAAAAATTTTATAGTTAATGAGTATTTTAATTTAAAATTAATTTATAATGTTTACATTATTGTCCAAACTACTTCTCCAATCAGAGGGCACAAGAGTCATGATGAATTAGAATATATAAAATTAGCGTAGACAACTACATTTAACCCTACCATAGTACAATTTCACTATTTAAAATTGGAAAATGTTAATGAATATCCTAAGGAAATTTTAAATAAAATTGGTTTACAACTTTTTTAAAATAGTTTATTAACAATTGCTTTAAGAGCACCCGTTAAAATAACCCTTTAAAATTTTAAATATACAAATCAAGTACATCCCACATTAAATTAGCTTAAATATGGTATTCTTAGATGACAATTGACAAGATTTATCCCAAATTGCCTAAGAAAATTTGTGGTTAAAAGTTTTTTTTTGATAAATTGTTACAAATTTGAAATTTTGTTAGCCTTACAAAGAAACTAGTTGTTAGGTTATAGATTGACCACAGTTAATTAATTCAATTATATAAGTTAATTAACTATGTTAAATTACATGCAAATTTTGGAAGCACAAACAAATCACCAAACAAACTAAGTGCAATGGAAATTAAATTGACACGGTAATTTGTTGACGAATGAGGAAAACCTCTCACAAGTCAAAAACCCTCCACTAAGTGATTTTTAGATCACCACTCCCAAGAATCCTCTAATCAAGAATCAAGTGGTTACAAGTATAAGAAATCTTACCATTACCCTGGACTATCCCAAAATACCAACTTACAGTTGAACCTTTACTCCAATCCCTAATTGTACTTGATCTCGTAGAGACTTCTTCCTGTATGCACAAATCCTAATACATGTCTGACTTCCTAGCAACTGGTTGATTGTTGTTAGATGCAAAGTTCTTTACTTCAAAATACGTTGAAGATCTGGAAACACTAGGTTACAAAACCCTAAGGCGCACAAGAACATAGTAGCTTCTCACAGAGTGAATGAGTTCTCTAAATTGAGTTCCCATGTCTTTGATGACTTTAAAATAAAGTTTTTATATGATTTAGAGATTTAGTGAATGAAACCCTAGCAATCCAAGTCATCATAGGCTGAAATTCTAATCTGATAATTCTCAATCTGCATAGCTCGATAGATCAAGAGGTGTCAAGCTTTGTGTCAAGAATTACTTATTTAGTCTCAATAGATGCTAGTGTCAGGCTTGTGTCGAGACTAGTGTCGAGAATCACTAAATTAGCTTTTCTTTACTCGTTTCTTGGTTCAATCTTGATGTCTTTAAAGATACCATTTGTTTTGTCTAATCAACACAATTCTTGATATCCTAAACACACCTTAGATCTACCAAATTACAAGTAAACTATATTTTGTCAAAGGATATGCCAATACATAGAAAATATGACCCTAAAACTAGTCAATGTATTAAGTTGAATGACATTATTTGGATAAATGACATTATTAAGTTAAAAGTCTTCTCTCCAATGGATATTTTATGAAATGAAGACCTCCTTCGTAGAGTTGTCTCAAATTCTAGTTGTAACTTGGAAAGCTATTTAGGTTTCCTAGTTAAAGAAGAAAAAATTAATTTGGTTATATTTTTGGGGTTTTTTGGCTATTCCTTAGAGAGGAAGGAAAGTATATTCATTGTGAAAGAAATATTGTATTCTTTGTCTACAAAGGAATCTGAAATGAGTCTTTATAAATAGATGGTACTACAAATAATTTTATGGTTTTGATCCAAGTGTCATCCCCTAAATAACTCTCCTACTTGTTAAATAAGAAAGATGTATCCCCATCCAACCAATTTTAAAATCCTTGATTTTAGATAAACTTCTACTCTCCCACTACACAAATTCAAATGTCCTTAAGTTTACAACAACCAAAATTTCGGAGATAAAAAATTAAAACCATTTGAAACTTCTCATCTATTTAATGGAAACTCCCTGGCTTGTTATAAAAATAAAAATAAAAAAGTGTATCTCATCCACAAAAGATAAGATAAGATTTAACTATTTGGGTGGTTTATATAAATAACTAGTCACTAACCCGTGCGATGCACGGGATAGTTAAACAAAATTTATACACATTCACTTTTATTGGTACAATCATTTAAAAACAATTCTAACTAATACCCAAATGTAAGAAACGCATTGACTTCCTATTTAAAGTAGCCTTCTAAAACATATGATTGGCTATACAAATCTCATTGTTGTCATGCAAAGGATTTATAAACTATTAATCCCAAAAATATGGGCTTATGCTGTCATTAGAATTTACATATTGTGCAACTAAGCCTTAATTTCTCAGCAACTGTTAAAAATATAAACTGCAAATATATAAATTAATAAAGACCAAGACTTGAAGGGGACTCATTAAACTTCAAATTAGAGTAGTAATATCACTTTCTCAATTTTTGCTCAGTTGTAAAAATAATATAGAGAAAATTCAAAACATGGAAAGAAAATAAAAATTACAACAATTAATTCCATTATCTTTCATGCTATACTTTGTAATTGTATGGAATTAAGTCAACTTAATTTAAGTAGTTGTAATGAAGTTGGCTTCTGATATTCTCTATTCTATAGCAATATGAACATATCAAATTTCTCAAACAATTACCGGTATTGTAGTAAAATGATTTATTATTGAAAATAAGAAACAATTAAGCTCATCCCTTAAAGATTTATCTCTTGTACTTGTATGATATGGGTATTTCCATTCAAAATTTAAAATAGATTATGGGTCTTACCTGAATGTTTTCCTTATGGTGAGGACAAATAAAATGAGAGAGGTGCTTCATGACCTTCAAAGAAAAAAATCTTTCTTCTAGTCAAATACAAAACTCATAAGAGGAGTAAGAGAGAAAGAAAATACTCAATGAAAAACCATAGCGAATGAAGAAAAGATTTCTGAGGTTCCAAAGATCCACACAAATTTCAGCTATAGATGCAACATGCCAAGTTAAGAAATATAAATATTGATCTACAGGTACAATTTTTTAATAGACAATAGCAATTTCATGGACAATAGAAATTTTTTAATACTTACTGAGAAAAAAAGATAATCTGAGATTTTTTTTTTTTGATAAATAATGTAAATTTTTTCCTAGATTAATTGAATTAGATCATGAACGAAAACCCTAGAAACCAATATCATACTTTCTTTTTTGCTTAAAATAAACAAATAACCAAATAGAAAAACTATAGCCTTGATCCTCCAACCAACCGCCCTTCCCCCTATTTTGAAATTCACGTCTAGAGAGAGAGAGTTTGCAGAATCCGTGGCTTTACTTTCTAGTCAGATTTATTTGTTTAGATTCACAAATTTTCTCAATGTCAAGATTTCAAAATTTGGGAGGATTGGACAATAAACTTTCGAATTTTGAAGACCTTTTATCTTAAAACATGCATCAATTGTGACAGTTTATTTCTACAATAGAGCATTGTGTTACTGTTTATGTCCACAAAACCAAATAAATGAAGTGTAATACTCAAAACTCAAATTATTAGCAATAAACATAATGGTTCTAAAATATAAATATTTTTAAAAAGCTGCAAGCCACTATCATTGAACATAGCAATAACATAGTTACTACATGGATAAAGTGTACCTGCTAGCTTTCAAACATGCAATACACAAATAGTGAGAGAGCTGATCTGATATGTTCGCTAGTTTCCACTGGCTAGTCAATGAAGGCTAGAGCGGTCTGAGGGAATCTAGTCAAGGAAATCCAAGGCATGGCAGTTCGGCGACAACACAATGGCTTTGTGACTGACCTTGAATCGCGACGGTGGCACGGAGGCGAGTCAGTTGGGTGCATCAGGGTTTAGGGAATGGCTTGGTTTTTGTTTTCAACTGTAATTGGCGATAGTAGCGTGAGAGGTCCACTGGCTAGTCAATGAAGGCTAGAGCGGTCTGAGGGAATCTAGTCAAGGAAATCCAAGGCATGGCAGTTTGGCAACAACACAATGGCTTTGTGACTGACCTTGAATCGCGACGGTGGCACGGAGGCGAGTCAGTTGGGTGCGTCAGGGTTTAGGGAATGGCTTGGTTTTTGTTTTCAACTGTAATTGGCGATAGTAGTGTGAGAGGAGTAGAGGAGTAGCTTTTGAGAGAGGGGTAAGGTTGCTAGGGTTTTGAGGTGGGAAGAGAGGAGTTATAACATGAGTCTTTCTCTCTTCTTTTTTGAATCCTTACGTGAGTCTTTTTTGTATTTTAATTTTAATGTGAATCTCTCTAATATTTTAGTCAAAAGAGTTTTTAATTTTTTAATTTTATTTATTGTGCTGACGTGAAAAATTGTGAGAACTTCAAAAGTTTCGGTTTTATATATATATATATATATATATAGATGATTAATAAGCTTGAGCCTGACTTTCATGGAAAATGTGAGATTCCTTAAAAGTCAAAATCGTTTACTCGAAACATGGGTGATGGCTGCCGGGTGACCCATGAATTGTGGGAGCTTGACTTTAGGTATGAATACATATTACATTTACATATGATGTTCTCCTCAACATGATGTATGTAAACCAACCCTGCATTTCTTAGAATGAAAAGAAGAAATGTGCATGCAAATAGAGCAATGTTTTCCAAGCTTGTAATACTGCTGCCTCTCCTAATAAGCGTGTAGCCTCCCTAGATACCAACTTCACTTACAATGGTTTTAGATCAGTCAATCTTAGCCTAGACGGCATAGCCACTACCACTTCTAATGGTCTTTTGTTGCTCACCAATGACACCAAACAGCAAAAGGGTCATGCTTTCTACCCTACTCCAATAAGCTTCAAGAACTCATTGAATGACATTGCTTTCTCTTTCTCTACGACTTTTGTCTTTGCCATTGTTTTTGAATATCCAACTCTGAGCGGTCATGGGATCGCATTTGTGATTGCCCCAACGAGAGGGCTTCCAGGAGCTCTTCCAAGCCAATACCTTGGCCTTTTCAATGAGACCAACAAATCATGTCGTTGCCATAGAGCTCGATATGATCCAGAGCCACGAGTTCAATGACATCAATGATAACCATGTTGGGGTTCACATCAATAGCTTGGAGTCCGCAACATCTACCTCAGCAGGTTACTGAGCTACCAGTGGTGGCTTTATGAATCTGACCCTTATCAGTGGCCACCAAATGCAAGTTTGGGTGGAATATGATGGGGTCAAGAAGTAAATCAATGTCACTTTAGCTCCAATTAATGTTGATAAACCCAAAATTCCACTATTGTCTTTGTCCGATGATCTTTCACCCATCATTAACAAAACCATGTATGTTGGTTTCTCTTCCACAACTGGCTCTGTCCTTACTTCCCATTATGTTTTGGGTTGGAGCTTTAAGATGAACGGGAAGGCTCAAGAACTTTCCCTTTCTCAACTTCCCAAGCTGCCTCGAGGTAAAGAGAGAGCTAAACATTTGACGATTGGATTGCCTGTGATTCTTGTCAGTTTAGTCTTGGTAGCAATTTCAGGTGCAACTTATGTCATAAAAAGGAAAAGGAAGTTTGCAAAATTGCTAAAAGACTGGGAGGTTGACTATGGGCCTCACAGATTCAAATACAAAGATCTTTATATTGCTACAAAAGGATTTAGGGACAAAGAACTATTGGGTAGTGGTGGATTTGGTAGAGTTTATAAAGGTGTACTAACTACCTCTAAAATTGAGATTGCCATGAAGAAGGTCTCTCATGAATCAAGGCAAGGAATGAGAGAATTTGTGGCTGAAATTGTGAGCATAGGTTGGCTTCGCCACAGGAATTTAGTACCACTCTTGGGCTATTGCCGAAGAAAAGGAGAACTGCTCTTGGTGTAGGACTACATGTCCAATGGAAGCCTAGACAAGTACCTCTTTGATCAACCTCAGGTCACCCTCAGTTGGAGTCAAAGATTTCAAGTCATAAAAGGTGTGGCATCCGGGCTGCTTTATCTACACGAAGGATGGGATCAAGTTGTCATTCACAGAGACGTGAAGGCTAGTAATGTTTCGCTAGATGGTAAACTAAATGGTAGATTAGGTGACTTTGGTCTTGCAAGATTATATGACCATGAAACTGATCCTCAAACTACCCATGTGGTTGGAACTCTTGGGTATCTTGCGCCAGAGCATACTCAAAGTGGCAAGGCCACAACAAGCACCGATGTGTATGCTTTTGGGGCCTTTATGCTCGAGGTTGCTTGTGGAAGAAGACCAATACAGGCAAATGGGCCACCAGAGAATTCGATTTTGGTTGATTGGGTGTTTTCTTATTTGAGCTGAGGCGAAATTATGGAGGCAAGGGATCCAAATTATGGTACAAGTTATGTAGCAGAAGAATTAGAGTTGGTATTGAAATTGGGATTGATGTGCTCTCATTCGAAGGCTCCTCCAAGGCCTAGCATGCGCCAAGTTGTGTAGTACTTAGAATGTGATGTTCCTTTTCCAGACTTATCATCACTTGGTCTTTGTTCCACCGTTCTAACATATACCCATAGGGAAGGGAAGGTTTCAATAATTTTTTCAAGACTTATCCATCTTCTATGAACAAGGGGTTTTCTCATTCATCTTCCATTGCAGATTCGCATCTCTCAGGGGGACGTTGATACTGAAAGCTTCTAACATCCACAAAAACACACCGAAAGTATGGAAATTTTTTGAATATGATCTTTTTAATGATTATACTGAATTACAATATTGTGTCTTTTTATGGTTGTGCAGTATATATGTCATGTTTGCTTAGAACATTTTCTCTAACTCTATAACAACTTATTGCAAAGCCACGCGATGTGTGGGAATATATGATTATTTTGAGATGTGATATAATATATAATTTACTCTCTAAATTTAATTGTATATAATTTGTTCTTCGGAAATATTAAAAAATTTCTAAAAATAATTTTTATCTCTCTATTTTTAGAAATATACAAATTTTTCATTTTTGGTGTTTTTGTTTGATATTATCCTTTTGATTGAAGTGATCCATATTCTTCTAAATATTGCTATTATGAATTATATTTTTCTTAATTACTTTTGGTACAACTAAAATTTTTTAAGTTTCAAATTTATTATTTAAAATTTTCTCTCTCAAAGAGATTATCATGATTATGATGATAATAAAAAATTATCACATAATTACAATTGATATTATTCAAATAATTGATAGGCACATTTAAATTCATAATATTCATGTAGATTGTGTTTTAATATAAACTCAAACTCTCACATCCTAACTAACTAAGGATTAATTCAAATAAATATCAAAGCAAAACTATACGAGGGAGTGAAAGGACTTGTGATGCGTACTCAAAAAACACAACACCAAAACCTATCAACAGTTGCAAGAAAGAATTATCTATATCTATATATATATATATATATATATATATATATATATATATATATATTGTTAGGGTCATAATTTATTGTGATTGACTAATCCTTTGACAAAATGCACTTTACTTATAATTTGGTAAATTTAAGATGGGTTTAGTACAACAAAAAACATGTTGTTCAAGTCAATTATTAAAGACATAAAGATTGGTCCATGAAACAAGTGAAAAAAAGCTGTTCACTAAGTCTCGACAGATACCTACTATCGAGACTTAATATGAAACTCGATAGATAGCTCGACAGCAGCTCAATCTATCGGGAATTAAGATTTCAGAATTTTCAAATCTGAAATTAGATCTAGTCTTGTGTATTTGTTTAGGGTTTTTTTTCTCACAACCCTAGACATATATAAGGCTTATTTTAAAAGCCGTTACATATGGATACAGAGACCGAGAGACTTATTTTCTCTATGTGAAGCTACTGCGTTTATACGTCATAGGATTTTGTAACCAAGTGTTTCCAGATCTTTATTATTGATGAAGTGAAGAATTTGGCAGCCAACAACGTCTGTTTAAGTTGCTGGAGTTAGTCACGTACTGGGATCCATGCAAAGGGTTAGTCTCAAATTGGAGGTTTATGCGTCAAAAGAAAGAAGGCTACTACAAGATCAAGTCCGATTGAGTGTTGGAGCAAAGGTTCAACTATAGGTTGGTATTTTGGGATAGGCTAGGGTAGTTGGTAAGATTCCTTGTACTTGTAACTGCTTGATTGTTGATTAGTGGATTCTTGGGAGTGATGACCTTAAAATCACCCAATGGAGTTTTTGCCGTGTAAGGTTTTCCCCATTTGTCAACAAATCACTGTGTTCAATTTATTTTTTGCTGCACTTAGTATTTTTGGTGATTTTTTGGTGCCTTCACATTTTGCAAATAACAATTGAACTTAATTAATCAACTTAGATAATTGAATTAATTAACCGAGGTCAAGCTATCTTAACCCAACATATATATATATATATGTGTGTGTGTGTGTGTGTGTGTGTGTGTGTGTGTGTGTGTGAAGAGTAATCACATTTTTTTGGGCGAAGAGTTCTAAACAAAAATTCATTACCCTACAGTGAAGACACAAGAAAGAATTATAAACCCACCAAAAAAAAAAAAAAAAACTATGACAAAGAGAGAGAGAGAGAGAGAGTGTGTTAACATATTCTAGTGTGGGAAATATGGATTGAATGGGAGATAATAATTTATTTATAGTAAAGAAGATGGGATAAGAAGAGTCACCATAAAAGGAAAATGAATGGGTAAAGAAAGAGTAACGGTAGGGTAGAGAAGAGTGGGAAGATCAAAAGGTAAAAGATAGGATGAAATGTTGGAGAAAGTGGGAAGTTAATAAAGAGGAGTTAAAAATGAGAGAGTAAGAGCTGAAAATAGGTGGATGATGTGGCACAATAAGAGAGTAGCAACATTAAATTCTATATTTCAGTTTTCAAATATAAACTAACCGTGAACCCGCGCATTGCGCGTGATAATTATTTTTATGGTAGTTTTATTATTTTTAAAAAAAATTAAACTAATTTAATAAATAATAATTTATTTCGTAATCATATTTTTATTTATTATAGGAACAATAATAAATCATAAATATAAACTTTGACTTAACAAAATGAAAACAATACAATTTTTCTTAGAAATTCAAAAGGCAAGTTAATGAAAATATTCATTATTTAATAAAATTTATTTATATCATTTTGTGAATCATTAAAAAAGTATAAAATTTGGAAATTATTATTTTAGTTAAAAAAAAAAAAACTTTCTCAAACCTTATTTTTTCTACTTACAATCCAAAACACCGAAAAACATAACTAAAAAAATTAATAAAACTTAACAATGATTAATTGGACCAATTAGGAAAACAAATTGTTGTTGATAATCTATTAAGGTTATTTTCTTTGTAGAAATTGTAATTTCATCCACCCAAAACATATTATCAAATAAAAAATTATTATCAAAAATTATGAATGAAATTTCTATATTTGCAATGTTATAAAATAAAAATAATAATTAAAATAAATAGCGAAAGCTAAATTTGTCACCCATCCAATATATTTCGTTTGGCTAACATTTGTTTTTCTCTAACTAAATGGCATTATAGAGTACTTCTAATACAACTATTAAGAATACTTTGTCCACCACAAAAGATTAAAAAATAAACAAAATTAGTAAAGTCTCATAGTTTAACATCTAAATTGAGCTTTATAAAAAAATCATGCTACATTATAGAATAAATACCAAACTATCCAAGTTATGTTATGTAATAGAATAATATTATATTTTTATATGCTATATTTAATTATTTATAATGCAATAGGATAACATTTAATAGTCAAAGAGAACCAAAAATTAAAAATTAAAAAAAAAAATTAAATTGCATTAACCCAAAGTAGAGCTTTAAAGAATATAAAAAATTAGCAGAGATGCAAGAAAAATAAAAAAATCTACCAAAAAATTGAGTGTGAGAGAGAGAGAGAGAGAGAGAGAGAGAGACAAAATCTTTTTTTGTAAGGGAAAACTATGCATAGAATGGAAGAGATAGTAACAAATATATAGTAAGAGGGTGTGAATAAGAAGAGACAAAAATAAAAGAAAATGAAAGGAAATAGGAAGAATGATATTAATGTAGAGGGTAGCAGGGAGATGAAAAAGTAAGGGAGGGAGAAAGGATGGAGAAGTGTAAATATTAAAAAATAAATAAATGTTAAAAAAATTGAAAAAATTGGAAAGAAAAAAGATAATTGTCGTGAATGCTGACGTGGCTCAACTGGAGCGTAGTAATAATAAATACTACACTTCAGCTTTTAGATATATATAGATAAATATATAGATATAGATTTACATTAAAAAAAAAAAAGGTAAAATAACTTCAGCTCATACATTCTTAATGCAAATTGCATCCTCTAAGTTTGACTGAAATTAATTTTAGTAGTTGAACTTTACTTTCATTCAATTAAGTCCGCTAAGTTTCAAATTTATTCAATTCAGGTTTTACTTCTAATTTCTTTTTTTAAAAAAAATCATTAAAACAAAATTTTTCTCAAGTGAAAAAAAAAAAACTTTAAAATTGATAAAAATATTTATAGGTTTTTAATGTGAGAATCAAGAACACGTCAAAGGATTCACAAGAAAACACGTTTATATTCTTGTGATTCATGAAATTGGTTCAAGATTTTGTGAACTCTAGATCATGAACACCAAAGTGTAGATTTAAGTGCACAAGACATCAGCACTAAGATACCTTGTGATTGCTCAATTCTTTCTAATATAAAATTTTATAACATGTATAGGGGATCATCGGATATATTATAAAGATTTTATAAGCTAAAGGCCCACTTTCTTTGATAACTTTACAAAGCCCAAACCCACAAACCTATTCTAAAAAACCCATCATGTTAGGTTGGGGTTGGTGGCACTAAAATCCCAAAAGTCCTCTCTCTTTCTCTTTCGTTCAATAATATACCGGTCTCTTTGAAAATATATGGATTTTTTATGGTCCATTTGAATTGAGAGAGAGTAAAGTAGAATTGTCTCAAAATTAACTTATTTTCAACCAACTTTACTTTACTCTCTTTCACTCTCTCTCCCTCTCCCCTCAATCTAAATAAGCCCTTACAGATTGTGATTTGTGATATCAACGTAAATGAAATTTTCCCTCCACACTCTTATTTAAGACATCAATCACACTTTAATGTTTATATATATATATATATATATATTCTCTTCCCCCTTGGAAAGTTAAATACTTTCAAACCTTTGGAGTTGTCATCGTTTTTGAATTTGGGGATTTACTCATCTAGAGATAATTTTCATGTAGAGCACATCCTACATCAAGCTTGCCGTTGTGTAAGTCTAGCTATTTTCCTACTAGACGTACACTACTTTGTTCTATATAAGATTCGCTTTCAAAGATCTAATATACAATACTCTTTTTCTTTTTCTTTTTTCACTCTCTATCTTATACTTATAACTTTCTCTTTAGGCATCTAAGATGAGTTCGAAACTCTGTTTATAAGTGCATGCTAATAAAGTTTTTATTGTATCCTAAAGAGCAAATATAGGGGAAAAAAATCTCATTACATCAATTTTTTCTTTATGAAATTTTTTGTGGACCAGTAATGAATAATCCAAGGAGCTGAATAAGCGTAGGGCAACATGCACTCAAATTTGTGCCTTCTACCAACTACCCCGCTCGCCAAGAATATAACAACTGACTGTGAAAGACAGTGACAAGTATAGCAGAAAAAATGGGCTCATTTTAATTTATCTCTCATTTTTCTATAATGGCGGCCATGACTATGTGGCTGCTACTCAAGGAACTATGTGGCTGCTACTCACTACTGTTAGTATCTTGTTTTGTCCTAAAGTATGAGACTTCTCGTCTCTAGCTAATAGAAATTAAAAAAAAAACAATAACTTTCATGCATAGTCATGAATTACACCTTTACATATATCTTCTGCATTTTATGAGTTTTATTTTATATAAATGTATTTCATAAAATTAACAAAATTTATCATAAAACCCTTCATTGTATTTTTTAAAATCACTACATAAAGATACCATTTGTTTTGTCTTATCAACACACTTCTTGATATCCTAAACACATCTTAGATCTACAAAATTACAAGTGTATTTTGTCAAAGGATATGCCAATACATAGAAAATATTATCCTAAAACTAGTCAATGTATTAAGTTGAATGACATCATTTGGTTCTCTCCTTAAAAAAAAAAATTAAATAAATAAATCCTAAGTTCAAAGTCTTCTCTCCAAGGGATATTTTTATGAAATGAAGATTTCCTTCTTAGAGTTGTCTCAAATTCTAGTTGTAACTTGGAAAGCTATTTATGTTTCCTAGTTAAAGAAGAAAAAACTAATTTGGTTATTTATTTTTTTGGGGGGGGGGGGGGGGGGGTGAGGCTGGTTGGAGTGGAAGAAAAGTATATACATTGTGAAAGAAATATTGTATTCTTTGTCTACAAAGGAATCTGAATTGAGTCTTTATAAATAGATGGTACTACAAATAATTTTATGGTTTTGTTCCAAGGGTCATCCCCTAAATAACTCTCCCACTTGCTAAATAAGAAAGATGTATCCCCATCTAACCAATTTGAAAATCCTTGATTTTAGATAAACTTCTACTCTCCCACTACACAAATTCAAATGTTCTTAAGTTTACAACAACCAAAATTTTGGAGATAAAAAATTAAAACCATTTAAAACTTCTCATCTATTTAATGGAAACTCCCCGGCTTGTTATAAAGAAAATAAGAAAGTGTATCTCATTCTCATCCACACAAGGTAAGATAAGATATAACTATTTGTGTGGTTAATAAGCTTAAGCTTGACTTTCATGGAAAATGTGAGATTCCTTAAAAGTCAAAATCGTTTACTCGAAATTTGGGTGACATGGCTGCGAGGTGACCCATGAATTGTGGGAGCTTGACTTTAGGTATGAATACATATTACATTTACATATGATGTTCTCCTCAACATGATGTATGTAAACCAACCCTGCATTTCTTAGAATGAAAAGAAGAAATTGTTTGCAAATATAGCCATGTTTTCCAAGCTTGTAATACTGCTGCCTCTCCTAATAAGCGTTGTAGGCTCCCAAGATACCAACTTCATTTACAATGGTTTTAGATCAGTCAATCTTAGCCTACACGGCAAAGCCACTATCACTTCTAATGGTCTTTTGGAGCTCACCAATGACACCAAACAGCAAAAGGGTCAGGCTTTCTACCCTACTCCAATAAGCTTCAAGAACTCATTGAATGACAGTGCTTTCTCTTTCTCTACTACTTTCGTCTTTGCCATTGCTTCCAGCAATCCAACTCTAAAAGGAAATGGGATAGCTTTCCTGATTTCTCCAACTAGAGGGCAGCCAGGAGGTCTTCCAAACCAATACCTTGGCCTTTTCAATGACACCAACAATGGTAATGCTACCAATCATGTCGTTGCTGTGGAGCTCGATACAATCCATAGCCCAGAATTTAAAGATATCAATGATAACCATGTTGGGGTGGACATCAATAGCTTGGAGTCCGAAACATCTACCTCTGCAGGTTATTATGCTGACAGTGGTGCCTTTATGAACTTGACCCTCATCAGTGGAAACCCAATGCAAGTTTGGGTGGAATATGATGGTGTCAAGAAGCAACTCAATGTAACTTTAGCTCCAATTGATGTTGGTAAACCCAAATTTCCACTATTGTCTTTGTCCCGTGATCTTTCACCTATCATTAACAAAACCATGTATGTTGGGTTCTCTTCCGCAACTGGCTCTCTCCTAACTTCCCATTATATTTTGGGTTGGAGCTTTAAGATGAATGGTAAGGCTCAAGAACTTGCCCTTTCTCAACTTCCCAAGCTGCCTCGAGGTAAAGAGAGATCTAAACTTTTGACAATTGGATTGCCTGTGATTCTTGTTAGTTTAGTCTTGGTAGCAATTTCAGGTGCAACGTATGTCATAAAAAGGAAAAGGAAGTTTGCAGAATTGGTAGAAGACTGGGAGGTTGATTATGGGCCTCACAGATTCAAATACAAAGATCTTTATATTGCTACAAAAGGATTTAGGGACAAAGAACTATTGGGTAGTGGTGGATTTGGTAAAGTTTATAAAGGTGTACTAACTACCTCTAAAATTGAGATTGCTGTGAAGAAGGTCTCTCATGAATCAAGACAGGGAATGAGAGAATTTGTGGCTGAAATTGTGAGTATAGGTCGGCTTCGCCACAGAAATTTAGTACCACTCTTGGGCTATTGCCGAAGAAAAGGAGAATTGCTTTTGGTGTATGACTACATGTCCAATGGAAGCCTAGACAAGTACCTCTTTAATCAACCTCAGGTCACCCTCAGTTGGAGCCAGAGATTTAAAGTCATAAAAGGTGTGGCATCGGGGCTGTTTTATCTACACGAAGGATGGGATCATGTTGTCATTCACAGAGACGTGAAGGCTAGTAATGTCTTGTTAGATGGTGAACTAAATGGTAAATTAGGCGACTTTGGTCTTGCAAGATTATATGATCATGGAACTGATCCTCAAACTACCCATGTGGTCGGAACTCTTGGGTATCTTGCGCCAGAGCATACTCGAAGTGGCAAGGCCACAACAAGCACCGATGTGTTTGCTTTTGGGGCCTTTATGCTCGAGGTTGCTTGTGGAAGAAGACCAATACAGGCAAATGGGCCACCAGAGGATTCAATTTTGGTTGATTGGGTGTTTTCTCATTTGAGCCGAGGCGAAATTATGGAGGCAAGGGATCCAAATTATGGTACAAGTTATGTAGCAGAAGAACTAGAGTTGGTATTGAAACTGGGATTGATGTGCTCTCATTCAGAGGCTGCTGCAAGGCCCAGTATGCGCCAAGTTGTGCAGTACTTAGAAGGTGATGTTCCTTTTCCAGACTTATCATCACTTGGTCTTTCTTCCACCGGCTTTACATTTGCACATGGGGATGGTTTTGATGATTTTTTCATGTCCTATCCGTCTTCTACGAACCAGGCTTTTTCTCATACGTCTTCCATTGCAGAGTCACTTCTCTCAGGGGGCCGTTAATACTAAAAGCTTATATTTGTGCTTGTGATTTGTGACTTCCTACTTATCCAAAAAGACAAAAAGTGGTGAAATTTTTTGAATGTGATCTTTTTAATGATTGAACTGTACTACAATATAGTTTCTTCTCCAATGTGTGCAGTGTATATATATAACAATGTGATTGTGAAAAGTGTAAACATGAAAATTGCGATCTCTCTAGCTCTTTGGGATTTTCTCTAGTCATGTTTGCTTAGCACATTTCCAGATTTCCTTCCTCTAATTTTACAACAATTTGCATTGAATTCCACCCGTCCATTTTTTGTTTTTTCTTTAAATAGAGGGTGAAATAACATCAGCTCATATATTCTAATGACGTCTTTTTTTTTTTTTTTTTTTTTGGTTCCACTCCATAAGCTACCAATTATAATAATTTACTATTTATTTATTTAATTTTCTTAACAAGTGTTCTAAAAGTATTTGTTTAGAAAATACTTTTAAAAACTTATTATACAAAATGAGAAAAACAATTGATTTTTGTGACAGTTTTATATATTTTCTATAAGAATGGTAGCAAAATTTTCTTTAAAATTGTTCATTAACAAATACCCTAAGAGCACCCATCAACTGAATCCAAATATAAAATAGAAAAAAAAAAAATCAACCACATAACATATTATGATTAGTGAAATATAAAGTGGAACATAAAAAGTAAAAAAGACGATTTGTATTCGAATCTAACTATTAATTGAAGGGAACATACTAAATTGTCAATGACATTTATATCCAAAGACAAATCGTCAAGGACAAATTAAATTTCCATTGTTAGAAATTCAATTTTTTCACTCATGATATGTCAAAAGATTAAGTTTATGTCCAATCAAACTTTTCAATTGTTAAAAATTCAATTTTTTCACTCACGATATGTCAAAGGATTAAGTTTATGTTCATTGCACTAATGCATTAGATAAAAATTGTGTCCAATGTCTTTAACACATGGTCAAGGATTTTTTTTTTTTTTTTTTTAATTTTGAAATTGTCTCGTTCAATCAAAAGGACTTGAGCCAAGGCATGATAATGCATAAGTAATTAACCAACAACTTTTTGTCCTTGTCTTATAAAGAAACATACAAAAGAGAGGAAAAAAGATTCTAACAAAAAGTAAAATGTTGAATCAAAATTGCTTGCATTTACGTTACAAACCTACTATGATTGAGGTTAAATCTATTTCAAAGAGAGATAACAAAATGATATATATTAAGTTGTAATTTCTCATGTTCTTGGTGGACTTTATTTTGTGCCAATTTCATTATAATTTTATACACATTTTCTATGTGTTATGTGGGTTTTATTCTTAGAAATCACATAAAAAGTAACTAGGTCTACCATCTCATGAGATAACTCGCCAAAAAAAGCAAAATAGTGATTTTTTTTTTTTTTTTTAAGCCAGAGAAAAGGAAAACTACCAAAGAAAGCAATTGCAAAAGATCAACCCCATAAAGTAGAATTGGCAAGTAAAGATCGATTCTTAAGTAGCCTTTGTTTTTACATGATTAATTAGCAAATATTATCAATTAATAAATTAAAGTAAGGATAAAGTTTAGCTACAAAAATAGTTATAGTCTAAAGTTTTAACTTTCTTCAAAAAAATTAACATTACTACATATTTTGAAAATCTAACCATTGAATTGTATATTCTTTACACTCTTAATATATATGTCAAATTTTGTGTCAATTGGGTATTATTTAATATGTGATCAATAAGCTTATATTTTATACATAATTTTAAACAACAAATATTTGCAATTTAAACAATTTATCGATGACATAGCTATTGATGTTTAATTTTCTAGAAATTTTGCAAGCATAGAGGATATAAGAAGAAAATGTAATTCAATAGTGAATTTGTCAAAATTCACCTCCAATAAAAAGATATTGAATAGGGTTGTAGTTTTAACTAAACTTTGTCCTTAAAGTAATTCCTGATGTTTATACTACTAATCTTTGTTACTAGAGGTAGTTTCCTTTATTGCTAGAGGTAATGTATTGTTTTAGTTGGCTCACGGTGGCTGTGGCATCTTTTCCTAACTTTAACATTGATTTTAATGGTGTCGGATGTGGAGGTTTAGTGCTACGAGCATTCACATTCAAAGTGCTAAAAAATTTAACATTTAGCACTTCAAAAAGCTAATATATCTATTTTAATATCTCACTTAACAATGCATGATAAATCTCATCTACTATTTTAACATACAACCAATCACCATGGCACAACCAATAAGACAACAACCATGGCACCCAACCACAACAACCCATGGCACAACCCAGAGCAACCAGCCACTTAACCATCACCATAATCCAACAACCCAACACACAATCCAAGCAGAAAAAAGTTAGCAACCACCACCTAAAACCTAGCAAAGCCAATCCACAACCCACCACAATCGAGCAACACCTTTCTTGGTAGCCCAATCCAAAATCAACCCAACCACAAACTTGCGTGACTTGTGTACATCATAGGCCGTTGGAAGCCTAGGCCATCACAATCATTGTCCACCCTAGGCTAATCTAAGAGAGAGAGTTTTGAGAGTGTGAAAATAGAAGAGAGTGCAAGAGACAAGGAGAGTGTGAGAGAAATTATTTAAAAAATGAATAGCAACTTGTTAGTAGCAATTACTATAACAAGTTGCTAAAATTCGTTTAACTTAGGCAATTTGGATGAAAATTGTTTTTTTTTTTAGTTGGGGGTGCTAAAAAGCATTTTGGCTATTATAATCAAAGATTATGAGATGTTATTATATGTGACCATTGTGTAACTAATTATATTTAAATTTTTCCATAAAAAAAAAATTGTTTTTAAATTTTGGTAAAATACTTGCAGCCGTTAAAAAAAAGTACAAAAGATTTATATTTCTTTTTGGAAAGGGTAAACTTTTTCATTTGTACAAGTACCTGTTTGAATTTAAACTCGCAGGTGTAACGAAAAAAAAAATTAAGGAGGTATTTGGTAATGTTGTTCTAGTAATGTTGTTTATATTTTTTTAGAAATATGTGTGGGTAAAAAAGTGTGTAAAAATACGTGTAATGTTGTTTAAAAACTGAAAATTATTGCTCATAATCACATACTAATGATCTGTTTGGATACCACTTATTTTGCTGAAACTGAAAACTTATTGCTGAAAGTACTGTAGATAAATGTAAAAGTTAGTTAAAATAGTACTATAAGATCCATAAATAGTACTAAAAAGTATAATAAAACTCATAAATAATAATAAAAATAAACTAAATAATAAAATAATTTTTATTTCACCTTTCAATCCAAACGGTCCAAACGCACTCTGGTACGCGTCGCATAAAAGAAAATAAATAAATGATTTAAAAGTTAAAACAGGCAACAAGTGACGGGTCGGATCCACTCTGACCGGACCGCCCCGGATAGTGGGTAAATCCTTGGAGTTGGACCTTTTGTCACTTTCGGAGTTTTTAGACAAAATCGAATACCCGAACAAGGAAGGGAATTGTGATCGGAATTGGATCATATCAATCAACAAATCAAATGCCAGTGAGAGTGGTGGAAAGCTCCGCACCTTCTCAAGTTTCAGGTTTTTACTTTACTTTCCTTACAATAATTTTCTTTTAGTGCCATAGAAAGTTAGGGCTTTCCTTACATTCTTTCTTTTCAACTCGTTTTTTTTCACTCCTACGTTAATCTTAAAATTGCAAAATCTCTCTCCAATAACAGAAATTTAGGTTCACAGCCAACCTATTGACAATAATTATACACAAGTTTAGATTTCTTTATTTTCACATGTTGTCCTTTTATTACATGTTTTTAGAGGTTCCTGCTATGCTTAATTTTATAATTCATAGTGAATTTTTCAGGATCCTAATTAAAACTTAGGTGCTGTAGTACGTTAAGTTTCAGAATTAAGTTCAAACTCGTGATTACATTGACCAATAAGACACAAACAATGTTATCTTTTCCGTGGACAATTAAACTTTAATGCAACCAGGTGTTTGAATTTTTAATGTACTAAGTTTTACCTGCTTTTAAATTTTGCTTATGTGTGGTTTTAATGTATGTATGTTTAATTGTGAAGGTGCAAATTCTGGAAAGACTTCACCCCCGGCATGCACACTTTTGAGTGTTGGACAGGTTATTCTTTGGCCCCCCTTTTTTTTCCCTTATGTAAGGTTTACTTCTCGGTAAGATTTTGGTACTCGGTTTAACATACATTAAAGCCTATGTGATCTGAGCTTTGAGTAGTTATTTTTATCTTCAACTATGACTAGGTACCGCGTGTACAATTATAGTCAAGTTCGAGCAAATGCATGAGATTTCCCTTTAACCATTTGAAGTGAAAAATATAGATCTACATAATTTACTGCCTAGTGGAATCATTTTGATAAATTCTTTATAATCTCAATCAAAGATTCGTAAGCCTAATTATATGAGTTGGCTAATCATCATTGCATTAGTTGAGAAGTACTCTGGTACTCAGAATGTTTCTTAAAGCATAAATTTGTCGCAGGCATTCTCTGGTACTCAGAATGTTTCTAGTCTTCAAAAGATGAAGCATGGAGAGTTAATGTTCGTATACAGGGATGTGACCTTGAACATGGGTATCTATGTGGCACCATGGAAGTTCTCAATGTTCCTATGGCAGACACACCAGTAACCATTTCTTCAATTTGGTTTTTTCATTTAACAAGCACCAGAAACATTAATAATTCTTTTGTGTGTGTGTGTGTGTGTGTGTTCTCTGTTATATGGAGGATAGTGCTAAAAACGTGACTTATGAATGTAAAAACACAATGGCCAATGAGCTCTAGCCTCTTGACCTTTGACTCAAATGGTACCTTCTCCCCTTTTGAGAGCAAAATGGGGGTGAGGTCGTGGGTTCAAGACCCACCTGGTGCATGTGTAATTTACTAATAAAAAGAAAAATGTGAATGCACCATGAAAAAATTAAGCAGATACAGAATTTTTGTGAACTTCTGTCTACAATACTTATCTCCTAAGTAGGTTAACAATAGTGTTTTAAGAGGCAGCTGATCAAGAGGTTTCTTCCCCCACTGGCCTTTCAATATTCTGATTGTTGTGTGATTCTCCTTAATTGCCATGTAACTGTATTACATTGCCATGTTTACCTAATTGATTGTTATCATGCATTCTCCATCTTCTTTGGTTGCAGCAGCCATGAATTTCAGTTGCTCAAATTCAAATTTTACTCTTTGTTTTATACTTTTTTTTATCAGCATGATGTACACATGAATGCTCCATAACAGAATATGTGATGCAATTGTACTTTTGGCCATAAATTGTTTGGTTATATTTTTTCAACCTAATGAAACTGGGCTGAATAGCATGCCTGAATCTTGATATGCAACTGGCACTTCATTCAGACAACTGCTAAAGTGTCATGACCCCCTTGTTTACTCTAGTTGAAATATGGCAATTTTCCTTCTTTGTTTGTGGAGAATTTTTTGTTTCATTTACGATTATGTCAGGTAGTGACCTTCTGGGAAGGGGAGATTGTTGATATGATAAATTATACTTTCTTCACTGGCAAATGGGAAGCAACGTATGTTCCTCTCCTCTTCCATCTATTTTATCATAGAAGACTTTTTAAACAACAGTGATCTTGGACAAAACAATCCAATGCTGACTGGATGATCTCTTGACAGGCCAGAGGATGATAAAAAGCACTGGGACAAGTTTCCATCCTTTTCTCCCTTTAAGGTAAAGATTTGGAACTTTTTTGCTCACCATGTGCAGTATATGCTCTGCTCTACTTATCAAAAAAAAAGTGCAGTATATGCTCTGATCTGTTAACCAGTTCTGTTCTTTTCAAGGTCAAGTGGAATTTGATGGTGGCAAAAATGTGGACCCTAGTAACTATCCATACATATTTATGGTAACGTAGTCTCAATTATTTCATCATTTGGTGAAATAACTTGCCATATGAAGTACTAATGTGCCTATCTTGTTTTGTTGGTGCAGAGATGGAAAGAGCAATATTTTGTGAATGTTGGGACAGACTGGGTTAACTATAGCTGGTTTTTACTATGTTTGTTTCTCTTGTAGTGGTGGCTCCATCAGTGGTTTCTATTATGATCCTAATAGCAGGTATCTCCTCCACACTTTAATTCAATTTTTTTAAAGTAGGACTCTCTTTGCTTGATTTCTTATCTACTTTTGGAATCATGATTTCATGCATCTGCATCTTTCTTTCATGCTTTCATGTTGTTTGTCTGTTTTTGTTTGGCTGTTTAGTATTTATTTTTATTTTTTAAAATAAAAGAGAAAAATTAGAAAAAAAAAAAAAATATATATATATATATATATACAAAAATAGTGTGTTTGTGTATATTGGTACTTTTGTACCTTGGTTGGCCATTAAAACAAAATTTCTAAACTTTGTATGTCTTGTAACTTAGATGAACATCTCAATGCACAACTAAGCAAGTGAACTTTGTGGCTCATGGTTGTAATGAGTACGATTAAGATTGTTTCTTATATCTCATACTCTTATCACTCTTTTTGACGGAAATGACTAAAAAATTCTAAGAGAAATGCATAAATAATCATCTCATCACTAAAACCCGTCAATCATGTATAACATTTGTGTGCTTCGATATAGCAAAATTGTGATATTTTGGCTTACATAATTGAGAATTTCTTCTCTCTTATATGCCCACACATGCTATGCTTAAAAAAAATATGCAAAGAAAAATAAAAGTAAAAAGAATCAAAATGCTTTTAATGATTGCAAGCGCGTTTCTAAGAGATGTAGAAGTTATAAAATATACCTCGAAAGTAACAATCCTCATCAAACAGTTATGATTGTGTATGAATGTATTAAATGTTCTCATATCTCAAATCTTCATAATATGAGACACTTATGTACTTTTACTTTATTTCACACACAAAACACAAATTCTTTACTACTCTTGATACATGTGCAGGTACAATGTGATTTGGCCATCACATAGGATACATGTGTTAATATATGCTTGCTAAACTGTCTTGACTTGTTTTTGAAAAATAAAATTAGTTAAGACTTGTTTAGTATATGTGTCTTTTGATCTAGAAATGCTTTACATATAGATTTGAGCTGTGTTTGAGTGCTTAACATGCTGCTTGGATGCTTATTTGAGTAGCTATCTTGTTGCATTCATCTTGTGTGTTTTTCCTCCATTGGAAAACCTTACTTCTGTCTTCTCAACAATTGCTCAATACCTTCTCAACGGCAGCTTGACACAAGTTTCATCTATCAAGATTTATGGATTTAACCTCGACAGCTTCTCGACAGCTAAGTCGATCCATCGAGCCAAATCTCTATGCTCTCTGTCTGCTCAATACATTCTCAACAAATTCTCGATCCATCAAGATTTCTGGGTAGCTTCTCAATAGATTCTCGACACATATCTCGATCTATCAAGATAATTTTATGAGCTCTCTACCAGCTCTATAGCTGCTCGACAACTTCTCGATCTGTCGAGACCCTCTTGCATGCATTGTTTTTCACATATTTTGCATCTTTCTATTATCTTGTCATTCATAACATCTTATTTCATTACATTCATGCATTTATATGGATTCCTTGTGTCCCTTGATCATCTTAGATCATCTTTATGTCTCTCGGGTGAAGTTTTATATGTCAATCATGACAAAAATAGGGAGAAAATGCGATTCTTTTTAAGATTTTACATGTCAGGGGGAGAAATACATGCCTTTGTAGGGGGAGTTATGTTTCATCTTGTTATGGGGAACGTTTACCTCCTTGTTGTTTTAGGAGCTTCTTTTAGTTTCTTGTACACCGGTCTTGTGACCATTTTTACATATATTATGCTTATCTTTTATATATATATATATATATATATATATATGTATATAATGATGTATGTCTTCTTCACCTATCTTTATGTGGGTTGTTTCTTATCTATCTTTATACGCATGTTTCTTTATGTACGCAATCTTTAGTTTTGTTTCACACATGATGCCTTGATGAGTTTTGTTTAAGTGTTTCAGAAAGACAGATTGTGAAAATCTATTATGCCGTGAACTCTTTTCTTACAAAGTTTTTCAAGAGTTTGTAATAGTGATAGATTTATTTTGTAATACAACAAGTGTTTATGAGTTAAGTAATTTAAGACTTCTCTCATGATTAATTGTTTTGTTGTGGTTTGGTCACAGATTGCCAAAGGGAAAGATTGTTAAGGACATATTTTATGTAATTGGCTAATCCTTTGACAAAATGCATTTTACTTGTAATTGGGTAGATCAAGGATGGGTTTAATACTTCAAGAAACAAGTGCTCAAGTCAAGTATTAAAGTCATGAAAATTGAACTAAGAAATAAGTAAAGAAAAGCTGTTTATTAAAGCTCGACAAATACCTTGACTAAAACAGTATCTATCGAGATTTAAGAATGAAGCTTAACAGAAGCTGAATCTGTCAAGATTTACAAAATTAGAATTTCCAAATTTGATTTTGGCCTTAGCTGACAGGTTTCACAACTCTAGACATATATGCAGAAAGTGACCTAGTGCCTTATTCTCTCTACAAGAAGTTACTGTATCTTTTTTGCCTTTGGAATTTGTAATCAAGTACTTCTTGATTTTCATTGTTGATGAAGTGAAGAACTTTGCAGCCAACAACATCTTCAAATTACTGGAGTTAGTCATGTACTGGGATCTATGCAAAAGGATAGCGTTCATATATTGAAGAGTTCAAAGATTCTGAAATGGTAAATGGTTTCTGTTGTAAGTTCATCTACAGGGATTGTAAAGTCTTGAGACAAAGGTTTTGTACTAGATCTATAAGCTTTATTTTGATCATTATATGTTTAATAATGTTTCGTTTTGGTCATTACTATTGTGGGTGAGAGATAATCAACTAACCCAAGTCACGTTGGATGGAAGGTTAATATGTGACAGTCCAATACAATTAATTTATAAAGATGGGTTATAGAGATTAACCTATTCAAGCCATTCTGGTTTGAATAAAATTAATAAGATTTCGAGAAGTTTCCAGAAAAAAAGAAGAAAGTTTCAATGGTTCATATATTCCTTGAGTTTCGGTTACAAGGTTTGCTCTTACAAGATACAGGATATTCCCTAAATTTTTCCGTCCCCCTTTCTTTAGGAGTCCTATTTCCTTAGAGCATTAGCATTGGAGAATGCTAATGCCAAATCTAAGGGAAATTTGAAATTTTAAGCCCCAAAACCATCTACATTGGGGAATGCTAAACAACAGTATTGCAAATTTTTTTGCAATACTGCTACAGTGCAATTCTAAACATAGAATTGCACTGTAGCAAGTATTGTAAAAAAATAATAATATTTTATTATGTAGAGAGAGGAGAGAGATGGAAGAGAAAAAATATAATTTTGAGATATATTATTTTATTATGTAGATATATTATTTTAATCAGTAAAAGAGGGAAGTAGAAGTTTGGGATGTGGAGGTATTGTAAAATGATATGGTATAATGATAAAGTGACTTTTTAGAATTGTAAAATAGAGTAGCATTGGAATTTTCCAATGCTAATGCTCTTATATAGCTATTTAGAGTGTATGCTAACCCTCCACTTATACAACCACTGATCTTTATTTGGATGCTTCTCCCATCAGAACCTTGCTGGAGGTGGTAAAATATGCTACAAGCTATGAGGGAACTATTCAGGAGTCATTCTGTCATTAATGCAGCTAGCTGAGTTGGTGTCGTATATTGAATGCGAAGGTAATGGGTACTTTGCCTAGAAACATCCCCCCTCCCTTACTTGCACATCTCTACTTTCTTTCTCGGTATTTTGTCTTTTGGTTCAAGTGGCTTATCTAAATCCTTCTGAGGCTCCTTGGGCTCCTCAGGTAATTAGCTTCTTCAATTTCAATACCTGGACTTTTATCAATGAACTGGGCCGGAACTGATGAGGAGCTTGGCCTTCCTTCTCCTCGGGTTGGACCCACTTGGCAATGTTCTATGTTCAAACCCTAACGCCCCCCCCCCCCCCCCCCACCCTCCCCCACAACTATCATCTAAGGAATAGAAAATGCTAATATGGTTAACATAGTGTGTTAAATAATTTCAATTACAAAAAGAAAATCATTTAATTAATATTTAAAAAGACAGTAACGTATAGATGACCAAAAACAGGTTAGCAGTCAACGTTTATTTATTTCTTTTTCTTTTTCTTTTCTCTCTTCTCTAACAAAGACGATTACTAGACCACTATTGCTTGCCGCCAATTCAATTGCCTTAAAGGAAAGCAACGTGGAGCTTCAGAGAATTGTGTTTGGTTCTAATATATATTTTCATTTTTAAAAAATGGTTTATTGCGAGAGAAATGAGTTTGTTTGGATAGGATGTACAAGGAAGAAGGAAAAAAAATTAGTCACACCTACGTTATACCTAATAGGACTAGCCTAGTCACAATTGAAGTTCTTTGTAATCTATATATTACTAAAAGCTGAACCGTAACATTTAATGTTACTACGCTCAAGTTGAGCCACATCAGCTGTCATGTCATTATCATTATTTTTCTTGAATTTTTCCTACAATTTAAAAATTAGTTTTCTTAAATTTAAAGATACTAACAAAAAGAAAATATTTCCCAACCATTTGTGTTCCACGATTACAATTTTAGATGGCAACCCTTTGTGTTCTACTGTTACAATTTTAAATAGCAAACCTTTGTGTTCCACGGTTACAATCTCAAATGGCAACCCTTCAGCTTCCTAACTCTAGACTTTGGCTTTCTAACTCCTTCATCTTTTCCTCTCCCCACACTATATTAATACTGAAAAACTAGATGATTCAGTTTAGGTATTTCTAAATCCCAATTGCTCTTGACCTCTATTCTTGTGGCTGCCTACATAATAGTTCAATGTAAGAATTAGATTAATGGTGTTGTTCATTACTACCTCTTTTGTGTTGTGGGTCAAATATGAGTTTTTATGTATTTAGGTTGGATATTTGTACTGATATATGATTGTTTGTTTCTATGTTTAAAATTGATTTGGTTTTTTTTTTTTTTTTTTAATGTTTGAGACGATAACATTATTGGTTTATATTATGTAATCCATGTGATAGAGCTTTAATAGTATCTGTGTGATAAAGTTTTAGTAGTTAGAAAATTGAATGATAGAGTTTTAGTAGTATCCATGCCTGCAGAAATTCAATTAAATGATGTAATTTGTGCCTACAGAAATTCAATTTGCTAAGATATTTTAGTAGTTAGCAAATTGAATTATAGAGTTTAAATTCAATACTATACCCAGAACATGATACTTCTCCTTTTTTCTTGGTCTCCTCATTTAAGTGAATCTTTCCTTCATCATTGAAATTGAACTAAAATTCCTTCTATTAGCTTTGATTGTACTCTTGGCTATGTTAGGACATATGTGATTCATGTTTGGAACATATGTCAATATTTATGTAGCTGGCTAATACTTTGACAAAATGCATTTTACTTGTAATTGGGTAGATCTAAGATATGTTTAATACTTCAAGAAACATGTTGTTCAAGTCTAGTATTAAAATTATGAAAATTGGACGAAGAAACAAGTGAAGAAGGGTTATTCATTAAAGCTGGACAGATAGCTCGACACCTGCGAATAGATAATTCAACACCTGCTCGACAGTAGCTATCTATCGAGATTTAATGAATGAAGCTCGATAGATTCTTGATCGATCGAGGTATCTATCGAGGTTACGAGATTCAGATTTTCAAATCTGATTTTTGACCCATGTTTTTGTATTTGTGTAGGGTTTTTTTTTTCATAACTCTAGACATATATAAGACTTATTTTAGAGGCCGACACATAAAAGAATACAAGGAGAACATATGCAAAAGGTGACCAATGTCTTATTCTCTCTGAAAGAAGCTACTGCGTCTTTTGCGCCTTAGGGTTTTGTAACCAAGTGCTTCTTGATCTTCATTATTGATAAAGTGAAGAACTTTACAGCCAACAATCTTCTTCTAGTTGGTGATTAGGTCGCGTACTGGGATTCGCGTAATTGGTTAATCACGTACTGAGATTCGTGCATCAAAGAGTGGTGTTCATATGTTGAAGAGTTCAGAAGTTTTGAAGCGGTAGAAGGTTTTTGCTGTAAGTTCATCTACAGGGATTATAGAGTTTAGGAACAAAGGTTTTGTACTAGATCTGAAACTTCTCTTTACTATAGTGGATTGCTTTTTGGGAAAGTTTCTCCCCAGGTTTTTTACTGTGAAACTAGTTTGTTTCATTGGTTTTCCTCGGTCATCATATATTGTCTTATTTATTTTATTCCGCTGCATGATATTGATGATTGTTTGTTTTAACAAGTTTTATTGATAATAAATCTAATTAACAACTTGGATTTAAAACTTGTTAATTCTATCAACCGGGATCTAAATTTCCCAATAGACTATATCATAAAAGACTGTTTTTTGATATAATCTTTTTATGGTAATTATTGTCATTTTTGTTGTAATTGAATCAAAATAAGATTATGCTAGATTTGCATAATTAGTAGTTGTTGCATCTTCATCATTATCACAAGTTTAAGATAGAGATTACCCTCATCAATATCTGCTATGTCTTCTTCATTGTCAAACTTGATCATCTTGACAAACCTTTTATTTATCTGCGTCTTATGAATTCTATTTGATTGTAAGATTTTTATGTCTTTTAATATAAATTAACTAGTTGGTATGCTAGCCAAATTGCTTGCTTCTTCAGTTTTTTTAATCTTTTACTTTGCCTCCAACACTATTGTAGTTGGTTCTCTTTGATGGCATGTTCTATCTCCATCACTATATATATATATATATATATTGTTTTGTAGGATCCAAGCAAGATAGAGTTTAAGATGCTTACTGTGTTATTCTCTCAAATTTTTTAAAGCATGAACAACTTGCGGTATTGAAGTAATTATTGAATATTTTATACCAATAGTTATTTGTTAATAGGTATTTGACAACTTTAGAATATGAAAAGTTTTAGGTTAAATGGGTAATAACTATAATTTTGTTAATTTTTGCTTTCTAAATTACTAATAGTGATTTATCATGTTAAATTGGTAGTTTATTTGTATATTAACTAGCTACAATGTTTTTTTTTTTTTTTTTTCTTTCTAATTTGTAAGGTTTAATTCAAATAATCTTGAATAAGTCCTCTGAAATCAAATTCAATACCAAAAAAAAAAAACAAAACAAAACAAAAAAATTGTTATGGACTTTGTAAGACTAAAGGGGAGCTTGAAGATATTATAAGTTTTGGTCTCATATAATATACTTATAATGTGAGCTTTAGTTGCTATAAGTAGTATTGTAGTAACTTAGCTATGAAACTCTAGATGTAATACAATCAGTTAAGGATAATGACAATCACTAATATTTGTCTTTTAATTTAAATGATATTTTGCATAATTACTTTGCATTCATTCGATTTCATTTTCAGTAATTTTTCCATATATCGCACGGATTAGAGACTAATTATTAATAAAACTTGGATTAACTAATATGCTCAACCTAGCACACACTCCACACAACACACACTTGATCAATATCAAATCAACTTGGGGATCAGAATTTATCAATTTATAATTTTTTATGTTTATATATGTGTGTTGGGTTGCCAAAAAAATACTAAATGAAAAGAAAAGAAATTGGGATAGATTTCTTTTTAAAATTTATTTTATTCTTTTACTTTTTTATGTAGAATTTTTATTAAGACGCTCATGTAGATATGACTTTTTTAAGTATCGAATATCAAATTATCAACTAAATGTTGATAACTTGATAATCGATACTTAGTATTCTCAAAAAAAAAAAATTATCAACTAAATGTTTTTATTATTATTTTGTTCACTCTTAGCTACCTTATTTTTAAGGGTGAGCATTCTATTAATCACATTAATATTTATGGTCACTGAGATAAGGAAAAAATAAATTCAAAATGAAACATTGTTTAAAACACAAAAACCATAACAAAACCTTTAAGAATACAAGAACTAAAATAAAAATACCCCAAAATATTGGGAAAAAAATTCTCATTACATCAATTTTTTTCTTTCTGAAAATTTTTATGTGGACTAGTAATGAATAATATAATCCAAGGAGCTGAATAAGTGTAGAGCAACATGCACTCAAATTAGTGCCTTCTACCGACTACCGCGCTCACCAAGAATATGACAATTGACTGAAAAAGACAGTGACAACCAATGAAGCACGGGTGCGTTTCGGGACTCGGGTGCGGGTGCGGGACTCGGCAATTTTTGAAAAAGGTGGGTGCGGGTGCGGCAGGACTCGGCGATTAAAAAATTATTAAAAATATTTTTACAATATATGTTTAATATATTGCTAAGCATACTTTTACTTTTTCACATTATATAAACAAATACCAAATTTAAGAGCAACAGTAGATAATAACTAAAACATGATGTTCATAAATTAAATATAATCCACAAGATTGAAAATTTGAAAATTTGAGGGACGGAGTGAGAGAGGGTGTTTGGGAGTTTTGGACGAAGTGTGAGGGTCTGAGGGGGTCTGGGTATTTAGGTTAAGTCAAATGGTGCATTTTACACCTTTTTTTTTTTTTTTTTTTTTTGAATTTCGGCCCAAATCGGGCCGTTTCGGCCGATTCGGCCGATACCGGCCGATATTGGCCGATACCAGCCGATACCGGCCGATATCTGCCGATACCGGCCGATATCGGCCGATACGGACCGAGTCGGCCCGATTCGGGCCGCGTCGGCGCCGATTCGGGCCGCGTCGGCGCCGATTTCGGCCGCGTCGGCGTCGATTTTAGCCGCGTCGGCCCGATTCGGGAATCGCCACGTGGCACGACGCGGCACGGACGCGCGGTCTGCGGCGTCCCTCCCGCGTCGCCGCGTCCCGCCGCGTCGGACGCGGGTGCGCTCGCCTGGGAGCCGCGTCCGTGCATCCCAGGTGACAACTGACAAGTATAGCAGAAAAGATGGGCTTATTTTTTTGACTGAAATGGTAGAAAATGGACTTATTTTAATTTTTCTCGCTTTTCTATAATGGCGGCCATGACTATGAGTACGTTTGGATCCAAGTTCACATCCACGTTTTTTTTTTTTTTTTTTTTTTTCTTTTTTTTATTGGCATGCGTTTTAAGTGGTTTGCCACTATTGTTTATGAATGGTAGCAGTAGATATTGACTTTTCAACTGTAAATAGTATATTTATAGACCCACAAATATCACTTTTTAACAATTTTTTCATTAAAAATAAATTTTATGGTACTATTTACATATTTAAAAATTATTTTTCTACAGTGTTTTTATTTTTTAGTTTCAACAAAATAAGTTCTATTCAAACAGACTCTATATAGCTGCTACTCAAGGAACGGCGTTACACCACACCCATTCTCTACTGTTAGTATCTCGTTTTGTCCTAAAGTATGTGACTTCTCACTTCTGCAATTGCATGATTAATTATAAGTCACCTCCACTAGAGGTGACTTTTAGTAGAAGAGAGTCTTTATGATCTATTATATTTCTAAGTTTGGAAGTTGTGTTTTCGAATAATATCAAACCTTTTTACTTATTAGCTATTAGTACTTGAGTGATACATCATAACGTAATACAATGACTTAAGTAACATGGGGGCAGTGATCACATTTGCGACTGCAAGCCCGTTGGTTTTTTTTTTAATAAAAAAATGAAAAAATAGTTAAATTTAATTACAACCATAAATGCAATTCATTAAAATTTTCAATTAAATTCATATATAATTGTAGTTAATTGAATCTAATTATCCTCGTTAAAGATGATATTGTTTTTGTACAATTGGTTAAATCCAGTGTTTTTATTAATTTATGAGAAAATCTTCAATGTGTTTGAATTTAATTGTGTGGCAAATTGTACTACAACTAAAAGAAGAGTAATGTTATAGTCACAAACTATTTTATAACATTTTTACAAAATATTGATGTGGCAAACCTCTTATTAGTTTTTATCTAGGCTCATAATTAATACTCCCTCCGTCCCACTTTTTTTGTCCTGTTTGAAAAGTTAAACTTTTTAAGGGAACATAATTTATTGTCTTGTCTACCTTTTAAAAATGTATAAATTTCCAAAACTACCCTTAAAAAAATTTATCAAAAAATTGAATTAGTAAATTAATAGGGATATAATAGGAACATTAGTAAATTAATGACTTTTATTTTTAGAAACAGGACAATATTTTGGGACATCTCAAAATGGAATAGAGGACAAAAAAAATAGGACGGAGGGAGTATCACTTTTTCATTTACCAATAATCATTCATCACATTAGCCGTTTGTAACATTTTTTGTAAAATAGTTTGTATCTCTAACATTATTCTTAAAAAAACTATATTTAACTTCTTATTTCTCAAAAAAAAATAATAATAATAAGTTTTGCCAATTATAAAAATTTTATTGTTAATGAGTATTTTAATTTAAAATTAATTTATAATGTTTACATTATTGTCCAAACTAATTCTCTAATAAGAGAGCACAAGAGTCTTGAATTAGAATATATAAAATTAGTGTAGATAACTACATTTAACCCTACCATAGTACAATTTCACTATTTAAAATTGGGAAATGTTAATGAATACCCTAAGGGCATTTTTCATGAAATTGGTTTTAAAACTTTTTAAAAATAATTTATTAACAATTGCGTTAAGGGCACCCGTTAACATGACGCTTTAAAATTTTAAAAATACAAATCAAATACATCCTACATGAAATTAGCCCAAATATGGGTAATCTTATATGACAATTGATAGGATTTATCCCATATTTCCTAAGAAAATTTGTGGTTAAAAGTTTTTTTTTTTTTTAAATTGTTACAAATTTATACTTTTGTTAGCCTTACAAAGGAACTAGTTGTTGGGTTATAGATTAAACCCGGTTAATTAATCAATTAATTCAATTACCTAAGTTGATTAATTATGTTAAATTACATGTAAATCATGGAGGCATAAAGAAATCACCAAACAAACTAAGTGCAACAGAAATTAAATTGACATGATGATTTGTAAATGAACGAGAAAAACCTCTCACAAGGGAAAAACCCCCCACCAGGTGATTTCAAATCACTACTTCCAAGAATCCACTAATCAAGAATCAAGCGGTTACAAGTATAAGGAATTTTACCACTACCCTTGACTTTCCCAAAATACCAACTTACAGCTAAACCTTTACTCCAATCCCTAATTGAACTTAATCTTGTAAAGACTTCTTCCTATACGTACAGATCCCAATACGTGTCTAATTTCCTAGCAACTGATTCATTGTTGTTGGATGCAAAGTTCTTCACTTCAAAACACGTTGAAGATCTGGAAGCACTTGGTTATAAATCCTTAAGGTGCACAAAAACATAGTAGCTTCTCACAGAGTGAATGAGTTCTCTAAATTGAGTGTCTGTGCCTTTGATGACTTTAAAATAAAGTTTTTATATGCTTTAGAGGTTTAGTGAATGAAACCCTAGAAATCTAAGTCATTATGGGCCGAAATTCTAATATGAGAATTCTAGATCTACATAGCTCGATAGATCAAGAGGTGTCGAGCTTAGTGTCGAGAATTACTCATTTAGTCTCAATAGATGCTAGTGTTAAGCTTTTGTCAAGACTAGCGTCGAGACTCACTAAATCAAATTTTCTTTACTCGTTTCTTGATTCAGTTTTCATGTCTTTAAAGATACCATTTGTTTTGTCTTATCAACACACTTCTTGATATCCTAAATGTTGAATTGGGCCCATGTGGCTTGAATTGCCACAAGCCCATGTAAGTCAAAAGTAAACCAAATTCAACTAGGATTATAATTCCTAGTACAGCCAACCTATATATATATATTAGGTTTGTGATATAGGGCAAGCCGTGAGAATTAGAGAAAAATTCCTAATAATCTAGCAGCCACATAAGAAGAAAGAATAGTGTTTTCTTGTCTTATGGGTGAGAGAGAGTTAGGGTGTATTAGGAATTGGGTTTCTTGAGAGTGTTCTTGTGCACCATTGTATCTCCTTATTTTATAGTGAAATCCCTGCAACTCCGTGGAAGTAGGCAAATTGCCGAACCACGTAAATATTGTCTTGTGCGTGTGATTGTTTTTCTTTGGTGTGTGTTTTCTCTATTTGTTTTGTTTCTCACAAGTTGGAATTTTGGTTAAATTCCCTACAACTGGTATCAGAGCCTAGGTTTAGGTTTGAGTGGGAGCAATGGCAGAGGAAGCAGGAAAGTCGTCTAGAATAAAAAAGTTTGATGGCACAGACTTTGCGTATTGGAGGATGCAGATTGAAGATTATCTCTATGGGAGGAAATTGCACCTGCCTCTTTTGGGGACAAAACCTGAGGCTATGAAGGCTGAGTAATGGGCTCTTCTTGACAGACAGGTACTAGGAGTTATCAGGTTAACTCTGTCTAGGTCTGTTACACATAATGTTGTAAAGGAAAAGACCACAGCAGATCTGATGAAGGCTTTGTCCGGCATGTATGAAAAGCCGTCTGCAAACAACAAGATACATCTAATGAAGAAATTGTTCAATTTGAAGATGGCAGAGAATGCTTCAGTAGCACAACATCTGAATAAATTTAATACTATCACAAATCAATTGTCGTCTGTAGAAATTGATTTTGATGATGAGATCCGTGCACTGATCGTTTTGGCTTCTTTGCCAAACAGTTGGGAGGCAATGAGATGGCAGTAAGTAATTCTACAGGAAAGGAAAAGCTCAAGTACAATGATATACGAGATTTAATTCTGGCTGAGGAGATTCGTAGAAAAGATGCAGGCAAATCCTCAGAATCAGGTTCTGCCCTAAACCTTGAGACAAGAGGCAGAGGTAATGACAAAAATTCAAACCAGGGTAGATCAAAATCTAGAAATTCTAATCAGAACAGAAGCAAATCTAGATCAGGCCAACAAGTACAATGCTGGAACTGTGGGAAAACAGGTCACTTTAGGAATCAATGCAAAAGTCCTAAGAAGAAGAATGGAGATGATTCTGTTAATGCTGTAACAGAAGAGATTCAAGATGTATTACTTCTTACAGTAGACAGTCCACTTGATGATTGGGTTTTGGATTCAGGAGCTTCGTTTCATACCACTCCACACCGAGAAATCATACAGAATTTTGTTACAGGTAATTTTGTTAAGGTGTATTTAGCTGATGGTTCAGCCTTGGATGTTGTAGGTATGGGAGACGTCCGGATATTGTTGCCCAATGGATCTATTTGGTTACTGGAGAAGGTTCGACATATTCCTGAACTGAGGAGGAATTTGATTTCTGTTGGACAACTTGATGATGAAGGGCATGCAATACTATTTGTTGGTGGTACTTGGAAGGTTACAAAGGGAGCTAGGGTATTGGCTCGTGGGAAGAAAACTAGTACTCTGTATATGACCTCAAGTCCAAGAGACACAATTGCAGTTGCAGATGCAAGTACTAATACAAGCCTATGGCACCGTAGACTTGGTCATATGAGTGAGAAAGGGATGAAGATGTTGCTGTCAAAAGGAAAACTACCAGAATTGAAGTCCATTGATTTTGACATATGTGAAAGTTGCATCTTAGGAAAACAGAAAAAAGCGAGCTTCTTGAAAACTGGCAAGACACCGAAGGCTGAAAAATTGGAGTTAGTACACACTGATTTGTGGGGGCCTTCTCCGGTTGCATCCCTTAGAGGTTCAAGGTACTACATCACTTTCATTGATGACTCAAGCAGAAAGGTATGAGTTTATTTTCTGAAAAATAAATCTGATGTATTTGAAACTTTTAAGAAGTGGAAGGCTATGGTTGAGACAGAAACATGTTTGAAAGTAAAATGTTTGAGATCAGATAATGGAGGAGAGTACATAGATGGAGGGTTCAGTGAGTATTGTGCTGCACAGGGAATTAGGATGGAGAAAACCATTCCTAGGACACCACAGCAGAATGGTGTGGCTGAGCGCATGAACAAAACTCTCAATGAGCGTGCTAGGAGTATGAGGTTGCATGCTTACCTGATAAACCGAGGACCATCAGTTCCTATGGAGTTCAGACTTCCTGAGGAGGTTTGGAGTGGTAAAGAGGTAAAGTTTTCACATTTAAAAGTTTTCACATTTGAAAGTTTTTGGTTGTGTTTCTTATGTTCATATTGATTCTGATGCTCGTAGTAAACTTGATGCAAAGTCAAAAATATGTTTTTTCATTGACTATGGTGATGAGAAATTTGGCTATAGGTTTTGGGATGAACAAAACAGGAAAATCATTAGAAGTAGAAATGTGATATTTAATGAACAGGTTATGTACAAGGACATGTTAACTGTAGTGTCAGATGTTACAGAGATAGATCAAAAGAAATCTGAGTTTTTCAACTTAGATGAATTGACTGAAAGTACTGTCCAGAAAAGGGGTGAAAAAGATAAGGAGAATGTAAATTCACAGGTAGATCAGAGTACACCTGTAACTGAAGTTCGGAGATCTTCCAGGAACATTAGACCTCCACATCGTTATTCACCCACTCTAAATTATCTCCTGTTGAGTGATGGTGGTGAGCTAGAGTGTTATGATGAAGCCTTGCAAGATGAGAATTCAAGCAAGTGGGAGTTAGCCATGAAGGATGAGATGGATTCCTTGTTGGGGAATCAGACATGGGAACTGACTGAACTGCCAGTAGGAAAGAAGGCTTTGCACAACAAGTGGGTATACAGAATAAAAAATGAGCATGATGGTAGCAAACGTTACAAGGCCAAATTAGTTGTTAAAGGGTTCTAGCAGAAGGAGGGCATTGACTTCACAGAGATATTTTCTCCAGTTGTGAAGATGTCAACAATCAGACTGGTACTGGGAATGGTGGCTGCAGAAAACTTACATCTTGAGCAATTAGATGTGAAGACGGCATTCCTTTATGGTGACTTGGAGGAAGACCTTTACATGATTCAGCCAGAAGGGTTCATTGTTCAGGGACAAGAGAATCTAGTTTGCAAACTGAGAAAGAGCTTTTATGGCCTAAAACAAGCTCCAAGACAGTGGTACAAGAAATTTGACAGTTTTATGCATAGAATTGGGTTCAAGAGATGTGAAGCTGATCATTGTTGCTATGTTAAGTCTTTTGACAATTCTTACATTATATTACTGTTGTATGTGGATGATATGCTTATTGCAGGGTCTAGCATTGAGGAGATTAATAATCTGAAGAAGCAATTGTCCAAACAGTTTGTAATGAAGGATTTGGGAGCTGTAAAGCAAATCCTTGGCATGAGAATCATTAGAGACAAGGCTAATGGTACATTGAAGCTTTCACAGTTAGAGTATGTGAAGAAAGTCCTCAACAGATTCAACATGAATGAAGCTAAACCAGTGAGCACACCCTTGGGTAGTCATTTCAAACTAACCAAAGAACAATCACTGAAGACAGAAGAAGAAAGGGACCATATGAGTAAGGTGCCCTATGCCTCAGCTATTAGCAGCTTGATGTATGCTATGGTGTGTACAAGGCTAGACATTGCACATGCAGTAGGAGTTGTGAGCAGATTCATGAGTAGGCCTGGAAAGCAGCATTGGGAGGCAGTCAAGTGGATTATGAGATACCTAAAGGGTTCATCAGATACAAGTTTTTGCTTCACAGGTGCAAGTTTGAAACTGCAGGGTTATGTAGATGCTGATTTTGCTGGTAATATTGATAGTAGAAAGAGTACTACTGGGTTTGTTTTTACTCTAGGTGGTACAGCTATATCATGGGCTTCAAATCTACAGAAGATTGTTACTTTGTCTACTACAGAAGCTGAGTATGTTACTACAACTGAAGCTGGAAAGGAGATGATTTGGCTACATGGTTTCTTAGATGAATTGGGTAAGAAGCAGGAGATGGGCATTCTACACAGTGACAGTCAGAGTGCAATCTTTCTTGCCAAAAATTTGGCTTTTCATTCAAAGTCGAAGCACATACAAACAAAATACCACTTTATCCGTTACCTTGTCGAAGATAAGCTGGTAATACTTGAGAAGATTTGTGGATCTAAGAACCCGGCAAATATGTTGACTAAGGGTGTCACTATTGAAAAGCTGAAGCTGTGTGCAACTTCAGTTGGCCTTCTAGCTTGAGGACAGGAGGATGAGTTGCAGGGATGAGGGATTGTGTTATAGAGGTTTGTAATTGATGTTTGCAGCTTGTGAGCCCTTAAGACCTAAGGTGGAGGCGATGGAGGAGTTTGCTCATGTAGCTTGATCAATTCAAGCCAAGGTGGAGATTTGTTGAATTGGGCCCGTGTGGCTTGAATTGCCACAAGCCCATGTAAGTCAAAAGTAAACCAAATTCAACTAGGATTATAATTCCTAGTACAGCTGACCTATATATGTATATATTAGGTTTGTGATATAGGGCAAGCCATAAGAATTAGAGAAAAATTCCTAATAACCTAACAGCCGCATAAGAAGAAAGAATAGTGTTTTCTTGTCTTGTGGGTGAGAGAGAGTTAAGGTGTATTGGGAATTGGGTTTTTTGAGAGTGTTCTTGTGCACCATTGTATCTCCTTATTTTATAGTGAAATCCCTACAACTCCGTGGACGTAGGCAAATTGCCGAACCACGTAAATATTGTCTTGTGCGTATGATTGTTTTTCTTTGGCGTGTGTTTTCTCTATTTGTTTTGTTTCTCACAGGTTGAAATTTTGGTTAAATTCCCTACACTAAACACATCTTAGATCTACCAAATTGCAAGTAAAGTGTTTTTGGTCAAAAGATATGCCAATACATAGAAAATATGTCCCTAACACTAATCAATGTATTAAGTTGAATGCCATTATTTGGTTATCTCGTTGTTTTTTTTTTTTTTTTTTTTTTTTTTTAAGCTTAAGTTAGATTCTTCTCTCCAAGGGATATTTCATGAAATGAAGACCTCCTTCTACAAAGGTGTGGGCTGTTGGGGTCTCAAATTATAGTTGTAAAAGCAAATTAGGTTTCTTAGTTAAAGAAGAAAAAATTAATTTGGTTATTTTTTGGGTATTTGGCTATTTCTTGGAGTGGAAGGAAAGTCATTGTGAAAGAAATGTTGTCTACAGAGGAATAGGAATTGAGTCCTTGTAAATAGATGGTACTACAAATAAATTTATGGTTTTGATTCGAGGGTCATCCCCTAAATAACTCTCATACTTGTTAAATAAGAAAGATGTATCCCCATCCAACCAATTTTAAAATACTTGATTTTGGATAAACTTCTACTCTCCCACTACACAAATTCAGATGTCCTTAAGTTTATAACAACCAAAATTTTGGAGATAACTTCTTCAAAATTAAAACCATTTTGAAACTTCTCATCTATTTAATGGAAACTCCCCGGCTTGTAATAAAGAAAATAAAAAAGTGTATCTCATCCATATAAGGTAAGATAAGATATAACAATTTGCATGGTTTATATATAAATAATGATTAATAAGCTTAAGCCTGACTTTCATGGAAAATGTGAGATTCCTTCAAAGACAAAATTGTTTACTTGGAAACTTGGGTGACGGTTGTCGGGTGACCCATGAATTGTGGGTGCTTGACGTTAGGTATGAATACATATTACATTTACATATGATGTTCTCCTCAACATGATGTATGTAAACCAACCCTACATTTCTTAGAATGAAAAGAAGAAATTGTATGCAACTATAGCCATGTTTCCAAGCTTGAAATACTGCTGCCTCTCCTAATAAGCATTGTAGGCTCCCAAGATACCAACTTCATTTACAATGGTTTTAGATCAGTCAATCTTAGCCTACACGGCAGAGCCACTATCTCTTCTAATGGTCTTTTGGAGCTTACCAATGACACCAAACAGCAAAAGGGTCATACTTTCTATCCTACTCCAATAAGCTTCAAGAACTCATTGAATGACAGTGCTTTCTCTTTCTCTACGACTTTCGTCTTTGCCATTTCTTCCGGATATCCAACTCTAAGAGGAAATGGGATAGCTTTCGTGATTTCTCCAATTAGAGGTCGGTGTAAAGTTGTTATTTACAACTATACATTTTGTTGGCTTTTATTCCGTGCCAAATTTGATTGTAATTATATTCAATCTGTTGTACCCTGTATTTATTGTGAGATTTCATTGTAAGGGTTGTGTGATAGAGAGAGTGGTATGAAGACTCAAGCATTTGAAGACTGAAGAAGGTTTCGCGGGTATCTCGCGACTTAGCATCCCGCGAAGTATATCATGTGCTCTACACATGCTGGAATGCGAAGAGTCAGGCCAGATGGAGACAGCTGTGTCTCGCAAGTATCTCACGGGTAAGGCCTTCCCGCGAGACACCTGCGAGGCATTATGTTCTACCAGCCTATCCAGTCTGATACACACTTTTTGTGCCTACACTATTTATACCCATATTACCCACAAATGAAGAGGAGAGCTTCTGATAGAAAACTCTAGCCAAACACCTTGAGAGTTAGAGATTGTTATACCCACAATCCTCTACACATTTGTTTTGGGAATTTCCTCATCTCCTACCTCTCCATTTCCATACCATTGAGAGGTTGATAGCCCAAACACTTACCACATCCTTTGAGAGTGTCAAGTGAAGTTTTGGTGCTATTGGGAAGCATTGAAAGAAGCCTGGAATGGCAGATGCAACATGGAGCTCGTTGCGGGATCTAGAGAACTAGACAAGACACGGTTCCGAGAAGCTTTGTTGGAGTAGGAGCTTAGAGGGCTTAGGTACAGAAGATAGATTAGGCTTGGAGGGTCTCTTGCTCACCCTTGTATCCCAATTGATTGTCTAGTGAATCAATTTCTGCTTGGAGGGCGAAGGAGAGGTTTTTCACCGAGTTCTTTGGTTTCTTCTTCGATAACACATCTCGATGTTATCTGTGTTTGCATCTCTCTTCCCTACTCTTGTTCATTTCATTTTTACTGCTGTGTTGTTTTAAATATGGATTAGAGTAGTTGTCTTGCTTATACGCTTGTGTTTGCACTATTCCGCACTTAGTATTAAGTTAGTGTAAAATCAACCAAGCCGTAACTTTAATTTAGGGGTCTAAACAGCTCGTGTGTTTTCAACAAATTTTTTAGCTTTCAATTGGTATCAGAGCGGGTGCACTCTTTGTGGTTTTAACACCTTAGTGTGATCCTTGACCCCGTATTGAGATGGATCGGTCTCAATCTTTAGATATACCACCATATTTTGATGGTAACAACTATACTTTTTGGAAAGTCCGGATGAGGGCTTTCTTGTGTTCAATTGATGATACTGTTTGGGATGCCGTAGAAGTAGGATGGACTAGGCCGGAGGCCGCAAAATCCACGTGGGATAAAGCAGCCCTTGCGGCAGCCAATGATAACAGTAAAGTTTTGAATGCTATTTTTTGTGGTGTTTCTCCAGATGAGTTCCACAGGATTTCTCATATAACAATAGCCAAGAAAGCTTGAGAGATATTGGAGACCACCTATGAAGGAACAAAGAAAGTCAAGGAGACAAAGCTTCAAATGTTAACCACTAAATTCGAAGAGCTTAAGATGGGAGATGATGAGTCCTTTGATTCATTCTATAGAAAGCTCAACGAAATTGTGATTGTGAAGCTCAATCTTGGTGAGAAGATTGAGGATACTAAGGTGGTAAGAAAAATTTTGAGGTCTCTACCAGAAAGCTTTCGAGCAAAAGTCACAACTATAGAGGAAAGTAAAGATTTGGATGAAATTAAGATCCAAAAGCTCATTGGGTCTCTCCAAACGTATGAGCTTGGGTTGCCTTCTCATAAGTCGAGTAAATCTCTTGCTCTTAAAACCATCACCGAAAGAATGGATGATTCCTTCGAAGAAGATGGAGTGGAAAAGGATGTAGCATTTCTTGCAAAGAACTTCCGAAAATTTCTGAAGATGAAGAACAATGGGAAACCGTTCAACAGAGGGAAGTTCTCATCCTCCAAAGGTGATAGGAAGGAGTTTAAGAAGAAAGATGGAAATGATTCACAGTCTCCTCAAGGCATTGTGTGTTATGAATGCAATGGTCATGGACATCTCAAGAAGGAGTGTCCCAACTATCTAAGAGGGAAGGGCAAGGCGTATGCCACAACACTTAGTGATTCTAATTCTTCAAATTCTGATTCTGAAGAGAGCTGTGATGGAGAAGGGAACTACTCCGCTTTTATGACTATTGCTCATATTGAATCTTCAGAGGACTTGAACTTGCTGATACAAGAGCTTGGGGATCATAGTGATGAAGAATCAATGGGAGTTGTCGAAGAATCTGATGCTGAAGAAGATGAAAGCACAGCCGGTCTTCAAGAGAATTACAACTCACTCCTTGAGAAGCCAGGAGAGTATACATGAATGGCCAAGGCAGCCGTAAAGAAGATGAAAAAGGCAGAGGAGGACTATAAAAGTCTTCTAGTACGTTATAAGAAGGCCAAGTGTGAGATAGAGACTATGAATGGTGAGCTGACTGAACCCTATTCAAAAATCAGATTTCTTGCGCTAGAGGTAGTGCAAGCAAATGCCAAGATAGAGAGGGTATCCACAAAGAAGCTAAATGATGTTATTTTATCTCAAAAACATTTCCCAGACAAGTCCGGGTTGGGATATACCGGAGGGAGTAGCTCATCAGCCAATGTCACCAAAGAAATTAAATTTGTAAAGGCCAAAGAGCCAGTTGTAGTTGCCTCTACTACTGAGACAGTCAAGGATGAAAAGAAGAAGAATGTGGCTAACCAACGGATGCTGAATAAGCCTCGTAACCAATGAGTGTTAGAATTGTAGCCAAAGGGAAATCACTTCATAAATCACAAAGAGGTCCAAGAGTACAACATTTCTGTCATCACTGTGGACAACTAGGACACACCAAACCAAATTGTCATAAGCTGAAGGTATTGAAGAATGCAAGTGATCAGAGGTCAAAAGGACCTAGAAATGACAAAAGGAATTGAGCTGTTGAGCAACCAAGAGGTCAAGATGGTGATTCCGGTGTGATGGACGTAATGAAGATGATTGATGCATTCACCACTTTTTTGGCAAGCTTCTCTAAGAGGTTTGAAAGACACAACACTCGTACCCAATCCTATAGGGATTGATAGGAATGACGAAACCGATTGCTGACGATCATACCAGGAAGGACGACTTCACTCCAATGACGAGATCAATCAATGCCCACATTGTAGAAGATCATGAGACAGCCATTCAATACCTTCAATAATGTCTTCGACGGTTACAACTCCATCTATACTTACCGTTGAGAGCATAATGAAATCCGCATTACAAGGCAGGAAGCGTTACCCAGAGGAGTAAAAGCCAATCACAACGGCTAGCCCCCAGAACAGCATATAAGGCCTCCCCTGTGCAACCACTGCCGGGGGGGGGGGGGGGGGAACAAAAAAAGAAACCGGAGAAGAGGAATATTCAGTAAGAAAGAATCATTCACACCATTTTGCTTTAGTACATTGCATTCTCTTATTCCTAACTTGAGCGTCAGAGGCGTTGTGGCAGGCACCACATCGGTGACCATACACGAGGAAGCTGTGCCCTCGAGCGAAGGAATTAGAGGCAACTGTGCTCTTTTGACTGATGAGATCCACACCTCATCAACTTGGCGCCGTCTGTGGGAACGACATTTTCATATTCATATTTGAAAAAGTAGTTTCCACCAACCCTCTACGTTCGGATGGAATCCAACCCAGATCCTGCTGCCTTGGCTCAGCAAGTCCAAGCCCTTGCAGCCACCATTGAAGAACTCACCAAACAGAACCAGGAAATGAAGCTACGACTCCAGCAAGTCCAACAGGCCCAACAGGATGAGAACCGGTCCAAGGGAAACCCGGAGGGAGAAGGGGATAGCCATGGGAGAGGTACCCCTCAAAGGCCGACTACACCAGATGAACAAAACTCGGACCTCCTTCGAGAGATGAGGAAAGAAATGGATGAACTAAGGAGCGCCATTAAGGAGAGGACAGACCGGAGCGTAGACAAAATGGTAAGGGCTACGGATTCGCCTTTCACCGTAGCGGTGCTTGACTGCCCTGTACCGTCAAAGTTTCGCTTACCTCAACTTGAGCCATTCGACGGACTCAAAGACCCTCAGGATCGTCTTAATACCTTTAAGACGACTCTAGGGCTTCAACAACCACCTGACGAGATAATGTGTCGTTCCTTCCTAACCACTCTCAAAGGAGCTGCGAGAGAATGGTTCACGAAGTTGCCGACCTCGTCCATAGACAACTTCGATCAATTAAGCAGTGCCTTCTCACGCTATTTCATAGGAGGGCAACGTCCAAAAAGGCTGGTAGACTACTTACTCACCGTAAGACAAGGAGAGAAGGAAACTCTGAGGTCATATGTCAAACGATTCACCCGGGAAACTCTAGAGGTGGACGAAGTCGATGACAAGGTGCAGATGACAACCTTTAAGGCGGGGTTGAGGTCCAGAGATCTCGTGGCCTCCCTCGCAAAGAAACCCCCAAAGACAATGGCGAAAATGCTCCTGAAGGCACAGAAGTACATGAACGCTGAAGATGCTTTAGCTGCCATAGAGAATGCCGAAAAGCCAGGCGACAAGGCCAAGAGGGAAGACGACCGCAGGGGGTAGAAGAGAGATCGACCAGACCGTCAGAACAACGACGGGAATAGTAGGAAAGATGATAAAAGTCCTCGGAAGGTAAGATTTACCCCTTTGGTTATGCCTGTTGACAAGATTTTCACGCAGATCAAGGACGAGGATTATCTCAAATGGCCCAGACCATTGCACTCATCCCCCAATGTCCGTGACAAGAACAAGTACTGCCATTTCCACAAAGATCACGGCCACAACACGGAAGATTGTAGAGACCTAAAGGAGCAAATAGAGGAGTTAATACAAAAGGGAAAGTTACAGAAATATGTGAAGAAAGGCCAATTTAGCAAGTTCAGGGACGACAACAAAACCCAGCATGAATCCTTCTCCCGGAATGACGACCGTCCATCCCAGCCACCGCGCAGGGTGATCGGGGAGATAAACACGATTACAGGAGGGCCGTTCTCAGAAGCGTCGTTCAGATCACTCAAGAAGGCACACCAAAGACAGGTGAACAACGTCCACACCATACCTCCGTCCAAGCATTGACGAAAATACCAGGACATGTCCTTTAGTGAAGGAGACGCCCTAGGAGTGAAGCAACCCCACAACGATCCCTTGGTCATAATGCTAAATATAGAAGGGTTCAATACCAAGAGGATCCTCGTCGATAATGGCAGCTCTGCGGACATCATCTACCTCCCAGCCTTCCAGCAGCTGAGACTGGATTCGAAAAGGCTGCGCCCTTTTGACTCTCCACTCGTCAGCTTCAGCGGGGACAGGGTCTACCCCAGGGGCATAATGACATTGACGGTGACAGCAGGGTCCTACCTAGTGCAGTTGACCCGACAGGTAGACTTCCTGGTGGTAGATTGTCCCACATCCTACAATGTCATCATTGGGAGGCCCACGCTCAACAAGTAGAAGGCGGCGATGTCGACCTATTGTTTGAAGGTAAAATTCCCAACAGATGAGGGCATCGGGGAAGTAAAAGGAGATCAAGTCCTAGCAAGAAAGTGCTATCAAATCGTCTTGGCTGGGAAGGAGAATCACACATGGGTGATTGAGGAAAAGGAAGAAGAAAAGATGGAGGCCCTGGAAACGGTAGAACTGGTAGAAGGAGAAGCGGACAAGATGACCAAGATAGGAACGACGTTTAGCCCAGAAATGAGAACAAGACTCATAAGGTTCCTTAAAGAGAATCTGGATGTTTTTGCATGGAGCCACGAGGACATGCCAACCATATCTCCAGAAGTCATCCAACATAAGTTGAATGTGGACCCAGAACGAAAACCCGTCCAACAACGACGGAGAACCTTCGCCTCAGAATGAGATCAGGCAATTACAGAGGAAGTTACCAAACTCTTGACGGCAGGGTTCATCCAAGAGGTGTATTATCCTGAATGGCTCGCCAACGTCGTCTTGGTAAAGAAAGCAAACGGGAAATGGAGAATGTGTGTAGACTTCATCGACCTGAACAAGGCATGCCCAAAGGACAGCTTCCCTTTACCGAGAATAGACCAGCTCGTGGACTCCACGGCCGGGCACAAGCTACTGACATTCATGGATGCCTTCTCAGGGTACAACCAGATAAAGATGGCTAAGGAAGACCAGGAGAAGACCGCCTTCATCACAAGTCAAGGACTCTATTGTTACAAGGTAATGCCTTTTGGGTTGAAGAATGCCGAGGCTACGTATCAGAGGTTGGTGAATAAAATGTTCAGCCAGCAGATTAGCAGGAACATAGAAGTATACGTGGATGACATGCTCGTCAAGAGCAAAGAAGAGCTCGCACATCTGGACGATTTGAAAGAGACATTCGCAACCCTCAAAGCACACCAAATGAGGTTGAATCCAAATAAATGTGTCTTTGGGGTAGCCTCGGGAAAATTCCTGGGATTCATGGTGTCCCAAAGAGGAATAGAAGCAAACCCAGAGAAGGTGCGGGCCATCATCGACATGACGTCACCCAGAACCGTCAAGGAAGTTCAAAAACTCACAGGAAGGATAGCAGCCTTGAACAGGTTCGTCTCCAGGGCTACAGACAAATGCTTGCCCTTTTTCAAGACCTTGAAGCAGGCCTTTGCCTGGACCGACGAATGTGAAGCTGCGTTCCAGGAACTAAAGCGTTACCTGAGCAGTCCATCCCTCCTAAGCCCATCCAAAGAAGGGGAAAACCTATACTTGTACCTAGCAGTGTCAGCCTCGGCAGTAAGTACAGCCCTGATCAGAGAAGAGGGCAAGAAGCAGCTCCCGGTTTACTATGTCAGCCAAGCCTTCCAAGGAGCTGAGTCCAGGTACACAAGGATCGAAAAGATCGCGTTTGCGCTAATAGTAGCCTCGCGCAAGCTAAGGCATTACTTCCAGGCGAATCTCGTTCTCGTAATGACAGACCAACCGATCAAGAAATCAATGAGCAAGCCCAAAGCAGCAAGGAGAATGGTCCAGTGGGCGATTGAACTTAGTCAATTTGACATCGAGTACCATTCTAGAACGGCAATCAAGGCGCAAGCACTGGTGGACTTCATCGCAGAGTTCACTCTTCCAGACGAAGATAAGATTACCGACGAGGTAGATAGATGGACAATACAAACTGATGGTTCGTTAGCCCAAAAAAAAGGGGGAGTAGGGGTTGTCATAACCACCCCTGACGAAGAAGTGTTGAAATATGGGGTCCAACTAAAATTCCCGGCAACCAACAACGAAGCTGAATACGAGGGGATATTGACGAGACTGAGGCTTGGAAAGGCACTTGGTGCTAAAAACTTGTTGATCCAAAATGATTCAAAGCTAGCGATCGGGCAGATTAGGGGAGAGTACGAAGCAAAGGAAGAAAGGATGTAGAAATATCTCAAGCTGACGAAACATCTAACTCAGGAGTTCGATACATTGGAGTTCATGCAGATCCCAAGGAGTCAGAATATGGAGGTTGATGAAGTCTCGAAGCTAGTGTCATCAGAAGGAAGGGAGGTTATCACAGAACTGGCGATGGAAGTCCAGAAACACCCCAGCATTGAAGAAATTGCAACATTCACCATCCAGAGCACAGGCAACTGGATGACGCCCATAATATCCTACCTCCAGGATGGACATTTCCCTCAGAACACAGAGGAAGCTAAAAAGATCAAGAAGAGGGCGGCCAGGTTCACGATCCTTAACGACGCCTTATACAAGAGAGGCTTCTCAATGCCTTACTTGAAATGTGTCGACGAAGAAGAAGCTAGGTACATCCTAGAAGAAATCCACGGAGGAGTTTGCGGCGATCACGCTGGCCCCAGATCCCTGGTAAACAAGGTAGTGCGAACAGGATATTTTTGGCCAACCATGTAGGTAGACGCTGCTGAGATCGTCAAGAGGTGCGACAAGTGCCAGAGATATGGGAATGTGCAACGGCTTCCAGCGGAGAGGCTGACGACTATAGCTTCCCCATGGCCATTCGCACAATGGGGAATTGACATCGTCGGCCCACTACCCCAAGGTAAAGGTCAGGTAAAGTTCCTGTTTGTTGCTATTGATTATTTCACAAAATGGGTTGAAGCGGAGGCTCTAGCAACGATCACTGAGGCTCGAATTCAGAGCTTTGTATGGAAGAACATAATCTGCAGGTTTGGGATTCCCTTAGCGATCATATCAGATAATGGGAGGCAGTTCGACAGCCAAGGCTTTAGAGAATTCTGCTCAAACCTTGGAATCAAGAATCAGTTCTCATCACCAGGGCATCCCTAGGCAAACGGGCAGACGGAAGTAACAAACCGAACACTGCTTAAGATCATCAAGACCAAGTTGGACGATGCGAAGGGCGCCTGGCCAGAAGAGCTACCCAACGTCCTTTGGGCATACAGGACGACAGCCAGGACCCCAATGGGAGAAACCCCTTTCATACTCACTTACAGAACCGAAGCAGTGATACCTGTGGAGGTAGGAGTTACTAGCACCAGACGGGCGGCATTCAGTGAAGAGGAAAATGATGACAAACTACGACTTAACCTGGACTGCTTGGTCAAAGTAAGAGAAGAAGCTTCCTGCTGAATGAAAAAATACCAACGAAAGATGGCTGAATACTACAACAAGAGGGTGAAGCTGAGACAGCTCGATATAGGAGATCTTGTCCTTCGCAAGGTTACCACAGCAACAAAGGACCCAGTCTAAGGAAAGCTCGGGCCCACATGGGAAGGACCATATAGAGTCGTCCACTACTCCTGACGAGGAAGCTACCACCTGGAAACTCTAGACGGAAAAAAGCTCCTCCGCCCATGGAACATTGAAAACTTGAAGAAATATCACCAGTAAATGTACTTTAACAACTATGTTTCTTTTGAAATTAATAAACTAGTTTCTCTCCTGACGTCTTTGTGCAAGCAGATCCAATCATTAATAAAATCAAAGTAACAAGATTCCGCCATGACGGATGTAAGTTACTGACGAGTCCATTTTGACAACGAAATCCCATAAGTGGGTAAGGCAAAGTAACAAGATTCCGCCTCGACGGATGTACGTTACCGACGAGCCTATCTAAATAACGAAATCCCTTAAGTGGGTAAGGCAAGGTAACAAGATTTTGCCTCGACGAATGTACGTTACCGACGAGCCTATCTAAATAATGAAATCCCTTAAGTGGGTAAGGCAAAGTAACAAGTAACAAAAGTTGCTGATGGATGTAACAAAAGTACACCTTGACGGACGTGAGTTACTGACGAAACTATATGAATGACGATACGCGCTAACAAAGCAGGCCATATGGATGTAACAAGAATCCGCTTTGACGGACGTAAGTTACAGACGAAAATATATAAATGACGAGGCCCACCGAAAAAGCAGGTCATGTGGCCAAGCCACAAGAAATAAAACAGTGTTCTAGAAGAAAATGCGCTGGCTTCAGAAGAAGTAATCGAGGGTTACAAAATCCCTTCAAACAAGCAAGCCAGACACCACAAAGCTTTAGCACAGCGCATAAATATATCAAGCAGTCATCCAAAGGCATTTTCACACAAAGTAAGTAAACATGAAAGTATGATTTAAATTAAAAACCCCCAAAACCAAAGGGGAACCATTGCGATTGTTTATACACCCATAAACACTGGGCCCAAAATATTGTTCTCCTATTAAAAAAAAAAAAAAACTTGATATCTGCTAAAGTCCTATGACCAAGACCTACAAAAAAAAGACATAGGCAAAAAGACTTGATTTTTTCAAAGGACCAGGCTCAGGCGTCTCCAACAGCATTCTCCTCGGTGCGTGCGTCATCAGCTGGAACACCTTCAAGGGCTTCACTGGCTGGGGCAGTCTCGGGGGCATCAGTCTCGGTGGCAGAATGATTTGCCTCGTCAGCGGCCATCTCTTGGTCCACCTCCTCCAGATCCAGCTTCGCCATGTCCACACCTGAGGGATGCTTGACGAGGTACCGTCTCAGGAGTTCGAAACCTTTGAAATACCAGCTGAAGAGCACTCAGTTGTACTCGTCAGTAGTCTGAAAGGCTTCGACGGACCTGGCAGCAATGGTCTTGAGGCTTTCCCCGACACCAAGAAGCTGCTCGTCCTTCTCCAGAGTCAGCTGACGCTCGGCCCTAAGGTCGTCGCTCAAAGCCTTCACCTTCTCCTTCAAAGTGTTCTTCTCGCCCATAGACTCGATCAGGCTCTGCTTCAGCTTGGAAGTCTCAGCCTCCATAGCCTCCATCTTCGAAGTGAGGGAAGCCACTTTTGCCTCCTGAGTTAGATACTCAGTGGTAATATGATGGCTTTCCCCCAGCACCTACGAAAATAAAACCCAGACCATCAGTAAGAAGAATGTTTAAAAAAAAAAAAAAAAAAAAAACCCCTTACCTAAATGAGTCTGTGAACATGACGGCTGGCCATAGTGTTGGAGGGCACCCCGGAGAAAACCTTGAGGTCGTCAGCAGTGATAACCCCATGAGCCCTGTCCACGGCCAGTCTCTCGTCACTCTAGATGGTTGACGTGCGAGAATCAACCTTCTCCTTGTCCTTCGACAACAGACGAGGTCACTTGGAGGCAGGGGTCGGAAGCTCTTCAATGGAGGTCGAAGGAGACGCCGTCCTCGTCGTCTTCGCCCCAGAAACGATGGGAGTAACTGAGGTGACCGGAACGGCAGGAGAACCCCTCCCTGTGATGTGCACCGCCTTCTTCCCTATATTGGACAGGGGCTCGTCCTTCTTCGCCCTCATCTTGGCGTACATATCCTTGTTAAACTTAGTCGTCATCTCTGCAAAGGGAACAAGAGTTAGGCCAAAAATGTGTAAGTAACTCAGGTACTAACGAGACTAATACTTACTCTTTTTTCCTTAAATGCTAAGAGTCCTCAACACGAAGGCAGAAGGCTCCGGACCAAGGCAGTAAAAGGCAAGAGTCCTTGGATCTACAAGGTCGTCCCAGTTCTCAACAGTATATGCGTACTCAATAGCCTTCTGCACCCACTCTCTGTACCTGCTTTTTAGCTTAGGCCGTCTCTTAATTGCTCAAAACGAAAAGCTTAAGGGTCACCAACAGCAAATATAAACGAACTAAAGCTCAGAAAATGAAGAGGAACATTGACGCACCTAAAGTCGGGGTTCCCCACCGACGATGCAACCTCGGAAGCTCACCCCACACCCCGCCTGAGGGAGTCTCAAAGTTGTCCCCCGACACAAAGAAAAACCTGGATTTCCAGTACCTGAAAGACGAGGGTAATCCCCTGACGATCCTAGTACTTCTTTCCCAAGGAACTAGCTCATAATACCCATATTCCTTAGATGCCTTTAAACGATATAAATACACCAACTCATCAATCCTGAGCATATCCCCGTCCATAGCAGCCAGCCATATCCCCATACAGTTGACCACTATTCTCCACGAATTGGGCATGAGCTGCCCAGGAGCGATACCAAAATAATCTAGCAGCTCCATAAGGAATGGGTGGACGGGGAATCTCAACCCACAAGAAAAGGAGGATTCATAAAAACACACCTCCCCCGGGAAGAAATTGCAAGCCCGTTCACCTTTACTAGGTAGACGAACCCTAACCCGATTAGGGAATTGAAACCTATCCTTAAATCTACTGAGGGTATCATCGTCCAGACCACACTCCTCGTTGAGGGCGTAAAAACCCCTAACCTCACGAGAAGCAGAGACGGCGGTATCCCCCTCCACTGGCTCACTGCTCGACGACAGCCCAATCTCGAGCTCACTAGACCTGACCTCCAACATCACTTCCCTCACTAAATCCCTAAACCAGTCTATTGATTGACGAAGCAGGGGCAGCAGATCGGCCACTACAACGCCCAAACTACTACCCTCAGAAATAAAATTTTCCAGATGAGGAAAAACCCCTAAAGACCCCACTAGACGCGCAAAAAGGAAAGATATTGAAGGGCACTCTGTCCTAACTTCAGAACTGCTAACCATGGAAGGACAGACTAAATCCCTAGCAAACCCAAAAAGGAAAGAAAAGAAGAAAAAGGAAAAAGAAGTAATTAGAATGCTACTGACCATGGCTCGCATCGGCATAGAAACAAAAGGAAAAGAAGCAAGGGAGAAAAATGTACCTTAAAAGGAGAAAAATTGGGGAGCGCTGCTGCACACCGACCACCGGAAAAGGCCACGACTAGCGAAGAATCAAAGTGGGTGGGAGGATCGTTTCTCAGAAATAACAAATGTGTCTCAGAAAAAAGGGAGAAAGTGTCTAAGGAAGTTTTAAAAACTAAGAAGCCCAAAGGAACTGAAAACTAGCGGGAAACCCAAAGATCCCCCCAAGTGTGAGCATTAACTCCATCAACCAGAACATGCCACGTGGCCACAGCCCACGAAACGCCGCCACAACCCATTTAAGGTGGCACATGACCGCAAGGGTCACACCAAAAAAAAAAAAAAAACACTTTTCATCTTCTATGGTCGTCATGGGACACCATGACGACCAAAGAATCGGGGGCAACTGATAGGAATGACGAAACCAATTGTTGACGATCATACCAGGAAGGACGACTTCACTCCAATGACGAGATCAAGCAATGCCCACGTTGCGGAAGATCATGAGACAGCCATTCAATACCTTTAATAATGTCTTCGACGGTTACAACTCCATCTGTACTTACCGTTGAGAGCACAATGAAAGCCCCATTACAAGGCAGGAAGCGTTACCCAGAGGAGTAAAAGCCAATCACAACGGCTAGCCCCCAAAACAGCATATAAGGCCTCCCCTGTGCAACCACAGGGGGGGGGGAACAAAAAAAGAAACCGGAGAAGAGGAATATTCAGTAAGAAAGAATCATTCACACCATTTTGTTTTAGTACATTGCATTCTCTTATTCCTAACTTGAGCGTCGAAGGCGTTGTGGCAGGCACCACACCGATGACCATACACGAGGAAGCTGTGCCCTCGAGCGAAGGAATTGGAGGCAACTGTGCTCTTTTGACTGACGAGATCCACACCTCATCAGGGATATCACCCCAAACGCACGTGCCATGTGGGTGAAAAGGGGTACTCATGCATAAGCATTTCAATATCTCCATGCATTAATTCTTCCAATGTTTAGGGACATTTATTCATGCATCACAACATGCATAATTTGCGTTGTGTCTATTGCTTCTGGTTTCTAGCATGTTTCTTTCTCTAGTTTTTGCTTTGCTCTTGTTTTTGTTGATTTTCGTTTCATGTTCTATTTTTGAGTGTGTTCAAAAAAATTCAAAAACCCATAAAAAATTGAAAAATATTCAAAAAGTTTGATCGCTTGTTTTGTGTATTTCACATGTGAGTTTGGCCTAGTACCTTCGTACTAATGGCATAGTGCATTTACGAGCTTGGTTTGTTCTTATATGCACATATGTCTTTGTGGGAGAAATCTTGAAATCTATGTGTGATTGTTGTAAATAGATCTTCAAGCTTGTCATAAATGATTGGTCAATAGTCTTGTTGGTCTTGATACTTGCATAGACTTGTGCCTATATATCTTCTCACCTTTATTTTTATGTTTTTGCTATAGAGCTCACCAAATGTAAATCTCCAAATAAAAAGAGATAATGAGCTGTAACAGCCTGTCGCACATGCTGGTATTTGACTAGAAAAAAGGGAAAGCGACTTATGTATTGAAATGTATGGTGCTCAAAAAACCAAAGGCTAACTATCAATGTTGAAATATCAAAAATTTCAAGCACCGATCTCAAAAAAAAAAAAAAAAAGTATTATCCAAAAAGGATCAAATGTCATGAATTATGCAGAAGCCAAATGAAAAGCTTCTAAATTTTGTAATCATTCTCTTGTGGGAGGTCATATATGCTCATTTCTATAATTGAGATAGACTGCTTGATTTCGTATCAGTTGTGTATGACTTGATTGAATTGATCATTGAAGCTTCACTCTAGTCTAAGGACTATTCCACACTTAATCCACACACACAACACACAAGTTTAATGTTCAATGAATGCCTATTTCATTTGTGTGGTTGTACATGTTCAAATGTGATGTGTGTGTGCTCAACCATATGTGGATCAAACAAAAAAAATTTTTGTTTTTTTTTTGTTTGCTTTTGGAAGTGATTTGTATCACCCATGTTTTTCAAAGTTTTTCAAGTTGTTTTTGTGTGAAAAACATGTTTTCTAGGTGTTTTCGTGACCCATTTCATATGTAAGCTCAACTGGGAGTTAAATGGTCCAAATCTCATGTTTTTCAACTTTGTACAGAAAGTTTCACGAGTAGCTCGCGAGCAAGGCCTACCCGCGAAAAATTTCGCGAGTCAGCTTCCCGCGAAAATTCCTAGATCAGCTTTTTAAAGGGCATTTCGTGGGACATTTGTTTTAAAATCCTCCCATCTTCTCCCAAACCCTTATTTTAATGCTTTAACTTCTTAAGGACAGATGATTCAATTTTATGCCTCAATTCAAAAAATCCATAAATTTCTTCTTTAAATTCTAGAGTTTATTTATGTATTGAACCATCTCTTGGTCTGCTTAATACTGAATTTTGTATGCAATTACACTTGTTGATTTTGTTAAGTTAATTTGAGAAAATTCTTGCTTTTCTGTATTGATATACTATTGAAATTGATTTATAGTTTTGTTAATTAATTTGAGCAATCTTCATACACTTTTCAACTAGTAATTGAAGGGAATATACCCGGAATCCAGATATAGTGGCGACTCTATACATTCTTTCTAGGGTAGCCATAATAATATTTAAATTATAAAAACTCTACTCCTACCAAGATTGATGCCTTTTAAAATTAAGGAAAAATTTCTATTTTAATCCCTATATTTTGGAGGAATTTTCATCTCAGCCCTTCTATTTTTATAAGTTTTAATTTTAATTTTAATTTTATAGAAATATAAGCTTCATTTTGATCATTGTATGTTTAATAATGTTTCGTTTTGTTCATTACTATTGTGTGTGAGAGATAATCAACTAACCCAAGCCACGTTGGATGGAAAGTTAATATGTGATAGCCCAATACAATTAATTTATAGAGATGGGTTATTGAGGTCAACCTATTCAAGCCTTACTGGTTTGAATAAAATTAATAAGATTACGAGAAGTTTCCAAAAAGAAAGAAGAAAGTTTCTGAATTAGTTCTTCCTCGGGTTAGTCCAAGGATCAATGGTTCATATATTCCCTGAGTTTCGGTTACAAGGTTTGCTTTTACAAGATACGGGTTATTCTCTAAATTTTTCTGTCCCCCTCTCTTTAGGAGTCCTATTTCCTTATATAGCTATTTAGACTGTATGCTAACCCTCCACTTGTACAACCACTAATCTTTATTTGGATGCTTGTCCCATCAGGGTTTTGTTTGAGGTGGTAAAATGTGCTACAAGCTGTGAGGGAACTGTTTAGAGGTCATTCTGTCATTAATTCGGCTAGCTAAGTTAGTGCAATGTATTGATTGCGAAGATGATGAATACTTTGCCTACAAACTTCTTGTAACACCCTGACCCAATTTTATAATTAAACTACGTGTTTAAGTGGTTAATTATTATTTTTAAGCCACTTACTTTCTAAAATTAATATAAGAATATTTAATAAACATATTATTTTATAATACCATTATATTAGAATTGTAAAGATTATAAATAATTGAATGGCTATTTGTATTATATATATATATACTAAATATGTACAAAACTATATTAAGTGGATTAAGTTAGTACATACATGGTTAGCGTTTTAATGAAGCCTGATGCATGAGATATTATAGTAGAAATTTCACCCACATGCAACCAATTAAAATTCAACCCATGTAGATGTAGGGCAAAGCATCATGCATGTTGATTTCTTAAGCCCTAAGGCCAAGTGTTGGCCGGCCATGCAACAAAGAAATCTTCATCTCAATTCTTCTTTGACTTTTCAAGACCATTTGAGCTTCCAAGAAACTCTCTTGCTCTTATTTTCCACGGGTACACACACAAATCAGAAATTTACACCTTACTTTACTCTTTTTATCTTATGGAAAGAGCTAGAACTCTCTTAAGTTCCCTTTGTCAAAGCCGTGGGTCCACACTTTGAAAGAAAGACAAGACTCCATCCCACATGAAATTAGTGCCTTCTACCGACTACCCCGCTCACCAAGAATATGACAATTGACTGAAAAGACAGTGACAGCTGACAAGTATAGCAGAAAAGTTGGACTTATTTTTTTTTGACTGAAATGGTAAAAAATGGACTTATTTTAATTTCTCTCGTTTTTCTATAATGGCGGCCATGACTATGTGGCTGCTACTCAAGGAACGGTGTCTACACCACACCCATTCACTACCCATTCACTACCGTTATTTTACTTCTGCAATTGCATGATTAATTATAAGTCATCCATATAAGGTAAGATAAGATAAGATATCTCATCCATAATATCTCACTTCTGGAAGTTGTGTGTTCGAATAATATCTCATCCATATAAGGTAAGATAAGATATAACAATTTGCGTGGTTTATATATAAATAATGATTAACAAGCTTAAGCCTGACTTTCATAAAAAATGTGAGATTCCTTCAAAGACAAAATCGTTTACTTGGAAACTTGGGTGACGGTTGCTGGGTGACCCATGAATTGTGAGTGCTTGACTTTAGGTATGAATACATATTACATTTACATATGATGTTCTCCTCAACATGATGTATGTAAACCAACCCTGCATTTCTTAGAATAAAAAGAAGAAATTGAATGCAAATATAGCCATGTTTTCCAAGCTTGTAATACTGCTGCCTCTCCTAATAAGCGTTGTAGGCTCCCAAGATACCAACTTCATTTACAATGGTTTTAGATCAGTCAATCTTAGCCTATACGGCATAGCCACTATCACTTCTAATGGTCTTTTGGAGCTCACCGATGACACCATACAGCAAAAGGGTCAGGCTTTCTACCCTACTCCAATAAGCTTCAAGAACTCATTGAATGACAATGCTTTCTCTTTCTCTACGACTTTCGTCTTTGCCATTGCTTCTGGATATCCAGCTCTAAAAGGTCAAGGGATAGCTTTTGTGATTTCTCCAACTAGAGGGCGGCCAGGAGCTCTTTCAAACCAATACCTTGGCCTTTTCAATGAGACCAACAATGGTATTGCTACCAATCATGTCGTTGCTGTAGAGCTCGATACAATCCAGAACCAAGAATTTAAAGATATCAATGATAACCATGTTGGGGTGGACATCAATAGCTTGGAGTCCGCAACATCTACCTCAGCAGGTTATTATGCTGACAGTGGTGCCTTTATGAACTTGACCCTTATCAGTGGAAACCCAATGCAAGTTTGGGTGGAATATGATGGTGTCAAGAAGCAACTCAATGTAACTTTAGCTCCAATTGATGTTGGTAAACCCAAATTTCCACTATTGTCTTTGTCCCGTGATCTTTCACCTATCATTAACAAAACTATGTATGTTGGGTTCTCTTCCACAAATGGCCCTTTCCTAACTTTCCATTATATTTTGGGTTGGAGCTTTAAGATGAATGGTAAGGCTCAAGAACTTGCCCTTTCTCAACTTCCCAAGCTGCCTCGAGGTAAAGAGAGATCTAAACTTTTGACAATTGGATTGCCTGTGATTCTTGTTAGTTTAGTCTTGGTATCAATTTCAGGTGCAACGTATGTCATAAAAAGGAAAAGGAAGTTTGCAGAATTGGTAGAAGACTGGGAGGTTGACTATGGGCCTCACAGATTCAAATACAAAGATCTTTATATTGCTACAAAAGGATTTAGGGTCAAAGAACTATTGGGTAGTGGTGGATTTGGTAAAGTTTATAAAGGTGTACTAACTACATCTAAAATTGAGATTGCTGTGAAGAAGGTCTCTCATGAATCAAGACAGGGAATGAGAGAATTTGTGGCTGAAATTGTGAGTATAGGTCGGCTTCGCCACAGAAATTTAGTACCACTCTTGGGCTATTGCCGAAGAAAAGGAGAATTGCTTTTGGTGTATGACTACATGTCCAATGGAAGCCTAGACAAGTACCTCTTTGATCAACCTCAGGTCACCCTTAGTTGGAGCCAGAGATTTAAAGTCATAAAAGGTGTGGCATCGGGGCTGTTTTATCTACACGAAGGATGGGATCAGGTTGTCATTCACAGAGACGTGAAGGCTAGTAATGTCTTGCTAGATGGTGAACTGAATGGTAAATTAGGTGACTTTGGTCTTGCAAGATTATATGACCATGGAACTGATCCTCAAACTACCCATGTGGTCGGAACTCTTGGGTATCTTGCGCCAGAGCATACTCAAAGTGGCAAGGCCACAACAAGCACCGATGTGTTTGCTTTTGGGGCCTTTATGCTCGAGGTTGCTTGTGGAAGAAGACCAATACAGGCAAATGGGCCACCAGAGGATTCGATTTTGGTTGATTGGGTGTTTTCTCATTTGAGCCGAGGCGAAATTATGGAGGCAAGGGATCCAAATTATGGTACAAGTTATGTAGCAGAAGAACTAGAGTTGGTATTGAAACTGGGATTGATGTGCTCTCATTCAAAGGCTGCTGCAAGGCCTAGCATGCGCCAAGTTGTGCAATACTTAGAAGGTGATGTTCCTTTTCCAGACTTATCATCGCTTGGTCTTTCTTCCACCGGCTTAACATTTGCCCATAGGGAAGGTTTCGATGATTTTTTCAAGACTTATCTGTCTTCTATGAACAAGGGGTTTTCTCATTCATCTTCCATTACAGATTCGCTTCTCTCAGGGGGACGCTGATACTGAAAGCTTCTAACATCCACAAAAACACACTGAAAGTAGGGAAATTTTTTGAATATGATCTTTTTAATGATTGTACTGAATTGCAATATTGTTTCTTTTTATGGTTGTGCAGTATATATGTCATGTTTGCTTGGCACATTTTCTCTAATTCTATAACAACTTATTGCAGAGCCACGCGATACGTGGGAATATATGATTATTTTGAGATGTGATATTAATAGTTTTTAGACCCCTTAAAACCACAATTAGATTAACCTCGGTAATTAGCCAAGTTGTTACTTAGTCCAAATTCCAAATCTAGGTTATCACAATCAAACAATCATATCATGCAAAGCAGCGGAAAGGTAAATAACACAATGATATGATCATCTAGGAAACCAAAATGGTAAAAACCTGGGGAGGATTTAACCTAGCTATTCTCGAGGTAAACCTGAATCCACTATGAAAGAATCGAAGTTGTTCAACAGGACTTAGACCACTAACATCCTATCGCTATCCACCAGTAGAAACTTACTGACACGACCACGTGCAAGCTCCAAGACCACAGACTCCTTCTTTCTTGGATTCTCCAGCAAGTACAAGCACACCCGTTTGTGTTTCTTTAAGCTTTTATTGTAGCAATTGAATGATCATCAAGTTCTTGAAGAAATCTCCTCCTTGATAATCCTAAGCTTGTGTGAAGGAAAGCTCCTTAAGGATCTCACAAGAGATTCACACAAACAGCAATATAAGCAACCTCTAAAACGTGGCTAGGGTTTGCCTTATATACTTAGACAAAACATAAAACCCTAAAACGTTTTAATGAGCTAGGGCTAAGTTGGAATTATGCAGAAAAAACACATCAGGCCCGAAATTCGATCGATCCAGCCTAAGCTTCGATCGATCGAGCCAGGCCGAGATGCATAGTAATTTCTGCATCAGCTCGATTCCAACTTTACAAAAACGGCACAACTTTGAGCAAGTCTAAACAAGACTAAACAACATGTTTTGATCACGGTTTGCCAACAATACAAATTAGAGTTCTAAATACATAAATCCTAAGTCTTTAGAACCTAACAGATATAATATATAATTTACTCACTAAATTTAATTGTATATAATTTGTTCTTCGTAAATATTAAAAAATTTCTAAAAATAATTTTTATCTCTCTATTTTTATTTTTTACAAGTATACAAATTTATCATTTTTGGTGTTTTTGTTTGATATTATCCTTTTGATTGAAGTGGTCCATATTCTTCTAAATATTGTTATTATTAATTATATTTTTCTTAATTACTTTTGGTACAACTAAAATTTTTAAGTTTCAAATTTATTATTTAAAATTTTCTCTCTCAAAGAGATTATCATGATTATGATGATAATAAAAAATTATCACATAATTACATAAAGGAAGATGAAAGGAAAGAGAAAGAATGATATTAATGTAGAGGGTAGTGGGGAGATGAAAAGGTATGAGAGGGAGAAAGGTTGGAGAAGTGTAAATATTAAAAAAATAAATGTTAAAAAAAATTGGAAAATTGGAAAGAAAAAATATAATGACATAGATGCTGACGTGGCTCAACTGGAGCGTAACAACAATAAATACTACGCTTCAGCTTTTAGATATATGTAGATAAATATATAGATATAGATTTACATTAAAAAAAAAAAAAAAAAAAGGTAAATTAACTTCAACTCATACATTCTTAATGCAAATTGAATCCTCTAAGTTTGACTGAAATTAATTTTAGTGCTCTAACTTTACTTTCATTCAATTAAGTCCTCTAAGTTTCAAATTTATTCAATTCAGGTTTTACTTCTAATTTCTTCTAAAAAAAATTCATTAAAACAAAAATTTTCTCAAGTGAAAAAAAAATCTTTAAAATTGATAAAATTATTTATAGGTTTTTAATGTGAGAACCAAGAACACGTCAAAGGATTCACAAGAAAACACGTTTATATTCTTGTGATTCATGAAATTGGTTCAAGATTTTGTGAACTCTAGATCATGAACAGTACCGAAGTGTAGATTTAAGTACACAAGACATCAGCACTAAGATACCCTGTGATTGGTTTCTCAAAAAAAAAAAAAAAACCTTGTTATTGCTCAATTCTTTCTAATATAAAATTTTATAACTTGTATAGGGGATTGGAGGATATATTATAAAAATTTTATAAGCTAAAGTCCCACTTTCTTTAATAACTTTACAAAGCCCAAACCCACAAACCTATGCTAAAAAACCCAGCATGTTAGGTTGGGGTTGGTGGCACTAAAATCCCAAAAGTCCTCTCTCTCTCTTTCCTTCAATAATATACCGGTCTCTTCAAAAATATATCAGTTTTTTATAGTCCGTTTGGATTGAGGGAGAGTAAATAGAATTGTTTCAAAATTAATTTATTTTCAGCCAATTCTACTTTACTCCCTTTCACTCCCCCTCTCTCCCCCCTCAATCTAAATAAGCCCTTACAGATTGTGATTTGTGATATCAACATAAATGAAATTTTCCCTCCACACTCTTACTTAATACATCAATCACACTTTAATGTTTTTTTTATATATATTCTCTTCCCACTTGGAAAGTTAAAAACTTTCAAACCTTCAAAGTTGTCATCATTTTTGAATTTGGGGATTTACTCATCTAGAGATAATTTTCATGTAGAGCACGTCCTACATCAAGCTTGCCGTTGTGTAAGTCTAGCTATTTTCCTACTAGACGTACACTACTTTGTTCTATATAAGATTCGCTTTCGAAGATCAAATATACAATACTCTGTTTTTTTTTTTTTTTTTTTCACTCTCTATCTTATACTTATAACTTTCTCTTTAGGCATCTAAGATGAGTTCGAAACTCTGTTTGTAAGTGCATGCTAATAAAGTTGTTATTGTATCTTAAAGAGCAATATGGGGGAAAAAAAATCTCATTACATCAATTTTTTCTTTATGAAATTTTTTATGTGGACCAGTAATGAATAATCCAAGGAGCTGAATGAGCGTAGGGCAACATGCACTCAAATTTGTGCCTTCTACCGACTACCACGCTCACCAAGAATATAACAATTGATTGTGAAAGACAGTGACAAGTATAGCAGAAAAAATGGGCTCATTTTAATTTATCTCTCGTTTTTCTATAATGGCGGCCATGACTATGTGGCTGCTACTCAAGGAACGGCGTCTACAACACACCCATTCACTACTGTTAGTATCTCGTTTTGTCCTAAAGTATGAGACTTCTCACTTCTGCAATTGCATGATAAATTATAAAACACCTCCTCCGGAGGTGAATTAGTAGTAGAGAGCCTTTATTATCCATTATAGGTTTATATATATATATATATATATATAGATGGGTTCAAGTTACAAATAATGTAACTCTAAAGAGTTACACATTTTTTAAACTATTGGATTTAAGTAGATCTAACGGTTAAAAAAAGACCCCCACTATTACAAATATTTTTATTAAAATCTCATTAATTACCTTCATTTATTACCTTCTAAACTTATCTCTAAGCCCAACAAAAGAAAACGTCTGACTCTCTCTCTCTCTCTTTCTCTCTCTCTCTCTCTCTCTCTCGACGTTTGGTGTTCAAGCTGTTTGTCTCTCTCTCTCCCTCTCTACATTCTAAACCTACGTTTCTCTCTCTCTATCTCCTCCTCCATTGCTCCTCCACCATTGTTCCACCTCCAGAGGTTGCCGGCAGAAAAAAAAATTTAAAAAAAATTTAAAAAAAAACCAAACCGAACTGTTTCTATTTGTGAGTACTCTGTTTCTATTTTTCCTTTCTTTTCTATTGTGAGTGCTCTGTTTTTTATTTTCTTTTCTAGTCTGACTCTCTCTAGAACTCTATGTTTCTTTACTGGTATGTTCTTTTCTAGTCTTACATTTTTCTTTGGTGATGGTTTTTTTTTTTTAAGAAAAAAAAAATACATTCTATGTGTATGATCAAATGCCGCTTAGAAGTTATTATCTTTCTTTTCCTATACTAATGTTGTATTCCATGTGGGTTTTCTACATGTTTTTATGTAGTGTCTCTAATGAAGCCGTTTTGTTTTTGTGTTTTCTAGAACAAATATGGTGCAGTTGATGTGCAAGTTTTAGCTAGTATATGTTGTATTAGATAAGGTTTTAATGTGGTTTGGGAGTGCTCTGTTTCTGTTTCTTTTCTAGTTTGTGAGTGCTCTGTTTCATTTGCAGGCAGCCTTTTGTCGATGCTGTTGTAACCAAGTGCAAGCAATATTTCTGTGAGCATTGCGCATTAAAGGTATACCTTTTATTTCTGTGAGGAAGCACTACTTCAGTCAACTGTTTGTGGATTTTTAGGATGGAATTTTTTTACATTCATTTATAGAAGAAAATCATATCACACATTTAAAAAATTAACCCTTTTAAATTTTAAAAAAGAAGCTAGCAATGGATTAAATTGCAAACTTGCAGTAAATGAAACATGGCAATGGAAGTAATCAAATCACACATTTACTTCACTGTTTAGGACAAGTAGTTTAGCTATAGTAAATGACAAGTAGATATGACAAGCAGACACAGTAAATGACAAGTAGTTTAGCTATAGTTTAGCCTAACTATTTAATCAATTAGGCTTTGGCATTTGTCATGTTTTCATTAGTAGATCAAGTCGGTCAGTTAGACATCATGTTTGAATACTTTACCAAGTATCTTTTTATGATGCAAGATTTAGGAATTATACCACTTACAAGTAATTCTTATGGGACAAGCTAGAACTTATATGTATGGGTACACTGAGCTATTTATGCACATGTTTCTAGAATTGTTGTTCAATCTGCCTATGAATTGGTATGAGGAATTTATTGTTCATTTTACCCACGATACTTTGAGAAATTATCATGGTAGGTGATGATGAATACTTTGTGACATTGGTATATTGAGATGAATGCCATTTGAGAAATTACTATTTAAGTACTCATGTTGTTTTAAATGGAATTTGATGTTTCTATTATTTTGTAGTGGTTGGAAGGTACCATGATTTTAAAGTATATTTTTTGAGGGGGTACCTGCAGCTTTATGTTTGCTTTTTAATAATAGTTTCTTAGGGATGATCTATCTTTGTTTGTGGTTCTAAATAATAGGTAGTATAGCTATTTTAAGTTACTGCATTAGTGGTTCTGCACTTTACTGCACTGGATTAGTATAGCTGCACTGCACTACATTGCACTTTACTGCCTCTAAATCCTCTTATGTTAGGAAATGCAAGATAATGTCTGGTCATGGAGTTCCAAGATAGTTTAGTGCGTCATTGAGTTATAAAATTTACATATTGCAGGTATATTTTGGGAAGATGAAAGAGATGGTGTGCACCTTACGACCACCAGCTGAAGTTGTGATGAGACTGCCTAATAGCTGAGATGTGGGATTCAATTGCATATGAGATAGAGAGTTGAAATTCTTTGTATTTTCCAAATTTGCTTGGCAGTGTGTTGTTACTGGCAGATTGTTTGTACTTCATATGTAAATGGAATCTGACAGGGACAACTAGTTTCATAATGCAATCTGACAGGGCCAACTAATTTCATGATTGTGTATGAGTCAGTATGACATATATTAAAACCATCATTTCTAGAAGTATTGCTTCAGTTTTTATTTTTATTTTTTCTGCTTGTCGCTTTAGTCGTTACTAGAACTGTGGTATAATTCAGCAATTTTCCTGATTGAATTATTTAATCCCACTCATTATCAATAGAATTAGGATACTTCCTGTAAGAAATATATCGAAGGGTTGTCATTGGGTTAACAATTCTACTGCAGAAATACGCACAATGCTTCCCGTGAAAAATATATCATAGAGAATAGAATTTATGGTGGTGTGTTGTCAAAACAGAGGAGGAAGTAAACAAAAACATACACAGAGATGTTAAGAGGCAAAATGGAGGTTAGCAAGAAAATTTAAGGATCCCTCCTCAAAAAAGTCTTTTGTATTAACTACCAATTGGAATTCTCCTAGAGTCAAAAGCTAGGTGAATTTTCTTTTCTGCAAAATTGGTGTTAAGTCTTTGGGAGTAGTGTTTTTGGGGTTGTATCACTTTGTCATAGCTCATATGCTATAGTGTTACCCCCTGCCTTAGGCAAACATAGACTTGGTTTATAGTGGTTCTATTATGTTTCAATGAAATTCATATTGATTTAAAAAAAAAAAAAAAAAAAATTGTGTTGAGGATTAGCATGGAACCAAACAACCACAGAAAGTTGTTTGACAATCATAGACAATCATTACAAGAAATTAAAATATAACAAATCAACAATGGGGTACTTAATTTTCCAGGAGAAACATTTCGATTTCATACCTGCTCAATAAGATTGGCAGCTAATAGGAGAAAAAAGTTGTTCATTGAAATCCATTTTAATTTTTTTTTCCCCTCTAAATGTGAAATATGTTTGAATCATAACGATGCAAAGTAAATGGACAATCAAAGGAAAACTTCAAATCTTATTTTATTTGTTCTTTCTATAAAAGAGGGGGGAAATAATGTCATTATCCATGAGCACTATAGGAATCCTCTCATCTCCTAGCATACTTTTGAGGAACATTTCCTTTATAACAGCCCCTTTGCACTGAATATCTTCTGCAATTTTTTAGGGGTGCCTAGCTCAAGTATTAAGCTCAAATGTTGAAAGATGATTGTGCTAACCACATCAACATATGCAGCTGCACCTAATAATTACACATAAGCATGGGCTGCAACATTATCAACTCATCTGTCAGCCTCTGGTGAAGAGTTGCAGTAAGGTGTGTGCAAGCAAACCAACTTGGTGAATGTTAAACACATAGCAGCAAACACCACTCCCACTGCAACCCCATAACTGCCTTTTCATGTCTCCAACCTTATTGCTCTCTTGATAATTCTTCCAAAGCTTGGGAGTAATCCCCTATTAGCAAACACCATCACATGGTCTAGACCTATGTAGTCAATTCTCGTGAGTATGGATCCAATTGCGGATAAAGGACCTGTAAACCCAATTAGAGCAGCATAGCTACCTAGGCAACTAACAAGAATATCCACAACTGAATGATTTTTACATAAGAAGAGAATACATCATGTTTAATGAGAGCCATCAAAATCACTGCTTCACATTCACAGCCATTACAACCATGGTCAATTCATTAAGCAATACTGTGATCAAAGTGCCAGGACCAAAAATTTAAACCTAACCCAAAAGACAAGCATAGAGAGGACAGGGAATGGTGAATTAAAAAAGTAACAGTGAGCTGAACTCTTCATTTCCCATACTTCTTTCTCAATCTTTCTTTGACAAAATCATTCCGAGCTTTAGTTCGAGCTTGTTGAAGGGCAATGTTGACATAAGAGAGATGCACACTAGCAGCAAAAAGAGCAGCACCAGAGACAAAGCATGCCACAGTCATCAACAATTTCTTGGGTGTTGAAGGAAAGCACAGCACCATTTTCCTTAATTATCTACATGCAAAAGGAGAAGATTCAATCAAAGATAACTAGCTCACATATATAAAGCCACTATCTATCATTGACTGTAAAGAAAATTATATCGATCAATTTCATAAATATTCAAGCCACATTAAAACCTTATCGGATATAACATATACTAGCTAAAACTTGCACATCAACTGCACCATATTCGTTCCAAAAAATATAAAAACAAAACGGCTTCATTAGAGAGACTACATAAAAACGTGTAGAAAACCCATATGGAATACAACATTAGTATAGGAAAAGAAAGATAAGAACTTCTAAGCGGACATTTGATCATACACATAGAACGCATTTTTTTTTTTTTTAATAAAAAAAAACAACCATCACCAAAGAAAAATTTAAGACTAGAAAAGAACATTCCAAAAAAGAAACGTAGAGTTCTAGAGAGAGTCAGACCAGAAGAGAAAAAAAAAATAGAGCACTCACAACAGAAAAGAAAGGAAAAATAGAAACAGTTCGACTTGGTTTCTTTTTTCTTTTTCTTTTTTTTTTTTTTTCTTCCTGCTGGCAACCTATGAAGGTGGAACAATGGTGGAGGAGCAATGGAGGAGGAGATAGAGAGAGAGAAATGTAGGTTTAGAATGTAGAGAGAGAAAGAGAGAGAGAAACAAATGGAGAGACTAACGGCTTGAAAACCAAAATGTATAGAGAGAGAAAGAGTCAGATGTTTTCTTTTGCTGGGTTTAGAGAAAGGTTTAGAAGGTAAAAAATGAGGGTAATTAATGAGATTATAATAAAAATATTGTAATAATAAGAGTATTTTTTTAACCATTGGATCTACTTTAATCCAACGGTTTAAAAAGATCCAACGGTTAAAAAAAGGTGTAACTCTTTAGAGTTACACCAGGTGTAACTTGAATTCATCTCATATATAAATATATATATAGTTAGGTTGTAAGGATTTAGGATCTAAATGTTTTAGAACTTCAATATGTAATGTTGGCAAACCAGGATCAAAACTTAGAGTCTAGAATTAGGCTGCTCAAAGTATTTTTAAAAGGATATTGCTATTGTGCTTAAAGTCAGTTTCAACCAAACAGGGCATTTTGGCAACTTAACCTCACGACTAGAACGAGTCGCAAGTTTGAGTTGTGAGTTAACTTCCTGGCCACACTAGAAGTTTTGTCTTGTAGTGCTCCAGCTATCGTGACCTTTCAGCTCCCCTGCATACTTCACATGTATGCCACCTTTGGCGACTTGCCAGTCATGAGATCTAGTCGCGAGGCTCTTCTTGAGTGCACACAACTTGAGTTTTCTTCATACTCTCTCACACACTACCCTTACATAATTCCCACATAAATACAAGGTATCTAATTGCTAAATTACAAGCAAATTTGGCACAGAATAAAACCAACACATGATTGAATAAACTTAACCTTACATCGACTTTTATGCATATTTAGGTATTTTGGTATTCCAATTCCTGATCAAATTTTTTTTTCCTTTTTTATTTTTTTAGTGATCCATTTAAATGTTAAACTATGAGACTTTACTAAGTTTTGTTTATTTTAAAATCATTTTGGGTGAACAAAATTGTAGTTTTTGTAGAGAAAGTACTCTTAATAATTGTATTAGAAATACTCTATATATAGTGCCACTTATTTAGATAAAAACAAAGGTTAATCAAATGGAAATAATTGGATTAGTGACATATTTTAGCTTTCGCAATTGAATTTTCATTATTATTTTTTTGTTGTTGTTATTATTATCAATTATTATAATGATGCACATAGAAACTTAATTATGAGATTTTGCTAATAATTGTTTATTTTATAATCTCTTTGGGTAGACAAATTTGCAGTTTCTGTAGAGAAAATAATCTTAATAGATTATATATAACAAATTATTTCTCTAATCAATCAAATTAATCATTGTTAAGCGATGATTGATATGACATTTTGCAAAGCGATGATTGATAAGACATTTAGTTTTTTTGCAAAGTATCTTCATATAGGTTTGTGTTGATTCAATGTATTTTTATGGATGTATTGAGATAAGTAATGTATTCAAGAAGAGAGATCAGGATTATACATTGTATACTTTAAAAGATATATAATATTAAAGCAGGATGCCACAAATTAAAATTTTTTAATAATGGGAAAAAGCTATTTTTCTCATCCTTTTCTAAATGTCATAATTGGAAAATTTTAATCCACACTATATACTATCACTAGCAAATTGGCTCATAATATGAATAGATGAAAATTTTAATATAAAATAAAGTAAAAATATATATAATTTTTTATTTATAGAAAACACAAAATTCATTACTTAAAAATAAAAAAAAACACTTGCCCTTTGTTTGTGTGGTAAACAGTTATATAAAAAAGAAAATGAAATTCTCTTATGAGAAAAAGTTTTGTTACAGATTATTGATCCTAATATATAAATTTATGATTTTTTAAAAATGAATTAAATATTACATTTCATTTCAAAATAATCAGATATTCTCGCGCGATGCACAGGGTTGTGACTAGTGCTTTTAAAAATGAGTCATTTTTCAAAAAGTATTTTTTATAAAACTATCTTCTTTTTTTAATGTTTGATAGCAACCTTAAATGAGTTGAAAAACAACCTCTTAACTTCCCTTATTTAGTTTATTAGTGGAAAACAATTTCTAAAAATTCATAATCTTGGGGAAATATAGAACAATATATAAGGCAAATGAGTAATTGTAACCAAAATTATGGCTGCACTGCTACTAATAACTAAGGTTCTTAGTAGAAAAACAAAACAAAATTATGGCAGGTTGTGCTTTTTATTTTGTATTGCTGCCAGCGACCTGGCCATGGAGGAGATAGAGGAAGAGCCGTGCAAAGAGAAAGAAAGAGACAGACTTGCAATAGAGAGAGAACGTATAAATTTTTTTGGGTTTAAAAACAAGTATGGAATGTATTAAATAAGGGATAATAAATGAGATATTAATGAGGGTCTTTTTTTTATTGTTGGATCTACTTAAATCCAATGATTTAAAAAATGTGTAACTCTTTAGAGTTATACCAGGTGTAACTTGAACAAATCTCATATATATGTATGTTTTTAGACCCCTTAAACACAAACAGATTAACCTAGTTATTTAGCCAAGTGATTAACTTAGGTAAATTATTCAAATTTAGGTTAACACAAATAAATCATATCATTGAAACAGTGCGAAAAATAAAGAACACAACGATACGATAACCCAGGAAAACCAAACATGTAAAAAACCTGGGGAGGATTTAACCTAGCTATCCTCAAGGTAAAACAGATCCACTATGAAAGAATTGAAGTTTTACAATAGCAACTTAGACCACTAACATCCTCTTGCTACCTCAAGTAGAAAACTTACTACCATGACCACGTGACAGCTCCGAGTCCATGGACTACTTCTTTCTTGGATTCACAGCAACCACAAGTACTCCCACTTGTGTTTTTCTTTAAGCTCTTTATGCAACAACTAAAGCGATCACCAAGTTCTCGACATCAATCTTGATCTTGATAACCCTAAGTATGTATGAAGGCGAACATCTCTAGATCTCACAAGAGATTCATACACACAGCAAAAACAACAACAATAAAACGTGGTTAGGGTTTTTCCTTTTATACTTAAGGCAAAACATAAAACCCTACACGTCATATGGACTTGGGCTGAGTTCGAAAAATCTGCAGAAAAACGATCTGCACGAGCTTCGATCAATTGAGTCTAAATAATATATATGTATATATTGTTTTCCTTGAGCTAAAGCAGTTGCAATGGAAGTGTGGAGTGGATGGTTTTTTTTTTAGTCCTTGAGTATTTTGGATTGTTTCAAATGAGTAATGGCTCTTCTTAGGCTCCGAAAATTTTTGGCTTATTGATTTTGCTATCTATAACTTTGATTCTTCTTTACCTAATAAAGTTTGGAATTTTCTGTAAGTACATTTTTTCTTCAAGAAAATGAATAGAAATCTCCCTTCATGTTCATGCTCATGTTAATGTTCATATTTGTATCTTTTGCAATACTCAATAAGTTGTTTACTCATATTGTGAATTACCAATTGTAGTTAAGAAAAAAAGTATAAACACAATGCTATTCAATTAAACTAACGTGAAAAATTAAATCTATTAGATTAAAAAAATGGACATGAAAATGAAAATTGCACAAAATATTTCTTAAAGAGAATTAAAATAATTTTTACTCAATATTGTTTATCAAGCAATCATGTACTAACTAACAACATTCCAAACATTATGTGCATCATGGGGTGATGAAATGGTTGTTCAGTTTATTTAAGAAATGTGATCTAGCTAATAGAAATTAAAAAAAAATACAATAACTTTCACGCATAGTCATGAATTATACCTTAACATATATCTTATGCATTTTATGAGTTTTATTTTATATAAATGTATTTCATAAAATTAACAAAATTTATCATAAAACCCTTCATTGTATTTTTTTTAAATCACTACATAAAGATACCATTTGTTTTGTCTTATCAACACACTTCTTGATATCCTAAACACATCTTAGATCTACCAAATTACAAGTGTATTTTGTCAAAGGATATGCCAATACATAGAAAATATTACCCTAAAACTAGTCAATGTATTAAGTTGAATGACATTATTTGGTTCTCTCCTTTTAAAAAAAAAAAAAACTCAAGTTCAAAGTCTCAAATGCCAAGGGATATTTTTATGAAATGAAGATTTCCTTCGTAGAGTTGTCTCAAATTCTAGTTGTAACTTGGAAAGCTATTTAGGTTTCCTAGTTAAAGAAGAAAAAACTAATTTGGTTTTTTTTGGGGGGGGGGGGGGTGTTGGCTATTCCTTGGAATGGAAGAAAAGTATATTCATTGTGAAAGAAATATTGTATTCTTTGTCTACAAAGGAATCTGAATTGAGTCTTTATAAATAGATGGTACTACAAATAATTTTATGGTTTTGGTCCAAGGGTCATCCCCTAAATAACTCTCCTACTTGTTTAATAAGAAAGATGTATCCCCATCCAACCAATTTGAAAATCCTTGATTTTAGATAAACTTCTACTCTCCCACTACACAAATTCAAATGTCCTTAAGTTTACAACAACCAAAATTTCGGAGATAAAAAATTAAAACCATTTGAAACTTCTCATCTATTTAATGGAAACTCCCCGGCTTGTTATAAAGAAAATAAGAAAGTGTATCTCATTCCGTTTGGACTGAGCTTATTTTTGCTGAAACCGAAAATTAAAATTGAAAACATTGTAACAAAATAATTTTTAAATGTGTGAATAATGCCGTGGGACCCATTTTTAATGAAAAAGTTGCTAAAAAGTGGAATTTGTAGGTTAGTGAGCAGTGCATGGGTGCACTGTTCACGGTTGACTAGGTCAAATAGTGCGGTTGGAACAAAAAAAAAAAAAAAAGTCAGAAAACACAAACGCAGCTACTTATAATTCGAATCCAAACACATACATAGTGCCTGTTTGGATTCAGCGTTTTCCGCTGAATCCTGAGGTGCGTTTTTCCTTTTTTTTTTTTTTTTTTTGTTTCACACGTAATTGGAGACAAAGGCTACTGTTCATATACTGTGCATGAACAGTAGTCAAAAATTTTGACTTTTCAACAATTTTCAGCACATTAGTGGGTCCCGTGAACAGTACACGGGACCCACAAATTTCACTTTTCAATAACTTTTTCATTAAAAATGAGTCCCACGGCACTATTCACATATTTAAAGATTATTTCGCTACAGTGTTTTCAGTTTCAATTTTCAATTTCGGCAAAAATAAGCTCAATCCAAACGGACCTATAAGGTAAGATAAGATATAACTATTTGCGTGGATTCTCATCCACATAAGTTAAGATAAGATATAAGTATTTGGGTTGTTAATAAGCTTAAGCCTGACTTTCATGGAAAATGTGAAATTCCTTAAAAGTCAAAATCGTTGACTTGAAACTTGGGTGATGCAGCTGCCGGGTGAGCCATGAATTGTGGGAGCTTGACTTTAGGTATGAATACATAACACATTTACATATGATGTTCTCCTCAACATGATGTATGTAAACCAACCCTGCATTTCTTAGAATGAAAAGAAGAAATTGTTTGCAAATATAGCCATGTTTTCCAAGCTTGTAATACTGCTGCCTCTCCTAATAAGCGTTGTAGGCTCCCAAGATACCAACTTCATTTACAATGGTTTTAGATCAGTCAATCTTAGCCTACACGGCATAGCCACTATCACTTCTAATGGTCTTTTGGAGCTCACCAATGACAGCAAACAGCAAAAGGGTCAGGCTTTCTACCCTACTCCAATAAGCTTCAAGAACTCATTGAATGACAGTGCTTTCTCTTTCTCTACGACTTTCGTCTTTGCCATTGCTTCCAGAAATCCCACTCTAAAAGGACATGGGATAGCTCTCGTGATTTCTCCAACCAGAGGGCTGCCAGGAGGTCTTCCAAACCAATACCTTGGCCTTTTCAATGAGACCAACAATGGTAATGCTACCAATCATGTCGTTGCTGTAGAGCTCGATCCAATCCAGAGCCCAGAATTTAAAGATATCAATGATAACCATGTTGGGGTGGACATCAATAGCTTGGAGTCCGCAACATCTACCTCAGCAGGTTATTATGCTGACAGTGGTGCCTTTATGAACTTGACCCTTATTAGTGAAAACCCAATGCAAGTTTGGGTGGAATATGATGGTGTCAAGAAGCAACTCAATGTAACTTTAGCTCCAATTGATGTTGGTAAACCCAAATTTCCACTATTGTCTTTGTCCCGTGATCTTTCACCTATCATTAACAAAACCATGTATGTTGGGTTCTCTTCCACAACTGGCTCTTTCCTAACTTTCCATTATATTTTGGGTTGGAGCTTTAAGATGAATGGTAAGGCTCAAGAACTTGCCCTTTCTCAACTTCCCAAGCTGCCTCGAGGTAAAGAGAGATCTAAACTTTTGACAATTGGATTGCCTGTGATTCTTGTTAGTTTAGTCTTGGTAGCAATTTCAGGTGCAACGTATGTCATAAAAAGGAAAAGGAAGTTTGCAGAATTGGTAGAAGACTGGGAGGTTGACTATGGGCCTCACAGATTCAAATACAAAGATCTTTATATTGCTACAAAAGGATTTAGGGACAAAGAACTATTGGGTAGTGGTGGATTTGGTAAAGTTTATAAAGGTGTACTAACTACCTCTAAAATTGAGGTTGCTGTGAAGAAGGTCTCTCATGAATCAAGACAGGGAATGAGAGAATTTGTGGCTGAAATTGTGAGTATAGGTCGGCTTCGCCACAGAAATTTAGTACCACTCTTGGGCTATTGCCGAAGAAAAGGAGAATTGCTTTTGGTGTATGACTACATGTCCAATGGAAGCCTAGACAAGTACCTCTTTGATCAACCTCAAGTCACCCTCAGTTGGAGCCAGAGATTTAAAGTCATAAAAGATGTGGCATCGGGGCTGTTTTATCTACACAAAGGATGGGATCAGGTTGTCATTCATAGAGACGTGAAGGCTAGTAATGTCTTGCTAGATGGTGAACTGAATGGTAAATTAGGTGACTTTGGTCTTGCAAGATTATATGACCATGGAACTGATCCTTAAACTACCCATGTGGTCGGAACTCTTGGGTATCTTGCGCCAGAGCATACTCGAAGTGGCAAGGCCACAACAAGCACCGATGTGTTTGCTTTTGGGGCCTTTATGCTCGAGGTTGCTTATGGAAGAAGACCAATACAAGCAAATGGGCCACCAGAGGATTCGATTTTGGTTGATTGGGTGTTTTCTCATTTGAGCCGAGGTGAAATTATGGAGGCAAGGGATCCAAATTATGGTACAAGTTATGTAGCAGAAGAACTAGAGTTGGTATTGAAACTGGGATTGATGTGCTCTCATTCAGAGGCTGCTGCAAGGCCTAGCATGCGCCAAGTTGTGCAGTACTTAGAAGGTGATGTTCCTTTTCCAGACTTATCATCACTTGGTCTTTCTTCCACCGGCTTTACATTTGCACATGGGGATGGTTTCGATGATTTTTTCATGTCCTATCCGTCTTCTACGAACCAGGCTTCTTTTCATACGTCTTCCATTGCAGAATCACTTCTCTTAGGGGGCCGTTAATACTAAAAGCTTATATATGTGCTTGTGATTTGTGACTTCCTACTTATCCAAAAAGACAGAAAGTGGTGAAATTTTTTGAATGTGATCTTTTTAATGATTGAACTGTACTACAATATAGTTTCTTCTCCAATGTGTGCAGTGTATATATATAACAATGTGATTGTGAAAAGTGTAAACATGAAAATTGCGATCTCTCTAGCTCTTTGGGATTTTCTCTAGTCATGTTTGCTTAGCACATTTCCAGATTTCCTTCCTCTAATTGTACAACAATTTGCATTGAATTCCACCCGTCCATTTTTAGTTTTTTCTTTAAATAGAAGGTGAAATAACATCAGCTCATAAATTCTGATGACGTCTATTTTTTTTTTTGGTTTCACTCCATACGCTACCAATTATAATAACTTACTATTTATTTATTTAATTTTCTTAAAAAATGTTCTAAAAGTATTCGTTTAGAAAATACTTTTAAAAACTTATTATACAAAATGAGAAAAACAATTGATTTTTGTGACAGTTTTATATATTTCCTATAAGAATGGTAGCAAAATTTTCTTTAAAATTGTTCATTAACAAATACCCTAAGAGCACCCATCAACTGAATCCAAATATAAAATAGAAAAAAAAAAATCAACCATATAACATATTATGATTAGTGAAGTATAAAGTGGAACATAAAAAGTAAAAAAGACGATTTGTATTCGAATCTAACTATTAATTGAAGGGAACATACTAAATTGTCAATGACATTTATACCCAAAGACAAATTGTCAAGGACAAATTAAATTTCCATTGTTAGAAATTCAATTTTTTCACTCACCATATGTCAAAGGATTAAGTTTATGTTCATTTCACTAATGCATTAGATAAAAATTGTGTCCAATGTCTTTAACACATGGTCTAGGATTTTTTTTTTTTAATTTTGAAATTGTCTCGTTCAATCAAAAGGACTTGAGCCAAGGAATGATAAAGAGAGGAAAAAAAATTCTAACAAAAAGTAAAATGTTGAATTAAAATTGCTTGCATTTACGTTACAAACCTACTATGATTGAGGTTAAATCTATTTCAACGAGAGATAACAAAATGATATATATTAAGTTGTAATTTCTCATGTTCTTGGTGGACTTTATTTTGTGCCAATTTAATTATAATTTCATACACATTTTCTATGTGTTATGTGGGTTTCATTCCTAGAAATCACATAAAAAGTAACTAGGTCTACCATCTCATGAGATAACTCACCAAACAAAGCAAAATAGTGATTTTTTTTTTTTTTTTAAGCCAGAGAAAAGGAAAAACTACCAAAGAAAGCAATTGCAAAAGATCAACCCCATAAAGTAGAATTGGCAAGTAAAGATCGATTCTTAAGTAGCCTTTGTTTTTACATGATTAATTAGCAAATATTATCAGTTAATAAATTAAAGTAAGGATAAAGTTTAGCTACAAAAATAGTTATAGTCTAAAGTTTTAACTTGCTTCAAAAAAATTAACATTACTACATATTTTGAAAATTTAACCATTGAATTGTATATTCTTTACGCTCTTAATATGTATGTCAAATTTTGTATCAATTGGGTATTATTCAATTACAAAAGGAAAATCATTTATTTAATATTTAAAAAGACACAGTAACGTATAGATGACCAAAAAAAGGTGAGCAATCAACGTTTATTTATTTATTTTTCGTTTTCTTTTCTCTCTTCTCTAACAAAGACGATTACTAGACCACTATTGCTTCTCTCTAGTCTCCCCTCACCTAGCTGCCGCCAATTCTATTGCCTTAAAGGAAAGCAATGTGGAGCTTCAAAGAATTGTGTTTGGTTCTAATATATATTTTCATTTTTAAAAAAATGGTTTATTGCGAGAGAAATGAGTTTGTTTGGATAGGATGTACAAGGAAGAAGGAAAAAAAATTAGTCACACCTACGTTATACCTAATAGGACTAGCCTAGTAACAATTGAAGTTCTTTGTAATCTATATATTACTAAAAGCTGAATCGTAGCATTTAATGTTACTAAGCTCAAGTTGAGTCACATCAGCTGCCATGTCATTACCATTCTTTTTCTTGAATTTGTCTTACAATTTAAAAATTAGTTTTCTTAAATTTAAAAATACTAACAAAAAGAAAATAATTCCCAACCATTTGTGTTCCACGGTTACAATTTTAGATGGCAACCCTTTGTGTTCTACGGTTACAATTTTAAATAGCAAGCCTTTGTGTTCCACGGTTACAATCTCAAACGTCAACCCTTCAGCTTCCTTACTCTAGACTTTGGCTTTCTAACTCCTTCATCTCTTCCTCTCCTCACACTATATTAATACTGAAAAACTAGATGATTCAGTTTAGGTATTTCTAAATCCCAATTGCTCTTGACCTCTATTCTTGTGGTTGCCTACATAATAGTTCAATGTAAGAATTAGATTAATAGTATTGTTCATTACTACCTCTTTTGTGTTGTGGGTCAAATATGAGTTTTTATGTATTTAGGTTGGATCTTTGTACTAATAATGATTGTTTGAGACGGTAACATTATTGGTTTATATTGTGTAATCCATGTGATAGAGCTTTAGAAGTATCTGTAGAGTTTTAGTAGTTAGAAAATTGAATGATAGAGTTTTAGTAGTATCCATGCCTGCAAAAATTCAATTAAATGATGTAATTTATGCCTACAGAAATTCAATTTGCTAAGATATTTTAGTAGTTAGCAAATTGAATTATAGAGTTTAAATTCAATACTATTCTCAGAACATGATACTTCTCCTTTTTTCTTGGTCTCCTCATTTAAGTGAATCTTTCCTTCATCATTGAAATTGAACTAAAATTCCTTCTATTAGCTTTGATTGTACTCTTGGCTATGTTAGAACATATGTGACAGTCCAATACAATTAATTTATAGAGATGGGTTATAGAGATTAACCTATTCAAGCCATTCTGGTTTGAATAAAATTAATAAGATTTCGAGAAGTTTCTAGAAAAAAAGAAGAAAGTTTCAATGGTTCATATATTCCTTGAGTTTCGGTTACAAGGCTTGCTGTTACAAGATACAGGTTATTCTCTAAATTTTTCCGTCCCCCTTTCTTTAGGAGTCCTATTTCCTTATAGCTATTTAGAGTGTATGCTAACCCTCCATTTATACAACCACTGATCTTTATTTGGATGCTTCTCCCATCAGAACTTTGCTAGAGGTGGTAAAATGTGCTACAAGCTATGAGGAAACTATTCAAGAGTCATTCTGCCATTAATGCAGCTAGCTGAGTTGGTGTCGTATATTGAATGCGAAGGTAATGGGTACTTTGCCTAGAAACATCCCCTCTCCCTTATTTGCACGTCTCTAATTTCTTCCTCGGTATTTTGTCTTTTGGTTCAAGTGGCTTATCTAAATCCTTCTGAGGCTCCTTGGGCTCCTCGGGTAATCAGCTTCTTCAATTTTAGTACCTGGACTTTTATCAATGAACTGGGCCAAAACTGATGAGGAGCTTGGCCTTCCTTCTCCTCAGGTTGGACCCACTTGGCAATGTTCTATGTTCAAACCTTAACGCCCCCCCCCCCCCCACCCTCCCCCACAACTATCATCTAAGGAATAGAAAATGCTAATATGGTTAAGATAGTGTGTTAAATAATTTCAATTACAAAAAGAAAATCATTTAATTAATATTTAAAAAGACAGTAACGTATAGATGACCAAAAACAGGTTAACAGTCAACGTTTATTTATTTCTTTTTCTTTTTCTTTTCTCTCTTCTCTAACAAAAACGATTACTAGACCACTATTGTTTCTCTCCAATCTCCACTCACCTAGCTGCCGCCAATTCAATTGCCTTAAAGGAAAGCAACGTGGAGCTTCAGAGAATTGTGTTTGGTTCTAATATATATTTTCATTTTTAAAAAATGGTTTATTGCGAGAGAAATGAGTTTGTTTGGATAGGATGTACAAGGAAGAAGGAAAAAAAATTAGTCACACCTACGTTATACCTAATAGGACTAGCCTAGTAACAATTGAAGTTCTTTGTAATCTATATATTACTAAAAGCTGAACCATAGCATTTAATGTTACTACGCTCAAGTTGAGCCACATCAGCTGTCATGTCATTATCATTCTTTTTCTTGAATTTTTCCTACAATTTAAAAATTAGTTTTCTTAAACTTAAAGATACTAACAAAAAGAAAATAATTCCCAACCGTTTGTGTTCCACGATTACAATTTTAGATGGCAACCCTTTGTGTTCTACAGTTACAATTTTAAATAGCAAACCTTTGTGTTCCATGGTTACAATCTCAAACGGCAACCCTTCAGCTTCCTAACTCTAGACTTTGGCTTTCTAACTCTTTCATCTCTTCCTCTCCCCACACTATATTAATACTGAAAAACTAGATGATTCAGTTTAGGTATTTCTAAATCCCAATTGCTCTTGACCTCTATTCTTGTGGCTGCCTACATAATAGTTCAATGTAAGAATTAGATTAATGGTGTTGTTCATTACTAACTCTTTTGTGTTATGGGTCAAATATGAGTTTTTATGTATTTAGGTTGGATATTTGTACTGATATATGATTGTTTGTTTCTATGTTTAAAATTGATTTGGTTTTTTTTTTTTTTTTTTTTTTTTTTAATGTTTGAGACGATAACGTGATAAAGTTTTAGTAGTTAGAAAATTGAATGATAGAGTTTTAGTAGTATCCATGCCTGCAGAAATTCAATTAAATGATGTAATTTGTGCCTACAGAAATTCGATTTGCTAAGATATTTTAGTAGTTAGCAAATTGAATTATAGAGTTTAAATTCAATACTATACTCAGAACATGATACTTCTCCTTTTTTCTTGGTCTCCTCATTTAAGTGAATCTTTCCTTCATCATTGAAATTGAACTAAAATTCCTTCTATTAGCTTTGATTGTACTCTTGGCTATGTTAGGACATATGTGACTCATGTTTGGAACATATGTCAATATTTATGTAGCTGGCTAATACTTTGACAAAACGCACTTTACTTGTAATTGGGTAAATCTAAGATGTGTTTAATACTTCAAAAAACATGTTTTTCAAGTCTATTATTAAAGTCATGAAAATTGGACCAAGAAACAAGTGAAGAAGGGTTATTCATTAAAGCTGGACAGATAGCTCGACACCTGCGAACAGATAATTCAACACCTGCTCGACAGATAGCTATCTATCGAGATTTAATGAATGAAGCTCGATAGATTCTTGATCGATCGAGGTATCTATCGAGGTTACGAGATTCAGATTTTCAGATCTGATTTTTGACCCATGTTTTTGTATTTGTGTAGGTTTTTTTTTTCATAACTCTAGACATATATAAGACTTATTTTAGAGGCCGACACATAAGAGAATACAAGGAGAACATATGCAAAAGGTGACCAATGTCTTATTCTCTCTGAAAGAAGCTACTGCGTCTTTTGCGCCTTAGGGTTTTGTAACCAAGTGCTTCTTGATCTTCATTATTGATGAAGTGAAGAACTTTGCAGTGAACAATCTTCTTTTAGTTGGTGATTAAGTCGCATACTGGGATTCGCATAATTGGTTAATCACGTACTGAGATTCGTGCATCAAAGAGTGGTGTTCATATATTGAAGAGTTCAGAAGTTCTGAAGCGGTAGAAGGTTTCTGCTGTAAGTTCATCTACGGAGATTGTAGAGTTTAGGAACAAAGGTTTTGTACTAGATTTGAAACTTCTCTTTACTATAATGGATTGCTTTTTGGGAAAGTTTCTCCCCAGGTTTTTTACTGTGAAACTAGTTTGTTTCATTGGTTTTCCTCGGTCATCATATCTTGTATTATTTATTTTATTCCGCTGCATGATATTGATGATTGTTTGTTTTAACAAGTTTTATTGATAATAAATCTAATTAACAACTTAGATTTAAAACTTGTTAATTCTATCAACCGGGATCTAAATTTCCCAACAGACTATATCATAAAAGACTGTTTTTTTATATAATCTTTTTATGGTAATTTTTGTCATTTTTGTTGTAATTGAATCAAAATAAGATTATGCTAGATTTGCATAATTAGTAGTTGTTGCATCTTTATCATTATCACAAGTTTAAGATAGAGATTACCCTCATCAATATCTGCTATGTCTTCTTCATTGCCAAACTTGATCATCTTGACAAACCTTTTATTTATCTGCATCTTATGAATTCTATTTGATTGTAAGATTTTTATGTCTTTTAATATAAATTAACTAGTTGGTATGCTAGCCAAACTGCTTGCTTCTTCAGTTTTTTTAATCTTTTACTTTGCCTCCAACACTATTGTAATTGGTTCTCTTTAATGGCATGTTCTATCTCCATCACTATATATATATATATATATATTGTTTTGTAGGATCCAAGCAAGATAGAGTTTAAGATGCTTGCTGTGTTATACTCTCAAATTTTTTAAAGCATGAACAACTTGCGGTATTGAAGTAATTATTGAATATTTTATACCAATAGTTATTTGTTAATAGGTATTTGACAACTTTAGAATATGAAAAGTTTTAGGTTAAATGGGTAATAACTATAATTTTGTTAATTTTTGCTTTCTAAATTACTAATAGTGATTTATCATGTTAAATTGGTAGTTTATTTGTATATTAACCAACTACAATGTTTTTTTTTTTTTTTTTCTTTCTAATTTGTAAGGTTTAATTCAAATAATCTTGAATAAGTCCTCTGAAATCAAATTCAATACCAAAATAATAAAAAAACAAAACAAAACAAAAAAATTGTTATGGACTTTGTAAGACTAAAGGGGAGCTTGAAGATATTATAAGTTTTGGTCTCATATAATATACTTATATTGTGAGCTTCAGTTTCTATAAGTAGTATTGTAGTAACTTAGCTATGAAACTCTAGATGTAATACAATCAGTTAAGGATAATGACAATCACTAATATTTGTCTTTTAATTTAAATGATATTTTGCATAATTACTTTGCATTCATTCGATTTTATTTTCAGTAATTTTTCCATGTATCGCACGGATTAGTGACTAATTATTAATAAAACTTAGATTAACTAATATGCTCAACCTAGCACACACTCCACACAACACACATTTGATCAATATCAAATCAACTTGGGGATCGGAATTTATCAATTTGTAATTTTTTATGTTTATATATGTGTGTTGGGTTGCCAAAAAAATACTAAATGAAAAGAAAAGAAATTGGGATAGATTTCTTTTTAAAATTTATTTTATTCTTTTACTTTTTTATGTAGAATTTTTATTAAGACGCTCATGTAGATATGGCTTTTTTAAGTATCGAATATCAAATTATCAACTAAATGTTGATAACTTGATAATCGATACTTAGTATTCTCAAAAAAAAAATTATCAACTAAATGTTTTTATTATTATTTTGTTCACTCTTAGCTACCTTATTTTTAAGGGTGAGCATTCTGTTAATCACATTAATATTTATGGTCGCTGAGATAAAGAAAAAATAAATTCAAAATGAAACATGGTTTAAAACACACAAACCATAACAAAACCTTTAAGAATACAAGAACTAAAATAAAAATACCCCAAAATATTGGGAAAAAAATTCTCATTACATCAATTTTTTTCTTTCTGAAAATTTTTATGTGGACCAGTAATGAATAATATAATCCAAGGAGCTGAATAAGTGTAGAGCAACATGCACTCAAATTAGTGCCTTCTACCGACTACCGCGCTCACCAAGAATATGACAATTGACTGAAAAAGACAGTGACAACTGACAAGTATAGCAGAAAAGATGGACTTATTTTTTTGACTGGTAGAAAATGGACTTATTTTAATTTTTCTCGCTTCTCTATAATGGCGGCCATGACTATGAGTACGTTTGGATCCAAGTTCACATCCACGTTTTATCCTTTTTTTTTTTTTTTTCTTTATTTCTTTTTTTTATTGGCATGCGTTTTAAGTGGTTTGCCACTCTTGTTTATGAACAGTAGCAGTAAATATTGACTTTTCAACTGTAAATAGAATATTTATGTATGGTTCATAGACTCACAAATATCATTTTTTAATAATTTTTTCATTAAAAATAAATCTTACGGTACTATTTACATATTTAAAAATTATTTTTCTACAGTATTTTTATTTTTTAGTTTCAACAAAATAAGTTCTATTCAAACAGACTCTATATCGCCGCTACTCAAGGAACGGCATCACACCACACCCATTCACTACTGTTGGTATCTCGTTTTGTCCTAAAGTATGTGACTTCTCACTTCTGCAATTGCATGATTAATTATAAGTCACCTCCACTAGAGGTGACTTTTAGTAGAAGAGAGTTTTTATGATCTATTATATTTCTAAGTTTGGAAGTTGTGTTTTCGAATAATATCAAACCTTTTTACTTATTAGTTATTAGTGCTTGAGTGATACATCATAACGTAATACAATGACTTAAGTAACATGGGGGCAGTGATCACATTTGCAACTGCAAGCCCGTTGATTTTTTTTTAATAAAAAAAATGAAAAAATAGTTAAATTTAATTACAACCATAAATGCAATTCATTAAAATTTTCAATTAAATTCATATATATAATTGTAGTTAATTGAATCTAATTATCCTCGTTAAAGATGATATTGTTTTTGTACAATTGGTTAAATCCATGGTGTTTTTATTAATTTATGAGAAAATCTTCAATGTGTTTGAATTTACTTGTGTGGCAAATTGTACTACAATTAAAAGAAGAGTAATGTCATAGTCACAAACTATTTTATAACATTTTTACAAAATATTGATGTGGCAAACCTCTTATTAGTTTTTATCTAGGCTCATAATTAATATCACTTTTTCATTTACCAATAATCATTCACCACATTAGTCGTTTGTAACATTTTTTGTAAAATAGTTTGTATCTCTAACATTATTCTTAAAAAAACTATATTTAACTTCTTATTTCTCAGAAAAAAATAATAATAATAAGTTTTGCCAATTATAAAAATTTTATTGTTATTGAGTATTTTAATTTAAAATTAATTTATAATGTTTACATTATTGTCCAAACTAATTCTCTAATAAGAGAGCAAAAGAGTCTTGAATTAGAATATATAAAATTAGTGTAGACAACTACATTTAACCCTACCATAGTACAATTTCACTATTTAAAATTGGGAAATGTTAATGAATACCCTAAGGGCATTTTTCATGAAATTGGTTTTAAAACTTTTTAAAAATAGTTTATTAACAATTGCCTTAAGGACACCCGTTAACAGGACACTTTAAAATTTTAAAAATACAAATCAAATACATCCTACATGAAATTAGCCCAAATATGGGTAATCTTATATGACAATTGATAGGATTTATCCCATATTTCCTAAGAAAATTTGTGGTTAAAAGTTTTTTTTTTTTTTTTTTTAAATTGTTACAAATTTATACTTTTGTTAGCCTTACAAAGGAACTAGTTGTTGGGTTATAGATTAACCCCGGTTAATTAATCAATTAATTCAATTACCTAAGTTGATTAATTATGTTAAATTACATGTAAATCACGGAGGCATAAAGAAATCACCAAACAATCTAAGTGCAGCAGAAATTAAATTAACATGATGATTTGTAAATGAACGAGAAAAACCTCTCACAAGGGAAAAACCCCCCACCAGGTGATTTCAAATCACTACTTCCAAAAATCCACTAATCAAGAATCAAGCGGTTACAAGTATAAGGAATTTTACCACTACCCTTGACTTTCCCAAAATACCAACTTACAGCTAAACCTTTACTCCAATCCCTAATTGAACTTAATCTTGTAAAGACTTCTTCCTATACGTACGGATCCCAATACGTGTCTAATTTCCTAGCAACTGATTCATTGTTGTTGGATGCAAAGTTCTTCACTTCAAAACACGTTGAAGATCTGGAAGCACTTGGTTATAAATCCTTAAGGCGCACAAAAACATAGTAGCTTCTCACAGAGTGAATGAGTTCTCTAAATTGAGTGTCTGTGTCTTTGATGACTTTAAAATAAAGTTTTTATATGCTTTAGAGGTTTAGTGAATGAAACCCTAGAAATCTAAGTCATCATGGGCCGAAATTCTAATATGAGAATTCTAGATCTACATAGCTCGATAGATCAAGAGGTGTCGAGCTTAGTGTCAAGAATTACACATTTAGTCTTAATAGATGCTAGTGTTAAGCTTGTGTAAAGACTAGCGTCGAGACTCACTAAATCAACTTTTCTTTACTCGTTTCTTGATTCAGTTTTCATGTCTTTAAAGATACCATTTGTTTTGTCTTATCAACACACTTCTTGATATCCTAAATGTTGAATTGGGCCCATGTGGCTTGAATTGCCACAAGCCCATGTAAGTCAAAAGTAAACCAAATTCAACTAGGATTATAATTCCTAGTACAGCCAACCTATATATATATATATATATATATATATATTAGGTTTGTGATATAGGGCAAGCCGTGAGAATTAGAGAAAAATTCCTAATAATCTAGCAGCCACATAAGAAGAAAGAATAGTGTTTTCTTGTCTTATGGGTGAGAGAGAGTTAGGGTGTATTGGGAATTGGGAATTGGGTTTCTTGAGAGTGTTCTTGTACACCATTGTATCTCCTTATTTTATAGTGAAATCCCTGCAACTCCGTGGACGTAGGCAAATTGCCGAACCACGTAAATATTGTCTTGTGCGTGTGATTGTTTTTCTTTGGGGTGTGTTTTCTCTATTTGTTTTGTTTCTCACAAGTTGGAATTTTGGTTAAATTCCCTACAACTGGTATCAGAGCCTAGGTTTAAGTTTGAGTGGGAGCAATGGCAGAGGAAGCAGGAAAGTCGTCTGGAATAAAAAAGTTTGATAGCACAGACTTTGCGTATTAGAGGATGCAAATTGAAGATTATCTCTATGGGAGGAAATTGCACCTGCCTCTTTTGGGGACAAAACCTGAGGCTATGAAGGCTGAGTAATGGGCTCTTCTTGACAGACAGGTACTAGGAGTTATCAGGTTAACTCTGTCTAGGTCTGTTACACATAATGTTGTAAAGGAGAAGACCACAGCAGATCTGATGAAGGCTTTGTCCGGCATGTATGAAAAGTCATCTGCAAACAACAAGATACATCTAATGAAGAAATTGTTCAATTTGAAGATGGTAGAGAATGCTTCAGTAGCACAACATCTGAATAAATTTAATACTATCACAAATCAATTGTCGTCTGTAGAAATTGATTTTGATGATGAGATCCGTGCACTGATCGTTTTGGCTTCTTTGCCAAACAGTTGGGAAGCAATGAGAATGGCAGTAAGTAATTCTACAGGAAAGGAAAAGCTCAAGTACAATGATATACGAGATTTAATTCTGGCTGAGGAGATTCGCAGAAAAGATGTAGGCGAATCCTCAGGATCAGGTTCTACCCTAAACCTTGAGACAAGAGGCAGAGGTAATGACAGAAATTCAAACCAGGGTAGATCAAAATTCAGAAATTCTAATCAGAACAGAAGCAAATCTAGATCAGGCCAACAAGTACAATGTTGGAACTGTGGGAAAACAGGTCACTTTAGGAATCAATGCAAAAGTCCTAAGAAGAAGAATGGAGATGATTCTGCTAATGCTGTAACAGAAGAGATTCAAGATGCATTACTTCTTGCAGTAGACAGTCCACTTGATGATTAGATTTTGGATTCAAGAGCTTCGTTTCATACCACTCCACACCGAGAAATCATACAGAATTATGTTACAGGTAATTTTGGTAAGATGTATTTAGCTGATGGTTCAGCCTTGGATGTTGTAGGTATGGGAGACGTCCGGATATTGTTGCCCAATGGATATGTTTGGTTACTGGAGAAGGTTCGACATATTCCTGAACTGAGGAGGAATTTGATTTCTGTTGGACAACTTGATGATGAAGGGCATGCAATACTATTTGTTGGTGGTACTTGGAAGGTTACAAAGGGAGCTAGGGTATTGGCTCGTGGGAAGAAAATTGGTACTCTGTATATGACCTCAAGTCCAAGAGACACAATTGCAGTTGCTGATGCAAGTACTAATACAAGCATATGGCACCGTAGACTTGGTCACATGAGTGAGAAAGGGATGAAGATGTTGCTGTCAAAAGGAAAACTACCAGAATTGAAGTCCATTGATTTTGACATATGTGAAAGTTGCATCTTAGGAAAACAGAAAAAAGTGAGATTCTTGAAAACTGGCAGGACACCGAAGGCTGAAAAATTGGAGTTAGTACACACTAATTTGTGGGGGCCTTCTCCGGTTGCATCGCTTAGAGGTTCAAGGTACTACATCACTTTCATTGATGACTCAAGCAGAAAGGTATGGGTTTATTTTCTGAAAAATAAATCTGATGTATTTGAAACTTTTAAGAAGTGGAAGGCTATGGTTGAGACAGAAACAGGTTTGAAAGTAAAATGTTTGAGATCAGATAATGGAGGAGAGTACATGGATGGAGGGTTCAGTGAGTATTGTGCTGCATAGGGAATTAGGATGGAGAAAACCATTCCTAGGACACCACAGCAGAATGGTGTGGCTGAGCGCATGAACAGAACTCTCAATGAGCATGCTAGGAGTATGAGGTTGCATGCTGGACTACCAAAAACTTTCTGGACTGATGCTATTAGCACTACAGCTTACCTGATAAACCGAGGACCATCAGTTCCTATGGAGTTCAGACTTCCTGAGGAGGTTTGGAGTGGTAAAGAGGTAAAGTTTTTACATTTAAAAGTTTTCACATTTAAAAGTTTTTGGTTGTGTTTCTTATGTTCATATTGATTCTGATGCTCGTAGTAAACTTAATGCAAAGTCAAAGATATGTTTTTTCATTAACTATGGTGATGAGAAATTTGGCTATAGGTTTTGGGATGAACAAAACAAGAAAATCATTAGAAGTAGAAATGTGATATTTAATGAACAGATTATGTACAAGGACATGTTAACTGTAGTGTCAGATGTTACAGAGATAGATCAAAAGAAATCTGAGTTTGTCAACTTAGATGAATTGACTGAAAGTACTGTCCAGAAAAGGGGTGAAAAAGATAAGGAGAATGTAAATTCACAGGTAGATCAGAGTACACCTGTAGCTGAAGTTTGGAGATCTTCCAGGAACATTAGACCTCCACATTGTTATTCACCCACTCTAAATTATCTCCTATTGAGTGATGGTGGTGAGCTAGAGTGTTATGATGAAGCCTTGCAAGATGAGAATTCAAGCAAGTGGGAGTTAGCCATGAAGAATGAGATGGATTCCTTGTTAGGGAATCACACATGGGAACTGACTGAATTGCCAGTAGGAAAGAAGGCTTTGCACAACAAGTGGGTATACAGAATAAAAAATGAGCATGATGGTAGCAAACGTTACAAGGCCAAATTAGTTGTTAAAGGGTTCCAGCAGAAGGAAGGCATTGACTTCACAGAGATATTTTCTCCAGTTGTGAAGATGTCAATAATCAGACTGGTACTGGGAATGGTGGCTGCAGAAAACTTACATCTTGAGCAATTAGATGTGAAGACGGCATTACTTTATGGTGACTTGGAGGAAGACCTTTACATGATTCAACCAGAAGGGTTCATTGTTCAGGGACAAGAGAATCTAGTTTGCAAACTGAGAAAGAGCTTGTATGGCCTAAAACAAGCTCCAAGACAGTGGTACAAGAAATTTGACAGTTTTATGCATAGAATTGGGTTCAAGAGATGTGAAGCTGATCATTGTTGCTATGTTAAGTCTTTTGACAATTCTTACATTATATTACTGTTGTATGTGGATGATATGCTTATTGCAGGGTCTAGCATTGAGGAGATTAATAATCTGAAGAAGCAATTATCCAAACAGTTTGTAATGAAGGATTTGGGAGCTGTAAAGCAAATCCTTGGAATGAGAATTATTAGAGACAAGGCTAATGGTACATTGAAGCTTTCACAGTTAGAGTATGTGAAGAAAGTCCTCAACAGATTCAACATGAATGAAGCTAAACCAGTGAGCACACCCTTGGGTAGTCATTTCAAACTAACCAAAGAACAGTCACTGAAGACAGAAGAAGAAAGGGACCATATGAGTAAGGTGCCCTATGCCTCAGCTATTAGCAGCTTGATGTATGCTATGGTGTGTACAAGGCCAGACATTGCACATGCAGTAGGAGTTGTGAGCAGATTCATGAGTAAGCCTGGAAAGCAGCATTGGGAGGCAGTCAAGTGGATTCTGAGATACCTAGAGGTTCATCAGATACAAGTTTTTGCTTCACAGGTACAAGTTTGAAACTGCAGGGTTATGTAGATGCTGATTTTGCTGGTGATATTGATAGTAGAAAGAGTATTACTGGGTTTGTTTTTACTCTGGGTGGTACAGCTATATCATGGGCTTCAAATCTACAGAAGATTGTTACTTTGTCTACTACAGAAGATTGTTACTTTGTCTACTACAGAAGCTGAGTATGTTGCTACAACTGAAGCTGGAAAGGAGATGATTTGGCTACATGGTTTCTTAGATGAATTGGGTAAGAAGCAGGAAATGGACATTCTACACAGTGACAGTCAGAGTGCAATCTTTCTTGCCAAAAATTCGGCTTTTCATTCAAAGTCGAAGCACATACAGACAAAATACCACTTTATTCGTTATCTTGTAGAAGATAAGCTGGTAATACTTGAGAAGATTTGTGGATCTAAGAACCCGGCAAACATGTTGACTAAGGGTGTCACTATTGAAAAGCTGAAGCTGTGTGCAGCTTCAGTTGGCCTTCTAGCTTGAGGACAGGAGGATGAGTTGCAGGGATGAGGGATTGTGTTATGGAGGTTTGTAATTGATGTTTGCAGCTTGTGAGCCCTTAAGGCCTAAGGTGGAGGCGATGGAGGAGTTTGCTCATGTAGCTTGATCAATTCAAGCCAAGGTGGAGATTTGTTGAATTGGGCCCGTGTGGCTTGAATTGCCACAAGCCCATGTAAGTCAAAAGTAAACCAAATTCAACTAGGATTATAATTCCTAGTATAGCCGACCTATATATGTATATATTAGGTTTGTGATATAGGGCAAGCCATAAGAATTAGAGAAAAATTCCTAATAACCTAACAACCGCATAAGAAGAAAGAATAGTGTTTTCTTGTCTTGTGGGTGAGAGAGAGTTAGGGTGTATTGGGAATTGGGCTTCTTGAGAGTGTTCTTATGCACCATTGTATCTCCTTATTTTATAGTGAAATCCCTACAACTCCGTGGACGTAGGCAAATTGTCGAACCACATAAATATTGTCTTGTGCGTGTGATTGTTTTTCTTTGGCGTGTGTTTTCTCTATTTGTTTTGTTTCTCACAGGTTGGAATTTTGGTTAAATTCCCTACACTAAACACATCTTAGATCTACCAAATTGCAAGTGTTTTTGGTCAAAAGATATGCCAATACATAGAAAATATGTCCCTAACACTAATCAATGTATTAAGTTGAATGCCATTATTTGGTTATCTCGTTGTTGTTGTTGTTTTTTTTTTTTTAAGCTTAAGTTAGATTCTTCTCTCCAAGGGATATTTCATGAAATGAAGACCTCCTTCTACAAAGGTGTGGGCTGTTGGGGTCTCAAATTATAGTTGTAAAAGCAAATTAGGTTTTGTAGTTAAAGAAGAAAAAATTAATTTGGTTATTTTTTGGGTATTTGGCTATTTCTTGGAGTGGAAGGAAAGTCATTGTGAAAGAAATGTTGTCTACAGAGGAATAGGAATTGAGTCCTTATAAATAGATGGTACTACAAATAAATTTATGGTTTTGATCCGAGGGTCATCCCCTAAATAACTCTCATACTTGTTAAATAAGAAAGATGTATCCCCATCCAACCAATTTTAAAATCCTTGATTTTGGATAAACTTCTACTCTCCCACTACACAAATTCAGATGTCCTTAAGTTTATAACAACCAAAATTTTGGAGATAACTTCTTCAAAATTAAAACCATTTTGAAACTTCTCATCTATTTAATGGAAACTCCCCGGCTTGTAATAAAGAAAATAAAAAAGTGTATCTCATCCATATAAGGTAAGATAAGATATAAAAATTTGCGTGGTTTATATATAAATAATGATTAATAAGCTTAAGCCTGACTTTCATGGAAAATGTGAGATTCCTTCAAAGACAAAATCGTTTACTTGGAAACTTAGGTGACGGTTGTCGGGTGACCCATGAATTGTGGGTGCTTGTCGTTAGGTACGAATACATATTACATTTACATACGATGTTCTCCTCAACATGATGTATGTAAACCAACCCTGCATTTCTTAGAATGAAAAGAAGAAATTGTATGCAACTATAGCCATGTTTTCCAAGCTTGAAATACTGCTGCCTCTCCTAATAAGCGTTGTAGGCTCCCAAGATACCAACTTCATTTACAATGGTTTTAGATCAGTCAATCTTAGCCTACACGGCAGAGCCACTATCTCTTCTAATGGTCTTTTGGAGCTTACCAATGACACCAAACAGCAAAAGGGTCATACTTTCTACCCTACTCCAATAAGCTTCAAGAACTCATTGAATGACAGTGCTATCTCTTTCTCTACGACTTTCGTCTTTGCCATTTCTTCCGAATATCCAACTCTAAGAGGAAATGGGATAGCTTTCGTGATTTCTCAAACTAGAGGTCGGTGTAAAGTTGTTATTTACAACTATACGTTTTGTTGGCTTTTATTCCGTGCCAAATTTGATTGTAATTATATTCAATCTGTTGTACCCTGTATTTATTGTGAGATTTCATTGTAAGGGTTGTGTGATAGAGAGAGTGGTATGAAGACTCAAGCATTTGAAGACTGAAGAAGGTTTCGCGGGTATCTCGCGACTTAGCATCCCGCGAAGTATATCATGTGCTCTCCACATGCTGGAATGCGAAGAGTCAGGCCAGATGGAGACAGCTGTGTCTCGCAAGTATCTCACGGGTAAGGCCTTCCCGCGAGACACCTGCGAGGCATTATGTTCTACCAGCCTATCCAGTCTGATACACACTTTTTGTGCCTACACTATTTATACCCATATTACCCACAAATGAAGAGGAGAGCTTCTGATAGAAAACCCTAGCCAAACACCTTGAGAGTTAGAGATTGTTATACCCACAATCCTCTACACATTTGTTTTGGGAATTTCCCCATCTCCTACCTCTCCATTTCCATACCATTGAGAGGTTGATAGCCCAAAAACTTACCACACCCTTTGAGAGTGTCAAGTGAAGTTTTGGTGCTACTGGGAAGCATTGGAAGAAGCCTGGAATGGCAGATGTAACATGGAGCTTGTTACGGGATCCAGAGAACTAGACAAGACACGGTTCCGAGAAGCTTTGTTGGAGTAGAAGCTTGGAGGGCTTAGGTACAGAGGATAGATTAGGCTTGGAGGGTCTCTTGCTCACCCTTGTATCCCAACTGATTGTCTAGTGAATCAATTTCCGCTTGGAGGGCGGGGGAGAGGTTTTTCACCGAGTTCTTTGGTTTCTTCTTCGATAACACATCTCGGTGTTATCTGTGTTTGCATCTCTCTTCCCTACTCTTGTTCATTTCATTTTTACTGCTGTGTTCTTTTAAATATGGATTAGAGTAGTTGTCTTGCTTATACGCTTGTGTTTACACTATTCCGCACTTAGTATTAAGTTAGTGTAAAATCAACCAAGCCGTAACTTTAATTTAGGGGTCTAAACAGCTTGTGTGTTTTCAACACATTTTTTAGCTTTCAATTGGTATCAGAGCGGGTACACTCTTTGTGGTTTTAACACCTTAGTGTGATCCTTGACACCGTATTGAGATGGACCGGTCTCAATCTTTAGATATACCACCATATTTTGATGGTAACAACTATGCTTTTTGGAAAGTCTGGATGAAGGCTTTCTTGTGTTCAATTGATGATACTGTTTGGAATGCCGTAGAAGTAGGATGGACTAGGCCAGAGGCCGCAAAATCCACGTGGGATAAAGCAGCCCTTGCGGCAACCAATGCTAACAGTAAAGTTTTGAATGCTATTTTTTGTGGTGTTTCTCCAGATGAGTTCCACAAGATTTCTCATATAACAATAGCCAAGGAAGCTTGAGAGATATTGGAGACCACCTATGAAGGAACAAAGAAAGTCAAGGACACAAAGCTTCAAATGTTAACCACTAAATTCGAAGAGCTTAAGATAGGAGATGATGAGTCTTTTGATTCATTCTATGGAAAGCTCAACGAAATTGTGATTGTGAAGCTCAATCTTGGTGAGAAGATTGAGGATGCTAAGGTGGTAAGAAAAATTTTGAGGTCTCTACCAGAAAGCTTCCGAGCAAAAGTCACAACTATAGAGGAAAGTAAAGATTTGGATGAAATTAAGATCCAAGAGCTCATTGGGTCTCTCCAAACGTATGAGCTTGGATGATTCCTCCGAAGAAGATGGAGTGGAAAAGGATGTAGCATTTCTTGCAAAGAACTTCTGAAATTTCTGAAGATGAAGAGCAGTGGGAAACCGTTCAACAGAGGGAAGTTCTCATCCTCCAAAGGTGATAGGAAGGAGTTTAAGAAGAAAGATGGAAAGGATTCACAGTCTCCTCAAGGCATTGTGTGTTATGAATGCAATGGCCATGGACATCTCAAGAAGGAGTGTCCCAACTATCTAAAGAGGGAAGGGCAAGGCGTATGCCACAACACTTAGTGATTCTAATTTTTCAAATTCTGATTCTGAAGAGAGCTGTGATGGAGAAGGGAACTACTCCGCTTTTATGACTATTGCTCATATTGAATCTTCAGAGGACTTGAACTTGCTGATACAAGAGCTTGGGGATCATAGTGATGAAGAATCAATGGGAGTTGTCGAAGAATCTGATGCTGAAGAAGATGAAAGCACAGCCGGTCTTCAAGAGAATTACAACTCACTCCTTGAGAAGCCAAGAGAGTATACATGAGTGGCCAAGGCAGCCGTAAAGAAGATGAAAAAGGCAGAGGAGGACTACAAAAGTCTTCTAGTGCGTTATAAGAAGGCCAAGTGTGAGATAGAGACTATGAATGGTGAGCTGACTGAACCCTATTCAAAAATCAGATTTCTTGAGCTAGAGGTAGTGCAAGCAAATGCCAAGATAGAGAGGGTATCCACGAAGAAGCTAAACGATGTTATTTCATCTCAAAAACATTTCCCAGAAAAATCCGGGTTGGGATATACTGGAGGGAGTAGCTCATCAGCCAATGTCACCAAAGAAATGAAATTTGTAAAGGCCAAAGAGCCAGTTGTAGTTGCCTCTACTACTGAGACAGTCAAGGATGAAAAGAAGAAGAATGTGGCTAACCAACGGATGCTGAATAAGCCTCGTAACCAATGAGTGTTAGAACTGAAGCCAAAGGGAAATCACTTCATAAATCACAAAGAGGTCCAAGAGTACAACATTTCTGTCATCACTGTGGACAACAAGGACACACCAGACCAAATTGTCATAAGCTGAAGGTATTGAAGAATGCAAGTGATCAAAGGTCAAAAGGACCTAGAAATGACAAAAGGAATTGCGCTGCTGAGCAACCAAGAGGTCAAAATGGTGATTCCAGTGTGATGGACGTAATGAAGATGATTGATGCATTCACCACTTTTTTGGCAAGCTTCTTTAGGAGGTTTGAAGGACACAACACTCGTACCCAATCCTATAGGGATTGATAGGAATGACGAAACCGATTGCTGACGATCATACCAGGAAGGACAACTTCACTCCAATGACGAGATCAAGCAATGCCCACGTTGCGGAAGATCATGAGATAGCCATTCAATACCTTCAATAATGTCTTCGACGGTTACAACTCCATCTGTACTTACCGTTGAGAGCACAATGAAAGCCCCATTACAAGGCAGGAAGCGTTACCGAGAGGAGTAAAAGCCAATCACAACGGCTAGCCCCCAGAACAGCATATAAGGCCTCCCCTGTGCAACCACTGGGGGGGGGAACAAAAAAAGAAACCGGAGAAGAGGAATATTCAGTAAGAAAGAATCATTCACACCATTTTGCTTTAGTACATTGCATTCTCTTATTCCTAACTTGAGCATCGGAGGCGTTGTGGCAGGCACCACACCGGTGACCATACACGAGGAAGCTGTGCCCTCGAGCGAAGGAATTGGAGGCAACTGTGCTCTTTTGACTGACGAGATCCACACCTCATCAGTTTGGCGCCGTCTGTGGGAACGACATTTTCAGATTCATATTTGAAAAAGTAGTTTCCACCAACCCTCTACGTTCGGATGAAATCCAACCCAGATCCTGCTGCCTTGGCTCAGCAAGTCCAAGCCCTTGCAGCCACCATTGAAGAACCAGGAAATGAAGCGATGACTCCAGCAAGTCCAACAGGCCCAACAGGATGAGAACCGGTCCAAGGGAAACCCGGAGGGAGAAGGGGATAGCCACGGGAGAGGAACCCCTCAAAGGCCGACTAAACCAGATGAACAGAACTCGGACCTCCTTCGAAAGATGAGGAAAGAGATGGACGAACTAAGGAGCGCCATTAAGGAGAGGACAGACCGGAGCGTAGACAAAATGGTAAGGGCTACAGATTCGCCTTTCACCGTAGCGGTGCTTGAATGCCCTGTACCGTCAAAGTTTCGCTTACCTCAACTTGAGCCATTCGACGGACTCAAAGACCTTCAGGATCATCTTAATACCTTTAAGACGACTCTAGGGCTTCAACAACCACCTGACGAGATAATGTGTCGTTCCTTCCCAACCACTCTCAAAGGAGCTGTGAGAGAATGGTTCACGAAGTTGCCGACCTTGTCCATAGACAACTTCGATCAATTAAGCAGTGCCTTCTTGCGCCATTTCATAGGAAGGCAACGTCCAAAGAGGCCGATAGACTACTTACTCACCGTAAGACAAGGAGAGAAGGAAACTCTGAGGTCATATGTCAAACGATTCACCCGGGAAACTCTAGAGGTGGACGAAGCCGATGACAAGGTGCAGCGGACGACCTTCAAGGCGGGGTTGAGGTCCAAAGATCTCGTGGCCTCCCTCACAAAGAAACCCCCCAAAGACAATGGCAGAAATGCTCATGAAGGCACAGAAGTACATAAACGCTGAAGATGCTCTAGCTGCCATAGAGGATGCCGAAAAGCCAGGCGACAAGGCCAAGAGGGAAGACTACCGCAGGGGGCAGAAGAGAGATCGAACAGACCGTCGGAACAATGACGGGAACAGTAGGAAAGATGATAAAAGTCCTCGGAAGGTAAGATTTACCCCTTTGGTTATGCTTGTTGACAAGATTTTCACGCAGATCAAGGACGAGGATTATCTCAAATGGCCTAGACCATTGCACTCATCCCCCAATGTCCATGACAAGAACAAGTACTGCCGTTTCCACAAAGATCACGGCCACAACACGGAAGATTGCAGAGACCTAAAGGAGCAAATAGAGGAGTTAATACAAAAGGGAAAGTTACAGAAATATGTGAAGAAAGGCCAATTTAGCAAGTTCAGGGACGACAATAAAACCCAGCATGAATCCTTTTCCTGGAATGATGACTGTCCGTCCCAGCCGCCGCGCATGGTGATCGGGGAGATAAACACGATTACAGGAGGGCTGTTCTCAGGAAGGTCGTTCAGATCACTCAAGAAGGCACACCAAAGACAGGTGAACAGCGTCCACACCATACCTCCATCCAAGCATCGACGAACATACCAGGACATGTCCTTTAGTTAAGGAGACGCCCTGGGAGTGAAGTAGCCCCACAACAATCCCTTGGTCATAATGCTAAATATAGAAGGGTTCAATACTAAGAGGATCCTCGTCGATAATGGCAGCTCCGCGGACATCATCTTCCTCCCAGCCTTCCAGCAGCTGAGACTGGATCCGAAAAGGCTGCGCCCTTTTGACTCTCCACTCATCAGCTTCAGCGGAGACAGGGTCTACCCCAGGGGCATAGTGACATTGACGGTGACAGCAGGGTCCTACCCAGTGCAGTTGACCCGACAGGCAGACTTCCTGGTGGTAGATTGTCCCACATCCTACAATGTCATCATTGGGAGGCCCACGCTCAACAAGTGGAAGGCAGCGACGTCAACCTATTGTTTGAAGGTAAAATTCCCAACAGATGAGGGCATCAAGGAAGTAAAAGGAGATCAAGTCCTAGCAAGAGAGTGCTATCAAGCCGTCTTGGCTGGGAAGGAGAATCATACATGGGTGATTGAGGAAAAGGAAGAAGAAAAGATGGAGGCCCTGGAAACAGTAGAACTAGTAGAAGGAGAAGCGGACAAGACGACTAAGATAGGAACGACGTTAAGCCCAGAAATGAGAACAAGACTCATAAGGTTCCTTAAAGAGAATCTGGACGTTTTTGCATGGAGCCACAAGGACATGCCAGGCATATCTCCAGAAGTCATCCAACATAAGTTGAATGTGGACCCAGAACGAAAACCCATCCAACAACGACGAAGAACCTTCGCCTCAGAACGAGATCAGGCAATTACAGAGGAAGTTACCAAACTCTTGACGACAGGGTTCATCTGGGAGGTGTATTATCCTGAATGGCTCGCCAACATCGTCCTGGTAAAGAAAGCAAACGGGAAATGGAGAATGTGTGTAGACTTCACCGACCTGAACAAGGCATGCCCAAAGGACAGCTTCCCTTTATCGAGAATAGACCAGCTCGTGGACTCCACGGTCGGGCACAAGCTACTGACATTCATGGACGCCTTCTCAAGGTACAACCAGATAAAGATGGCTAAGGAAGACCAGGAGAAGACCGCCTTCATCACAAGTCAAGGACTCTATTGTTACAAGGTAATGCCTTTTGGGTTGAAGAATGTCGGGGCTACGTATTAGAGGTTGGTGAATAAAATGTTCAGCCAGCAGATTGGCAGGAACATGGAAGTATACGTGGATGACATGCTCGTCAAGAGCAAAGAAGAGCTCGCACATCTGGACGATCTGAAAGAGACATTCGCAACCCTCAAAGCACACCAAATGAGGTTGAATCCAAATAAATGTGTCTTTGGGGTAGCCTCGGGAAAATTCCTGGGATTCATGGTGTCCCAAAGAGGAATAGAACCAAACCCAGAGAAGGTGCGAGCCATCATCGACATGATGTCACCCAGAACCGTCAAGGAAGTTCAAAAACTCACAGGAAGGATAGCAGCCTTGAACAGGTTCGTCTCCAGGGCTACAGACAAATGCTTGCCCTTTTTCAAGACCTTGAAGCAGGCCTTTGCCTGGACCGACGAATGTGAAGCTGCATTCCAGGAACTAAAGCGTTACCTGAGCAGTCCATCCCTCCTAAGCCCATCCAAAGAAGGGGAAAACCTATACTTGTACCTAGTAGTGTTAGCCTCGGCAGTAAGTGCAGCCCTGATCAGAGAATAGGGTAAGAAGCAGCTCCGGATTTACTATGTCAGCCAAGCCTTCCAAGGAGCCGAGTCCAGGTACCCAAGGATCGAAAAGATTGCGTTTGCGCTAATAGTAGCCTCACACAAGCTAAGGCATTACTTCCAGGCGAATCCCGTTCTCGTAATGACAGACCAACCGAGCAAGAAATCAATGAGCAAGCCCGAAGCAGCAGGGAGAATGGTCCAATGGGCGATTGAACTTAGTCAATTTGACATCGAGTACCATCCCAGAACGGCAATCAAGGCGCAAGCACTGGCAGACTTCATCGCAGAGTTCACTCTTCCAAATGAAGATAAGATTACCGACAAGGTAGATAGATGGACAATACAAACTGATGGTTCGTCAGCCCAAAAAAAAGGGGGAGTAGGGGTTGTCATAACCACCCCTGACGGAGAAGTGCTGAAATATGGGGTCCAACTAAAATTCCCAGCAACCAACAACGAAGCTGAATACGAGGGGATATTGACGAGACTGAGGCTTGGAAAGACACTTGGTGCTAAAAACTTGTTGATCCAAAGTGATTCAAAGCTAGTGATCGGGCAGATTAGGGGAGAGTACGAAGCAAAGGAAGAAAGGATGCAGAAATATCTCAAGCTGACGAAACATCTAACTCAGGAGTTCGATACATTGGAGTTCATGCAGATCCCAAGGAGTCAGAATATGGAGGCCGATGAAGTCAGAATATGGAGGTTGATGAAGTCTCGAAGCTAGCGTCATTAGAAGGAGGGGAGGTTATCACAGAACTGGCGATGGAAGTCTAGAAACACCCCAGCATTGAAGAAATTGCAACATTCACCATCCAGAGCACAGGCAACTGGATGACGCCCATAATATCCTACCTCTAGGATGGACATCTCCCTCAGAACACGGAGGAAGCTAAAAAGATCAAGAAGAGGGCGGCCAGGTTCGCGATCCTTAACGACGCCTTATACAAGAAAGGCTTCTCAATGCCTTACTTGAAATGTGTCGACAAAGAAGAAGCTAGGTACATCCTGAAAGAAATCCACGGAGGAGTTTGCGGCGATCACGCTGGCCCTAGATCCCTGGTAAACAAGGTAGTGCGAATAGGATATTTTTGGCGAACCATGCAGGTAGACGCTGCTGAGATCGTCAAGAGGTGCGACAAGTGCCAGAGATACAGGAATGTGCAACTGCTTCCAGCGGAGAGGCTGACGACTATAGCTTCCCCATGGCCATTCGCGTAATGGGGAATTGACATCGTCAGCCCACTACCCCAAGGTAAAGGTCAGGTAAAGTTCCTGCTTGTTGCTATTGATTATTTCACAAAATGGGTTGAAGTGGAGCCTCTAACAACGATCACTGAGGCTCGAATTCAGAGCTTTGTGTGGAAGAACATAATCTGTAGGTTCGGGATTCCCTTGGCAATCATATCAGATAATGGGAGGCAGTTCGACAGCCAAGGCTTCGGAGAATTCTGCTCAAACCTTGGAATCAAGAATCAGTTCTCATCACCAGGGCATCCCCAAGCAAACGGGCAGACGGAAGTAACAAACCGAACACTACTCAAGATCATCAAGACCAAGTTGGACGATGCGAAGGGCGCCTGGCCAGAAGAGCTACCCAACGTCCTTTGGGCATACAGGACGACGGCCAGGACCCCAATGGGAGAAACCCCTTTCAAACTCACTTACGGAATCGAAGCAGTGATACCTGTGGAGGTAGGAGTTACTAGCACCAAACGGGCGGCATTCAGTGAAGAGGAAAATGATGACAAACTACGACTTAACCTGGACTGCTTGGACGAAGTAAGAGAAGAAGCTTCCTGCCGAATGACAAAATACCAACGAAAGATGGCTGAATACTACAACAAGAGGGTGAAGCTGAGACAGCTCGATATAAGAGATCTCGTCCTTCGCAAGGTTACCACAGCAACAAAGGACCCAGTCCAAGGAAAGCTCGGGCCCACATGGGAAGGACCATATAGAGTCGTCCACTACTTCCGACGAGGAAGCTACCACCTGGAAACTCTAGATGGAAAAAAGCTCCTCCGCCCATGGAACATTGAAAACTTGAAGAAATATCACCAGTAAATGTACTTTAACAACTATGTTTCTTTTGAAATTAATAAACTAGTTTCTCTCCTGATGTCTTTGTGCGAGCAGATCCAATAATTAATAAAATCAAAGTAACAAGATTCCACCATGACGGATGTAAGGTACTGACGAGTCCATTTTGACAACGAAATCCCATAAGTGGGTAAGGCAAAGTAACAAGATTCCGCCTCGACGGATGTACATTACCGACGAGCCTATCTAAATAACGAAATCCCTTAAGTGGGTAAGGCAAGGTAATGAGATTCCGCCTCGATGGATGTACGTTACCGACAAGCCTATCTAAATAACGAAATCCCTTAAGTGGGTAAGGCAAAGTAACAAGTAACAAAAGTTGCTGATGGATGTAACAAAAGTACACCTTGACGAACGTGAGTTACTGACGAAACTATATGAATGACGATACGCGCTAACAAAGCAGGCCATATGGATGTAACAAGAATCCGCTTTGCCGGACGTAAGTTACAGACGAAAATATATAAATGACGAGGCCCACCGAAAAAGCAGGTCATGTGGCCAAGCCACAAGAAATAAAATAGTGTTCTAGAAGAAAATGCGCTGGCTTCAGAAGAAGTAATCGAGGGTTACAAAATCCCTTCAAACAAGCAAGCCAGACACCACAAAGCTTCAGCACAGCGCATAAATATATCAAGCAGTCATCCAAAGGCATTTTCACACAAAGTAAGTAAACATGAAAGCATGATTTAAATTAAAAACCCCCAAAACCAAAGGGGAACCATTGCGATTGTTTATACACCCATAAACACTGGGCCCAAAATATTGTTCTCCTGTTAAAAAAAAAAAAAAAACTTGATATCTGTGAAAGTCCTATGACCAAGACCTACAAAAAAAAGACAGAGGCAAAAAGACTTGATTTTTTCAAAGGACCAGGCTCAAGCGTCTCCAACAGCATTCTCCTCGGTGCGTGCGTCATCAGCTGGAACACCTTCAGGGGCTTCACTGGCTGGGGCAGTCTCGGGGGCATCAGTCTCAGTGGCAGAATGATTGGCCTCGTCAGCGGCCATCTCTTGGTCCACCTCCTCCAGATCCAGGTTCGCCATGTCCACACCTGAGGGATGCTTGACGAGGTACCGTCTCAGGAGTTCGAAACCTTTGAAATACCAGCTGAAGAGCACTGAGTTGTACTCGTCAGTAGTCTGAAAGGCTTCGACGGACCTGGCGGCAATGGTCTTGAGGCTTTCCCTGACGCCAAGAAGCTGCTCGTCCTTCTCCAGAGTCAGCTGACGCTCGTCCCTAAGGTCATCGCTCAAAGCCTTCACCTTCTCCTTCAAAGTGTTCGCCTCGCCCATAGACTCAATCAGGCTCTGCTTCAGCTTGGAAGTCTCATCCTCCATAGCCTCCATCTTCGAAGTGAGGGAAGCCACTTTTGCCTCCTGAGTTAGATACTCAGTGGTAATATGAAGGCTTTCCCCCAGCACCTACGAAAATAAAACCCAAACCGTCAGTAAGAAGAATGTTAAAAAAAAAAAAAAACCCCTTACCTGAACGAGTCTGTGAACATGACGGCTGGCCACAGTGTTGGAGGGCACCCCGGAGAAAACCTTGAGGTCGTCAGCAGTGATAACCCTATGAGCCCTGTCCATGGCCAGTCTCTCGTCACTCTAGATGGTTGACGTGCGAGAATCAACCTTCTCCTTGTCCTTCGACAACAGACGAGGTCGCTTGGAGGCAGGGGTCGGAAGCTCTTCAATGAAGGTCGAAGAAGATGCCATCCTCATCGTCTCCGCCCCAGAAACGATGGGAGTAACTGAGGTGACCGGAACGGCAGGAGAACCCCTCCCCGTGATACGCACCGCCTTCTTCCCTATATTGGACAGGGGCTCGTCCTTCTTCACCCTCATCTTGGCGTACATATCCTTGTTAAACTTAGTCATCATCTCTGCAAAGGGAACAAGAGTTAGGCCAAAAATGTGTAAGTAACTCAGGTACTAACGAGACTAATACTTACTCTTTTTTCCTTCAATGCTAAGAGTCCTCAACACGAAGGCAGAAGGCTCCGAACCAAGGCAGTAAAAGGCAAGAGTCCTTGGATCTACAAGGTCGTCCCAGTTGTCAACAGTATGTGCGTACTCAATAGCCTTCTGCACCCGCTCTCTGTACCTGCTTTTCAGCTTAGGCCGTCTCTTAACCGCTCAAAACGAAAAGCTTAAGGGTCAGCAACAGCAAATATAAACGAACTAAAGCTCAGAAAATGAAGAGGAACATTGACGCACCTAAATTCGAGGTTCCCCACCGACGATGCAACCTCGGAAGCTCACCCCACACCCCGGCTGAGGGAGTCTCAAAGTCGTCCCCCGACACAAAGAAAATCCTGGATTTCCAGTACCTGAAAGACGAGGGTAATCCCCTGACGATCCTAGTACTTCTTTCCCAGGGAACTAGCTCATAATACCCATATTCCTTAGAAACCTTTAAACGATATAAATACACCAAGTCATCAATCCTGAGCATATCCCCGTCCATAGCAGCCAGCCATATCCCCATACAGCTGACCACTATTCTCCATGAATTGGGCATGAGCTACCCAGGAGCGATATCAAAATAATCTAGCAGCTCCATAAGGAATGGGTGGACGGGGAATCTCAACCCACAAGAAAAGGAGGATTCATAAAAACACACCTCCCCCGGGAAGAAATTGCAAGCCCGTTCACCTTTACTAGGTAGACGAACCCTAACCCGATCAGGGAATTGAAACCTATCCTTAAATCTACTGAGGGTATCATCGTCCAGACCACACTCCTCGTTGAGGGCGTAAAAAGCCCTAACCTCACGAGAAGTAGAGACGGCGGTATCCCCCTCCACTGGCTCACTGCTCAACGACAGCCCAGTCTCAAGCTCACTAGACCTGACCTCCGACATCACTTCCCTCACTAAATCCCTAAACTAGTCCATTGATTGACGAAGCAGGGGCAGCAGATTGGCCACTACAACGCCCAAACTACTACCTTCAGAAATAAAATTTTCCAAATGAGGAAAAACCCCTAAAGACCCCCCTAGACGCGCAAAAAGGAAAGAGATTGAAGGTCACTCTGTCCTAACTTCAGAACTACTAACCATGGAAGGACAGACTGAATCCCTGGCAAACCCAAAAAGGAAAGAAAAGAAGAAAAAGGAAAAAGAAGAAATCAGAATGCTACTGACCATGGCTCGCATCGGCATAGAAACAAAAGGAAAAAGAAGCAAGGGAGAAAAACGTACCTTAAAAGGAGAAAAATTGGGGAGCGCCGCTGTACACCGACCACCAGAAAAGGCCACGACCAGCGAAGAATCAAAGTGGGTGAGAGGATAGTTTCTTAGAAATAACAGTTGTGTCTCAGAAAAAAGGGAGAAAGTGTCTAAGGAAGTTTTAAAAACTAAGAAGCCCAAAGGAACTGAAAACCAGTGGGAAACCCAAAGATCCCCCCAAGTGTAAGCATTAACTCCATCAACGAGAACGTGCCACGTGGCCACAGCCCACGAAGCGCCACCACTACCCATTTAAGGCGGCACATAACCCCAAGGGTCACACCAAAACAAAAAAAAAAAACACTCTTCATCTTCTATGGTCGTCATGGGACACCATGACAACCAAAGAATCGAGGGCAACTGATAGGAATGACGAAACCAATTGCTGACGATCATACCAGGAAGGACGACTTCACTCCAATGACGAGATCAAGCAATGCCCACGTTGCGGAATATCATGAGACAGCCATTCAATACCTTCAATAATGTCTTCGACGGTTACAACTCCATCTGTACTTACCGTTGAGAGCACAATGAAAGCCCCATTACAAGGCAGGAAGCGTTACCCAGAGGAGTAAAAGCCAATCACAACGGCTAGCCCTCAGAACAGCATATAAGGCCTCCCCTGTGCAACCACTAGGGGGGGGAATAAAAAAATAAACCGGAGAAGAGGAATATTTAGTAAGAAAGAATCATTCACACCATTTTGCTTTAGTACATTGCATTCTCTTATTCCTAACTTGAGCGTCGGAGGCGTTGTGGCAGGCACCACACCGATGACCATACACAAGGAAGCTGTGCCCTCGAGCGAAGGAATTGGAGGCAACTGTGCTCTTTTGACTGACGAGATCCACACCTCATCAAGGATATCACCCCAAACGCACGTGCCATGTGGGTGAAAAGGGGTACTCATGCATAAGCATTTCAATATGTCCATGCATTAATTCTTCCAATGTTTAGGGACATTTATTCATGCATCACAACATGCATAATTTGCGTTGTGTCTATTGCTTCTGGTTTCTAGCATGTTTCTTTCTCTAGTTTTTGCTTTGCTTTTGTTTTTGTTGATTTTCGTTTCATGTTCTGTTTTTGAGTGTGTTCAAAAAAATTCAAAAACCCATAAAAATTTGAAAAATCTTCAAAAAGTATGTTCGCTTGTTTTGTGTATTTCACATGTGAGTTTGGCCTAGTACCTTCGTACTAATGGCATAGTGCATTTACGAGCTTGGCTTGTTCTTATATGCACATATGTCTTTGTGGGAGAAATCTTGAAATCTATGTGTGATTGTTGTAAATAGATCTTCAAGCTTGTCATGAATGATTGGTCAATAGTCTTGTTGGTCTTGATACTTGCATAGACTTGTGCCTATATATCTTCTCACCTTTATTTTTATGTTTTTGCTATAGAGCTCACCAAATGTAAATCTCCAAATAAAAAGAGATAATGAGCTGTAAAAGCCTGTCGCACATACTAGTATTTGACTAGAAAAAAGGGAAAGCGACTTATGTATTGAAATTTATGGTGCTCAAAAAGCCAAAGGCTAACTATCAATGTTGAAATATCAAAAATTTCAAGCACTGATCTCAAAAAAAAAAAAAAAATGTATTATCCAAAAAGGATCAAATGTCATGAATTATGCAGAAGCCAAATGAAAAGTTTCTAAATTTTGTAATCATTCTCTTGTGGGAGGTCATATATGCTCATTTCTATAATTGAGATAGACTACTTGATTTCGTATAAGTTGTGTATGACTTGATTGAATTGATCATTGAAGCTTCACTCTAGTCTAAGGACTATTCCACACTTGATCCACACACACAACACACAAGTTTAATGTTCAATGAATGCCTATTTCATTTGTGTGGTTGTACATGTTCAAACGTGATGTGTGTGTGCTCAACCATATGTGGATCAAACAAAAAAGATTTTTGTTTTTTTTTTGTTTGCTTTTGGAAGTGATTTGTATCACCCATGTTTTTCAAAGTTTTTCAAGTTGTTTTTGTGTAAAAAACATGTTTTCTAGATGTTTTCGTGACCCATTTCATATGTAAGCTCAACTGGGAGTTAAATGGTCCAAATCTCATGTTTTTCAACTTTGTACAGAAAGTTTCACGAGTAGCTCGCGAGCAAGGCTTACCCGCGAAAAATTTCGCGAGTAATTTCGCGAGTCAGCTTCCCGCGAAAATTCCTAGATCAGCTTTTTAAAGGGCATTTCGTGGGACATTTGTTTTAAACTCCTCCCATCTTCTCCCAAACCCTTATTTTAATGCTTTAACTTCTTAAGGACAGATGATTCAATTTTATGCCTCAATTCAAAAAATCCATAAATTTCTTCTTTAAATTCTAGAGTTTATTTATGTATTGAACCATCTCTTGGTCTGCTTAATACTGAATTTTGTATGCAATTACACTTGTTGATTTTGTTAAGTTAATTTGAGCAAATTCTTGCTTTTCTGTATTGATATACTATTGAAATTGATTTATAGTTTTGTTAATTAATTTGAGCAATCTTCATATACTTTTCAACTAGTAATTGAAGGGAATATACCCGGAATCCAGATATAGTGGCGACTCTATACATTCTTTCTAGGGTAGCCATAATAATATTTAAATTATAAAAACTCTACTCCTACCAAGATTGATGCCTTTTAAAATTAAGGAAAATTTTCTATTTTAATCCCTATATTTTGGAGGCATTTTCATCTCAGCCCTTCTATTTTTATAAGTTTTAATTTTAATTTTAATTTTATAGAAATATAAGCTTCATTTTGATCATTGTATGTTTAATAATGTTTCGTTTTGTTCATTACTATTGTGGGTGAGAGATAATCAACTAACCCAAGCCACGTTGGATGGAAGGTTACTATGTGATAGCCCAATACAATTAATTTATAGAGATGGGTTATTGAGGTCAACCTATTCAAGCCTTACTGGTTTGAATAAAATTAATAAGATTACGAGAAGTTTCCAAAAAGAAAGAAGAAAGTTTCTGAATTAGTTCTTCCTCGGGTTAGTCCAAGGATCAATGGTTCATATATTCCCTGAGATTCAGTTACAAGGTTTGCTCTTACAAGATACGGGTTATTCTCTAAATTTTTCTGTCCCCCTCTCTTTAAGAGTCCTATTTCCTTATATAGCTATTTAGACTGTATGCTAACCCTCCACTTGTACAACCACTGATCTTTATTTGGATGCTTGTCCCATCAGGGTTTTGTTTGAGGTGGTAAAATGTGCTACAAGCTGTGAGGGAACTGTTTAGGGGTCATTCTGTCATTAATTCGGCTAGCTGAGTTAGTGCAATGTATTGATTGCGAAGATGATGAATACTTTGCCTAGAAACTTCTTGTAACACCCTGACCCAATTTTATAATTAAACTACGTGTTTAAGTGGTTAATTATTATTTTTAAGCCACTTACTTTCTAAAATTAATATAAGAATATTTAATAAACATATTATTTTATAATGCCATTATATAAGAATTGTAAAGATTATAAATAATTGAATGGCTATTTGTATTATATATATATATACTAAATATGTACAAAACTATATTAAGTGGGTTAAGTTAGTACATACATGGTTGGCGTTTTAGTGAAGCATGATGCATGAGATATTATAGTGGAAATTTCACCCACATGCAACCAATTAAAATTCAACCCATGTAGGGCAAAGCATCATGCATGTTGATTTCTTAAGCCCCAAGGCCAAGTGTTGGCCGGCCATGCAACAAAGAAATCTTCATCTCAATTCTTCTTTGACTTTTCAAGACCATTTGAGCTTCCTAGAAACTCTCTTGCTCTTATTTTCCACGGGTACACACACAAATCAGAAATTTACACCTTACTTTACTCTTTTTATCTTATGGAAAGAGCTAGAACTCTCTTAAGTGCCCTTTGTCAAAGCCGTGGGTCCACACTTTGAAAGAAAGACAAGACTCCATCCCACATGAAATTAGTGCCTTCTACCGACTACCCCGCTCACCAAGAATATGACAATTGACAGAAAAAACAGTGACAACTGACAGTATAGCAGAAAAGTTGGACTTATTTTTTTTTACTGAAATAGTAGAAAATGGACTAATTTTAATTTCTCTCGTTTTTCTATAATGGCGGCCATGACTATGTGGCTGCTACTCAAGGAACGGTGTCTACACCACACCCATTCACTACCGTTAGTATCTCCTTTTGTCCTAAAGTATGAGACTTCTGCAATTGCAGGATTAATTATAAGTCACCTCCACTAGAGGTGACTTTTAGTAGAAGAGAGTCTTTATGATCTATTATATTTCTAAGTTTGGAAGTTGTGTGTTCGAATAAGCCTGACTTTCAGGGAAAATGTGAAATTCCTTAAAAGTCAAAATCGTTTACTTGAAACTTGGGTGATGCGGCTGCCGGGTGACCCATGAATTGTGGGAGCTTGACTTTAGGTATGAATACATAACACATTTACATATGATGTTCTCCTCAACATGATGTATGTAAACCAACCCTGCATTTCTTAGAATGAAAAGAAGAAATTGTTTGCAAATATAGCCATGTTTTCCAAGCTTGTAATACTGCTGCCTCACCTAATAAGCGTTGTAGGCTCCCAAGATACCAACTTCATTTACAATGGTTTTAGATCAGTCAATCTTAGCCTACACGGCATAGCCACTATCACTTCTAATGGTCTTTTGGAGCTCACCAATGACACCAAACAGCAAAAGGGTCAGGCTTTCTACCCTACTCCAATAAGCTTCAAGAACTCATTGAATGACAGTGCTTTCTCTTTCTCTACGACTTTCGTCTTTGCCATTGCTTCCAGAAATCCCACTCTAAAAGGACATGGGATAGCTTTCGTGATTTCTCCAACCAGAGGGCTGCCAGGAGGTCTTCCAAACCAATACCTTGGCCTTTTCAATGAGACCAACAATGGTAATGCTACCAATCATGTCGTTGCTGTAGAGCTCGATCCAATCCAGAGCCCAGAATTTAAAGATATCAATGATAACCATGTTGGGGTGGACATCAATAGCTTGGAGTCCGCAATATCTACCTCAGCAGGTTATTATGCTGACAGTGGTGCCTTTATGAACTTGACCCTTATCAGTGAAAACCCAATGCAAGTTTGGGTGGAATATAATGGTGTCAAGAAGCAACTCAATGTAACTTTAGCTCCAATTGATGTTGGTAAACCCAAATTTCCACTATTGTCTTTGTCCCGTGATCTTTCACCTATCATTAACAAAACCATGTATGTTGGGTTCTCTTCCACAACTGGCTCTTTCCTAACTTTCCATTATATTTTGGGTTGGAGCTTTAAGATGAATGGTAAGGCTCAAGAACTTGCCCTTTCTCAACTTCCCAAGCTGCCTCGAGGTAAAGAGAGATCTAAACTTTTGACAATTGGATTGCCTGTGATTCTTGTTAGTTTAGTCTTGGTAGCAATTTCAAGTGCAACGTATGTCATAAAAAGGAAAAGGAAGTTTGCAGAATTGGTAGAAGACTGGGAGGTTGACTATGGGCCTCACAGATTCAAATACAAAGATCTTTATATTGCTACAAAAGGATTTAGGGACAAAGAACTATTGGGTAGTGGTGGATTTGGTAAAGTTTATAAAGGTGTACTAACTACCTCTAAAATTGAGATTGCTGTGAAGAAGGTCTCTCATGGATCAAGACAGGGAATGAGAGAATTTGTGGCTGAAATTGTGAGTATAGGTCGACTTCGCCACAGAAATTTAGTACCACTCTTGGGCTATTGCCGAAGAAAAGGAGAATTGCTTTTGGTGTATGACTACATGTCCAATGGAAGCCTAGACAAGTACCTCTTTGATCAACCTCAGGTCACCCTCAGTTGGAGCCAGAGATTTAAAGTCATAAAAGATGTGGCATCGGGGCTGTTTTATCTACACAAAGGATGGGATCAGGTTGTCATTCACAGAGACGTGAAGGCTAGTAATGTCTTGCTAGATGGTGAACTAAATGGTAAATTAGGTGACTTTGGTCTTGCAAGATTATATGACCATGGAACTGATCCTCAAACTACCCATGTGGTCGGAACTCTTGGGTATCTTGCGCCAGAGCATACTCGAAGTGGCAAGGCCACAACAAGCACCGATGTGTTTGCTTTTGGGGCCTTTATGCTCGAGGTTGCTTGTGGAAGAAGACCAATACAAGCAAATGGGCCACCAGAGGATTCGATTTTGGTTGATTGGGTGTTTTCTCATTTGAGCCGAGGTGAAATTATGGAGGCAAGGGATCCAAATTATGGTACAAGTTATGTAGCAGAAGAACTAGAGTTGGTATTGAAACTGGGATTGATGTGCTCTCATTCAGAGGCTACTGCAAGGCCTAGCATGCGCCAAGTTGTGCAGTACTTAGAAGGTGATGTTCCTTTTCCAGACTTATCATCACTTGGTCTTTCTTCCACCGGCTTTACATTTGCACATGGGGATGGTTTCGATGATTTTTTCATGTCCTATCCATCTTCTACGAACCAGGCTTCTTTTCATACGTCTTCCATTGCAGAGTCACTTCTCTCAGGGGGCCGTTAATACTAAAAGCTTATATCTGTGCTTGTGATTTGTGACTTCCTACTTATCCAAAAAGACAGAAAGTGGTGAAATTTTTTGAATGTGATCTTTTTAATGATTGAACTGTACTACAATATAGTTTCTTCTCCAATGTGTGCAGTGTATATATATAACAATGTGATTGTGAAAAGTGTAAACATGAAAATTGCGATCTCTCTAGCTCTTTGGGATTTTCTCTAGCCATGTTTGCTTAGCACATTTCCAGATTTCCTTCCTCTAATTGTACAACAATTTGCATTGAATTCCACCCGTCCATTTTTTGTTTTTTCTTTAAATAGAAGGTGAAATAACATCAGCTCATAAATTCTGATGACTTCTATTTTTTTTTTTGGTTTCACTCCATACGCTACCGATTATAATAACTTACTATTTATTTATTTAATTTTCTTAACAAATGTTCTAAAAGTATTCATTTAGAAAATACTTTTAAAAACTTATTATACAAAATGAGAAAAACAATTGATTTTTGTGACAGTTTTATATATTTCCTATAAGAATGGTAGCAAAATTTTCTTTAAAATTGTTCATTAACAAATACCCTAAGAGCACCCATCAACTAAATCCAAATATAAAATAGAAAAAAAAAAATCAACCATATAACATATTATGATTAGTGAAATATAAAGTGGAACATAAAAAGTAAAAAAGACGATTTGTATTCGAATCTAACTATTAATTGAAGGGAACATACTAAATTGTCAATGACATTTATACCCAAAGACAAATTGTCAAGGACAAATTAAATTTCCATTGTTAGAAATTCAATTTTTTCACTCATGATATGTCAAAAGATTTAGTTTATGTCCAATCAAACTTTTCCATTGTTAGAAATTCAATTTTTTCACTCACCATATGTCAAAGGATTAAGTTTATATTCATTTCACTAATGCATTAGATAAAAATTGTGTCCAATGTCTTTAACACATGGTCTAGGATTTTTTTTTATAAATTTTGAAATTGTCTCGTTCAATCAAAAGGACTTGAGCCAAGGCATGATAATGCATAAGTAATTAACCAACAACTTTTTGTCCTTGTCTTATAAAGAAACACACAAAAGAGAGGAAAAAAGATTCTAACAAAAAGTAAAATGTTGAATTAAAATTGCTTGCATTTACGTTACAAACCTACTATGATTGAGGTTAAATCTATTTCAACGAGAGATAACAAAATGATATATATTAAGTTGTAATTTCTCATGTTCTTGGTGGACTTTATTTTGTGCCAATTTCATTATAATTTCATACACATTTTCTATGTGTTATGTGGGTTTCATTCCTAGAAATCACATAAAAAGTAACTAGATCTACCATCTCATGAGATAACTCACCAAACAAAGCAAAATAGTGATTTTTTTTTTTTTTTTAAGCCAGAGAAAAAGAAAAACTACCAAAGAAAGCAATTGCAAAAGATCAACCCCATAAAGTAGAATTGGCAAGTAAAGATCGATTCTTAAGTAGCCTTTGTTTTTACATGATTAATTAGCAAATATTATCAGTTAATAAATTAAAGTAAGGATAAAGTTTAGCTACAAAAATAGTTATAGTCTAAAGTTTTAACTTTCTTCAAAAAAATTAATATTACTATATATTTTGAAAATTTAACCATTGAATTGTATATTCTTTACGCTCTTAATATGTATGTCAAATTTTGTATCAATTGGGTATTATTCAATTACAAAAGGAAAATCATTTAATTAATATTTAAAAAGACACAGTAACGTATAGATGACCAAAAAAAGGTGAGCAATCAACGTTTATTTATTTATTTTTCATTTTCTTTTCTCTCTTCTCTAACAAAGACGATTACTAGACCACTATTGCTTCTCTCTAGTCTCCACTCACCTAGCTGCCGCCAATTCTATTGCCTTAAAGGAAAGCAACGTGGAGCTTCAAAGAATTGTGTTTGGTTCTAATATATATTTTCATTTTTAAAAAAATGGTTTATTGCGAGAGAAATGAGTTTGTTTGGATAGGATGTACAAGGAAGAAGGAAAAAAAATTAGTCACACCTACGTTATACCTAATAGGACTAGCCTAGTAACAATTGAAGTTCTTTGTAATCTATATATTACTAAAAGCTGAACCGTAGCATTTAATGTTACTAAGTTCAAGTTGAGTCACATCAGCTGCCATGTCATTACCATTCTTTTTCTTGAATTTGTCTTACAATTTAAAAATTAGTTTTCTTAAATTTAAAAATACTAACAAAAAGAAAATAATTCCCAACCATTTGTGTTCCATGGTTACAATTTTAGATGGCAACCCTTTGTGTTCTACGGTTACAATTTTAAATAGCAAGCCTTTGTGTTCCACGGTTACAATCTCAAACGTCAACCCTTCAGCTTCCTAACTCTAGACTTTGGCTTTCTAACTCCTTCATCTCTTCCTCTCCTCACACTATATTAATACTGAAAAACTAGATGATTCAGTTTAGGTATTTCTAAATCCCAATTGCTCTTGACCTCTATTCTTGTGGCTGCCTACATAATAGTTCAATGTAAGAATTAGATTAATAGTGTTGTTCATTACTACCTCATTTGTGTTGTGGGTCAAATATGAGTTTTTATGTATTTAGGTTGGATCTTTGTACTAATATATGATTGTTTGAGACGGTAACATTATTGGTTTATATTGTGTAATCCATGTGATAGAGCTTTAGTAGTATCTGTAGAGTTTTAGTAGTTAGAAAATTGAATGATAGAGTTTTAGTAGTATCCATGCCTGCAAAAATTCAATTAAATGATGTAATTTATGCCTACAGAAATTCAATTTGCTAAGATATTTTAGTAGTTAGCAAATTGAATTATAGAGTTTAAATTCAATACTATTCTCAGAACATGATACTTCTCCTTTTTTCTTGGTCTCCTCATTTAAGTGAATCTTTCCTTCATCATTGAAATTGAACTAAATTCCTTCTATTAGCTTTGATTGTACTCTTGGCTATGTTAGGACATATGTGATTCATGTTTGGAACATATGTCAATATTTATGTAGTTGGCTAATCCTTTGACAAAACGCCCTTACTTGTAATTTGATAGATCTAGGATGTGTTTAATACTTCAAGAAACATGTTGTTCAAGTCTAGTATTAAAGCCATGAAGATTGGACCAAGAAACAAGTGAAGAAGGACTATTCATTAAAGCTGGACAGATAGCTCGACATCTGCTCGACAGATAGCTATCTATCAAGATTTAATAAATGAAGCTCGACAGATTATCGATCGATCGAGGTTACGAGATTCAGATTTTCAGATTTGATTTTCGACCCATGTTTTTGTATTTGTGTAGGGTTTCTTTTCTCACAACTCTAGGCATATATAAGGCTTATTTTAGAGGCCAACACATAAGAAAATACAAGGAGAACATATGCAAAAGGTAACCGATGCCTTATTCTCTCTGAAAGAAGCTACTGCGTCTTTTGTGCCTTAGGGTTTTGTAACCAAGTGCTTCTTGATCTTCATTGTTGATGAAGTGAAGAACTTTGCAGCCAACAATCTTCTTCTAGTTGGTGATTAAGTCGTGTACTGAGATCCACGCAATTGGTTAGTCACCTACTGGGATTCGTGCATCAAAGGGTGGCGTTCATATATTGAAGAGTTCAGAGGTTCTGAAGTGGTTGAAGGTTTCTGCTGTAAGTTCATCTACGGGGATTGTAGAGTCTAGGGATAAAGGTTTTGTACTAGATCTGAAACTTCTCAGGTTTTTTACCGTGAAACTAGTTTGTTTCATTGGTTTTCCTGAGTCATCATATCTTATTTTATTTATTTTATTCTACTGCATGATATTGATGTTTGTTTGTTTTAATAAGTTTTATTGATAATAAATCTAATTAACAACTTGGATTTAAATTTGTTAATTCTATCAACCAGGGTCTAAATTTCCCAACAGGCTATATCATAAAAGACTGTTTTTTGATATAATCTTTTTATGGTAATTATCGTCATTTTTGTTGTAGTTGAATCAAAATAAGATTATGCTAGATTTGCATAATTAGTAGTTGTTGCATCTTCATCATTATCACAAGTTTAAGATAGAGATTGCCCTCATCAATATCTGCTATGTCTTCTTCATTGCCAAACTTGATCATCTTGACAAACCTTTTATTTATCTGCGTCTTATGAATTCTATTTGATTGTAAGATTTTTATGTCTTTTAATATAAATTAACTAGCTGGTATGCTAGCCAAACCGCTTGCTTCTTCAGTTTTTTTAATCTTTTACTTTGCCTCCAACACTATCGTAATTGGTTCTCTTTAATGGCATGTTCTATCTCCATCACTATATATATATATATATATATATATATATATATATATATATATATATATATATATATATATGTTTATATTGTTTTGTAGGATCCAAGCAAGATAGAGTTTAAGATGCTTGCTGTGTTATTCTCTCAAATTATTTAAAGCATGAATAACTTGCGGTATTGAAGTAATTATTGAATATTTTATATCAATAGTTATTTGTTAATAGGTATTTGACAACTTTAGAATATGAAAAGTTTTAGGTTAAATGGGTAACAACTATAATTTTGTTAATTTTTGCTTTCTAAATTACTAATAGTGATTTATCATGTTAAATTGGTAGTTTATTTGTATATTAACCAGCTACAATGTTATAATGTTATTTATTTTTTTTCTTTCTAATTTGTGAGGTTTAAATCAAATAATTTTGAATAAGTCCTCTGAAATCAAATTCAATACCAAAAAAAAAAAAAAAAGTTTTAGGGACTTTGTAAGACTAAAGGGGAGCTTGAAGATATTATAAGTTTTGGTCTCATATAATATACTTATATTGTGAGCTTCAGTTGCTACAAGTAGTATTGTAGTAACTTAGATATGAAACTCTAGATGTAACACAAACAGTTAAGGATAATGACATTCACTAATATTTGTCTTTTAATTTAAATGATATTTTGCATAATTACTTTGCATTCGTTAGATTTCATTTTCAGTCATTTTTCCATGCATCGCACGGGTTAGTGACTAATTATTAATAAAACTTGGATTAACTAATATGCTCAACCTAGCACACACTCCACACAACACACACTTGATTAATATCAAATCAACTTGGGGATCAGAATTTATCAATTTGTAACTTTTTATGTTTATATATGTGTGTTGGGTTGCCAAAAATATACTAAATGAAAAGAAAAGAAATTGGGGTAGATTTCTTTTTAAAATTTATTTTATTCTTTTACTTTTTTATATATAATTTTTATTAAGACACTCATGCAGATATGACTTTTTTAAGTATCGAATATCAAATTATCAACTAAATGTTGATAACTTGATATTCGATACTTAGTATTCTCCACAAAAAAAAAAAAAGTTATCAACTAAATGTTTTTATTATTATTTTGTTCACTCTTAGCTACCTTATTTTTGGGGGTGAGCATTCTGTTAATCACATTAATATTTATGGTCACTGAGATAAGGAAAAAATAAATTCAAAATGAAAAATCGTTTAAAACACAAAAACCATAACAAAACCTTTAAGAATACAAGAACTAAAATAAAAATACCCCAAAATATTGGGAAAAAAATTCTCATTACATCAATTTTTTTCTTTCTAAAAATTTTTATGTGGACCAGTAATGAATAATATAATCCAAGGAGCTGAATGAGTGTAGAGCAACATGCACTCAAACTAGTGCCTTCTACAGACTACCCCGCTCACCAAGAATATGACAATTGACTGAAAAAGACAGTGACAACTGACAAGTATAGCAGAAAAGATGGACTTATTTTTTTGACTGAAATGGTAGAAAATGGACTCATTTTAATTTTTCTCGCTTTTCTATAATGGCGGCCATGACTATGAGTACGTTTGGATCCAAGTTCACATCCACGTTTTATCCTTTTTTTTTTTTTTTTTTCTTTATTTCTTTTTTTTATTGGCATGCGTTTTAAGTGGTTTGCCACTATTGTTTATGAACGGTAGTGGTAAATATTGACTTCTCAACTGTAAATAGTATATTTATGTATGGTTCATAGATCCACAAATATCACTTTTTAATAATTTTCTCATTAAAAATGAATCCTACGATACTATTCACACATTTAAAAATTTTTTTTGTACAATATTTTCAGTGTTCAGTTTCAACAAAATAAGTTCTATTCAAACAGACTCTATATAGCTGCTACTCAAGGAACGGCGTCACACCACACCCATTCACTACTGTTAGTATCTCGTTTTGTCCTAAAGTATGTGACTTCTCACTTCTGCAATTGCATGATTAATTATAGGTCACCTCCACTAGAGGTGACTTTTAGTTGAAGAGAGTCTTTATGATCTATTATATTTCTAAGTTTGGAAGTTGTGTTTTCGAATAATATCAAACCTTTTTACTTATTAGTTATTAGTGCTTGAGTGATACGTCATAACGTAATACAATGACTTAAGTAACATCGGGGCAGTGATCACATTTGTGACTGCAAGCCCCTTGTTTTTTTTTTAAAATGAAAAAATAGTTAAATTTAATTACAACCATAAATGCAATTCATTAAAATTTTCAATTAAATTCATATATATATAATTGTAGTTAATTGAATGTAATTATCCTCGTTAAAGATGATACTGTTTTTGTACAGTTGGTTAAATCCACCGTGTTTTTTATTAATTTATGAGAAAATCTACTCTGTGTTTGAATATAATTGTGTGGCAAATTGTATTACAACTAAAAGAAGAGTAATGCTATAGTCACAAATTATTTTACAACATTTTTATAAAATATTGATGTGGCAAACCTCTTATTAGTTTTTATCTAAGCTCATAATTAATATTATTTTTTCATTTACCAATAATCATTCACCACATCAGCCGTTTGTAACATTTTTTGTAAAATAGTTTGTATCTTTAGCATTATTATTAAAAAAATTATATTTAACTTTTTATTTCTATAAAAAAAAAAAAACTAAGTTTTGCCAATTATAAAAATTTTATTGTTAATGAGTATTTTAATTTAAAATTAATTTATAATGTTTATATTATTGTCCAAACTAATTCTCTAATCAAAGGGCACAAGAGTCTTGAATGAGAACATATAAAATTAGTGTAGACAACTACATTTAACCCTACCAAAGTACAATTTCACTATTTAAAATTGGGAAATATTAATGAATACCCTAAGGGAATTTTTCATGAAATTGGTTTTAAAACTTTTTAAAAATAGTTTATGAACAATTGCCTTAAGGGCACCCGTTAACATGACCCTTTAAAATTTTTAAAATACAAATCAAATACATCCCACATGAAATTAGCTCAAATATGGGTAATCTTAGATGACAATTGACAAGATTTATCCCATATTTCCTAAGAAAATTTGTGGTTAAATTTTTTTTTTTTTTTAAATTGTTACAAATTTAAACTTTTGTTAGCCTTACAAAGGAACTAGTTGTTGGGTTATAGATTAATCCCAGTTAATTAATCAATTAATTCAATTACTCAAGTTGATTAATTATGTTAAATTACATGTAAATCGTGAGTGCATAAACATATCACCAAACAAACTAAGTGCAGCAAAAATTAAATTGACATGGTGATTTGTAAATGAACGGGGAAACCTCTCACAAGGGAAAAACCCCCCACCAGGTGATTTCAAATCACCACTCCCAAGAATCCACTAATCAAAAATCAAGCGGTTACAAGTATAAGGAATCTTACCACTACCTTAGACTTTCCCAAAATACCAACTTACAATTGAACCTTTACTCCAATCCCTAATTGAACTTGATCTTGTAGAGACTTCTTCCTATACGTACAGATCCCAATACGTGTCTGATTTCCTAGCAACTGATTGATTGTTGTAGGATGCAAAGTTATTCACTTCAAAACACGTTGAAGATTTGGAAACACTTGGTTATAAATCCCTAAGGCGCACAAGAATGTAGTAGCTTCTCACAAAGTGAATGAGTTCACTAAATTGAGTTTTTGTGTCTTTGATGACTTTAAAATAAAGTTTTTATATGCTTTAGAGATTTAATGAATGAAACCCTAGAAATCCAAGTCATCATGGGCCGAAATTCTAATCTGAGAATTCTAGATCTACATAGCTCGATAGATCAAGAGGTGTCGAGCTTGGTGTCGAGAATTACTCATTTAGTCTCAATAGATGCTAGTGTTGAGCTAGTGTCAAGACTAGTGTCGAGACTCACTAAATCAACTTTTCTTTACTCGTTTCTTGATTCAGTTTTTATGTCTTTAAAGATACCATTTGTTTTGTCTTATCAACACACTTCTTGATATCTTAAACACATCTTAGATCTACCAAATTACAAGTAAAGTGTTTTTGGTCAAAAGATATGCCAATACATAGAAAATATCACCCTAACACTAATCAATGTATTAAGTTGAATGCCATTATTTGGTTATCTCATTGATTTTTTTTTTTTTTTTTAAAGCTTAAATTAGATTCTTCTCTCCAAGGGATATTTTATGAAATGAAGACCTCCTTCTACAAAGGTGTGGGCTGTTGGGGTCTCAAATTATAATTGTAAAAGCAAATTAGGTTTCTTAGTTAAAGAAGAAAAAATTAATTTGGTTATTTTTTGGGTATTAGGCTATTTCTTGGCGTGGAAGGAAAGTCATTGTGAAAGAAATATTGTCTACAGAGGAATAGGAATTGAGTCCTTATAAATAGATGGTACTACAAATAATTTTATGGTTTTGATCCGAGGGTCATCCCCTAAATAACTCTCCTACTTGTTAAATAAGAAAAATGTATCCCCATCCAACCAATTTTAAAATCCTTGATTTTGGATAAACTTCTACTCTCCCACTACACAAATTCAGATGTCCTTAAGTTTATAACAACCAAAATTTCGGAGATAACTTCTTCAAAATTAAAACCATTTTGAAACTTCTCATCTATTTAATGGAAACTCCCCCGGCTTGTTATAAAGAAAATAAAAAAGTGTATCTCATCCATATAAGGTAAGATAAGACATAGCAATTTGCGTGGTTTATATATAAATAATGATTAATAAGCTTAAGCCTGACTTTCATGGAAAATGTGAGATTCCTTAAAAGACAAAATCGTTTACTTGGAAACTTGGGTGACTGTTGCCGGCCCTACCTGTAGACCCATGAATTGTGGGTGCTTGACTTTAGGTATGAATACATATTACATTTACATATGATGTTCTCCTCAACATGATGTACGTAAACCAACCCTGCGTTTCTTAGAATGAAAAGAAGAAATTGTATGCAAATATAGCCATGTTTTCCAAGCTTGTAATACTGCCGCCTCTCCTAATAAGCGTTGTAGGCTCCCAAGATACCAACTTCATTTACAATGGTTTTAGAAAAGTCCAATTGGTTATTTTTTTACAACTTCGTTTACAATTGGTTTTTTTTGGGGGGGGGGGGGGGGGGGCTATTCCTTGGAGTGGAAGAAAAGTATATTCATTGTGAAAGAAATATTGTATTCTTTGTCTACAGAGGAATCTGAATTGAGTCTTTATAAATAGATGGTACTACAAATAATTTTATGGTTTTGGTCCAAGGGTCATCCCCTAAATAACTCTCCTACTTGTTAAATAAGAAAGATGTATCCCCATCCAACCAATTTTAAAATCCTTGATTTTGGATAAACTTCTACTCTCCCACTACACAAATTCAGATGTCCTTAAGTTTATAACAACCAAAATTTCGGAGATAACTTCTTCAAAATTAAAACCATTTTGAAACTTCTCATCTATTTAATGGAAACTCCCCCAGCTTGTTATAAAGAAAATAAAAAAGTGTATCTCATCCATATAAGGTAAGATAAGATATAACAATTTGCGTGGTTTATATATAAATAATGATTAATAAGCTTAAGCCTGACTTTCATGGAAAATGTGAGATTCCTTAAAAGACAAAATCGTTTACTTGGAAACTTGGGTGACGGTTGCCGGCCCTACCCGGAGACCCATGAATTGTGGGTGCTTGACTTTAGGTATGAATACATATTACATTTACATATGATGTTCTCCTCAACATGATGTATGTAAACCAACCCTGCGTTTCTTAGAATGAAAAGAAGAAATTGTATGCAAATATAGCCATGTTTTCCAAGCTTGTAATACTGCTGCCTCTCCTAATAAGCGTTGTAGGCTCCCAAGATACCAACTTCATTTACAATGGTTTTAGAAAAGTCCAATTGGTTATTTTTTTACAACTTCGTTTACAATTGGTTTTTTTTGGGGGGGGGGGGGGGGGTGCTATTCCTTGGAGTGGAAGAAAAGTATATTCATTGTGAAAGAAATATTGTATTCTTTGTCTACAGAGGAATCTAAATTGAGTCTTTATAAATAGATGGTACTACAAATAATTTTATGGTTTTGGTCCAAGGGTCATCCCCTAAATAACTCTCCTACTTGTTAAATAAGAAAGATGTATCCCCATCCAACCAATTTGAAAATCCTTAATTTTAGATAAACTTCTACTCTCCCACTACACAAATTCAAATGTCCTTAAGTTTACAACAACCAAAATTTCGGAGATAAAAAATTAAAACCATTTGAAACTTCTCATCTATTTAATGGAAACTCCCCAGCTTGTTAGAGAATTAGCATTGGGGAATGCTAATGCCAAATGTAAGGGATATTTGGCATTTCAAACTCCAAAATGTATTGCATTAGGAAATGCTATTGCTAAGTATTGCAAATTTTTTTGCCATAGTGCCACAGTGCAATTCTATCTTTAGAATTATGTTGTAGCACAATTCTAAAAAAAAAAACAAAAATTAATATTTTATTGTGTCTCTCTCTATCCATCACTGTAGAATAAATGATGGTGATTGGAGAAATATTATTTTATAGTGTAAATATAATATTTTAATGAGTAGAATAGGAAAATAAAAGTTTGGGATGCTGGAAGTATTGTAAAATGATATGGTATAATTGATAAAGTAGCTTTTTGGAATGGTAAAATAGAATATAGTAGTATTTCCTGATGCTAATGCTTTTATAAAGAAAATAAAAAAGTGTATCTCATTCTCATCCACGTTAGGTAAGATAAGATATAACTATTTGCGTGGTTAATAAGCTTAAGCCTGACTTTCATGGAAAATGTGAGATTCCTTAAAAGTCAAAATTGTTTACTCGAAACTTGGGTGATGCGGCTGCCGGGTGACCCATGAATTGTGGGAGCTTGACTTTAGGTATGAATACATAACACATTTACATATGATGTTCTCCTCAACATGATGTATGTAAACCAACCCTGCATTTCTTAGAATGAAAAGAAGAAATTGTATGCATATATAGCCATGTTTTCCAAGCTTGTAATACTGCTGCCTCTCCTAATCAGCGTTGTAGGCTCCCAAGATACCAACTTCATTTACAATGGTTTTAGATCAGTCAATCTTAGCCTACACGGCAAAGCCACTATCACTTCTAATGGTCTTTTGGAGCTCACCAATGACACCAAACAGCAAAAGGGTCAGGCTTTCTACCCTACTCCAATAAGCTTCAAGAACTCATTGAATGACAGTGCTTTCTCTTTCTCTACGACTTTCGTCTTTGCCATTGCTTCCGGATATCCAACTCTAAGAGGAACTGGGATAGCTTTCATGATTTCTCCAACTAGAGGGCGGCCAGGAGGTCTTCCAAACCAATACCTTGGCCTTTTCAATGAGACTAACAATGGTAATGCTACCAATCATGTCGTTGTTGTAGAGCTCGATACAGTCCAGAACGAAGAATTTAAAGATATCAATGATAACCATGTTGGGGTGGACATAAATGGAATGGTGTCCGAGAATTCTTCTCTAGCAGGTTATTATGCTGACAATGGTGCCTTTATGAACTTGACCCTCATCAGTGGAAACCCAATGCAAGTTTGGGTGGAATATGATGGTGTCAAGAAGCAACTCAATGTAACTTTAGCTCCAATTGATGTTGGTAAACCCAAATTTCCACTATTGTCTTTGTCCCGTGATCTTTCACCTGTCATTAACAAAACCATGTATGTTGGGTTCTCTTCCGCAACTGGCTCTTTCCTAACTTCCCATTATATTTTGGGTTGGAGCTTTAAGATGAATGGTAAGGCTCAAGAACTTGCCCTTTCTCAACTTCCCAAGCTGCCTCGAGGTAAAGAGAGATCTAAACTTTTGACAATTGGATTGCCTGTGATTCTTGTTAGTTTAGTCTTGGTAGCAATTTCAGGTGCAATATATGTCATAAAAAGGAAAAGGAAGTTTGCGGAATTGGTAGAAGACTGGGAGGTTGACTATGGGCCTCACAGATTCAAATACAAAGATCTTTATATTGCTACAAAAGGATTTAGGGACAAAGAACTATTGGGTAGTGGTGGATTTGGTAAAGTTTATAAAGGTGTACTAACTACCTCTAAAATTGAGATTGCTGTGAAGAAGGTCTCTCATGGATCAAGACAGGGAATGAGAGAATTTGTGGCTGAAATTGTGAGTATAGGTCGGCTTCGCCACAGAAATTTAGTACCACTCTTGGGCTATTGCCAAAGAAAAGGAGAATTGCTTTTGGTGTATGACTACATGTCCAATGGAAGCCTAGACAAGTACCTCTTTGATCAACCTCAAGTCACCCTCAATTGGAGCCAGAGATTTAAAGTCATAAAAGGTGTGGCATCGGGGCTGTTTTATCTACACGAAGGATGGGATTAGGTTGTCATTCACAGAGACGTGAAGGCTAGTAATGTCTTGCTAGATTGTGAACTGAATGGTAAATTAGGTGACTTTGGTCTTGCAAGATTATATGACCATGGAACAGATCCTCGAACTACCCATATGGTCGGAACTCTTGGGTATCTTGCACCAGAGCATACTCGAAGTGGCAAGGCCACAACAAGCACCGATGTGTTTGCTTTTGGGGCCTTTATGCTCGAGGTTGCTTGTGGAAGAAGACCAATACAAGCAAATGGGCCACCAGAGGATTCGATTTTGGTTGATTAGGTGTTTTCTCATTTGAGTCGGGGCGAAATTATGGAGACAAGGGATCCAAATTTTGCTACAAGTTATGTAGCAGAAGAACTAGAGTTAGTATTGAAACTGGGATTGATGTGCTCTCATTCAGAGGCTGCTGCAAGGCCTAGCATGCGCCAAGTTGTGCAGTACTTAGAAGGTGATGTTCCTTTTCCAGACTTATCATCGCTTGGTCTTTGTTCCACCGGCTTAACATTTGCCCATAGGGAAGGTTTCGATGATTTTTTCAAGACTTATCCGTCTTCTATGAACAAAGGGTTTTCTCATTCGTCTTCCATTGCAGATTCGCTTCTCTCAGGGGGACGCTGATACTGAAAGCTTCTAATATCCACAAAAACACACCGAAAGTAGGGAAATTTTTTGAATATGATCTTTTTAATGATTGTACTAAATTACAATATTGTTTCTTTTTAAGGTTGTGCAATATATATGTCATGTTTGCTTAGCACATTTTCTCTAATTCTATAACAACTTATTGTAGAGCCACGCGATGCGTGGGAATATATGATTATTTTAAGATGTGATATAATATATAATATACTCTCTAAATTTAATTGTATATAATTTGTTCTTCCAAAATATTAAAAAATTTCTAAAAATAATTTTTATCTCTCTATTTTTATAAATATACAAATTTATCATTTTTGGTGTTTTTGTTTGATATTATCCATTTGATTGAAGTGGTCCATATTCTTCTAAATATTGTTATTATGAATTATATTTTTCTTAATTACTTTTGGTACAACTAAAATTTTTAAATTTCAAATTTATTATTTAAAATTTTCACTCTCAAAGAGATTATCATGATTATGATGATAATAAAACATTATCACATAATTACAATTGATATTATTCAAATAATTGATAGGCACATTTAAATTCATGATATTCATGTAGATTGTGTTTTAATATAAACTCAAACTCTCACATCCAAACTAACTAAGGATTAACTCAAATAAATATCAAAGCAAAACTATACGAGCGAGTGAAAGGACTTGTGATGCATACTCAAAAAACACAACACCAAAACATATCAAGAGTTGCAAGAAAGAATTATCTATATATATATATATATATATATTGTTAGGGTCATAATTTATTATAATTGGCTAATCTTTTGACAAAATGCACTTTACTTGTAATTGGATAGATCTAAGATGGGTTTAGTACTTCAAAAAACATGTTGTTCAAGTCAAGTATTAAAGACACAAAGATTGGTTCAAGAAACAAGTGAAGAAAAGCTATTCATTAAGTCTCGACAGATACCTGCTATCGAGACTTAATATGAAACTCAATAGATAGCTTGACAGCAGCTCAATCTATCGAGAATTAAGATTTCAGAATTTTCAAATCTGAAATTCAGTCCAGTCTTGTGTATTTGTTTAGTGTTTCTTTTCTCATAACCCTAGACATATATAAGACTTATTTTAAAAGCCGTCACATACAAATACAGAGACCGAGAGACTTATTTTCTCTATGTGAAGCTACTGCGTTTATACACCTTGTAACCAAGTGCTTCCAGATCTTCATTGTTGATGAAGTGAAGACTTTGCAACCAACAACATCTGTTTAAGTTGTTGGAGTTAGTCACATACTGAGATCCATGCAAAGGGTTAGTCTCAAATTGGAGGTTTGTGCATCAAGGGAAAGAAAGCTACTACAAGATCAAGTCCGATTGGGTATTGGAGCAAAGGTTCAACTGTAGGTTGGTATTTCGAGATAGGCTAGGGTAGTTGGTAAGATTCCTTATACTTATAACCGCTTGATTGTTGATTGGTGGATTCTTGGAAGTGATGACCTTAAAATCACTCAATGGGGTTTTTTCCATGCGAGGTTTTCCCCATTTGTCAACAAATCACTATGTTCAATTTATTTTCCGCTGCACTTAGTATTTTTGGTGATTTGTTGGCACCTTCACATTTTGCATACAGCAAATGAACTTAATTAATCAACTTGGATAATTAAATTAATTAACCGAGGTCAAGCTATCTTAACCCAACATATATATATATATATAGAGAGAGAGAGAGAGAGAGAGAGAGAGAGAGAGAGAGAGAGAGGGAGAGTAATCACATTTTTTTATGGGAGAAGAGTTCAAAACAAAAATTCATTACACTATAGTGAAGACACAAGAAAGAATTATAAACCCACCCAAAAAAAAAAAACTATGAGTGAGAGAGAGAGAGAGAGTGTGTGTTAACATATTCTAGTGTGGGAAATATGGATTGAATGGGAGATAATAATTTATTTATAGTAAAGAAGATGGGATAAGAAGAGTCAAAATAAAAGGAAGATGAATGGGTAGAGAAAGAGTAATGGTATGGTAGAGGAGAGTAGGAAGATCAAAAGGTAAAAGATAGGAAGAAATGTTGGAGAAAATGGGAAATTAATAAAGAGAAGAAGAGTTAAAAATGAGAGAATAAGAGCTGGAAATAGGTGGATGATGTGGCACAATAAGATAGTAGCAATATTAAATTCTACACTTCAGCTTTTAAATATAAACTAGTCGCGAACTCGCACATTGTGTGTGATAATTATTTTTATGGTGGTTTTATTATTTTTTTTAAACAATTAAACTAATTTAATAAAGAGTAATGTATTTCGTAATCATATTTTTATTTATTATAGGAACAATAATAAATCATAAATATAAACTTTGTAGTACCAAAATGAAAACAATACAATTTTTCTCAGAAATTCAAAAGGCAAATTAATGAAAATATTCATTATTTAATAAAATTTATTTATAACATTTTGTGAATCAGTAAAAAAATATATAATTCGAAAATTATTCTTTTAGTTTTAAAAAAACTTTTTCAAACCTTATTTTTTCTACTTACAATCCAAAACACCGAAAAACATAACTAAAAAAATTAATAAAACTTAACAATGATTAATTGGACCAATGAGGAAAACAATTTGTTGTTGATAATCTTTTAAGGTTATTTTCTTTGTATAAATTGTTATTTTCTCTTTCCTTCAACAATATACCGGTCTCTTCAAAAATATACCGGTTTCCTATAGTTCGTTTGGATTGACGGGGAATAGAATAGAATTGTCCTAAAATTAATCTATTTTCAGTCAACTCTACTTTACTCCCCTTCTCTTCCCCTCCCTCCCCCCTCAATCTAAATAGGCCCTTACAGATTGTGATTTGTGACATCAACATAAATGAAATTTTGCCTCCACACTCTTACTTAAGACATCAATCACACTTTAGTTTTTTTTATATATATTCTCTTCCCTCTTGGAAAGTTAAAAACTTTCAAACCTTCAAAGTTGCCATCGTTTTTGAATTTGGGGATTTACTCATTTGGAGATAATTTTCATGTAGAGCACGTCCTACATCAAGCTTGCCATTGCGTAAGTCTAGCTATTTTCCTACCAGATGTACACTACTTTGTTCTATATAAGATTAGCTTTTGAAGATCAAATATACACTACTTTGATTTTTTTTCACTCTCTATCTTATACTTATAACTTTCTCTTTAGGCATCTAAGATGAGTTCGAAACTCTATTTGTAAGTGCACACTAATAAAGTTGTCATTGAATCCTAAAGAGCAATCACTTGGGCCATCTACACTGACAGAATCATTCTAGTGGGGGTAAAATCGCTTCTTAAGGACAAATGATTCAATTTTGTGCCTCAATTCAAAAATCCATAAATTTCTTCTTTAAATTCTAGAGTTTATTTATGTATTGAACCATCTCTTGGTCTGCTTAATACTGAATTTTGTATGTGATTACACTTGTTGATTTTGTTAAGTTAATTTGAGAAAATTCTTTCTTTACTGTATTGATATACTATTGAAATTGATTTATAGTTTTGTTAATTAATTTGAGCAATCTTCATACACTTTTCAACTAGTAATTGAAGGGAATATACCCGGAATCCAGATATAGTGGCGACTCTATACATTCTTTCTAGGGTAGCCATAATAAAATTTAAATTATACAAACTCTACTCCCACCAAGACTGAGGCCTCTTAAAATTAAGGAAAAATTTTCTATTTTAATCCCTATATTTTGGAGGCATTTTCATCTCAGCCCTTCTATTTTTATAAGTTTTAATTTTAATTTTAATTTTATAGAAATATAAGCTTCATTTTGATCATTGTATGTTTAATAATGTTTCGTTTTGTTCATTACTATTGTGGGTGAGAGATAATCAACTAACCCAAGCCACGTTGGATGGAAGGTTAATATGTGATAGCCCAATACAATTAATTTATAGAGATGGATTATCGAGTTCAACCTATTCAAGCCTTACTAGTTTGAATAAAATTAATAAGATTACGAGAAGTTTCCAGAAAGAAAGAAGAAAGTTTTTGAATTAGTTCTTCCTCAGGTTAGTCCGAGGATCAATGGTTCATATATTCCCTGAGTTTCGGTTACAAGGTTTGCTCTTACAAGATACGGGTTATTCTCTAAATTTTTCCATCCCCCTCTCTTTAGGAGTCCTATTTCCTTATATAGCTATTTAGACTGTATGCTAACCCTCCACTTGTACAACTACTGATCTTTATTTGGATGCTTGTCCCATCAGGGTTTTGTTAGAGGTGGTAAAATGTGCTACAAGCTGTGAGAGAACTGTTTAGGGGTCATTCTGCCATTAATTCGGCTAGTTGAGTTAGTGCAGTGTATTGAATGCGAAGGTGATGAGTACTTTACCTAGAAACTTCCTATAACACCCCGACCCAATTTTATAATTAAATTACGTGTTTAAGTGGTTAATTATTATTTTTAAGCCACTTACTTTCTAAAATTAATATATGAGTATTTAATAAACATATTATTTTATAATGTCATTAAATAAAAATTGTAAAAATTATAAATAATTGAATGGCTATTTGTATTATGTATATATACTAAATATGTTCAAAACTATATTAAGTGGGTTTTTTTTTTTGAAGCCGGAACCAAAAGAATAACATTAATGAAGAAAACTAGAATCCAAATACAGAGCATCAACTGCTGGTGGAGGATCCTCCTCTAACCATACAGTTTCATTATCAGATAATCTAGCAAATCTAGCCAAAGCATGAGCAACACCATTGGCACTACGCCTAACACAATTGACTGAAAAGGATCTAAAACCTGCAATCAAGCACCAAATATCTTCATAAATAAACCCAAGCCGAGCTAGATCTGGTTGAGCCTATGCCACTGTCTTCAATACCCTTGCGTTGTCACCTTCTAAAATCACCTCCATAAACCCTGCATCTATAGCAAATTCAAGCGCTTTACGGCAAGCCAGCACCTCCACCTCTTCACTATCCCTCACAGCCCCACCCTTAGCCGAAATAGCAGCCATCACTTCACCATTCCTATTACGAACCACAGCCCCATAACCCGACTCAGCTCCATCATTAAAACACGCACCATCAAAGTTCAACTTGAAGAAATCTCCTTGTGGTGGCTGCCATGCCTGACTTACAGGAACCGAAACTGTCACAGGTACACTCAGATGCTCCTGTGCCTCATAAAACTCTCTCAAATAATCCAAAGCCCGCTGGTATGACTGTGATGGATGTTGAAAAGCTCCCCCATGCAAGACTGAATTCCGCTGAAGCCAGATTTGCCAACAAATCACCCAAAATAAATCCAGCTCCTCATATGACAACCTCGGCATGAGCCTAGCAACCAACTGCCCAAAATCCACTTGCATCGTACCAAATTTTTGAAACTTGATTGCACTGCCAGCCCAAACATCCTGTGCTGCCCCACACTCCCAAAGAACATGCAGCACCGATTCATCAGCATTATGACAGAAACAGCATCTAGCATCCTCCAACACCCTCCTTTTCACCAGATTGTCTTTTGTAGGCAGTATATTATGGCATGCTCTCCATGAAAAAATTCTGATCTTATTTGGGACCCTAGCCTTCCATATCTGTGACCACAAAGAACTATTTGATGGCTGCACCAAAGCCTCTCCACTGTTAGTCTCAGCCAACCTCAGTTGCTTGGCCACATGGTACCCGGACTTCACATTGTACCTACCATTCTTTGTAAAAGACCAAGCCAAGACATCATGCACCACCCGTCTACTCAAGGGTACTTGAAGGATAGCATCAACATCATACGGGTGAAACAGAGCACGAATTTGATCTCTATCCCACTGGTGGTTCTGCCAATCAATCAAATCTGAAACTCTCCACTCCCAAATTTCTTCCTCAGGGTGGAAAAGAACTCCCTTTGTTGGCTGATTAGGTAACCAACGATCCTTTAAAACATGGATAGAAGCACCATTCCCCACTCTCCAATAACACCCTTTCCTCAATACTGGTTGAGCAGCTAATAAACTCTTCCAAACATAGGAGTTGTTTTGACAATCCTTCGCCTCAAGAAACTCACATCTTGGAAAATACTTTGCCTTAAAACAGCTATACAAAAGAGAATTTTTATCCTGCAACAATCACCATCCTTGTTTAGCTAGCATAGCTAGATTAAAAGCTCGAATATCTCTAAATCCCATACCTCCCTCCTTTTTCGACTGCGTTAGAAAACTCCAACTCTTCCAGTGAATTTTCCTTTCCTCACCAATTTGGCCCCACCAAAATCTAGCACACATAGCATCCAATTCATCACATAATTTTCCGGGCAATTGAAAAACCCCCATCGTATAAGTGGGAATAGATTGAGCCACAACTTTTATCAAAACCTCCTTTCCAGCCCTTGATAGCAACTTCCCCTTCCAGCCTTGAATCTTTTTCCAAACCCTTTCTTTAATGAAAGAAAAGGTGTCATACTTTCTTTTTCCAATCAAAGTAGGCAGCCCTAGATAAGAATCAAACTTCGCCACCTCCTTCACCTTCAGTTGGTCAAGAATCCGTGCTCTCTGGTCTACCTGCACATTGCTACTGAAATAGGCTGAAGACTTCTCAAGATTGATGCATTGACCAGAGGCATCAACATAAAGCTGTAGAGTATCTGATACAACCTGCACTTCATCATTATTAGCCTGACAAAAAATCAAAGAATCATCAGCAAAAAGCATATTAGTTATATGAGGAGCAGTCCTACAGACTGCCACCCCATGCAACCTCCCATCTAATTCTGCTTTAGCAAGGAGCGATGTGAAACCTTCTACACAAATCAGAAACAAATAAGGGGACAGCGGATCTCCCTGTCGAATACCTCTAGATGGCCTGATATTCCCATATGCTTTTCCATTAATCCGAACAGAAAAGGAAGGTGTAGAAACACATTTCATAACCCTATCCACCCAAACCTCTGGAAAGCCCAATTTAAGCATCATACCCTTTAGGAAACCCCATTCCACCCTGTCATAGGCCTTACTCACATCCAATTTAAGAGCTAAAGCCCCCTTTTTGCCCTTTTTTCTAATATGCATGGCATGCAAAGTCTCATAGGCTACTAGCACATTATCAGTAATAAGGCGGCCAGGTACAAAAGCACTTTGAGAAGGAGAAATAATTTGTGGCAAGATCAGCTTCAATCTGTTCGCCAAAACTTTTGAAATAATTTTATAGATCACATTACAGAGACTAATCGGTCTGAAGTCAGCCATTTTTTCCGGTTTCCTTACTTTAGGGATCAGTACTATATGAGTATAATTAATATCAGGCTCCATATTATCAGAATGTAAAAAATCTAACACAGCATCAGTCACCTCATTACCCACAATATGCCAAAATTTTTGATAGAAAAGTGCATTCATACCATCGGGTCCAGGAGCCTTTGTTGGTCCCATCTGAAACAACGCTGCTTTAACTTCATCACTACTAAACGGCCTGGATAGCACCTCCAACATATCATCTGTAATTTTCTGATTTACTGTGCTGAGACATTCCTCCATTCTGTCACAAGTACCTGCATTAAAAATATTCATGAAATAATCAGACGCCACTTCAGCCACAGCCTCGACTTCCTCCACCCAAGTGAAATGGTAGAAAATGGACTTACTGGCGAGGAGAGAATGGACTTATTGGTAAGTTAAAAAACGAGGACTTATTGGTAACTTCATCACCACAAACGAGGACTTATTGGTAACTTCATCACTACTACGGACTTATTTTTTTAACTGAAATGGTAGAAAATGGACTTATTTTAATTTCTCTCGTTTTTTTATAATGGCGGCCATGACTATGTGGCTGCTACTCAAGGAACGGCGTCTACACCACACCCATTCACTACTGTTAGTATCTCGTTTTGTCCTAAAGTATGAGACTTCTCACTTCTGCAATTGCATGATTAATTATAACTCACCTCCACTAGAGGTGACTTTTAGTAGAAGAGAGTCTTTATGATCTATCATATATCTAAGTTTGAAAGTTGTGTGTTCGAATAATATCAAACCTTATTACTTATTAGTTATTAGTGCCTGAGTGACACGTCATAACATAATACAATGACTTAAGTAACATGGGGGCAGTGATCACATTTGTGACTGCAAGCCCCTTGTTTTTTTTAATAAAAAAAATGAAAAAATAGTTAAATTTAATTACAACCATAAATGCAATTCATTAAAATTTTCAATTAAATTCATATATATAATTGTAATTAATTGAATCTAATTATCCTTGTTAAAGATGATATTGTTTTTGTACAATTGGTTAAATCCACCGTGTTTTTTATTAATTTATGAGAAAATCTACTATGTGATTGAATTTAATTGTGTGACAAATTGTACTACAACTAAAAGAAGAGTAATACTATAGTCACAAACTATTTTACAACATTTTTACAAAATATTAATGTGGCAAACCTCTAATTGATTTTTATCTAGGCTCATAATTAATATCATTTTTTCATTTACCAATAATCATTCACCACATTAGCCATTTGTAACATTTTTTGTAAAATATTTTGTATCTCTAGCATTATTCTTAAAAAACTATATTTAACTTTTTATTTTTCAAAAAAAAAAATCTAAGTTTTCCCAATTATAAAAATTTTATTGTTAATGAGTATTTTAATTTAAAATTAATTTATAATGTTTACATTATTGTCCAAACTAATTCTCTAATCATAGGGCACAAGAGTCTTGAATTAGAAATTTAGAATATATAAAATTAGTGTAGACAACTACATTTAACCCTACCATAGTACAATTTCACTATTTAAAATTAGGAAAGGTTAATGAAGACCCTAAGGGCATTTTTCATGAAATTGGTTTTAAAACTTTTTAAAAATATTTTATTAACAATTGTCTTAAGGGCACCCGTTAACATGACCCTTTAAAATTTTTAAAATACAAATCAAATACATCCCACATGAAATTAGCTCAAATATGGGTAATCTTAGATGACAATTGACAAGATTTATCCCATATTTCCTAAGAAAATTTGTGTTTAAAATTTTTTTTTTTTTTAAATTGTTACAAATTTAAACTTTTGTTAGCCTTACAAAGGAACTAGTTGTTGGGTTATAGATTAACCCTGGTTAATTAATCAATTAATTTAATTACCCAAGTCGATTAATTATGTTAAATTACATGTAAATCATGGAGGCATAAACAAATCACCAAACAAACTAAGTGCAGCAAAAATTAAATTGACACGATGATTTGTAAATGAACGGGGAAAACCTCTCACAAGGGAAAAACCCCACACCAGGTGATTTCAAATCACCACTCCCAAGAATCCACTAATCAAGAATCAAACGGTTACAAGTATAAGGAATCTTACCACTACCCTAGACTTTCCCAAAATACCAACTTACAGTTGAACCTTTACTCCAATCCCTAATTGAACTTGATCTTGTAGAGACTACTTCCTATACGTATGGATCCCAGTACGTGTCTGATTTCCTAGCAACTCATTGTTTGTTGTTAGATGCAAAGTTGTTCACTTCAAAACACGTTGAAGATCTAGAAGCACTTGGTTATAAATCCCTAAGGAGCACAAGAACGTAGTAGCTTCTCACAAAGTGAATGAGTTCACTAAATTGAGTTTTTGTGTCTTTGATGACTTTAAAATAAATTTTTTATATGCTTTAGAGGTTTAGTGAATGAAACCCTAGAAATCCAAGTCATCATGGGCCGAAATTCTAATCTAAGAATTCTAGATCTACAAAGCTCAATAGATCAAGAGGTGTCGAGCTTAGTGTCGAGAATTACTCATTTAGTCTCAATAGATGCTAGTGTTGAGCTAGTGTCAACACTAGTGTCGAGACTCACTAAATCAACTTTTCTTTACTCGTTTCTTGATTCAGTTTTCATGTCTTTAAAGATACCTGTTTTGTCTTATCAACACACTTCTTGATATCCTAAACACATTTTAGATCTACCAAATTACAAGTAAAATGCTTTTGGTCAAAAGATATGCCAATACATAGAAAATATGACCCTAACACTAATCAATGTATTAAGTTGAATGCCATTATTTGGTTATCTCGTTTTTTTTTTTTTTTTTTTTTAAAGCTTCAGTTAGATTCTTCTCTCCAAGGGATATTTTATGAAATGAAGACCTCCTTCTACAAAGCTGTGGGCTGTTGGGGTCTCAAATTATAGTTGTAAAAGCAAATTAGGTTTCTTAGTTAAAGAAGAAAAGATTAATTTGGTTATTTTTTGGGTATTAGGCTATTTCTTGGAGTGGAAGGAAAGTCATTGTGAAAAAAATATTGTCTACAGAGGAATAGGAATTGAGTCCTTATAAATAGACGGTACTACAAATAATTTTATGGTTTTGATCCGAGGGTCATCCCCTAAATAACTCTCCTACTTGTTAAATAAGAAAGATGTATCCCCATCCAACCAATTTTAAAATCCTTGACTTTGGATAAACTTCTACTCTCCCACTACACAAATTCAGATGTCCTTAAGTTTATAACAACCAAAATTTCAGAGAGAACTTCTTCAAAATTAAAACCATTTTGAAACTTCTCATCTATTTAATGGAAACTCCCCGGCTTGTTATAAAGAAAATAAAAAAGTGTATCTCATCCATATAAGGTAAGATAAGATTTAACAATTTGCGTGGTTTATATATAAATAATGATTAATAAGCTTAAGCCTGACTTTCATGGAAAATGTGAGATTCCTTAAAAGACAAAATCGTTTACTTGGAAACTTGGGTGACGTTTGCCGGCCCTGCCCGGTGACCCATGAATTGTGGGTGCTTGACTTTAGGTATGAATACATATTACATTTACATATGATATTCTCCTCAACATGATGTATGTAAACCAACCCTGCATTTCTTAGAATGAAAAGAAGAAATTGTATGAAAATATAGCCATGTTTTCCAAGCTTGTAATACTGCTGCCTCTCCTAATAAGCGTTGTAGGCTCCCAAGATACCAACTTCATTTACAATGGCTTTAGAAAAGTCCAATTGGTTATTTTTTTACAACTTCATTTACAATTGGTTTTTTTTGGGGGGGGGGGGTGTTTGGCTATTCCTTGGAGTGGAAGAAAAGTATATTCATTGTGAAAGAAATATTGTATTCTTTGTCTACAAAGGAATCTAAATTGAGTCTTTATAAATAGATGGTACTACAAATAATTTTATGGTTTTGGTCCAAGGGTCATCCCCTAAATAACTCTCCTACTTGTTAAATAAGAAAGATGTATCCCCATCCAACCAATTTGAAAATCCTTAATTTTAGATAAACTTCTACTCTCCCACTACACAAATTCAAATGTCCTTAAGTTTGCAACAACCAAAATTTCGGAGATAAAAAATTAAAACCATTTGAAACTTCTCATCTATTTAATGGAAACTCCCCAGCTTGTAATAAAGAAAATAAAAAAAGTGTATCTCATTATCATCCACATAAGGTAAGATAAGATATAAATATTTGCGTGGTTAATAAGCTTAAGCTTGACTTTCATGGAAAATGTGAGATTCCTTAAAAGTCAAAATCGTTTACTCGAAACTTGGGTGATGCGGCTGCCGAGTGACCCATGAATTGTGGGAGCTTGACTTTAGGTATGAATACATATTACATTTACATATGATATTCTCCTCAACATGATGTATGTAAACCAACCCTGCATTTCTTAGAATGAAAAGAAGAAATTGTTTGCAAATATAGCCATGTTTTCCAAGCTTGTAATACTGCTGCCTCTCCTAATAAGCGTTGTAGGCTCCCAAGATACCAACTTCATTTACAATGGTTTTAGATCAGTCAATCTTAGCCTAGACGGCATAGCCACTATCACTTCTAATGGTCTTTTGGAGCTCACCAATGACACCAAACAGCAAAAGGGTCATGCTTTCTACCCTACTCCAATAAGCTTCAAGAACTCATTGAATGACAGTGCTTTCTCTTTCTCTACAACTTTCGTCTTTGCCATTGCTTCCGGATATCCAACTATAAGTGGTCAAGGGATAGCTTTCGTGATTTCTCCAACTAGAAGGCGGCCAGGAGCTCTTCCAAACCAATACCTTGGCCTTTTCAATAAGACCAACAATGGTAATGCTGCCAATCATGTCGTTGCAGTAGAGCTCGATACAATCCGGAACCAAGAATTTAAAGATATCAATGATAACCATGTTGGGGTAGACATCAATAGCTTGGAGTCCGAAACATCTACCTCAGCAGGTTATTATGCTGACAGTGGTGCCTTTATGAACTTGACCCTCATCAGTGGAAACCCAATGCTAGTTTGGGTGGAATATGATGGTGTCAAGAAGCAACTCAATGTAACTTTAGCTCCAATTGATGTTGGTAAACCAAAATTTCCACTGTTGTCTTTGTCCCATGATCTTTCACCTATCATTAACAAAACCATGTATGTTGGGTTCTCTTCCACAAATGGCCCTTTCCTGACTTTCCATTATATTTTGGGTTGGAGCTTTAAGATGAATGGTAAGGCTCAAGAACTTGCCCTTTCTCAACTTCCCAAGCTGCCTCGAGGTAAAGAGAGATCTAAACTTTTGACAATTGGATTGCCTGTGATTCTTGTTAGTTTAGTCTTGGTAGCAATTTCAAGTGCAACGTATGTCATAAAAAGGAAAAGGAAGTTTGCAGAATTGGTAGAAGACTGGGAGGTTGACTATGGGCCTCACAGATTCAAATACAAAGATCTTTATATTGCTACAAAAGGATTTAGGGATAAAGAACTATTGGGTAGTGGTGGATTTGGTAAAGTTTATAAAGGTGTACTAACTACCTCTAAAATTGAGATTGCTGTGAAGAAGGTCTCTCATGATTCAAGATAGGGAATGAGAGAATTTGTGGCTGAAATTGTGAATATAGGTTGGCTTCGCCACAGAAATTTAGTACCACTCTTGGGCTATTGCCGAAGAAAAGGAGAATTGCTTTTGGTGTATGACTACATGTCCAATGGAAGCCTAGACAAGTACCTCTTTGATCAACCTCAAGTCACCCTCAGTTGGAGCCAAAGATTTAAAGTCATAAAAGGTGTGGCATCGGGACTATTTTATCTACACGAAAGATGGGATTAGGTTGTCATTCACAGAGACGTGAAGGCTAGTAATGTCTTGCTAGATGGTGAACTGAATGGTAAATTAGGTGACTTTGGTCTTGGAAGATTATATGACCATGGAACTGATCCTCAAACTACCCATGTGGTTGGAACTCTTGGGTATCTTGCCCCAGAGCATACTCGAAGTGGCAAGGCCACAACAAGCACTGATGTGTTTGCTTTTAGGGCCTTTATGCTCGAGGTTGCTTGTGGAAGAAGACTAATACAGGCATATGGGCCATCAAAAAATTCAATTTTGGTTGATTGGGTGTTTTCTCATTTGAGCCAAGGCGAAATTATGGAAGCAAGGGATCCAAAGTTTGGAACAAATTATGTAGCAGAGGAACTACAGTTGGTTTTGAAACTAGGATTGCTATGCTCTCATTCTGAGGCAACAACAAGGCCAAGCATGCGCCAAGTTGTGCAGTACTTAGAAGGTGATGTTCCTTTTCCAGACATAACATCGCTTGGTCTTTCTTCCACCGGCTTAACATTTGCACATAAGGATGGTTTCGATGATTTTTTCATGACCTATCCGTCTTCTACGAACCAGGCTTTTTCTCATACGTCTTCCATTGCAGAGTCACTTCTCTCAGGGGGCCGTTAATACTAAAAGCTTATATTTGTGCTTGTGATTTGTGACTTCCTACTTATCCACAAAGACAGAAAGTGGTGAAATTTTTTGAATGTGATCTTTTTAATGATTGAATTGTACTACAATATAGTTTCTTCTCCAATGTGTGCAGTGTATATATATAACAATGTGATTGTGAAAAGTGTAGACATGAAAATTACGATCTCTCTAGCTCTTTGGGATTTTCTCTAGTCATGTTTGCTTAGCACATTTCCAGATTTCCTTCCTCTAATTGTACAACAATTTGCATTGAATTCCACCCGTCCATTTTTTGTTTTTCTTTAAATAGACTGTGAAATAACATCAGCTCATAAATTTTGACGACATCTACTTCCTTTTTTTTGTGTTCCACTCTATTTCTTTTTTTTCTTTTTCTTTTTTTTTCTACTCCATACGTTACCAATTATAATAACTTACTATTTATTTATTTAATTTTCTTAACAAATGTTCTAAGAGTATTTGTTTAGAAAATACTTTTGTGACAGTTTTGTATATTTCCTATAAGAATGGTAGTAAAACTTTCTTTAAAATTGTTCATTAACAAATGCCCTAAGAGCACCCATCAACTAAATCCAAATATAAAAAAGGAAAAAAAATCAACCACATATTATGATTAGTGAAATATTAAGTGGAACATAAAAAGTGAAAAAAAAAAAAAAAAAAACAATTTGTATTCAAATCTAACTATTAATTGAAGGGAATATACTAAATTGTCAATGACATTTATACCCAAAGACAAATCGTCAAAGGACAAATTAAATTTCCATTGTTAGAAATTCAATTTTTTCACTCATGATATGTCAAAAGATTAAGTTTATGTCCAATCAAACTTTTCCATTGTTAGAAATTCAATTTTTTCACTCACGATATGTCAAAGGATTAAGTTTATGTTCATTGCACTGATGCATTAGATAAAAATTGTGTCCAATGTCTTTAACACATGGTCAAGGATTTTTTTTTTTTTTTTTAATTTTGAAATTGTCTCGTTCAATCAAAAGGACTTGAGCCAAGGCATGATAGTGCATAAGTAATTAACCAACAACTTTTTGTCCTTGTCTTATAAAGAAACACACACAAAAGAGAGGAAAAAAGATTCTAACAAAAAGTAAAATGTTGAATTAAAATTGCTTGCATTTACGTTACAAACCTACTATGATTGAGGTTTTTTTTTTTTTTTTTTTAGAATACTAAATATTTTAGACACACACTGGGAGAAGGGAGAATGTTTTTAAAGAACTTACAGTGGTGTATATTCAAAAGGGTCTAACTTTTGGATACACATGACAGACTTTAAACCTCTTTAACTCACACTCATTTTCCAATGTGTGATTAACCCACTGTTTTTTCTTTTGAGAATACTAAATATTTTTAACACGCACGGGAGATGGGAGAAGGTTTTTAAAGAAACTTAAAGTGGTGTATATCCAAAATGGCCTAACTCTTGGATACACGGCATAGACTTTAAATCTCTTTAAACCTCTTTAACTCACACTCATTTTCCAATGTGGAATTAACCCATTGTTTTTTCTTTTGAGAATACTAAATATTTTTAACACACACAGGGAGAAGGGAGAAGATTTTTAAAGAAACTTACAGTGGTATATATCCAAAAGGGCCTAACTCTTGGATACACAGCACAGGCTTTAAACCTCTTTAACTCACACTCATTTTCCAATGTGGGATTAACCTACTATTTTTTGTTTTGAGAATACTATATATTTTTAACACACACGGGAAGAGGAGAGAAGGTTTTTAAAGAAACTTACAGTGGTATATATCCAAAATGGCTTAACTCTTGGATACACAGCACAGTCTTTAAACCAGTGGTGGAGCCACTCCAAGCCCCCCCCCCCCCACCCAAATTTTTTATTTTTGATTTTTTTTTGAAAATATCCTTAAAATTTTGTAAATTTCTAAATAACCTTATCATTTTGGCCCCTCATACATGATAATATACATATATATTTAAGAAAGTTTAAAAATAAACTTAATTTTCATTTAAATAAAATACAATTCATAAATACATATGTCAACAAATTACAATAATTAAATATTCATCATCTTTTAAATGAACACATAAGTATTTTAACAATTATCTCAACAAATAAAAGGGAAAAAAATTGAGTTATGAAGTATTGTATATTACTATTTTACATTTCACACACACACAAAAATTTATATAGGGCCCTCCCAAAAATAAATTTCTAGCTCCGCCACTGCTTTAAACCTCTTTAACTCACTACTATGATTGAGGTTAAATCTATTTCAAAGAGAGATATAACAAAATGATATATATTAAATTGTAATTTCTCATGTTCTTGGTGGACTTTATTTTGTGCCAATTTCATTATAATTTCATACACATTTTCTATGTGTTATGTGGGTTTTATTCTTAGAAATCACATAAAAAGTAACTAGATCTACCATCTCATGAGATAACTTGCCAAACAAAGCAAAATAGTGATTTTTTTTTTTAAGCTAGAGAAAAGGAAAAACTACCAAAGAAAGCAATTGCAAAAGATCAACCCCATAAAGTAGAATCGGCAAGTAAAGTTCGATTCTTAAGTAGCCTTTGTTTTTACATGATTAGCAAATATTATCAGTTAATAAATTAAAGTAAGAATAAAGTTTAGCTGCAAAAATGGTTATAATCTAAAGTTATAACTTTTTTCAAAAAAATTAATATTACTACATATTTTGAAAATCTAACCATTGAATTGTATATTTTTTACGCTCTTAATACATATGTCAAATTTTGTGTCAATTGGGTATTATTTAATATATGATCTATAAGTTTATATTTTATACATAATTTTAAATAACAAAAACTTGCAATTTAAACAATTTATCGATGACATAGCTATTGATGTTTAATTTTTTAGAAATTTTGCAACCATAAAGGATATAAGAAGAAAATGTAATTCAATAGTGAATTTGTCAAAATTCACCTCCAATAAAAAGATATTGAATAAAGTTGTAGTTTTAACTAAACTTTGTCCTTAAAGTAATTCCTGATGTTTATACTGCTAATCTTTGTTACTAGAGGTAGTTTCCTTTATTGCTAGAGGTAGTTTATTGTTTTAGTTGGCTCACGGTGGCTCTGGCATCTTTTCCTAACTTTAACATTGATTTTAATGGTGTTAGATGTGGAGATTCAGTGCTAAGAGCATTCACATTCAAAGTGCTAAAAAATTTAACATTTAGCACTTCAAAAAGCTAATATATCTATTTTAACATCTCACTTAACAATGCATGATAAATCTCATCTCCTATTTTAACATACAATCAATCACCATGGCGCAACCAATAAGACAACAACCATGGCACCCAACCACAACAACCCATGGCACAACCCATAGCGACCAGCCACTCAACCACCACCATAATCCAACAACCCAACACACAATCCAAGCAAAAAAAACTTAGCAACCACCACCTAAAACCTAGCAAAGCCAATCCACAACCCACCACAATCAAGCAACACCTTTCTTAGCAGCCCAATCCAAAATCAACCCAACCACAAACTTGTATATCCACCGTGACTTGTGTACATCATCGGCCGTTGGAAGCCTAGGCCATCAAAATCATTGTCCACCCTAGGCTGATCTAAGAGAGAGAGTTTTGAGAGTGTGAAAATAGAAGAGAGTGCAAGAGACAAGCAGAGTGTGAGAGAAATTATTTAAAAAATGAAGAGCAACTTGTTAGTAGCAATTACTATAACAAGTTGCTAAAATTCGTTTAACTTAGGCAATTTGGATGAAATTTTTTTTTTTTTTTTTTTGGTTGATATTTGGGGTGATAAATGCATTTTGGCTATTTTAATCAAAGATTATGAGATGTTATTATATTATTAGATGTTATTATATGTGACCATTGTGTAACTAATTATATTTAAATTTTTCCATAAAAAAATTGTATTTATATTTTGGTAAAATACTTGCAGCTGTTAAAAAAATAGTACAAAAGATTTATATTTTTTATTGGAAAGGGTAAACTTTTTCATTTGTACGAGTACCTGTTTGAACTTAAACTAGCAAGTGTGATGAAAAAAAAAATTTAAGGGGGTGTTTGGTAATGTTATTCTAGTAACATTATTTGTATTTTTTAGAAATATGTGTGGGTGAAAAAGTGTGTAAAAATGTGTAATGTTATTTAAAAACTGTAAATTATTGCTCAAAATCACATACCAATAGTCTGTTTGGATATCGCCTATTTTGCTAAAATTAAAAATTTATTATTAAAAATACTGTAAATAAAAATAAAAGTTAATTAAAAAATTACTATATAACTCATAAATATTATTAAAAAATTACAATATAGCTCATAAATAATAACAAAAATAAACTGAATAATAAAATACTTTTCATTTTTCATTTTTCATTTTAGAGGCCGAACGCCCATAAAATGCAATGATAAGTGATAACCAAATAAAAGCGGTGAAACTGGAGGACGCGTCGCATAAAAGAAAATAAATAATTTAAAACAGGCAACAAGTGACGAGTCGGATCCACTCTGACCGGACCGCCCCGGATGGTGGGTAAATCCTTTGAGTCGGACCTTTTGTCACTTTCGGAGTTTTTAGACAAAATCGAATACCCGAACAAGGAAGGGAACTGTGATTGGAATTGGATCATATCAATCAACAAATCAGATGCCAGTGAGAGTGGTGGAAAGCTCCGCACCTTCTCAAGTTTCAGGTTTTTACTTTACTTTCCTTACAATAATTTTCTTTTAGTGCCATAGAAAGTTAGGGCTTTCCTTACATTCTTTCTTTTCAACTCGTTTTTTTTCAATCCTACGTTAATTTTAAAATTGCAAAATCTCTCTCCAATAACAGAAATTTAGGTTCACAGCCAACCTATTGACAATAATTATACACAAGTTTAGATTTCTTTATTTTCACATGTTGTCCTTTTATTACATGTTTTTAGAGGTTCCTGCTATGCTTAATTTTATAATTCATAGTGAATTTTTCAGGATCCTAATTAAAACTTAGGTGCTGTAGTACGTTAAGTTTCAGAATTAAGTTCAAACTCGTGATTACATTGACCAATAAGACACAAACAATGTTATCTTTTCCGTGGACAATTAAACTTTAATGCAACCAGGTGTTTGAATTTTTAATGTACTAAGTTTTATCTGCGTTTAAATTTCGCTTTAATCTATGTATGTTTAATTGTGAAGGTGCAAATTCTGGAAAGACTTCACCCCCAGCATGCACACTGTTGAGTGTTGGACAGGTTATTCTTTGGCCCCCCCTTTTTTTTCCCCCTTATGTATGGTTTACTTCTCGGGAAGATTTTGGCACTCGGTTTAACATACATTTAAGCCTATGTGATCTGAGCTTTGAGTAGTTATTTTTATATTCAACTATTACTTCGACCGTGTGTACAATTATAGTCAAGTTCGAGCAAATGCATGAGATTTTCCTTTAACCATTTGAAGTGAAAAATATAGATCTACATAATTTACTGCCAAGTGGAATCATTTTGATAAATTCTTTATAACCTCAATCAAAGATTCGTAAGCCTAATTAATTATAGGAGTTGGCTAATCGTCATTGCATTAGTTGAGAAGTACTCTGGTACTCAGAATGTTTCTTAAAGCATAATTTTGTCGCAGGCGTTCTCTGGTACTCAGAATGTTTCTAGTGTTCAAAAAGATGAAGCATGGAGAGTTAATGTTCGCATACAGGGATGTGACCTCGAACATGGGTATCTATGTGGCACCATGGAAGCTCTCAATGTTCCTATGGCAGACACACCAGTAAGCACTTCTTCAATTTGGTTTTTTCATTTAACAACCACCAGAAACATTAATAATTCTTTTCTGTGTGTGTGTGTGTGTGTGTGTGTGTGTGTGTGTGTATGTTCTCTGTTATATGGAGGATAGTGCTAAAAACGTGACTTATGAATGTAAAAACACAATGGCCAATGAGCTCTAGCCTCTTGGCCTTTGACTCAAATGGTACCTTCTCCCCTTTTGATAGCAGAATGGGGGAGAGGTCATGGGTTCAAGACCCACCTGGTGCATGTGTAATTTACTAATAAAAAGAAAAATGTGAATGCACCATGAAAAAATTAAGCAGATACAGAGTTTTTGTGAACTTCTGTCTACAATACTTATCTCCTAAGTAGGTTAACAATAGTTTTTTAAGAGGCAGCTGATCAAGAGGTTTCTTCCCCCACTGGCCTTTCAATATTCTGATTGTTGTGTGATTCTCCTTAATTGCCATGTAACTGTATTACGTTGCCATGTTTACCTAATTGATTGTTATCATGCATTCTCCATCTTCTTTGGTTGCAGCAGCCGTGAATTTCAGTTGCTCAAATTCAAATTTTACTCTTTGTTCCATACTTTTTTTATCAGCATGATGTACACATGAATGCTCCATAACAGAATATGTGATGCAATTGTACTTTTGGCCATAAATTGTTTGGTTATATTTTTTCAACCTAATGAAACTGGGCTGAATAGCATGCCTGAATCTTGATATGCAACTGGCACTTCATTCAGACAACTGCTAAGGTGTCATGACCCCCTTGTTTACTCTAGTTGAAATATGGCAATGTTTCTTCTTTGTTTGTGGAGAATTTTTTGTTTCATTTACAATTATGTCAGGTAGTGACCTTCTGGGAAGGAGAGATTGTTGATACGATAAATTATACTTTCTTCACTGGCAAATGGGAAGCAACGTATGTTCCTCTCCTCTTCCATCTATTTTATCATAGAATACTTTTTAAACAACAGTGATCTTGGACAAAACAATCCAATGCTGACTGGATGATCTCTTGACAGGCCAGAGGATGATAAAAAGCACTGGGACAAGTTTCCATCCTTTTCTCCCTTTAAGGTAAAGATTTGGAACCTTTTTGTTCACCATGTGCAGTATATGCTCTGCTCTACTTATCAAAAAAAAGTGCAGTATATGCTCTGATCTGTTAACTAGTTCTGTTCTTTTCAGGGTCAAGTGGAATTTGATGGTGGCAAAAATTTGGACCTGAGTAACTATCCATACATATTTATGGTAACGTAGTCTCAATTATTTCATCATTTGGTGAAATAGCTTGCCATATGAAGTACTAATGTGCCTATTTTGTTTTGTTGGTGCAGAGATGGAAAGAGCAATATTTTGTGAATGTTGGGACAGACTGTGGGTTAACTATAGCTGGTTTTTACTATGTTTGTTTCTCTTGTAGTGATGGCTCCATCAGTGGTTTCTATTATGATCCTAATAGCAGGTATCTCCTCCACACTGTTGGTTAAACTGTTCGGGTTTCTCTTTCTTCAAATTATAGAATGCAGTAGTTTCCACCAACAGAGATGTGCATATGCTCATAAAGTATTGTCATTTCTGTTAGATGACTCCACACACCTCTCCCCCCCCCCACCCCAAAAAAAAAAAGGAACATGGGCGCATACAAATAAATTAAACTGATTGATGATAATTACTTGAAACTGCCTGCAGCCCATTTCAGAAGCTTGAGCTGAAATCAACTAATGGGGAAAGATCAGGTTTCAGTTTTTCATCATATGAGTTGCAATAAAATGGAAGAAATGCATCTGATTTCAAGGTAGAACTTGATTGAACTTTGCTTGGTCAGGTGAATTCTTTGATTTACATCTTGGACAAACTGAGATACTACGCAAGAGCACAATGTATCCAATCATTGTACAAGTGTTATAGATGTAGATCTGTTTGTACTGCTTAGAGTACTTCTTGAGTTATTATATGTGAATTTTAGTTTAAAATGCACGTCTAGGCAAAAGGGTTTTCTTTTTTCTTTTTTTTCTTTTTGAGATTTCATTGCACAACGATAACAGAATATATTTTACACAGTTATTTCAAGCTATACAAGTAAACAAACCTTCAAAAGGTAATAAAATTATAAAAACCAACAAATAACAACCAAGTGACCAACCAATTAGAGCAGTTAACTTTAGTATGATAAGAAAAATACCTAATAATTACAAAGCCTTCTGTTAAGCTTGGAACATCAGCATCTTTAACATCCCATAGAAGGCGTCTCAAGATCTAACATCAGCATCTTTAACATCCCATACAGGTCAAGTCAAAGTATTTCTATCCATTTTAATTTTAATGGATCATTTCATTTCAGAGATCTATAGCTTGCGAACAACTCTCCCAGTGTATCTAATTCTTGTGATCTTGCTTTTATGTATATGAGAGGTGGAAAGGAGTGGAATAGAAAGAATCTTTTATAAATTTTCCTTACATTCTTGTGTTTGGGAGTTTAATCAGGGAAAGTTCATTTCCTTACTTAAAAGTTTAAGCATGAGGGAATAGTCATTCTTTCATTTTTCATAAAAAACTTATTATATTTTCATTTTCCTCAGAGTTGGGAAGAATTGGAGGAGGAATTGAAGGAAATGGAATGAAGTCTAATGAAGTTTTGACTAAAATGCCTATAATGTTTTTTTTTTTTTTTTTTTACAAATTTCTTGTAATGTTTGCATGATAAAGTTTGGCTACAAACTTGATTGTGTAGCTAATGATTACAACTCCTACTAAAAAAATTAATATGGTTACATATTTTGAAATTTTAATTGTTAAATTGTATGTTATTTATATTCTTAGAATGCATATCAAATCTCATGCTAATCAAATTTTATTTATTATTCAACTTATTTTTTTATGCATAATTTTAGACAACAAAAACATGAAATTTAAATATTTAATTAATGACATAGCTATTAACCTTTAATCTTTCGAAAATTTTGCAAGTATAGAAAATATAAGAAGAAAATGTAAGATTTTTCAAAATTCACATCTAATAAAAAAATATTAAGTAAAGTTGTAGCCATTGACTACAATCAAGTTTGTAACTAAATTTTGTCCTCATTTGCATGACCTTACCTAATAATATCTCATTATTTTTTCTACACAATTTTTGTAGTTGAATCCTAGATCTTGTCTTGCACCCATGATCTATATTTTTAAGCCATTATCATGATAGTGGACCCTAATTGGTTAGATAAAACCGGTGGTTCAACCAATAAAAATCGAAAATCAAACACGTTTTTGGGTTCTTTAACTATCCCAGTTTTCAAAATCATGAATTCATTTCATAACTCTCTTTTAAAACATCTAAAGAAGATGGCTTAGTATTATTTAATTTCATTTCTTTTTTTTTCATTATACTTATTTACTTATTTACTTTCATTCTATTCATTTCAATTACTTTATTATTTAATCATTTCATTCTACTCATAAAGATGTTGGAGAATAAAAATTATTTGTTTGTCAGTGGGCAACTTGTAGCTCAAATGGCACCTTTCCTTGCTCCTTTCCCATGTCACAGGTTCAAACTTCAAATTAACTCTTCCCAAAATAATAATAATAATAATAATAATAATAATATCCTCCATCGTACTTCTAATGTTCTACCATAAGCTCCACAAATCACAGCTCACCGCATGTTTTTTCCTCTTATAAATTAAAAAAAAATTTATGATGAAGAGAAAAAAAATATATAGCATATACTATACTATAGTTTGTGAAGTATAAAATAGAACACTAAGAATGAGAGAAATTTTTTTTTTTGTATAATACTAAATTTATTATAAAGTTTATCATAAAAATGTTTATAAATTGATGTGATAATAAATATGATTTGTGTTGTTTTAACTCATAATAAATAAATTTGATTCTCAAAAAAAAAAAAAAACTCATAATAAATAATATTATAAATAAATTTTTTATAATTTATGATACATCAATTTATAAAACTTATTAAGGTTCATGCGAGTTGCTTATAAGTTTCTAAGTTGGCCTCGCTCGCTGCATTCATTGATGGTGTGAAAAATTGTGGTGGTAGCATTGGCGTGGCAAACGATAGCAAAGCTATACCCCCACTCATGTGATGTGAGCTATGATTTTTTAGTGGAATTTGTGGTATGTTTTTGTATTTAAATTCCTTTCTCTCTCCTTGTGAATGGGTTTGCTTCTCAAATAATATTATATGGTTAGCCAATTAATCTAGCCCCCGCGGCCTCATGATCATGACTTGAAGACGAAGATAACGTGGGTCCACACTGAACTGGAAAAGCGACATGTCGAATGAAAGTGGGACCATACATGAACTGAACTAAGTAACTACGTGGGGTGATAGTTGGTCCTTCCCCATATTGAAGGGAGAGGAGTCATGTACAGTACATGCACAGCTATCCTCGTGCTCTCACTCACGCAATAGTTTACTACCCTCAAATTAAAATAAATAAATAAACCATAATAGCCAGCCATAGCCATAGCATTTACCCCATTTCATGTGGGACGTGTCCTTCTTTTTATTTCCCGCTCTGCTTCTAACTACCCAAGTACCAACCCAACCCCACGTCCATGTATACATGGGCCATATATAACTTTCTTTCATTCCCTCTAATTTCTCGCATATGCTTTCCGTTTTGGTCATGTACGAAAGCTAACCCTTATTGTTCTATGATTATCACGTCAATGTCATTTTCAATTTCATTGACAATAGTACACGTACATACATTCCCCCATTGAAGTTTGAACTGTAGATTACAAGTTTTTTTAAGAGTTCTTTCAAAAATCGGTATGGAAAGCTTGCTTTGTGATGAGTCGTGGCTATCTAGCCCAGCAACACCTATTCATCAACATGCAACTAAGCACCACAGTTCAGAGAGCTACTATGGTTCGTTTTATACTACTAAGGAAGATTGTGAGCAGGCCCTTGCTATATACCTAGAGAAGGAGATGAGTTACATGCCTGAAGCTAGTTATATTGAGCATCTCCGGTCGAAAAATTTGATCTTTTCTAGATTTAGAGCTATTCAATGGCTTTTCAGGGTCAGTTTCCCAGAGTACTGCTTCATGTTTTAATTTCTTTCTCCATTGGAAAAGTATCATCTCTATTGGACCCATTTTATAGTTCATATTAGATATAGTTCATATTAGATATTACAAATCTAAATATGTATCTAATATTGCATCATATAAAACTTTAATGACATGACAGTTTGTACAATACTATAAGATCAAGAAAATAAAATCTTGATCATGAAATGAATTTTTTTTTTTTTTTTTTTTCATTTCAAATGGAAATGATTTGTTCTTGGTCTTAATGGATATGGAAGATTATGTATAGCGTCAAATCTTGATCTGCATTGAAAGAAAAAGAGTAGTATTGCTAAGTTATAAAAGGTTTTATTATTTATTTACCAGTCTCACAATTTCCCTTGGGTTGTTTGTTTCCAGTCCAGAAGTCGCTTGAATCTCTCTTTTGAAACTGCTTTTCATGCTGCAAGTTATCTTGATCGATTCATATCTATGCATCAATGCAACGTAAGGAATACTCCTGGAAATATATAGATTTCTTCTTCGATAAAACAATATTTGGATTGAGTACTAAAATGTAACTTATTTTTAAGGGATGGGAACATTGGATGGTTGAATTGTTGTCTGTTGCGTGCTTATCTATTGCCTCCAAGTTCAGTGAAACCTGCACTCCTAGCTTGCATGAAATTCAGGTAACTCTTCTCGTTGTTGTGGTTGTTGGTGTTGTTGTTATTAAGATATATAATTGATTGGCTTTTACTGTTGTGATTGAAGATGGAGAATTTGGACCATTCATTTCATCCAAGCACTATCCAACAGTTGGAATTGAAGCTGTTAGAGGCACTAGGATGGCGCCTTGGCTCTACAACGGCTTATTCTTATGTTGAACTGTTGATGTGGAGTACTGACTCTTTGAAAACTCACCTCCATGAGGAGTTTATTACCCGAGTAACCGAGTTACTTTTTGGGGCTATTTCAGGTATATGCATTATCTTCATATATTGTGTACTCATTAGGAGGCAAATGAGGGCTAATGCCATGGTTTAACTCTTCAAATTTCCAATTGTGCAGTTTTTACCTTTTATAGCTTACATATAGTTATATAAGAAGAGGGCTTGTAAATTTTAGGGCCGACTCTTCCACTAGTAGCACACTTCAAAACAATTGTCTTAAGGTCTCAAAGTAGAAGAAGCCCTCATAATTTTAATCTTAGAATAATCTAAAGAAATATCTCATAATATACTTGAATATGTATATATTTTTTAAAAGATGGCCTATGTCCTACTAAAAATTTAAGAAACTCGGATACCCTTTTTTGTTCTCTTTTTCTCTCTAATTTGAAATCAGGAATTGCATCATTTACCCAAAAATTGTGATATAAATAGTTTATATATACTTTAAGAATAAATTTTTAAAAGAAATTTTGCAAATAGAAAAAACACTTAAGTTGGATACTAAATGTACAAAACCATTAAAAATATTTTTCAAATACATGTATTGCCTTTTATATTTTTTATATTGACAATACTATAATTGTTTATGCAAAATAAGAAGTTTTTCGAAAATGAAGAACTATAAAATCCTATCTAAAATCGATTATGAGTGGAACAAAAAAAGATTAGATTAGTCATATTATTACTTGAAAAGTATAGATTAACAAAACTTGAATGCATAAAATTAGTTATTAATCTTTTATTTTAAACTTGAATGCAAAAATTGATTACACTCTCACTTAAACTTATCATCTTAAACCTCAAATCATATATATGGAACTATTAACCCTCATTAAATTTGTCCCTATATTTGCAAAACTTAAACTCTTATCACTGGCAAATTTTAGCTGCTGCTGTCTATTTATATAGAAATTATCTCGTATGACCAAATTACTCATGTTATAAGCCAATGAGTGAATATCATTTGAAATGTTAGTAAGAACTACTTTTGATTAAAAGGAATATAAAATTAAATCACATAGCATTCATTTGAGATGTTACCTAGGTAATTTGGTATGCTTGTTATGGGATATACTCTCTCCTATTTATGCCTTTACTTTAAGCTTTAAATTGCATCATGAAAGGCTGGCACAAAGTACTGTACACGTAAAAAAAGTTCCAATAGAAATGCCTCATGCTGTGGAGCAAAGAAGTATTGCATTATCCATGAATTTTCTCATGCTGAAGGTAGATCCTACTTGATTTGATTCCACTGATATTTAAACTCATCAAAACGTCCAGATTCAAAAGTGTTGGAATTTAGGCCAAGCGTTATTGCAGTATCTGCACTTTGGTGCAGTCTAGACGAGTTACACCCATCAACATTCGATGCCTACCTAGCCTCTCTGACAAGACACTTTAATCAATCTCAAAAGGTAAAAATCTGGAAAAGAAAGAAGAAAAAAAAATTCTAATTGAATGGAAAGTACTGTTTTATTGACAAGGTTCTCAATTTGATAGGATGATCTAGTGAGGTGCCATATGATCATGGAAGCTCAGCAGGTTGGTTCTTTGCAGAACTTGATACATGATGATAATGGAAACTATTATGACTGCCCTTCAAGTCCCACCACAGTATTGCCAAAGCAGCCCATTGACATATGTGATTGCAGTCTTAATTTCTCTTTCTTGAAGATACGTGGTCCAAATGTCAATCTCAATTCAAGTAGGAAGAAAAGAATGAGAGAAGAAGACTAAAAATCAAATGGTTATCATGGTCTTTTATATGTTTGTGATTGTTGTGCCAAGAAGAGTTGAAATTGTAAGATAATAATAATCATATAACAAAGGAATTTATATAATTCAATAGATAAATGACCACGGAAGCAGTTTGGTCATCTCCTTCTCCATGTACGCTGTCAACTTTGATAATAAGATATGATATTGATTCTTTCTTTTTTCTTTTCTTTTTTTAGAAATCAAGACTTTACCATTTTTTAAGACAAATTTTTACCAATTAAATTAAATTAGATTTCAAGTATATCTTCTTCTTCTTCTTCTTTTTTTTTTTTTTTTTTTTTGACCTAGTTAGATTTATTACTACGTAAATAGCTCACCCCTCCCCTGCCCCCAAAACTCATATCAAAGCCCCACATTCCCCATGCACTACTTAAGTCACCTGATTGTACACATATATCTTTATGCTTATGTTATATAACCATAACTTAGTCGGTTATATGTTCCTTTTTTATATATAAAGTCAATTTTATACATATATATATGCATAAAATTAATTAAATATTGTTATTCATTAGAAATTTTAATAAAAAGCTTTATATATCTATAAGTATATGTGGGGACAAAGGCCCAAGTTGGTATACTGGGCCTTGGGCCCTATTTGGTGATGTAGATACGTCCGAGGAGAAGTAAATGATTAGAAAGGCCCCAAAATGGAGGATCACGTAAGGGAAGAGTGGAGGGGTAAAGTCCGAGGAGGTTATCCTTCTCAAATAGGACGAACATCGGTCAGGCAAGTAGCTAGGCGACTTAGGTGACCTTCCAGGAATTTCCAACGATAAGGATGAACTTCAGGCACGTACGAAGAGGATAAGAATACAAAAATATCTATGAAAAAAGCTGTTACTACCGCATTAAATGCACTGCAGCAACCTTTCAGGCCTCATTTATGTGGAGAAGACCCCTGAACAGTGCATTCTCAACCACCACCGTTCACAAAGAGCCAGAGAAAATGCTTGATGGGACAAATACTTGAGTGAAACTTTAGATGATTAACAAGTGTACGATCGAGATGGTCTAAAAGGAAACTATATAATGTAAAAGACCCCCCATAAAATGGGAATTGAAAAACATAGTGAAAGAAAAAGAGAGAAAGAGTTACTGTAGCATTAAGTGTTGTATCATCTTTCAGAAATAGTGATTTAAATAGCAATTCATCTCCTCGGACAAACATTTCATCAAGTTTTACGTGTGATTCTATGTTTGTTCACATTTGAAATCCTTGCTAACCGTTGTCCAATTCGCTAAGAGCCCAACTCTTTCACCCATTCTCCACAAATTTATTGTATTTGGCTCATTGGGCTCATATCCCAACTATTCTAGGCTTGGGTTACAAATTGTGACCCTACAATATCAATTATAATTTTAAAAAAAAAATGTGACATTAAACAAATTATTCTACAACTTATAGTAGTTTTATCTAAATCTCTACAATTAATTTCTAGTTTTTTTAAAATTGAAAACACTCTTTAATATTGTGTAAATGATATATGATATAACAATTGACTTTTATATGTAACTTATATCACTTTCCTGCGTTCTCTTTTCTCCGCCCAATCTTTCACTCTTCTTAATCTTTCAAATCTAAAGAAAATTGTTTAATTTAGAAAAATCGAGAATGATATCAATACATAGCGGTGGAAATATTGATTAATTGTACATATTTCTCAAGTGGTAACATATGCATTAGTGTCTTTACATAAAAAGCAGAAATGTGCAGTATAAGTATGTATGATGTACTAGCAAGATAAATAAAATGGGCCTAAAACCCACAAGCCTTGTTACATGTTAACAATATCAAACTCTTTGAATCTTGAAAGTATAGGTCTAATAAAAGTAAATATATGTGAAAAATTGAAGGAAAAAAAATCAAATATGTTAATATCTCTTCTTTTTATGGATCAAAATCTTCGAAAATATTGGATCAGTAAAATATTAAATGATCATTTATTGTAATTGACTTAAATAATTAATATTTTTATATTTAAAACGTTAATTTTAAGAGAATTGGTGGCACATATGTAAATGTATATTAATGAAAATTTATATTTTATTTATTTATTATTCATGTACTTTTTACATTGTAGATGTATATGATATTGTTCAAATTTGCATGATCAATGAATGTAAACATATAATTGACCTAAATTAATGAAATTTTAAAGGAAAAAAAACAAACAAACAAAGCAAGCAACAATCTAGTGAATCTACCATTTCAAATTTTAATTGTTGGGAGTGGACCCAAGACAAGAGAAATGGGCTATGCGCCTATGCCCACTGGGGGACCCAGAAGAGCCCTGCACAGTACTCACCACAGTCCAGTCCAATATGAACGTGCATCAAAACTAGCCAGAAAAAATAAATAAAGAGAAATAAACAAAATACAATATGAACAAGTAGATAAGGTGACTGAAGAGGCAATTGCTATGGTTGTAGAACCAAAACCAATGGCATCTTCATCTTCCATAATATCTTCTACTCTCCTCCTTCCCTCCAGAGCTCCAATAAATCATCGAAACCAACAACTAACTCTTTTCAATAATCGTAATGCTACAAATTTCAAGAACCGGGTCTCCTTCAGAGTCCATGCTGCAAAGCTTCCTGCTGGAGTATGTTCTTCTTGCCTTTTGCTCTTAGTTTTCGTAGTAAAACATTATTCTATGTTACCTGAGGAAATGGGTTTTGGAAATTTCAGGTAGAACTGCCGAAAGTAGCGCCAAAATTCAGAGCCCCTTTTTTTGGTTTCACAAAGACAGCTGAAACTTGGAATTCTAGAGCTTGTATGATTGGACTTATTGGGACTTTCATTGTAGAATTGGTGAGTTATTTCTTTCTTTTGAACTTAACTGTCTTCTTGCTATTGTAATCCAAAACATGTTTTTTTTTTCTTTTTTTTTCAGTTTTTTACCTTACTGTCACTCATTGTGGCGTTGTGTTTTTTCAGATAATAAAAAAGGGGATATTGCAGGTAATTGGTGTGGATATAGGCAAAGGTCTTGATATTCCACTGTGATCAATTTAATGGATATATACATACATTCGTACATGTATATATATTTATATATGTATGCTTGAATGTATGTAACTCATGTGAGCAGTCTATTCTTCATTACAAGAGCTGTAATTGTAATTTAACTCTGTATTGTACCTTCAAACAGTGTATTTGTATTTGATGTTTTGGTGAAAGTGTACCCTTAAATTTTACCGCGCATACAATACAACCATGTATTAAACCTTTAGCTTATCAAAAAAATGTTTAAACCATTAAATCAGTAACCACTGGGGCTTAGAGCTCATCAATGATCAATCTGAGGTTCATTTTACTGATCAACCAGCTTGAATTAAGATCACCACACCAACTTTGCTATGTTATGTAGTATATGGACTTCAGAAGTATGCCATATATGAAATCAGAAAACAACACAGCCACCCAAAGGAACCAAAAAGAGATAATCAAACCCAAAAGTACTTGGATTTGTGCACCTGAAACTATTTAATTTCTGACCAAAATTTATATACAGGGGATTGTCCAAAGATCACATTATACAGATAATGTCTCTCTGCATATTCATAGAGGACATAATGTCATACATTTTTCTGACATGCTACAAAGGTGGTGTGTACGTGGGTTTGGACTGAATATCCCAATTTCTTGGGAGTGATGTATCGAAACTGGAACCGCAAATTCCTGCTGGAAAACATGGAAAAAGATAAATTACAGTGCCCTGCAGATTCGAGCATCTATAACGGGCACTTTGGAAGATGGGTCTGATATTTCTATTGCCTCAGCCAGTGACAGTCTGCGGTTCGCCCATGCAGCCTCAGCCCAACTCCTCATTTTCTCTCCTTGAACCTTTCTATTCTGTTGGACACAAAGTGCTTCTGCATACCCACCTACATAATCAAAGAACTACATCAATGCAGAAATCCTGCTAAAACACATCGCGGGTGCAAGTGCGTGCACACACATTCTACTTAAATTTGGAGCATAGACACTACTCACAAGCCACAACTCTTGATGTGCATACATTTTGTCAGATACCATCCTTGCCAAGGTGTATGCATGACAAACAAGCATCTCAACCTCAGCAGAAATATGATATGCACTCTAATTTCCCTCCATCTTACAAATAGAACAGAATCAATAGATTCAACCGGTAAAACAAAAGTGACAAAAGCGGAGTCACCATAAGTTTATAAATGCAATACTCTCAGTTTTCAGAATATGAACAAATGCAAAAGGTAAACAAAGTCAATGTTCAGGTATATACATTGGTGTGACATATAGCAACATAAACATATGACTTTTGCGGGCCAACACTAATTCTTAACATGGCAATTACTCTGGTACAATCTCTCTGTATGTTTATAAAGTTGATTAAAAATGTATATTGAGAATTATTCAGATGCTTAACCATTACCTCTTGCAAGGGCCACTACATCACTTCTACCAGCCTTTGTTTCTGTATCTACACAATCAAAGAGTAGGAACAAATGACAAAAAAAGGGAAGAAAAAAAAAACCATCTAATTGAACATAAGGAGAGAAATCAAGGAGCTGCTCACTATACCATCAGTCTCCAATGATGGAGCTTTCAGCAACTCTATTGCCTTTCTATAAAGTCCCTGAAAACAATTTTAAAGTAATAAATTAGAAGACATCCTCCCATAAACTACCCCAATACAATTATAAACTTGAAAGGGGGGGTGGGGGAAAAAGTTGAAGGATGTAAAAGGAGGTTTTCTTTTGTTTGGTATGGTGTGAATGGGATAGGATGGAAAGGTGGATTTGGGGGGGTGTGGGGGATTTTCCACCCAAACCCACAAAAAACCGTTCTCCCAATTTGGGAGGAAAACTTGAGAGAAATTTATTATTTTGACCCTTTTTTTTACTTTTTTTTTTTTTTTGGTTATTTTTTTTAAATGTTTGTTTTGACACCTGTTAACAAGACAAGATAGAATAGAAAAAATTTAAATTTTTTATATACTCATAAAAAAATTTATTTCTTATAGTAAAAATAAATTTATAGAAATGACCTTTCCATTCATCTCCCTTTTCCTTGACCAAACACACACACACACACACAAAAAAAAAAAAAAAAAGCATATCTCTAATTTCTATCCTTTCAAGTTTCCATTCTATCTACCAAACACATGAGGGAAAACTGAAACTTTTTACATCCTTCCTACATTTTCTATCCTCCCACTTTTCATCCTATCAACCAACGAAGAATCAATAAATAGATAAAGAAATATGCCAGAGAATCTAAAGACTAGATTATTGGGTTGACCAATGAATAAGTTATTGGGTTGACCACTAGGTAAACTAGTTTCATCACCAGATTGTCTTACTAAAATCATCTTTCTTATTCACCATAAAGCTAAGTATCAATTATACATATGTGAGACCCAATAACCTAATAACATATCTCAATAAACCATCTTATTAGAGGGAAAAAAGAGTAATTAACCTTGACCTTCACTTACTGAATTCATTCAATATCCTAAAATCATTGAAATCAAATTACTTATGCATGGCCACACATTAGCAAGTTCGATTAAGAGCCAGTGAATGAAATAATAAATGTTAAAATTTCAAAGTTTGCCAGAATAGATTAATTTGATCAGGTACAAGTTCTGACCTCTTGAATCATAAGAGAACTTGATCGCTCCTCCCTTGCTTTATGCCGAAACATAAGTGCTAAGCAAGTTAAGACAACCCCAACCTTCGGATGACGAGAGCCTATATCAAACAAATAAAACCACAAGACATATCAAGATATCATTTCAGTGATAGATGCAATTATAAAATGCAAAGTATTTGTATGTCACATGATTAACTACAAAAGGCCGAAGTAACATACCAAAATGGCCCTCTGTTTTTGATAATGCCCTTGTCAATATGTCCTCTGCATCACCAAAGTTCCTAAAAGAACATAATAGATTAAAGGTGTAATACCAAAGGGAGAAAAGAAAAAGGAAAAAAGAAAAGCTAAGGAGTAAGGAAAGATATACAAGTAAGCTGAGCCTACCCCATGTGTGCCTCAAGCTGTCCTAAAGCACAAGTGGCTGCCAACAATACTTCCTCTGAGGACATATTACAAGCTGCAAAGGCATGCATATCACTAAAATCTTTATTCTCAGATGCCCGTTGAATTACTTTTTTGTATACCTCTTTTGCCAATGAAAAGTTCTGCGTGGCATGCAAGAGTTCTCCATATGATAGAGCAACACTACCTAGAAATCAAAACATCAACGGCTCAATGCACTTCACTATAATCTCTTCCACAATGACTAATTCCATGAATCTCACCAATGCTTCCTTCATTGTTCCCACATCCTTTCAAAAATGTCTCCGCTGAAGTAAAACAGCTAATTATTCAGTCATTGAGGAAAACTCTTAAAACGACAAAAAAGAGGAAACCAAGGGCTCAACATACCTAATTCCAGATTACCATGTACAAGCTCAACCAGCCCTTTAGCTGCTTTAGCACGAGCACTTAAGACCACAGGGTTTCCACCACCAGTTTTCGGTTCTTCTTTCTCAACCAGTTCTAAGCATTTATCTGCGATCACTGATGAAGCATCATCCTATATAAGAAGAACCACCTCCAGATAAACCAAAAATCTCAAAACTCAAAAAAAAAAAAATTAATAATAATAATAATAATGAAAATAAATGAATAAATGTATAAAACATTGAAATGGGTAGTTGTAAATACTGACCTGCCCCAACTCTAGATGAAGACCAACAAGAGCTTCCATTGCAGCAACTATATCAAAGACCCAAATATCATTTCTACTCAATACCCATTTCATCATTGGAATCCAATTTCACAAACTTAATTAGAAATGCAGAGAAAATTCATATTAAGATCATAAATTTTCTTTCTTTCTTTCCTTACCTCTAACACCTAAAGAGCATTGCCTTAATTCTTCAATTCCCTGAAGTTTCTCAATTGCTTCATCAAAATTCCCTCTGAAACCATCAAATTCAAACTATTACAATATATTCATGAATGTACCAATTGACTACCAAAGAGAAATAAATAAAAGAAGAGAAAAAGAAAAACCTTTCAGAGCATAAGGTAGACATGGCCAACAAGACCAAACCCCTTGAATTCTCAGCATCTTGGCCTTCACTCAACTGAGTGGAAAGGCATTGCTCCAATACCAGAAGACCTTGTCCGTATGATTCCTCTACAAAATGCACAAAATACAAAAACAATAAATTTTTTTTTTTTTTACCATTAAAAAAAAAAAAAAAATTTTGTGAAATTTTAAAATATAGATAAAAATGGATTAGAGAAGAACCTGATTTTTGGGACCTAGCATGAGAGAGAGCGTAATTGATCATCTGAATAGCAACTGGGTTCGCATCTGGGCCGTTAGTTCCATCATGGAGTAATCTGAACGGTGGTGATGGACAGAGAAGGCAAGGTGTATGGGAGCTGGGAACCAGTCTGGCGGATCGAACGGCGGAGCTGGTGGCTCTAGAGAGCTTAGCTGCGACGCGAATCATCGTGTGTTGCTGCTAAACCCTGCGACTGTGGAAGGGGTTTTCTGAGGAGTAAAAATATAGAAAACAATATAATATTGTTTTCTGTGTTTTGGTTTTGTCTTCAGGGAACGTGGCCACTCACTGGAAAATTTTGGATTTAAAATTAAACAAAACAAAAATAAGTTCATTCATGTTCATGTTCCCAAAGAAAATTTACAAATTAATATTATTTTAATAGTAATTATTTGAATTAGTTTTTTTTTTATAACTATTTTGGATTTTTTATTTTCCTGAAAATACGACTTTATGTGTTAAATTTTTGTTTTTAAATTTTCAATTAAATTTGAACAAAGGCAACTTAAAGTTTTAAATCATATTATAAAATCACGATTTTTAATGTCTAAATGTAAAAAATTGACAATTTTAAACAAAATGTCTGGTCCTCAAATAACTTCAAAACGGTATCAATTTATATAAGTAATATTAAAAATATATTACTTTGTAAAATTTGCCGAAGTCTGTGAGTATGAGATTTGATGGTTGATAAGTATATATGATATTATATATTTATTTATATATGTATAAAAAATATTTATATTGACTTGAGGTTGAAATGTGTAAGTTTATAAATAAGTTCATAAGATATCAGGTTATTATTTGTAGCTTATTTATAATATAAATAGTTTATTTTTTTAGAATAATATAAATAGTCTATTTGTAGTTCACAAACAAAAACCATTTATTTTTGTATTTAGAGCCTTAAACTTATTGTATTATACTTGTACTTCATTCCTTTTAACTGTACAACACTCATACATCAACCTTATATACTTTTATAACATCAATATACTAAGAAATTCTTCTCGATTTTAAGAAATTCAAATAATATAATTTTAACTATAATTCAGTTAGTAATATATTAGCATGGAATTGTGAAATAGAAAAAATAAATAAAATAAATAAAGTATATTATTTATGAAAAATAATTAGTTTGTCAAGTAGCTAGTAAACAAAATCAAGTTTGTTTCACAAAAAATGAACCAAACTTTAAAATATAATTTAGCTTGGTGATAAGCTTCTTCTCCCCAAAAAAAAAAAATTTGGTGATAAGCTCTTGCTCACCCCGTGTTCAAAATAAACTTTAAATGAACACTTCTAAACTTTTAATATTTGGTTCTTCTCAACTCATTTACAACCCTATTTATGAGACAACCGGAGGTAATCGTCAAGGTTTTTTATTTATTTTTAACAAGTGGGTGAAATTTAATTTTTGTTTGTTAATTAATAATTATTTCCTTTTACACTGAATTAGAAAAGATTAGATAGGATTGCAGGCAGGGATGTAATTGTTCCTTGTTTGGATATGGGCATATGGGATTATACAGCAAAAGCTAATTCTCTCTCTCTCTCAATAGACCAACACTTGAGCCATTATGTGCTTAAGGAAGTCCTCTAAAATGAATTATCTGGATTTTTTATATTAATTACTGTTAATCATGGTGTTAATTACTAAGATGCATGGATACAGACACGGGTACAGATACGAGTACAGATACAATACAACGATACGAACAATTTTTAAAAATTATAACATAATACGGCAGATTGAACACTGTTACGACAATGATATAACATGGATATGGTACTCCAAATGAAGTGTCCGTACGTCCGAGGTTAATTATAGTGCTTATTGCTTAAACTGCACAATTATTTAGGACTGCATCCCTTGTATACCTCACGTTTAAGCATTAACACATCGATCACACTCTTGCCAGTTGCCACTTCCCTTCTGCTGTTCTGCATGTGGATTCCATTGAGTTCCTTTCAATTCGTTGAGTCTTCCAAAACAACAGGGCGGCTGATAAGTTTGGCTAAACTGATATGCAATAATTTTTGCAATCTGACTGAGAGAATATGTGTACATGAAGTTTTATTCTATTATCTTTTCTTTTTCTTTTTTTTTCTTTTTTTTTTTTTTTTTTTTTTGAGAAAACGATTGGCTCTTAAATATTTTTCACTTTTGACTTTGAGTGGCATATCCTCATTATCAGTTTTTGTCTAATCTAATTTTGTCTCTGACAAGCTTCATCTCAGCAAAATGTACTCCCAGTATAACTTTCTGTTTAGTTGCACTACTTTGAGGAGGGAGAGAGAGTAATGCTTATGCTACAAGGATGAGAAAGTAAGAAGTATTATTCTGATCCGTGAATTAAGTCTTGCTTTTTCCTATTTTATACTAGCAAAAGCGCAATCTACTCTGTTTTCCATTCTGGGTACAAAAATAAACAATCGCTTTTTAAAGTTTCTTAAGTCTTTTTATAAAGTGCCATTTGGATTGTCAAAAATTGCTTACACTACCACCACGCAATAGTCACTCTATAAATACAAAGTTCTTATGAGGTGTGGTAAGTAAGTGCCAGGAGTCAAGTTTCCAAAAAAGCATTACACACATATACACTTAAGTTAGGCTGGTGTATAATTTTTATCTTGTATAAAAAATTAAGAAAATAACTTTAAAAAAGAATTTACACTTGCTTCCAATTGTGAAGATAAGAAGAAAATTGACATGGTATTGGTAGAGTTTGATAATTGGAGAAAATATATAGCAGGGGGAGAATAGTTTCCAAATTTTCAGTAGGTATATTGGCAAAATTTCTTGCCAATAACACACAGAGTATCCAAAGAATTCAACATCTGAAATCGTACTCAACGACTAGGAACATAATAATGTTAATGATGAAGTAGACATGTAGGAAGACTCAGTGATCATGTTAGAGAGAGACATACATAGTATTTTACTCTTTTATTTTAAAGTAAAAGAATCATAAAGACTAAAGAGACATGATTTACACAGTTTCTCCTAAAGAGAGAGGACACCCTCCAATGGAAGCAATGCATATATGCCTTTTATAGTGAAAGTAAAAGTAGAAAGAGAACACTGAAAGAAAAGCTAGCAGAAGAGAGTGACACACAGTCAGCAATAGTTGATGAGGAAGTTCTCTCTCCACAAACCGTTTCACTTAAAAAGGTAACGGCTGTCCAAACCAATCCCACATTGTGGTCAAATATTTGAAGTACCTTACGTCCCTTTCCTCTCCCTACACAATCATCACCTCCTAAATCAAATTAAGTCAAAAACGTAACAATGCCAACTTCCCAATTTCTCTTACCTCTTCTCCTCTATCTAATGGCAACTCTCTCCTCCACATGTAATTCTTCTTGTTCTTTCTTAATTTGTTTATGTTACTTTTTGTACTTTGTCCAATATTCATAGACTCATTCATTTTGGTTAATTTTGTGGTTGCAGATGGGGCACAACTCATTCTAGTCAACAATTGCAATGAGAGTGTATGGCCAGCTATACTTGGTGGTGCAGGGCAGCCCACACCTAAAGACGGAGGTTTCCATCTGGGCAGTGGCGAGGAAGTTGTCATGGATGTGAATGAGAAGTGGTCAGGAAGGATTTGGGGCAGGCAAGGTTGTTCCTTTGATGATAATGGAAAAGGCTCATGTGACACTGGGGATTGTTTTGGCCAATTACAATGCAAGGGAAAAGGTGGTATTCCACCAGCAACGGTGGTCGAAATGACACTCGGGACCTCTAATTCGCCTTTACATTATTATGATGTGAGTTTGGTTGATGGCTTCAATTTGCCTGTATCAATGAAACCTGTTGGTGGTGGTGTCGGGTGTGGTGTTGCGTCGTGTGAGATTGATTTGAACATTTGCTGCCCTTCATCATTGGAAGTGAAGATAGGAGGCAAGGTGGTGGGATGTAAGAGTGCCTGCTTGGCCATGCAATCGGCTAAGTATTGCTGCACAGGGGACTATTCTAACCCAAAGACTTGCAAGCCTACTCTATTTGCACATCTCTTCAAGGCTATTTGCCCCAAGGCTTATAGTTATGCTTTTGATGACTCTACCAGCCTCAACAAATGCAGGGCTTCACGGTATGTTATCACTTTCTGCCCTCCCTCGTAAGGAATGAAGAAGGAAACTAAGGGTGCTATCACACTCTACAAGGAAGTTAATGGCATCAGGAAAGAATTAATGTCCTTGTGATTTTTACTATAGTTTTTATTTGAATTATCGTTGAATATATGTCTTTAATTATATGTTTATTAGCTGATAGTATTAAGGGATCTCCTTTACAAGGATTTGTTAGAAGCAAATGGAGGATGGGTTAAGAGATATATGGATCTTGTGGCTAGGCAACTGAGTGTATGTAATAACAGGTCTAGTGCATTTCCAGTTCAATGCATTGAGTTGATTTTGGGAATATTGAGTAATGATTGTTTACTTGTTTGAACAGGGTGATGAGGAGAGGAGGAGGTGTAAATATGCTAAAATTAGTGTATTTACAAGATGCTCTCCTCTTCTCCATCTATCCTATCTAAACATAGGGTAAAACTAGTAGAAATTAATTAGTTACAAGATGGACAGACAAGTGGGAATGGACAACTTTTGATTTCATATAACCTGCATACAATGTGTCACTTTAGTTCAGTGATTTTCGGCATGTTAAAATCTTCACCTAAATCATTCATTACCCAAAAAAAAATCTTGACACAGAAGTCTTTCCTTCTCTGTCAAGCTGTCGAATCTTATTTTCCCCCCTTTATGAACAACCATTGGCCACCTTTAAGTTTCCTGGAGAAAGTCCTCAACTCTCTCATATGCTCTTTATCTTACCATTCTGGAAATTTTACACAATTATTTTAGACAATATGTTACTGGCTTTTATATCTGAACCAAAATAACTCACATTAAGTTACTAGCTTTTATATCTAAGCTGTAGTACCCGAATGCTACTAGTACAGTAGTACGTACCACAAATGATTTACATTTTACCAAAAAAAAAAAAAATCAAAGAGAGCCTTATAAGAGAAGCCACATGTTTGTTTAAGAACTAGCTGAATGAAAAACGATAGAGAACAAAATGCTCGGCTATGTGTCACAATCTGTGAGTTCGTGATAGTGGAACTAGACCACCCCACTGATGTGCTGACCAAGAAACCAAGGTAAGTGTTGCTAAAAAAAAGGTTGAAATCATGGTGGACCTTTCTTGTACCCGCTTCTCATAAGAATATGTGATGACAGAAACCTGTCAAACTTTTTCGAGGACATCTCAAAATAGAGTATATACGAGTGTTTTCTGAGCCAGTGGGAAGAGAAGAGTAATAAGGACAAAAGAACAGATTCTAGTAATGCATTCCAAATGTGACTTGTAATAAGACTACAATGCATTCCAATGTTCCATAGACTCTGCTCCAACTGGTGGATGTCACATCCATGAACAATCAATCATCTCAAAAGGCTATCAGAAACATGAAACAGACAACCCACATTAGCAATTTTGCAGCAGGATTGAAATGAAACACATCCCTCTACCTATTATCAGAGATTTATAGAAACAGTTTCTGATGAATAGCAAAAATTTCTGCAATTCAAATAAAGGGAGCTCCATAAGTCCAAACAGAATGACAGCTTCATGCATCAAATGCCACCTCGGGTAACACCATTAAAAACAAAAGAATTAACGCATTTAAGAATGGTTAAGCCTAATAATATCCTTTGGAAGACCATGATATCCAACATCCTTAACCATCTTGATTGACTGTGAGCTCCCATAATTGAACTATTCTTAGTTAAATCAACTGATTGAAACAGGACCAAAATTCTGAAGTTCAACCAATAGAAACAACAAACTACTTGTACAGGAATCTGATTCAGCTATAAATGATAAAAACATGGTGATTTAGGAGATTTACCACCAACATCAACCGTTAGTTTATACAAGCTAAATATCCAGCAGAGCTGAACCACTTCAATCCCTAATTCCTTTGTGTTAGTGAAGGCAAAAGATTAGGAAGCAGCCGTAAATTATTAACCATGGATTTTGTGGAGGCAATTCATTAGTTGGTGGAGCAGTAAAAAACTGGCATGAGTGGTTTATAATTAACCAAAGTATATATTATTGCCGACTGCGAATTTGAAATAGGTTTGAAAGGAATCTGTTTGGACTTTGGAGCTTATCTGGGTATTTGACAGAAAGGACACCTTCAAAAATTTACAAACTTTTTAAAATATTTAAATTTATATGGAAAATGCTCATATGCATATAAAATTATATTACTTTGCATGAAAAGTATTTAACATGCCAATAACATGGCCAAAATTTCATGATTGTCATGATTATTGGGTATTACTACAAACAAATCAATCAATTTACATCTAAGGTTTGTTAAAAGAAAAATACAAATACCAAATTGATGGTATTCAAAGAAGTAGTCATCACTAGCCAATTATTATTGGGATATTGGAAGAAACTAATAATACTTTCAAAAGTGTGGATAATGAACAAAAATTGTGGAAAAAAAACAAATTAGAGTTGTGAATTTCACAAGTTTGGAGTGAAATGATGGACTTACGACTAAGGTGTAATTTTCAATTTTGGTTTTAGTGTTAAAAAAGAGATAAAAATTGTTCTATGTGTGGATATGTGGGAGATTATGTGGTTAATATTAATAACGTAGGATCTTGGATTCTTGATTCACAAAAATTAAACTCTTGAGGCACCTTTACAAATTTTTTTCCAAAATAATTTAAAGTACGGAAAATCTCCAAAGGTGATTTTTCAATTTTTTTTTTCTTTCTTGTAATTTCAGTTTTCTATGATAAATTAGAATTGCAATTGCACATAATATGTTGAATTAGTCTCTCTTGAATGTTGTGTTTATTTTCAGTGTTCAGAGCATTGCCTATATGGTTCGATCAACAGGAGGTCACGTTGGCCACTTATTACCGCAATAGAGAGTACGAAGAGGTGAAATTTTGGATCAAGCTCATGCGACACAACTTCGTGGAGAAATTGGTGAAAGCGAATCTGAATTTACCTGTTGGATTGAATGTTTCAAAGAGGTTGGTGGTGAAGAATGGACTGGACGTGACAGTTGTGATGAAAGAGTTCAAGGCAAAGAACAGAGGTTGGATCAAGAAGAGGAGGGCTCCTTTGTACAATGTGGAAAGGGGATACTTGTTGGTAGAAGAGGGACTTAATTGGCAAGTGGCAAGATTTGCTTGTTTGCCATTTCACTCCATCGGTCCCTAAACATGCCAGGGATGATAGTGCCTATCAGTGACATGGATGACTTCCTCTCCTTAGAGGTCATTCATGCCATCTTTCCCTTGACAGAAAGTGTTTCAATTGGGTTGAATTTTTATTGGTCTAATGTAAGACGATACTATTGAAGACAAACAGTGTCATATTGCTCAGTCACTAATCAGTTGCAAAAGGTGGGAAATTCAGTCTCTAATCCATCTGTTCATCCCACCTTTCATGGATCAATCTCGTATTTCCCAGGATTGTAATTATTGTTAAGATGATTTTCTTGTATATATATTGATATAGTGCTCCTATTGTTAATTAAGCAAAGATTAATAAAATTCTTCTAGATTTTTCTCTCTTCCTTTTCTCTCTTTCTCTCTCTTTTGTTCATCTTTGTTGTGTACTCATACAGTTCTTCAATTATCAATTCATATTGAAGAATTATCACAGATTGTATTTCTCATCAGATACATGGTAGGTAAAAGTGTAACCTAATTTTCAATTTTGATTTTAATATTAAGAAAAAGATAGGTTTTGTTTGGTGTGTGGCTATGAGAAATTATGGGTTTAATATTTACGATTTATGGATTTTTTTTTTTTTTTCAAAATAATTTAGAGTCTTAATTGGGTTGAATTTTTTGGTAATATTTTGGAAACAAGGTGCAAAAAATAGTGTCATCCATTTTAGCGAAAAATAAAAAACCACAATTACTATCATAAGATTCAGACCTTTTTTATAACAGAGAGTGGGGGACCCTTATAAAGTGGGTGATGGCCTTTTGTAATGGGCCTGCTGAAGATGTTCCTTAGAGCAGTAGTGAATCATATTCAGGGGAGCTAATATGTGTGCAGATAGGTTAGCTAAAATTGGAGTTGAGCAACACATAGATTTTATTATTTTTTATGGACCAACTTCTGTAGTGGGACCGTTGCTAGCTTTTGAAAAAGTTGGGTTGTTTTGTAAGAGCATCCACTAAAATTTTCACCTATTTTGCACACCCAAAAAAAAAAAAAAAAAATTTATTTTACATACCTATTTTTATAAAACACCTAAATCAGTTTATCTATTTTATACATTTATTTATTAAAATATTCATTCTTTTATCATTTTTTATTATTCTCTCCCTCACTGCCCCTCTCTCTCATAGACCCAACACTCTCTCACAGACCCAACACACAAAGGAAAGTTCGGTTCCGGTAGCATGTGAGCTCTGTTGTTTTCGTTGGCGTCCGATTCTGGCCGTCCGGTCCGACTCCGTTGGTTCTAATCGGTCTTCTTATACTCCTTTTAGCACTGAAGATCCAGGTCCTTCAACGCCCTTTTTGTTGTTAATTTTCTTTATTTCTTGTTTGGTTGGTGAGAAAGTGGTGGAAAAGAGTAGAAATAGAAGGAAAAACGATCAGCTCCACTCAAATTTTTAAGTGAGGTTTATCGCAAATTTATTTATTTATTTATTCTTTTTTTTTTCTTTGTGTTTTTCTCGGCAACCAAACAAATCCTATGTGATACTAATTTCTTATTTTACTTGATTTTGGAAGAAATTTTTTGATGTGGTGTTCTCTATTGATGCATGGTGTGGCATTCTCCGTTGATATGGTGTTCTCTGATGATCGGTGACAGTGAGAGCAACCAGAGAGACAAAGAGAAGGAGAGAGAAAATTATTAAAATATAAAATGCAAGTGCTACTGTGGCAATTGTGCATAAATGCACAATTTTACACCCACTAATATGGGTGTTTTTTTAGGGTCAAATTGTGTAAAAGTAGGGGTGTCAATTCGGGTTAGCGTGTCGGGTTCGTGTCGTGTCAATGTAGGGATATTCAACTAAATGGCTCAACCCTAACCCAACCCATTTAATAATCGTGTCATGATCCTTCAACCCTAACTCGACCTGTTAATAAGGCGGGTTGACTTAACCCAACCCATTTAACACGCTTAATAAACAAGTCATGTTGGGTTGACATGAATGTAACACAACCAATTTCAACCTGCATAATATTAAATATAACATCCATCGAGAAATAATTTTTTTACATTCCAAAAAACAGTGCACACACTTCAAGTCTTCAACCCATATTCAAAATAATATAATTCAACAAAAATATAACATTTATCTAGAAAATAAGTTCTTTACACTCCAAAAGAAGTGCATACACTTCAACCCAAATTCAAAGTAACTTAGTTTTAAAAAAATAAAATAACATAGTTCAACAAAAATATAATATCATTGGAACTCGTCAAATGCTAAGTATCAATATTGAAAGAATTTGAGTAAACAGTAGACTAATCCTAACTATGACCACAATTATCATCCATAGATTCTTTGTTGATGTCCAAATTCATAACATCTTCCACAAGCTCATCCAATTTCATTTGTGCAAGTTCTATACCAAAAAAAAAAAAAAAAAAGTATTAGTAGTTCTAGGGTCTGTAAAGTTTCAATTTTCAATTATATCCCTTGTAAATTTTTGTAATTACTCACTTTTCTTTTTAAATTTAAAATATATGTTGGATATAAAAGGTATTTGACAAATCCAAAATAAAATAAATATTTATTTGTTATACGAGTTAAATGGGTTGTGTTAGGTGGGTCATTTCGGGTTTACACAAATAAATTGACGTGTCAAACGTGTCTATTGCGGGTTATGCGAGTTGACCTGCTTATGACACGTTTCTTATCGTGTCACTTTTGGGTCAATCCGTTTATGACCCAAACCCATTAAGGTCCAACCCTAACCCAAAAAAACCCGTATCGGGTTCATGTCGTGTTCACGGGTTGGGTTGAACATTGACACCCCTATATAAAAGGAATAATTTTATCTATTTTACTTACACAAGCTGATGGAGTTGCTCTAATAAACATATTTGTGGAGTTTAACCAAAAATAAATAGTCTTTTGTAATGGGCCTTAGGCCTAGATTTGGGCTAGTCAAACAACTGGAATGGTAACTTTAATGTATATCTACTTCTATTATTAATAGGAACTAGCTTATAACCTGCACAATGTGCGGGACACTTATTTATTACAAAAGACAAATTGTAGGTGAAAATATAAACATTTTATAAGCTAGTATAAAATCTAATCTTTAAAAAAAGTGTTAAAAAAAAAAAAAAAAAAAAACTTGCAAGAAAGAAAACTATGAAATCTAATCTTGAAATTTCTTGTTCTTTCAACAAAATTTGAAATAGACCAAAAAAAAAAAAAAAAAATCTTCTTTCTTCATCACACATGCGCTCAAGCATGTAATAGGTGTATTTGTTTTTGCTAGAAGCAAGAATCGGTGTTTTCAACTAATAATAATTAATAATTAAAATATCATGAAATTCAAGTCCTATAGTAGTAATGAATTACATCAGACTACAGTAGTAAGTAATCTCACAGAAACTTTAAAAAATTAATTAAAAACAAAAGAATATTGCAATGATTGCACCAACTTGCAAAATTTTAGACCATGTAGAGAGAAGTGTCTACTTTCTATATACAAAGTCATTCTATCACTTTAACACCACAAAAAATACCATAACTCCATATACTGTTGGACAATTTTTTTTGCAGAAAATAAAAACAAATAAATTGAATAGTTACTTCATAATTCAATGAAAATATCCTCAATGTACAACATAATAATTGCATACAATATTCCATCCTACTTTTGTTGTTGAGTTTGAGCTATTTGTCTTAAAGCTTTCCTCTTTTTATCCTTGCACTTCCTGCAACATGCATATTAATCCAATTGAAATCCCTTTCCTGGTATAGAGCAATGCAGACTGCAAGGTGCTTCACTTTCATTCAAACATCAAGACCTATAAAATTCAAAAAAATGTAATTCCATACGCAGATCATCATTCAAATCTCATATGCAGATATAAGGGGAAAAAAAAGGAGAAGATAAAAGAACAACAACAGCCCAGAAAATTAGAAAAAAAAAAAAAGATTTCAAGGCTGCCATATAATGAACAAAGCAGTACCAACCATGGAACCATAGAACCATAACAGTAGCAACCAAGAAGACCAAAATCCAGAACTAAACTGAATCTAACACATATACCTAAACCTATACAAATCCATCAAAATGTCCAAACTAAGCCGTATTTTAACCCAAATCTAAAAAGGGTTAAAAATAAAATAAAAAAACCTTTCCTGGTGGAGGTTTTGATGATCTAATGGTGTGTTTGCCTATGGTTCTGGCTGTCTAAGGCTGGCGTTGGCATGAAAACTAACAGTCAAGGCAGCCCTTCTGCTTTATTTTACATCGGTCTTAACGGTGTATTAAGATTCCCAAAACTGGTGTAGCCTTTCACTTTTAAAATGTACGTGCATATAATGAACAAAGCAGAGATATGTGGCGGAGAAAGAAAGCAGTAGGAGAAGAATTTAAGAAACAGGGCAGTTCACCTAATGTCCTAGATCATGTTTCCTAACAATCACCATAAGGAGCTGTTAAATGAAACTGGTACAGTCAATCATAGCAAATATAATTTGTACTAAGTTTCTCTACAATAAGTTAGGAATACAACTATATCTATACAGCAGATACACTTGCCAATGCAACTTGGATAGAGTTAGATCCAGAATTACCACTTCAAATAGTTATCTTCTTCTCTAATTTATTTCTCTCTTTTCAATTTCAATTTCAATTTCAAATGAAGGTACATTCTTAACAACACTCACAGTGGTTCAAAATTAATCTACATAGTTCCAATGGCTTTAAAAAAGGGACCATTCAGAAACAACAAACACAAAAACTTTAAAATTTAAAATAAAACTTTAGGGTAGTATTGATTACTCAAAGGTTTGCGCTTTGAGTAACAAAGCAAATCTGCATTTTATGTGAACTCAAAATCAAAGCACCCAATTATTCAAAATCAATTCTAAATACCCAAAACATTGAGCCAAGCCAAATACCCTAAAAACAAAACTTCTTCTAACCAAAATCCCTTAATCAAAACCAAACCTTACCAAAAGTACTAATCTAAATCATAATTAACCCCCAATTGATTCTCCAAATAAAAACCAAAAACCCTTAATTTTTTAGTTTAAAACAGAACTTTACCGGTAGCGATTCCGGTAGTCTGATAGTGGGTGGAGGCTTACGGTGATGACAAAACTTGTGGTGGCGCCCCTCTCTCAATCCATGGTGCATTAACTTAACAGTCTAAAGATTATTCTTCCTCTTCTTCCAAAAAAATCTCCAATATATCGATCTCTCTGCACCCTGTGTCTAACCGACTCTCTCTACCATTCTCGGACTTTTGGCCTCTAAACCTTGATTTTCCAAAGCCAATTATAAATGCCCTAAAATCAAACCTAAATTAATTGAATCCAAATACTCCCAAAAGTTTTTAGTATACTGAGAAACTAAATTGAATAAAAAAAATCAAATCAAAACCTAATGTAACACAAGTACCTACATACAAATCAATCCAACCAAATTTCTCAAAACCAATTCTCATTTCATACCTAGATCTAAGAAAGAATGAAAAAAAAAAAAAAAAAATTACCAGTGGTAGTTCTCTCTCTCTCTATGTCCGTATCTCAAATCCTACGTCCACCTTTAGGTTACCAGTGACAGTTCTGGTAGTCTAAGTCCGGTAAGAGACGAACGGTGGTGGGAAAATGATGGTGACAGCCAGCCGGCCATACGAACTCTGCTTCCTTCTCATCTCCGCATCGCAAGCTTTTTTTTCTTATTGGGTTTTGGGGTTTTGAGAGAGAGGCGGAGAGGGAGAACAACTTACGGCTTAGGGTTTGGGGATGCAATCGTGGATTTAGTTTGACGATCTGTTTTGACCCTGGGCATACAACGAATGGTTTTATGCAATAACTGTTTTTTTTCCCTAAAACCCAAAACAAAAATGAATCAAATCTAAACCTATCCAACAAAAAAACCAATTAAAAGTAAAATTTCATACTCAGATCTAAAAAATGGAAAAAAAAAAATTACCGGTGCCGGTTCCGACGATTCAGGTGGTTGATATATGGCTGTTCCGATGGTCTAAATCTGGCCAGGGAACGAACAATCGCCGGCCTTGGATATTTCTCTCTGTCTCTCGGGGTCTGACGAACAACTCTGTTCTCTCTCTTTCTCCGTAACTCTATTCTCTCTCTTACGGACTCTTCCTCCGTATACGGGCAGTTAGTGTTGTATTTATACTCACTGACCATTAGACTATTTTAACGCTGTGATAGAACCTCTCCAAACGATGCACCGTACGCTTTTTTTTAATTTAAATTCTATACGTGTCAGTTTTTTAGATAGCCTTTTTTCCTAACGTGGCAGCACCTCGTTGACGCTTCTGCTTTTATATATATATAGAATATAGATATAGATATAGATATAGATATAGATATAGATATTATTAGGTTTTTTTTTTTTTTAAGGGTCAGAAATATTATTAGGCTAAATGAAAAGTAAAATATAAATTATAAAGTGTACATTGTAGGTAAAAATGTGGCTAATGTTTGCTAAAAGTGGCTAACATTTGCCACATTTGTTTCCTACACTGTACACTTTATATAGTACCATTCATGTGAACTAATAATTGTCCTTATTAATATATACTACTTGTCAACTTACATTACATTTATGCCCCATTTTATACATTGAATGAAGATTACAACAGATAGTAATCTTTATTATTATCAATAAAAGATGTTGTAAAGGAATAACTATTCATATTCAAAAATATTGTAAAATTAATTTCTAAAAATGAAAATTTTGTAAAAAATGATATATATGTGGGGGGGGGGGGGGGGACTTTGTATTTTTTGAAATATATTAATTTAAAAGTTAAGCAAAGATAACATTTTGGGGTCACTTTTAATTTGGTCTCTACAATTTAGTAGTAGTAAATTTGCTTCATGTTATTTTCAATTTGTAATCAATTTTTTCCATACCATCAACTCAATAACAAAAAATGCCTTTATGACACACAGCATGCCCACCTAGCACAGCGCCTAAACCACATGATCACACCTAAACCAACCAAAACCACCCACAAAATAGAGTAACCGCACCGCCTTGCAAGTGGAGGTGAAAAAAGACGCACAACACAATGCTATGCTATGTGTGTTTCTATGTTAAGAAAACTGCACCATATATTATATAGTAATATTATTATAAAAGAAGAGTTATTTCACACTAAAAACCTTGTTGGAATACTCTTAATCAACCCAAAACAAAGGAAAAAATAGATTTAGGTTGGGCCGATCCAGCCAAAAATTTTGAAAAATGTCTCAATCCAAAACCTACCAAACCACATTGTGATACATCACACTAAACCGCACCGCACAACATATGTGACTGCAAAATTAAGGTGTAGTGCAATGATAAAAATGGACAAAAACCACACCAAACCACACCATGAACACACTTGGTTAAAACCCATGTGGCTTCTAAAATAATAATAATAACTTTTAGTTAACATTAAAAAAAATAACACATCATCATTTAATAAACAAATAAAAGACAAAAAAAAATCTTCATTCCGAAGAAAGATTTTTTTTTTTTTTTTAATTATAACTAATCAAGGTATGGTTACAAACTAATGATTTGGTTTGGTTGCAAATTGCCTGGTTCCCATATCAGGGACAAGGAAATCAATTAATTCAATTCAATACTTTTTCCTGCTCTTGACTTATTGGTAAGACAAGGCTATTGAAGTGTTGAGTCATACGTACTCACTTCAATGCCGAAAAAGCCGTACTCGACAACATCTCCTCGTGCTCTAATCGCTACTTAAAGAACTTGGCAGTGGCAATGGCTGTGGCAAGCTGGCAATGAAGCACAAGACCCCGGAATTACAACTTGATTGTATCCCTCCTCTTCCTCATCCTCCCTATAATATTCTTCAAAGTCACCCAATCCATGACAAGGAGGGACGGGCCCCAGGCACCCCCCCCCCCCCCCCTTTTTCAGCCCAAAAAAATTATATTTAGGCCCCTCTTCTAAGTAGCTTGGCCCGTTTCCCCTCCAAAATCATTAGCCCAACCCAGTCTAGTCTAACCCAAACTCATGTAAATCCTTGGCCCAAAACATATGGATGCTTATTTGTTAATACTTTATAAATGCTTATTTAGAGTTCTTTTTTTAGAAATGTTTTGTCCACAATATTTTCATAAAAAAATTTAAGTGTCAAATTATTACTGGCTGTTATTAGTGGATAAATAAGGAATTTCAGTAGTTGATTCAAATTAAAAACAATGACAACCACCTAGGAATTGCTGTGAAAATGTTGTGGATATAATATGCCTTTTTTTTTACTTCCCCCCCCCCTCCCCCAAAAAAACCCCCTAACTTGAAATCCTAAGTCCATCCCTAATGACAAGGACAACCCAAATCTAGACAGCTACAAGTCTACAATCCCAGATCTAACAAGAAGAGAAACTTAACAAAATTTTGAGATTTATATGAGACAAATTCAACCACAGCCTTATTTGTCTCATTTGTGATTGAAGATTCAATGAAATGTGAGATTGATTATTTGTTTTGTTTTCGATGTATTGTGTATTATGTGTTTGGTTGCCAAGAAAAAGTAAGAAAAAATTGCAAAGTAAGTTTTTTTTTTCACCAAATCTTTTTTTATTTAAATTTTTTTTCATATAGATTCTTATGTGGAATTTTTTAAATATCACATAAATTTTTTTATTATTATTTTAGAAACCAAGTAAGTTTAAGTGTGTCAGCTTTGCACGTTATGTACCACATAGGCAATCAAGGCTGGCTGAACAATTGATGCAATTAATACAATCGCCTAAGACCCCCAAATAAAATAAGACCCCCACTTGTAAAAAAAAATGTATATATAAAATGTATATATAATATACCTACGAAACAGATATAAAAAAATAAGGCCCCCACTTGTAGAGAATAAGAATCAGATGAGATGAAGAGTTAAGATGATTGGTTGATTGAATCTTTGTTTTTTTTGTTTACTTTCTTTACTTTTTTTGTTTACAACGTGTACGTAAGAATCTATGTACATTTTTTGCTTCTTCTTTTTTTGTTTACAGCATACACATCAATCATTTTTTCCTTCCGTATTGTAAGAATCTATGTACTTTCTTTGTTTTTTTGGTTTACTGTGTGCACATCAATCATTTTTTCCTTCCATATTGTAAGAATTTATGTACTTTCTTTGCTTTTTTTGATTTACAATGTACACATCAATCATTTTTTTTCTTTTCTATTGTAAGAATCTATATACTTTCTTTGTTTTTTGTTTACACATCAATCATTTTTTTCTTCTATAAGAATCTATGTACTTTTTTTTGTTTTTGTTTACAGCGTGCACTTTAGAATAAGAATCAATGTACTCATTGTATTTGAATCTATCCTTATCTGTTTCGTATGGTACTTTTACCATAAAAGAACATGACAAACCAAACTGTTTCAGTCAAAAAAAATATTGAAAGAATAAGAATATGTTTCCTTTTTTTATATCTCTCTCCTCTATTTCGGCAATACCATTGCCACAAACCAATTGCAACAATTTTTTTTTCCTCCTATTTCGACAATGTCATTGCCACAAATCAATTGCCACTCTTTTTTTTTCCCTTCCTATTTCGGCAATGCCATTGCCACAAATTCATTCTCACATTTTTTTTTCCCTCTATTTCGGCAATGGCATTGCCACAAACCAATTGCAACAATTTTTTTTCCCTCCTATTTTGGCAATGCTATTGCCACAAATCCATTCCACAATTTTTTTTTTTTTTTTAGAAATGATATGTGCACACAATTTTTACAATATTTTTACAACAAATTTTAAGTAGCAAATTGTTATTAGTTGTTATTGTTGGATTAAAAAAGTAATCTCAATGTTAAATTCAAATTTGAACTAATAATAACTAATCACCTGTGATTTGTTGTAAAAATATTGTGGACGTAGCACTTTTTTTTTTTTAAATTCCTCTCCAGATTTAGGCTACCACTATTTTTTTTTTCCTCCCATTTTCGGCAATGGCAATACCATAATTGCCCCAAATTTTTTCCCCCCCCTATTTCGGCAATGGCATTGCCATAATTGGTTTCCCTTTGGGCGCTTCACACTTCGAGCACTTCACACCCACTCGGTCAGCAGGTTTGGACAGCAGGAATTTTGGTAATATGATTACCGAAATTCAAAATTTTCTCTCTCCCACTTTTTCTCTTTCTCTCTTATACTTTTGTTGAATTTCGGCAACACCATTGCCAAAATTCACTCTCTTTCCTCAATTCACTAAATAAATTAGAACAGTATCTATAACGCAAATAAACTCCAGATTCAGCAATATTCAGCCAAAAGACTCGAAAATTAAAGCACTGAAATAAAACTTTTTTTTTATTAATAAAAGGGGGTATTATTTATATAATAGAGAGTTTACACAACAACAATCATATTAGCCATTTAAGGGACAAAGTCTACTAGTCCTTATTTGCCTTACATCCCATACAAAAGCTGGATAAATAAAAGGAGAGCATCTATCATAGGCCTTGTTTGGTTGCAACATCACTCATTACTCATCACTCATCACCAAAATATCATCACCCATCACTCATCACCCTGTAACTCATCACTCATCACTCAAAAATCCCCAAAACAAACCCAACTTTGTTTGGCAACAAAACCCGATTAACTTTTCTTTTTTAAAAACACAAAAAACTCACCTTTTGTAGGACCCACTTACTGTCCATCTTGCAGAGGCACAAAACGGCTACTAGCATTCCTTTTCTCTTTTTAGTTTCCATATGCCTTTTTTGCTTTCCCTTTATTTACAGCCTTTTTCTTCACCTCTCAAACCCCAAAGCCAAAAGACCACCCAAGCATCAACTCCTCCGTCCTTGCCCACCTGCCCGCCTCCATGTCACCTTACCATGGCATCATCCTCCTTCCTCATCCTTGAACCCAAGCCGCTACACCTTCGTCCTCCAGCATCAACCTTGTATCTAAACCCAGAAATAGAGAAAAAGAGTCGATCCTTTACTCTGTCATTGTTCCTCATCCAGATCGGTGGTCACTTGACTTGCCCAAGGAACTTCAACGGCTTCCCCGAGCATTACGAGTGAACAGTGTATGGATTCATCCCTTGTTCTTTCTGAAATTTTAGGCAAAAATTATTTAATCTTGCTGGGTATGCCATGGGAATTCAAATCTGTTTATCTCTTTCCATTTTTTAAGCTTGTATGCCATGGGAGTAGAAGATGCAAAGTTGGGTGACTTTGTTATTGGCCTATGATAGTTACGAAGACATGTTCCTTCGGTTCTTAATTTGCAACTCCTATTGTTTTTTTTTTTTTTATCTCTTTTTATTTTAACATAATAAGATATTATTGTTTGTTAAGAGCTTTGTAAGTTGTTCTTGCTCTTGTGATGTTGTTATGATGTTGCTGTGATGTTGAGTTCACAAGGCCTTGTGATGTTGTGATGTTGTTGTGGGTTTGGGAGAACTGAGAGGAGCTAAAAGTGATGAAGAAAGAAGACTGAGGTGGTTGGGAAAGTAGTGGCAACAGATCCGTTGGGTTCACAAAGCTTGCACTGATGGGACGAAACACTGGTAGTGGGACCCATATTGTTAGATAAATTACAAAATTGCCACTAATAACTCATAATCCATAACTTGAAAACACCTCCACCGTATTTCTGAATTAGCTCACTCATATCTCAAAATACTGAGATATGTTAACTGAATTAAGTGTTTGAATAATCATCCAAACAAGCCTAGAACCTGTGGGCCCCACCGATATTGGGTTATGCGTTAACAAAATTGACATTTGTTAACTCAGTTCACCAAAATCCAAACAAGACCATAGATTTCTTTTTCTTTTTTCTTTTTTTTTTGAGATAGGCCATAGATTCCAAAAAGCTATGTCTCCATCTCTTTTTGCTAACACATCCACACATTCATTTGCTTTATGGTGTTGGTGTGTATAAAATAGATGGACGGTCCATGCTCGATAATCGATATGACAAATCTACTACAATCAAGGCTAAATTTATGCTGAAGGAGGATATTACAAGGATAACAAGCACAGATTTTACTTTTTATATGGAGTTGAAATCTCTCCTCTCAGATGAAAAAAAATTTATCCATGCTTCTTGGCAACAATTGACAGTCGTTTTAGGACACGTGTCTTCATGACCTTTATCCTTTGAACAATTATCAAGGTGAGTTGCGGGATTCTCCTAGACTTTTGGGGTAATTGCCTAATAAGACCCAAATTCTTTTCCCTTTCGAGTTTTAGGTTATTATATAACTGCTCCTCCATAGTTCGAACAATTTCGGTGTATCAATCTATTTAACTCTTGAACACGTGTCTTCCTTGTGAGTCCCACTCTTATTTCCATGTCACATGTGTTTATAAACTAAGTAAATTTTAGACTAGAATATTGGTTCTGTCCTTCGAGTCTGCATGAATTTTGTTTTTCATCTTTAAAATTATGAAATGATTTTTTTTAGTAGTTTAAGAATTACTATTTTTCAAAATTTTAGGAATAAAAGAATTTATTTTTTTAAAGTTTGAGGCCATAAAATATAAGTGTGGGAGGGCTGAGGATCGGGGTACCCCATTCGAAGATAAACCTACCAACCCAAGTAACTAAATGCAATCAGACCCCGAGGATCACGCTTACCTGAGGAGGAGGACTAAGAGACCAAATGGCAGCTGACACCTCGAAAAGTCGAGGATAAGAAAGTAGATGACAAACGAAGAGTACAAGACATACAGGGGTGGAGGAAGTTTCCTAAAGAAGACACCTCCCACCTCCGCATTCAATACTTTGCACCAACTTAGCTAGCTGCATTAATGGAAAAATGACACTTGAACAGTGATTTCATAGCTCACAGCTCTTTTTACCACCTCCAGAAGGGTCCCAATGGGACAAGCATCCAAATTGTTCCTTTGATGGAGGGCTGAGATGCAATGAAATGGACTATATAAGAAAAGAAACCCCCCAGAAAGAGTGGATGAATATTTTTCAAGAAAAAAGACATAAAGTGAGAGAGCAAAGGATCACCTTGTAAAAATATCACCCTTGCTTATTAATGAGAGACCTATACTTGGACCCGCCTGAGGAAGAATTTATACTGAATTGTCGTTCTTTTCATTCATATTAGCCGCTTTAATTCTATTGGTCCTAAGCTTGTAATTTTCTTTGCATTGCAATTGACTCATAAGCCCACTCTCTTAAAAATTCATTGTATTGGGCTTGGTTTGAAGGACTGGGAGCCACTATTCTAGATGGGCCTGGACTTTTCTTTTTGAGTCCTTACAATAAGATTTTCAATAATTTTAGAGAGAAAAAAAAACAAATTTTAAAAACAAAAATGAAATTCATACAAATTTTATGGACAGAAATAGTGTTTTAGCCTAAATTTTATTCTAAACACCAATGTCTCAAGCTAATGTCCAGATGGAAACTAGATTGGTTTTCGACGGTGACACGTTTTTTTTTGTGTGTTATAAACAGGACCTCTTTTTTGTTGTGCAAATAGAGAGTAAAGCAAAAAAGAAATGGAAATAATATGCAAGTAGAATAAGATAGCAAAACCGGCACCAATTCTAGATGCTGATTTAATTTATGCTCCCCTTATCTTCTTTAATCTCTTCCCGATTTTTACCTTCAAATTGCATATTATAACTCGTAAATACGAAGGTCGTTTTCTCGAGTCTGCTTGCTCGAGTATTTTGAAGATTAAGAACTGTGCCCTTTGGTGAATTTTCTCTTCTGTGTCTTCCAACCTTGAGTAACCATATGGTCTCCTCAAAAGATTTGGTTTGCTTAAGAAATCCAAGATAAAGTACAGATAGAGAGAAGGGGAAGGAACTAGACGTGAAAGCAACCTAGCTCGAAGCAATATTTATCGATCTGAATGTTGAAAGAAGAATTGGGGTGTGTCATATGGTGATGAAGCAGTGTTTGTGCACCAATATTTGGCAGACAAATAATCGAAGATAAAATAGACTCTGAGTTGGCCTTATATTATTGTGTCCAAATCAACATACTAGCATAGAAATGACTCCATTATTTTCATTTTTTTTTTTTCATGGTAGACCTTTGATTTCTTTGAAATGGAAGAGAGGATATTTATTCTCAATCAAATATTTAGTAGGAGGTAATAAGTCACCCTATATCAGTATATTAAAGGAAATTTGAGAGATTAATTTTTCTAATTGAGAAAATTGATTCTCAATTAGAAAAAATAAAAAGTATCGATCAATTGAGTTACAAGACTCTTAGCCACTGAAAGTCTTACTAAAAAGTAATTATACTAAGTAAAGTTTCTTTTAGTTTTATTTATTTTACATCAAAATAGTAACCGTTTTTTATCAAAGAATATTCATTTTTAAAAATAATAATAATCTCTCTTTTGCCAAAAGTTATACCCGTCACCAAGATAATGCATCACGTCTATCGCAGGACAACGCGGAAGTTGAGCCATTTGATGATGTGTCAGATGCCGAAGGGCCCTGTCTTATTTACAAGAAAGTCAGATATGGAGATTATCCGAGGCAATCCATGAAGAGGAAAGAATGAAATCCTCTCTGCATTCCATGTCACAGTCATGACCTCTGCTTTGTACCATAAACATTACTATTATATTTGTTATTTTCTTGTGAAGAGGAAAGAATGAAATCCTCTTTGCATTCCATGTCACAGTCATGACTTCTTTGTATCATAATCATTACTATTATATTTGTTATTTTCTTGTGTCTTAAATATGCGCAGTCTGTGCAACGAATACCACTATTTAAAACTTCTTTCCTTTTTCCTGAATGAAGACTACTATTTAAATCTTGATTACAATAGAAAAGACTTTTTTTTTATACAATAATATTTCAAATTTATAATATCTCCTCCATGATGATGATTGCTCTTATTATTAAGTCAAGACAGCAATTAATTTTTGGTATAGGTGAGTTTGAATCTCTTTTTATTGTAAGCGAAGTTCGAATCTCAAACCTCTTATACAACAAAAAAAACCTTTACCAGTTGAGCTATAATTGGGAACCCCCGTTACAGTAGAAGACTGAAATCACCGTTTGTGCTATTCTTAAAACAACTAAATAGCAATCTTTATGAGCAACAATCAGACCAAGATCATAAGGAAAGAAAAAAGGCTGGAAAAATATTGCACGTCAAAGCGCACCAAGATGTCGTATATTACCAACATTGTTTGCTTCACACTGTTAGCAACAACTAAAACCATACATATCACAAAATTTCAGGCTATCAACTGTTAATACCATATATTAACATCAGATTAAAGCAAAAACAAACAAGAATTCTGGGCAGCTTTCCCTAAATCCAACAGTGAGGACAAGCCATGGGAAAGATGTTCCAAAAAGTACACAACAAAACGTATGGACAAAAAAATCCCAGTTCTGTCTATTCAAGATCCATTGGCATTCTCTCTCTAGTTTTACCTATTCGGCTGTCTATTGGCATCCTCTCCTGCACTTGAATTATTTTGACTATCTGGAGCCTCAGGTGGAGGACCTCCTAAAAGCAAAGGAGCCTCTTTCTTTTCAGAACTGGGGCTCTTAACAGTGGAAGGGTTAGCAGCCCAAGCTCTGAGAGGAGGTTCAAAATGCTTGCTGGCAACATCAGGTGGTGGTGCATCTTCCCCAGGAAGAACAAGAAGCCCCTTCTCTTTCAACGAGGATGGCTCATTGTAACAAGTATTCCACAGGGAGTCAACAAGCTGCCTCTCCTCCCTCACAGCCCCAAGATCGTCAGGTGACATCAAGCTGATACCATTGATCCGTTCTTGGAGAAGTTGTTTCAATTTCTCATCTTCACCTAGGCTGCCATGGGCCCCTTTTGTCTCTTCTCGAGCAAGCTCGAGAAGGCCCTTAAGGGCAGCTTCTCGTACCTCTGCATCTTCACTGGAGGCAAGGTGCATCATCATGCGAGGAAATCCTAGCTCACTTACCACATTGCAATCTGAAGCATTCTCATGTAGTAGGTAATGGATCAAGTTGAGGGCTTTCCTGAAAGGCGTTTGATCTTGTAAGTAATTAAGGGTGGAGAAACTAACTTAATTGAGAGACAAAATACAGTAAATCATATATGCATTCCAAAGTATACTATAACCAAATATTGGAAATTGGCTTCTCTCCCCCAAATCCATAATGTTTTTCTTTCAACAATGAAATATCAGACTATATATTCATTTCTGACTCAAAAAGAAAATGACCATATAAACTGATTACTTTTTACATTATTACCTTTGAAACCTCACATTTTCAGAACCTAAAGCATCTCTCAAGGCTGCATAACCATTTGCTAGACGGAATGCTGTAACACCTGGTTTGTTATGCCGGATTAAAGCTGAAGAGTCAACCCCAAAGCAAAATTTACAAGTATATCAGTCTAAGCCCAAGCAATTATATGGTTAACAAAAAGAATAAGATCATCATAGAACTGAAGTCACTCACAAGATATTGCCCCAAGTGCTTTGGTTCGAACAGTCACATCAGGGTCTGAAGTAAAATTAGAAAGGAGAGGTTCTAAACCATTTGCTTCCATGACTAGTTGTTGACTACGGGGATTGTTCTGGACAATAGTTGTTACAACTTCTGCAGCCTTTGCACGAATATTTGAGTGGGAGTTTTTCAGGTAACCAAGGAGAGGAACCAAACCACCAATTGAGTGAAGATCTGTAGCATAAGCATTAACAGCCAAAACATGAGGCATACTCTTGACACAACTAAAAACAAAGGATAGGAAAAGTGTGCACAACAAATATATCCAAGTAGCTAGCTACACAAAAAACCAACCCTTCAAATTCTCTTTAACTCAACTAAAGCAGTAGTAAGACTGTAAGACAAAGGAAAGAAAAAGCGTGCAGAACAAGAATATATAAATGGCTAACGAAATTTTTTTTTTTTTTTTTAAATGACACCTTAAATTTTCTTGAACGTGATTAAGGCAGAAAGAAGACAGAGGAACAAAATAGTGGGAACAACAGGTATATATAAGGGGCTAATGAAACAAACAAAAAAAAAAAAAAAAAAAAAAAAAAAAAAAAAAAACTTGACACCTTCAATTCTCTTGAAAACTACCAAATCAGTACTAAGACGAGGGAGAAAAAAGTTTGAGCAAAGGCATATAAGTGGCTAATGAAACAAAAAAAATGACACCTTAAGTTATTATATACAATGCCATTAAGGATAAACCAGTAATGGCTCAAACACTATCCATCAATCCTTAAGAAAAGGGGGGCAAAATACTGGTGTTAGTAGGCTTTATACCTCAATAGATATAAAGAATGAGGTAGAAGAACCCACTCCAGAAAGGATATATCCCGTGGAAATATTGCAAATTCCTAAATAAATTAACAATTCAATGAATTGATTTTTTTTTTTTTTATTATAGGCAAAACTTCCATCCAGTACTCAAGTGCTGGGATGAGACAAGATGCGGACACATGGTAAATCTTGGACACATGTGACATGTTCGCATGATGTCGCATACAGGCCACTGGAGCATTGGACACAAGCCAAACCTGTTTGTTATATACCTAATAGAAGTAGATGACAATTCAGTCAAAAAAAGAAGTAGATGACAATGACATTTTTTAAGATTAGACTTGTATGCGTCAAGCATCCAAGAACACATCATTATACAATGTGACGACCGACATAACAATAACAACAAGACACAATTATCGATCAAGATAGTCACATTGCACATATTCCAATACTCAATGCACTCATTCACACATAATAACTTAAGCAAGCACCAAAGACATAAGCAACTGCATCCCCAGATTTCTCATCACATAAGAAGTAGTTCACAAAAACAATGCAAGAATTTTACCATTGGCCATGTCAATAGACTCCACGTGCTCTTGTAACTCGTCCAACATATCTACCAGTTGACAAACACCAGAACCCAAACCCAAATTAATACGTGACTAAAACATAAAAAGAAAAAACCTAGGCTTTTGTGATATAATACCTTCTATATCAGCAGAAGTAACTCCTTGGGCCTCCAAGACTTGCTCAGGAGTTTGCATAACAAGAGTTATCTCTTTCATGCGCTTAACAACATCAACACTCTGTGCTTGCACAGCTTCCATGAACCATTTTCGATCCTCCTCGCTGATAATATACATAAATGAATGAAATTAATCAACACCAATTTAATTCAAATTGAACATTATTGCAGCAACTAATACAAATTTCACTTATAACCTCTATTATAACCTAAAGTTGCCTCCTTTACTTTTTCCCATGGTTTCTAATACGTACAAACCCAAAGAAATTTTAAACTCTAAATTAACAAAAATCGTGAAGGAACAAGAGGTGTACCTTAAATTGCGACTGGGGTTTGTACCATCGGAGTGTGCGAGGCTCCACTTGAGCAATCCATCCCAGTTGGGTCCTTCTTTAGCCATTAATACGATTAACAATAACGCTACAAACAAAGACAATCTTCTTCTTCTTCTTCTTCTTCTTCTTCTCTGAGATACAAAGGAAAAGGCTTTCAAGGCTTTTGTAATGAGATTGTAAAGTTGTATATGTAGCAGCGAAAGGAAGGTTCGCGAAACCCCTATAGATTTCGAGAGAGCGGTGGAGAAGTGAAACAGAGAAGAAGGACGACTTTGGTTTTTTGGTCTATTTGGGTATTTACAAGACTCGGGCTGGTTTAAGGTTTTGAGGCCCAACGTAATTTGTTTTGGAATAAAGGCACGGCCCGTCACGGCTAGTCAGTGAGGTCTATTCTACGTGGGGCGGTAAATGAGCTTAAGCCGATAATGAATAACTTGGGTTTAGCACGATAAAATGTTTGTTCATGTTTGTTTATTTATAAACAAATCAAGTTTTAGTTTTAGTTTTAGACTCGTTTAATAAACAAGTCGAGCTCAAGCAAAAAAATTTGTTCACGAGTAAGCTTGTGAGCTATTAGGCTTGATACACAATAATTCAAGCATAGACTCATTTATAAGTTTATATGTATTTGCTAAATATACTCATTACACATATATTAATAATGGCATGACCAACATGAGACCACTGCCTATATTACCTTAATTTTTTCATTCCCTTTAAACTGATCGAGAACCACTTTAAACTATAGTTACATTTAAAAATAAATAAATAATTGAGTAGGCTACATATGATCATTCCCTATCAATCATCTAAAATAAAATTACAAAACATGTTAGTATTTCTCATTCATAATAGTTACAAACAAATATTTTTCTAATCCTTCACCATCTAATGTGAATGTAAAAATTGTATTTTGAACAATTACTGAAGTTGTAGATAAGGAACGATGAATGAATAAATAAATTTAATTATGTAAATTATTAATTTGAATAATAGCTAATAATAAGTAAGATTAGATGCATGATAAAATAAATATACTATTTTCCTTTTCTTTTTTTCTTAATTTTAGAAATTTAAGCATTTAATAATGTAATTTTTTTAGATCTTAAGCTCAAAAACTTGACTTGAGCTCGAGCTTGAGCTTAATATTAAGTTTGAGTTTGGCTTGACTAATTAATCAAGTCAAGCCAAGCTCAAGTTTTTTGGCTTTCCCATGAATTCAAGCTCAAACACTATTTTTAGGCTTGTCACAAGCTCAAGCCAAGCTCAAGTTTTTGATTTTTCCTTACTAGTCAAGTTTAAACATGCACTACTCAACAAAGTTCGGCTCATTTACCGCTCTACTTCTACAATATAATTATACACTATTAAACAAGAAAGAAAATTATTACACTTTAGACCAATATTTGTTGGGTTTGTTTTCATTTTGGTTCTTGAAGATTTTCATAACAACAACTTTGTGATGTATACATCCAGCTTTAGCTTGATTACTAGTCATCAGATCTTCAAAGCTTGATGATGATAAAGAACTTGATTACGAAACCATAGGTGTACATACAGCTCTCTAAACTTATTTAGGTCATCCCAAAGCAGTCCTTTTATACTCTAGCAAGTAGAGCTTGAAATTATAGAGATTTAACGACTTATTGGACCTCATTTGGATTCAAGATTTGCTATTCTTGATTGATCGAAGAGCTATTGAGAGGCTATCGAGCCACTCTTGATCGATCAACTAGCTGTCAAGGTAGGTGATGAGATTCTAGTAACTTTTCTTCTCTTTAGGCTATGTTTGGTTTGCGCGTTTTGCGTCCACGTCTGGGCGCAAAACACGTTTCAGCCTTTCTTTTTTTTTTTTTTTTTTTTTTTTGCATACAGCCGTAAAGGCTGACTGTTTCAACTGTGAACAGTGCATTTGTGCACTGTTCACGGGCCTACAAATATCACTTTTTATCAACTTTTTCATTAAAAATAGGTCCCACGATCACACATTTAAAAATTATTTTGCTACAGTGTTTTTCAGTTTTCAGTTTTTCGCTGTATCCAAACGGACCCTTAGTCATTATGGGCTTGAGTTTTGGATTTCAAATACACTCTAATAACATATAAAACTCAATTATTCATTTACGGTTTGCCAACCTACTTCTTGTGGACCTAATATTTTAGAAATTAGATTATTACAACAATAAAAAGAAATAAATAAACTTCTTTAAAAAATTTATATACTCTTGGTGGTTGAATTTTATTTAGAGTGTTTTTTAAATTTTTTGAAATTTTGGCAATAGAGATTCACGAGAAAGAGAATTATTTCAATATACTTAATACTTAGAGTATGTTTGGTACAGTGTAATAATTATTACATGGGAACAGGAATAAGTATTACAAGGAATACATTAAGTTAGAATGTAATAAGTATTACTATTCATTAGTTTAGTGACCATTTAGGAATAGAATCCTGAATATGCATCTACAATTTAGTAGAGTATAAAAAGAACGTGTAATTAAATTATTTTTAAGTCAAATTTCCTAAAATACACTTATTTTAGGGTGTTCAAAATAGAACTAATAATTAACAATAAAGAAAAAAAAAATTTTCATTTTGAAAATGTGGCAACTAATGAGTTTTTAGGAATTTAAAAAAAAAAAGTTATTACATAAAGTGAAGGAATAGATATTCAGTACTTTTAATAAGGATAAGGAATAGTTATTCCTCATTTTAAATAATAGCTATTCATAAGAAATAACTATTTATTGTAATAAAAACATAACCAAACAACCGAATAGTTATGCCATAGGAATATCTATTACATTACAATGTCTATTACAGTCTACCAAATGTGCCCATATAGTGTGTCAGATGACACCAAGAGAATAATTTATATAATAAAATAAAAAGAAGGTGTCCACCTTTTTTTTTCTTTTTTTTTTTGAGGAAAAGAAGGTGTCCACTGGGTGCATGCAATTACATGTAGAACATAATTTTTATTATATAGTATAGGATATTGTTAGAACATGAGCTTATAAAATATCATGGGCAGAGGGAGGGGGGTCGAGGAGGGGACAATTGCCCCCTTGACCTTCTCAAAAATTCTCTATGCATTAATTCAGCAAAAAAAATTCTCTAAACATTAGTAGTAAACTATTAATAAACGTAGTAAAATGTAAAAGGTTATTTGCCCCTTCTAACGGTAACAACTTTTTAGTTTTTACTAATTTATATATGTATTAGCTACTTGTCAATAAGAAGACAATTTTACTTTCTTTTCTTTTTTTTAGCTGAATAAGACAATTTTACATTCACAAAGTAGTGAAGCATCACTTTTATTAAATAATAAGTCCCACCGACTAGTACATTGGTTTTGCACACAAATTTGTCGAATAATACTGGTGGTACCCTCACTTCTTCAGCTCATGCTTATAAGGCCTGAAGGGAGGGAGATTTCTCCGATGTGGGACAAAGAAAAGTTACATAAAGCCAAAAAGGCTACAAGCATGTCCAGAGTACCCACAATAAAATAATTGGTGGTACCCTCACTTCTTTGGCTCATGCTTATAAGGCCTGAGGGGGAGGGAGATTTCTTCGATGTGGAACAAAGGAAAGTTGCATAAAACCAAAAAGGCTACAAGCATATCCAGAGTACCCACAAAAAAAATGAATTAAAGTGAAATTTCATATTAGATTATGTATGACAATGACTTTGGCATATAGTCATTTATTTATTTTGTTACGATTAATATTTCTTAGATTAATTTTACCTTTAATCTTGACCCTTCTAACCTGAAATCCTGGCTTCACCACTGTAAAATATATAATTTTTTATGAATATTTTTGTGACAACGACTAAATGATTTATTATAATTTACCCAAATCTTTGATTAAAGATAGCCACTCGACATAAAGAGAATATAGCCACTTATTACAAAGATAAAATAACCACTAGTGACTAGTTGCAACTATAATTTTTAAGACTCATCTTTTATTATATAGTATACTGGTCGTTATTATAGTGGAAAGTTCAACAAAAATTATTTTTATATCATACTTACATGTTTAATTGTTTAATAACAAGTGTTAATAAATTAAAATTTCAAATTAGAGATTTTGTTGAAAATAACTTATCTAATGATCAAACATGATTTAATCACAATAGGTATTAGGTTGCTTTATGGAAAAAGGTAGTGAGCTTCCACTTAATTTAAACCAATGAAGTTTAGCATTATTTGTAACTCTGAAAACTTCAACGATGTGAACAAAAAAATGTACCTTTTTATGAACTTATCTGTAAATATTAGAAGAAGTTGATAAAAGTTTTTTTTATAATAAAAAATCATTTTTTTTAAAAAAAATATTAAGAAAAATCATTTAGCATATTGATAAATGTGGTAAAGGGTTTACCTTCTATTCATAAAACTAAAGAAAAATGATTGAGCAATTAGAAAAAATGTAAGATCGCGGTGATGTATGTGCAATACAATTTCAGATTTTATTTATGTTTTGTTACTAAATAGTAAATAGTAATAATTATTTCATTCAAGTTTCTTGTATTAATTGTAACGTTGAATTGTACCAAATGTGCCTAAAGTTCCTAAAATGAAAATTAAATAAATAAATATTGCCCAAAGTTATTTTCTAAACAATACAAACCAAAAACATTGAGCTCATTGATGATAAGTCTTAAACAGCACAAAAACATTGAACTCATTGAGGATACAACAGGTGAGAGCAGCCAGGGCCGCCAGGCTGCTGGCTTTTCAGTAAAGAAACATTTTTAATGTTAAATCTGCTACCTAAGCTGGGTGATTCACTGACCAGGCAATTAATTTGCACACGTTCTTATAGCAGATTTCTTATTTTTATTCAAATCAGCAATTAATTTGCACACGTTCTTATAGCAGATTTCTCCAACAGAATATGCATGACCGAAATATAGAGAGTATATGTTCCAAATCTCGACTGTTCATGTTGCAACGGTCTCTCTAAAATTGGTTTTTTTTTTTTTGCTCATGATGATGAGCTACTGTATATTAACAATTGAATTTCTTGGATTAAAATATTATACCAACTACTTATTTTATCAATCCTTTTTCTCTCCTCTAGATTTTTTTTTTTTTCTCTCATTCTCTTCGTTGCTTTTTTTTTTTTTTTTCCTCTCATTCCCTCATTCTCTCCGTTGCCATTGCTTCTTTTTTTCTCTCTGCTAGAGAAAGAAATAGAGAGGGAGGTTCTGGAAGTGGAAAGTGGAGAAAAAAAAAAGTAGAAGATGAGATATATGGGTATGCATTTGTGGTGTAGAAAAAACAAGAGAAAAAAAAAAAAAACATATGGATGAAAGAATGGAAATACTACTACAATATTTTTACAATATTTTCACAATAAATATTAAATAACATATTGTTATTAGTTAATATTGGTGAGTAAAAATATATTTTCAGTGGTGGGTTCAAATTAAAATTAGTAATAACTTTCCATATAAGATTTTCTTATAATTCTTGTGAAAGTATTGCAAAAAATATTGTAAATATAACACTTTTCATTTAAAAAATATAATTGTTGGGAATAAATATAGGAAGAATAAATGATAATAAAGAATGAATAAAGAATGAATGAAGAAATAATATTTAAATGAGATAGAGAATGAGATAGAGAGTTTATTGGAAAGTGTATTTGAAAAGTGGGTAGGCAAAAGTTAAATGTCACTGTTCATTTTTCAAATAGTACAAAAATTTGGCTAGTCTGCTGGAGATGCTCTTAGGGTCTGTTTGGTTGGAGCAATGGAAAAGTAGGAAGATGGAAAAGTGGGAAGATATAAAATATTTAGTTTTCCCTCGTGTGTGTTTGGTTGGAGAGATGGAAAAATAGGAGGGTGGAAAACTCATTTGTTTGGTTGAAAAGAGAAGTGGGAGGATAAAAAATATAGTTTATATAAATTGACTATTATACTCTTGTTACATAATAGGTAATAAATAGATTTATTTGTACTCATTAAATAATATAAAATTTACCAATAATTATATTTTTCTATGAGAAATGTTACATCCACAACATTTTTTGCAATACTTTCACAACAAAATTTATGTAAAAAGTTGTTACTAATTCTAATTTGAATCTTCCACTGAAATTATTTTTTTACTCACCAATATTTACTAATAATAATCTGTTACTTAAAATTTATTGTAAAAATATTATGAAAATATTGTGATAACATTTTTCAATTAGGATTTTTTATTCTTTATATTATTTCTTATTTCTCTTATTTCATTTCATCCATACGTTTTTTTTTTCCTTCTTCTTTTTCTCCTCCACACGTTGTCCTTATCTCTATCTCCCCCCCCCCCCCTTTCTTTTCTTTCTTTTTCTCCCTCATTCAAGAATGTTCCAGCACTTAGCAGCTCTCATTCATTCTTTTTTTTCTCTAGCTCTCACCCTCTATTGTCATGTTCTATGGGCCTTTCCTCTTTTGAACCTGCCATTTATTTCATCAACTGTTCAATTCTTTACTATACACAATCTTTTTTTTTTTTTAGCAGCTCTCATTCTTTTTTCTTTTTTTTTCCAGCTCTCACTCTTTGGTTTTTTTTTTTTTTTTTGAGAAGAAAAATGTAGGTGAGAAGGTCATTAGGTCATGAATGAGAGTAGGTAGGAAAGGGCATTTGTGTAAAAATGTCATAAGTCCACTTTTCTCCCCACAATTTTCCACTTTTCTCTCGGATTTTTCTTGCTCGATGTTTTCCTTCTTTTCCCAAACAGTGAAAAATACAGTTTTTCACCCTATTTTCCTTCCTTAGTTTTCCATCCTCCCTAAAATCACCCCAACCAAACACAGTGTTAGTATTTTCAACAGGAAAAACAGTAGGTTAATTTCCCATTGAAAAATGAGTATGAGTTATAGAAGTTTAAAATATGTGGTGTGTATTTAAGAATTAGACTATTTTAAATATACATTACTGTTAGTTTTTTTAAAATCTTCTCTCATCTCTCTTTGTGTACGTATTAAAATGCGCTACTGTTAGTTTCTTTAAAACCTTTTCTTTTCTCTCCTTGTATATGTATTAAAATATTTAGTATTCTCAAAAAAAAAAAAAATCAAATACTAATCAAATAAAAAATTCATAAAAAAAAAAATGCTAATCAAGTAGTACCAATCAATAAGTAGGCTCTTAACTCATTCAAATCAGCATTAGCTATATGATAGCAAATGCTAATCAAATAGTAGTACCAAAGTCAGAGAGCAACAAGAGACACTTGCAGTCACATCCACTACAGAGATGGAACAGAGATGGAACTCAAATGGTTCCAAGAGATCTAACCAAAAAAAAAAAAAAACCAATTATCAAAGCATACAGATCAATTACTAGGCCAAAGATTGCGTGAGGGAGACAAAAGTCACAAAACTAGGCCTACTTTTCCATTTCATTTTTTAATTTAAATCATTATTACTGACAACCCTGGCTTAACAACATTTTTGTATGAGCAATTAGTACTAGACTTAAATTTCTTTTCAAATGGGCCAATCATCCACATAAAAAATGTTTTATACCACGTGATTCGTAACTATTTTTCTTACTTTTCTTATTATTAGATACTTTCAAAATAAAGCGATAATGTACATCCATTTTTTACATAAATAATAGATTATATAAGAATAAAATTAGTGAACGTAGTATTATGTAAGAGAGATAAACAAGTATTATTAATTCACATCGTTGTACTTTAGAGGCTATTTTATAATTACTCATCTTTTTATACCTTGATATTTTATTTTATTTTTACTTGTTATTATGTTTATACCTTTTAATTCCTATATCATTTGTATAAAGCTCAAAAGAATCATCAACTAGTTAACAGAATAATAAGTTGTGATAAATTATCTAAAAATATTATCCACTGAAGCAATAATAACATATTTTTTAAAATATATATATCTAGTTAACAGAATAATAAGTTGTGATAAATTATCTAAAAATATTATCCACTGAAGCAATAATAACATATTTTTTAATATATATATATATATATATACACCGTATACATCTACTCTGCAACTGTAATTATGAATACGTTAGGGTAAATGTAATGTCAAAGTTGAGTAAATAATTGAATTACGCGTTATTTTTTAAATTTATAAAGTTTAAACCACTGAATGTATGGCTGGAATAGCTCAGTTGGTTAGAGCGTGTGGCTGTTAACCACAAGGTCGGAGGTTCAAGCCCTCCTTCTAGCGCTGAAAAACTATTATATTTTTGGCCTTATGTTCTAGAGTTCTTATGTCATTTTTTCTACCTTTGGGCTGAAAACCAATGAAATATATATTATTCTTTAGCACTCCCAGCATTCATATGTTATTTTTCTACCATTTCAGGACCAATAATTTCGTATTGAATTCATTTTCCTTAAAAAAAAAAAAAAAAATCATTTTGCAATCATATAATAATAGATAAATAAAATCATAAAGGTAAATTTTCAAATGAGACTATTTATTCTAGGGTAGTGAATTTACTTATAATTAACCTTTTTAACCCATTTTACACGAAAGGGTTTTTTTTTCTTAATAAAAGATGTATAATCTCTATCTTAAAACTCTAAACTTTTGACAACAGGATATAAAATATTTCATGATAAAAAAAAATTAATGAATGAATAATAACGGAATAACCAACAATGTCAAAGTTATTAAAAATTGAATAACTTATTTTTTAATTTGATAAATTATTGAACCCTTAAATGTACTGCTGGAATAGCTCAGTTGGTTAGAGCGTGTGGCTGTTAACCACAAGGTCGGAGGTTCAAGCCCTCCTTCTAGCGGTTTTTTACCCATTTTACACAAGTTTTTACCCATTTTTCCACGCACGGGTTTTTGTTTTAAAATACAAAAATGTATAACTTCCATCTTATTAAAATATTTTAAAAAAGACTATCGAAGATGGTAAGAACATTTTGCTGCCAATAATATTGTTAACCATTAACGTCTTCTTCTTCTTTTTTTTAATCTTTTATTTATATAATTTTAGAGGTTTGTTAAAAAAAAAAAAAAAAAACTCTAAAGTCGTTACGATTTTGGAATGAAATTTTATCTAAACTCTTTTAAAGGAATGCAGTGTCTACAACTTTTTTACAACAAATTTTACGTGGCAGATTATTACGGGTTGTTATTGGTAGGATAAAAAAATAATTTCAATTGTAAGTTCAAATTAGAACCAATAACAACTAACTACCTATAATTTGTTGTGAACGTAGCACTTCTCAAACAAATATGTTTAAAAAATGTGGTTGGGAATATTGTCCAAATCCAAACTAGGCTTGTCCATGGGTCGGTCTGGGTCGGGTTTGTGCCCAACCTGGAGCTAACCCAATTACTTCGGGTCTACCATTTATGGACCTGCTGCTGATCGGTAAAAAGGGTCGGTTCGGGTGGTCGGACCTCCTCAGATATCGGTTGATCCTCGGTCGGGGTTCAAATTTGCAAAAATATATCGAAATTTGCTAAAATCCACCAAATATGTACCAAATCGGGCCGGATATGCTAAGATCTGGTTAAATCTCAATGAGATCAGGCTGAATCTCGATGAGATCTCGAAGAGATCAAGCCATTTCTCGACTAATCGTACTAAAACGACTGGCGAAACGCTCCCATCGGTGGAAAACGACTACTTTTCCAGTGTAATATAGTCGGATCATTTTTTTTTTTCGGTTTTTCATGTTCAATCCTGCCAACTGACCCACTGGTCTCGAGTTTTGGGGGTAGAGACCCACTGCCAACCTGTCATCGACATCAAGTCGATCGGTTCTCAGATCGAATCGGTCGACCAACTCCCTCAAACACAAGGGAGCGGGCACTACTCTCAGCCTAGAAATGGAGAGAAAGGTGTATCAAGAGATCAGCCACATTTCTTGACTTTTAATTGCTTTTAGAATTATAATTTTGCATATTAGCCTTTTACTCTCTTCTCCACTTAATGAGGGTATAAAAGTAAAAAAATACTTTTTTTTAAAATTTCCTCTTTTTTTTTTCCAAACCAAACAGATAAAAAATGAACAATTTGTTGTTGTTGTTTTTTTTTTTTTTTCTTTTCCGTTCTCCTCCCTACTTCCAAACATATGCAAGGGAAACATTTATTTTTTTTCCTTTCTTTGTCATTTATTTTCTCCTTAATAATTTCTTTTCTTTTCTCTTCCTCCATTTACAACCAAACACATAGTAAGTTTTTGCTCAAATTAAAATATTTAAAAAAAAATCCAAATGCATATTAATGGAGATTATAGTAAAAAATTAAAATCAATAACAAATTGAAGATTGTAAGTATTCTAACTGTCTGCGCAATAATTTTCTCCTTATCATCCATCACTATATGTCTTCCTTGTCATCTTCTTTCGTTCAATCTAAGAAGTTGTCATAATGTCCCCTTATAAATCCTTTAATCCTCCAACAAATTTTATAATTAATATACATACTCCAAAGCTTTCATCATTACTTAATTTTTTTACCTTACGGGTGAATGAATACTTGACATTGTCTAAAAAGTGTGACAACATAATTTGGTCCTTACTTCTTGTGAGAATCGCGACTCAAATGGACTGCATTTTAATTTCTTTTCTTTAGTGGATAAAGAGATGGAATCTCCCGATTGCAAATTTCAAAGTGAAGATTTTATTATCAATAATGATTCCTCATGATCTAAGGGCCCGTTTGGTTGTGTTGTTTAAACAAAAATTTTCGTTGTTTAAACAATACAACACATATTTTCACAACACTTTTTCACCTACACGTATTTTCACAACACTTAAACAACATTACTAGAACAACATTACTAAACAGGCCCCTAAGAACTTACAATGGAATCGTTACATAGGTACAATGGATATTATAAAATAGTTTACCTAATGAGCATCCAATCAATAACAAAAGTAGAAAATTAATATATAGAATAAAGAAGAACTCCATGTGCAAAAGATCGACATAATTCTAATGCTAATAGCAAAACATAAATTTAAGTTAGTCATAAGAAAAATAAACAAGCATACCTGAACAACACTTAAACAACGTTACTAAAACAACATTACCAAACAGGCCCCTAAGAACTTACAATGGAATCGTTACATAGGTACAATGGATATTATAAAATAGTTTACCTAATGAGCATCCAATCAATAACAAAAGTAGAAAATTAATATAAAGGATAAAGAAAAACTCCATGTGCAAAAGATCAACATAATTCTAATGCTAATAGCAAAACATAAATTTAAGTCAGTCATAAGAAAAATAAACAAGCATACCTGAACAATGAAAATATGCAATGCACTCTAATCTAGGATCAAAATGAAATATTTCACATGTCATCATAGAAATTCAAATTAACCACAAATATGAAAATTCAATAATAAGACCTATATTTTATCACTTTATGCGAATTAATCTAATTTTTTCAACAATGTGAAGGCACGATGCTTTTATTTATTGATGAAGTATGAAATTAGTAGGCCGCAAGTTTCGAACACTAAGGTGAATCAACAACCTGAAAAAGAAAGAAAGATTATCAGAGTTGATCGGGTGGAACCGGCCGAGGACCTTCCGACAGTTAAGTCATTATTTCTCTCAATGACTTAAGTATGAAAAGGGGATGAATAGTTGTGCATATCTTTACTTGGTGAAGTTTGGTCTCTTTTATAGAGAGTTTGGAGTGGGTCTACTTGTTAGGTGCCACTATTATCGTGGGAGATGTGTGGCCTTAGTAGGAAGAGTGGAGTGAATTTTGGGGAATTCACCCCATGTTTTGGAATAGTGGATCATGGTGTAACCGTTCTTGATTTGCAGAGAACACCTTAGAATTTACTATAAGTGTTAATCCATCATCTATGGGCTCTTGTCTTTAGACGACCTGTCTTCTACTTAGTCAAACTTGCCCCTTCCTGATGCTACCGCTTTGTTCTTTCCTTCTGAACGATCATCTTGGACATACGTTATTTACTTGGATGACTTTTATGGATGATATATACTCTTTTTTTTTTTTTTTTTTGGACTGAGACGATACAGACTTTTTAGTAGCCCATCATTTACAAAATTACCATTACACTTTTAAAAAACATAAAATGAGTGTTGAAAATGTATTTTTGGTGTTCTTTAAAAAGGATTTGGCTTACCTCCAATACTTTTTAAAAAAAGAATCTTTTTTTTTTTTGTTTTAATGAGTGACTGTCATGTCACTCACTAACTAATAAAAGACGGAAATTAAAATTTACTACCACTTGCCATTGTATATTTAAAACAAAATGATATGTCCAATTAAAAAAGTACGGGAAGTAAGCCAAACTCGTCTAAAAATACATTTGTATAGCAAAATTGAGTCATCAATATATATATATATATATATATATATTAGGTAGAAACGGGAGGTCTTATTTAATTATAAAAGAGTTTGATAGGATAGCGAGAAATTATTTTATCTCCAATTCGTCCATAAGGATCGTCCATGTCCAAGAGAGCAAATTGGATCAGGAACCACCCAAGGAGACTAAGAAATGTTATTGAACGAGAATATGATTTATAACTAATGAGGTCTCCCTTGGACGATAATAAAGTTGTCTGTGGACGTTGTCCATGGATGGACAATAATGAAGTCATCCATGGACGTTGTCCATGGAAGATGATCAAAAAACCGTGGATGATTCAACCGTCCATACAGTGGATGGACGAATGTGCAACACTTAGGAAAATCCGACATATTGGAGCGGTTAATAAACCCATGATTATCGGCCTAAGTTCCTCGAGTAGTTAATCTCCGTTAGCGGTTTCTAGCCGTTGAGGAAGTTATATCCGAACTCTTGGGCTTCCGTGAATCTCGGGGAAGTTACTGAGGAAATAACCACCCCAAGGTCTCTATATAAAGGACCGGTTTGAACAAAACGATGGTAAGAAAATTTCTCAAACACTTGACTCCCAAAAGAAGTTAGAATTTCATCCTTGTGAGACTAACTTAGCCATCAGAGGGTGTTTGGTCGGTTCACTCCGACCCATTTTCTGATTTTGTATTCATTTTGTAGGCCTTCCGTAACCGCTTGTAGTCCACTGAAGTTGGAGCGTTCAACCCACTAATTTTGTGCAGCATCAGTTGGCGCCATCTGTGGGAAGACAGTACGTTTGCAATTTGTCTTTATACAACAAAGGGTTGAATGGTTCGAACTAGGTCAAGGGCTACTAGCCTAGGCCACCAAGAGAGTAGGGATGCTTCAAGCCATCCCCAACGCGACCGTCAGTCAGCCCCAGTGATGCCACAATCCTCTGTTCAACACATGCATTCCATGGCAGCCGCTATGGCAGAGTTAACACGACGGAATCAAGAATTGACCACGGAAATTAATTTGAAGAAGCAACACCATGAAGGGTATACTGAAGGTCAAGCCCAAAGTCAGGAAGATAGGGGAGATGCTGAACCAGAAAGCCAATCGAAGGGTACCACATCTAGAAAGGTGCCACAACTAGAAAGGGAAATGGATCAGATGAGAAAGGTTATGGCTGAGATGAGGGAAAACATGAGAAGGACGAACCCAGTAGAAGATCTAGTCCACCGAACGGATTCTCCTTTCACGGCTTCCGTCAATGGACACTCTTTGCCTCCAAAGTTCAAGATGCCTTCATTGGATTCATACGATGGAGCACGCGACCCCTTTGATCATATTGCAACTTTCAAGACTACCATGGACCTTCAAGGAGTTCCGGATGAGATTATGTGTAGAGCCTTCCCTACTACTCTCAAAGGGCCAGCGCGAGTGTGGTTCAGCAAAATACCCCCTAACACAGTAAGTTCTTTTGAAGAATTAAGCAAGTTATTTGTCAATAATTTTATTGGAGGGCAGAGGCACAAACGTTCTTCGTCCAGCCTGTTAACCATAGAGCAAGGGGAGAATGAAAGCTTGCGCTCCTTCATCTCACGGTTCAACAGAGAAGCCTTAACTGTGGATGAGGTTGATGACAAGTTACTCTTGGCAGCCTTCCATAACAGGGTGAATTCTGATTTATTCATTCACAAGCTTTATGAAAAGGAGCCTTAGTCCATGGCTGAACTCGTCCATTCAGCCCAAAACTTTATGAATGCAGAAGACGCAATTATAGCTAAGAAGAGGAAGAAGGCTGAGAGGACGGAAGCCAATCCTGCACGACACTCTGAACAAGGTCCTCGTCCAAAGAAGGGACGAATGGAAGATAAGAAGGACCGAGACAATAGGAAGACAGGCCCCCCAGCAAGAAATCAGAATTATACACCCTTAAATGCCCCATTCGATCAAGTGCTCATGCAGATCAAGGATGATCCTTCCTTGAAGTGGCCAGAGAAGATGAAAGGAGATCCTAATAAGCGCAATAAGAATAAATATTGTCGCTTCCATAGGGACCATGGGCATGACACGGACGAATGTTATGACTTGAAACAGCAAATTGAGAATCTTATCAGACAAGGAAAGTTGAGACATTTTGTTGGAAGGGATCACAAAGATGAGAAGTTGAAGGCAAAGATGGAAGAATCGTCACGGCCCCCATTAGGAGAGATAAGGGTCATCATCGGAGGGACTTCAGCAGGACAAACTTCCAAATCAAAGAAGACATATCTTAAAGTGGTACAAAATGTCCAACTCTTTGGACGATCCCCAAAGACGAGAGAAATTGACGAGCCAGCCATTTCATTCACCGACGAGAAAGCGGAAAGAATCCATCATCCACATGACGATGCAATCGTCATTACCTTACTTATCGCAGATTACATGACTAGAAGGGTGTTGGTGGATAATGGAAGCTCAGCAGATATATTGTACTATCTTGCCTTCCAACAGATGAGGCTTGGACAAGACTTACTTCGTCCAGCGTGCTCACCGTTGATAGGATTTGGAGGAATGAAGGTGCAGCATGTAGACACCGTTACGCTGCCTGTAGTGGTGGGATCATACCCACAGCAGATAACCAAGTCAGTCAATTTCCTCGTGGTGGATTGTTCGTCCTTATACAATGCTATTATTGGAAGGCCAACTTTAAACAGTTGGAAGGCAGTAACATCTACCTACCATCTATCAGTCAAATTCCCTACGGAGTATGGGATAGGACAAGCATAAGGAGATCAGTTGGCAACACGAGAATGTTACTTGGCCATGATGACTTTAGACGAACAGGTGCAGACAATAAGTATAGAAGAAAGAAGGTTTGTTGCTAAACCCACTGAGGTACTGGAAGACATTCCTCTGGAAGAAGGCAATTTTGAGAAGTTTACTAGAATTGGAACAAGTATGAAAGAAAAGACAATGCAAGACCTCGTCCAGTTCTTAAGAGAAAACATTGATGTTTTTGCATGGAGTCATGAAGATATGCCGGGGATCGATCCAAGTGTTATCACTCACTGTTTGAATGTGTACCCGTCCTCCAAGCCAGTTCGGCAGAAGAAGAGAGTCTTTGCTCCTGAGAAAGACAATGCTATCAAGGAAGAGGTCCAGAAGTTAACCACGACATAATTTATTCGGGAAGTCTATTATCCGGATTGGTTAGCTAATGTAGTGATGGTTAGGAAGGCAAATGGCAAGTGGAGAATGTGTGTAGACTTCACTGATTTGAACAAAGCTTGCCCCAAGGACCTTTGCCACGCATTGACTAACCGGTAGACTCAACAGCAGGTCATCAGTTGCTGAGCTTCATGGACGCCTTCTCAGGGTATAATCAAATAAAGATGGACGAGGCAGATCAAGAGAAAACATCCTTCATTACCAGTCAATGGTTATTCTGTTATAAAGTAATGCCTTTCGGTTTGAAGAATGCAGGGGCAACTTATTAGAGGTTAGTTAATCACATGTTCCGTCCACAGATAGGACGAAATGTAGAGGTGTATGTTGATGATATGCTGGTCAAGAGTCTGGACGAGGATAAGCACCTGGACAACCTACGGGAAACCTTTGATACTCCTAGACAACATCAGATGAAGCTGAAACCAAGCAAATGTGCATTCGGAGTTTCTTCAGGGAAGTTTCTGGGATTCATGGTTTCACAAAGGGGAATTAAAGCAAATCCAGATAAGATCCAAGCCATATTGAACATGGAACCTCCAAAAAACATCAAGGAAGTCTAGTCTTTAACAGGATGGATTGCAGCACTGAATAGATTTGTTTCTAAAGCCACAAATAAATGCTTACCCTTCTTTAAAATTCTCAGGAAGGCGTTTGAATGGACGGACCAGTGCCAAAAGGCCTTTCAGGACCTTAAGGTCTACCTTACCACAGCTCCGCTGCTAAGTCCATCTATTCCAGGTGAGGAGTTATACTTATACTTAGTAGTATCCCCGCATGCGGTAAGTTCAGCATTAATCAGGGAAGAAGGGAAGGTGCAAAAGCCTGTATATTACACAAGCCGAGCACTGAGAGGAGCAAAAGGACGATATCCGTTGATGGAGAAATTGGCTTTTGCATTAATAACGGCTTCTAGGAAGCTAAGGCATTACTTCCAAGCACATGTAATTGTTGTTATGACGGATCATCCACTCAAGAAGTCGATGAACAAGTTGGAAGCTGCAGGACGATTGATCCAATGGGCTATCGAGCTTAGTGAGTTCAATGTCAAGTACCAACCGAGAAATGCAATAAAAGCTCAAACCCTAGCAGATTTCATCGCAGAATTCACTCCAAGGCATGGAGACTTAGATGAGAGGGAAGATAATAAAACATGGGTCATCCAGATGGATGGATCGTCTACACTCTATGCAGGAGGAATCGGGGTTGTTTTGAAGTCCTCTAAAACGGATACGCTGAAGCATAAGGTTCGTCTGCACTACCAAACAACCAACAATGAAGCGGAGTATGAAGCTCTTCTTAAGGCCTGGAGTTGGCTAAGTCGTTGGGGGCGGAGTCAATACTCGTCCAAGGAGATTCACAGTTGGTTATAGGTCAAATGAATGGAACATGTGAGGCCAAAGAGGAAAGAATGAAGAAATATCTCAATAAGGTAAGACGCCTTATCAAGAAGTTCAGTGGAGCTCATTTCGTCCAAATTCCAAGGGAAGAGAATATGGAAGCAGACACTTTAGCAAAAGAAGCATCAGTAAGTGAATTGACGGACGAGTTCGATGAAATCCAATATATGCCGAGTATAGATCTTCCAGAAGTGCAGCAGATAGGGGGCGACGAAAATTGGATGACTCCAATAGTTGGCTACCTAAAAGAAGGGAAGCTTCCACAAGAAAGAGATGAGGCCCGTAAACTAAGGATCAAATCAACCAAGTATGTCCTGATGGACGAGGTGCTATACAAGAGGGGTTTTTTCCAGCCTTACTTGAGGTGTTTAACCCCGGATGAAGCCAACTATGTATTGAGAGAAGTTCATGAAGGAGCATGTGGCAATCATTCCGGAGTAAGATCACTCGTCCACAAGGTCATCCGTGCAGGATATTACTGGCCAACCATTCAAGCTGATGCTAAAGCATATGTCAAAGTCTATGACCAATGTCAGCGATTCAGTAACGTCCTTAGACAACCGTCGGAGTACCTTACTCCAATGATGACCCTATGGCCCTTTGCACAGTGGGGGTTGGATATTTTGGGTCCCTTTCCAACTGGGACCAGACAAATGAAATTTTTGGTGGTAGGGATTGATTACTTCACCAAATGGGTGGAAGCTGAACCCTTGGCGAAAATTACACAACAGAATGTTAAGAACTTCATCTGGAAGAGTATTGTGTGCAGGTTTGGAGTATCGAGGGTGCTTGTGTCTGACAATGGACGACAGTTTAATAACACACATTTCAGGGATTTTTGTGAACAGCTTGGAATCAACAATCATTACTCCTCGCCCTCCCACCCACAGGCCAATGGATAGGCGGAAGTAGCAAACCGACCCTTGTTAAAAATCATCAAGACTTGGCCTGAGGGGGCAAAACGAATATGGCCAGACGAGCTACCCAATGTTCTATGGGCTTATAGGACAACTGTAAGGACTCCTACAGGGGAGACTCCTTTCAAACTAGCGTATGGAAGTGAAGCAGTCATACCAGCAGAAGTGCACATGGCCAGCCACAGGGTGAAGGAATATCAAGTTGAAGAAAATGAGATACAGCTTCGTCTTAACCTTGACCTTATAGACGAGGTTAGGACGAACGTAGAACAGAGAACAGCAAGGTACAAGAATCTTATGGCCAAACAATATGATGCCATGGTGAAGCCTAGGCGCTTCAATATTGGAGATCTTGTCCTGAAGAGGGTCACTTTGGCAACAAAAAACCCAGCCTATGGGAAATTGGGGCCAAATTGGGAAGGACTTTACAGGGTTATCAACTGCAAGAGGCAAGGATCCTATTTTTTGGAAGCTCTGGATGGACGGAGGCTAGAACGCCCTTGGAATGTTGAGCACCTAAGGAGATACTACTAGTAAATGACGACTCTGGACTTTGGACGAAGGTGGCCATGAACGAGATACCTGGACGAATGGAATTTAGCATTCTCGTGTGTTTGTTTACTACTTTATGTTTGAGTGTTTTAATAATCCCCTAGAAAGTACATTAGTGCTTCACTTTTGTGCTATTCTTGGACGAAGTTGTGTGTTTTTATTCCCTAAGGCACTAGCTCTTGAGCATATGCCATGCCTGTGGACAAATGTTTGCATAAGTTTGGATTTTCATATATATATATGATGTATTTTCAAGTATATAAATAGTTGTATGAGAATCCTTCATTCTTTTATACATTCATCCAGAATGATCCACAAGAGGCAAGCAAGCATGGACGAATAAAATCCTTGAACGCAAGGATGTATCGTTCATAAGCTTTCCTTGAAAGAAAAGATAAATGAATAATAAACCTAAGGTAAATCCGTCTAAAGCATAAGACAGAATGAAACCTAAGGAATATTCGTCCAGACCATGGACGATTAATGTTTGTGTAAAGCACAAACCCATGACCAACCTAACAAGCACAACAATCCAGTGCATGGACGAGAAAATACTGGGCAATTGTGTCAAGTGCACAAACATGATCATTTTCAAGTTTGAATAATGAATAAAAGCTAAGCTAAAAGGAACGTCATTCACAGACGAGCTCCACTAGCAAGCATAAAGGATTCACTTTACTCTATTTTGGTGATGTAAAAAGAAATTTGCCCATATACTCAAGATGAGCTAAAGTGATTTCCTAAGTGGACGAACCACACACCCACAGAGGTGGTATGGACAGTGTAAACAAAGTTCATATATAAAGCCTTAAACATATTCAAACATAATGGAAGATGAAGATAGAAAACATTCATTTTTCATAAAAATCAAAGAAGGGTGGAAGACCAACGTTCCAAAAACCCTTAAGTAAAAACAATGTAACTATTGTGTATAAAGGCTCGTCCATAACCTTAGACGAGATAATGTGTTTGAATAAAAAAAAAAAAAAGAGAACAGAAACGAAGCCCAAAACAATGGGCACTTCCAATAAAGGTAAAACTAATGTTCTTAGGAAAATGTAAATCACTTGGACGAACCATTGGGTGCACCACCCCCAGCCTTGGGATCGCCCTGGGTCACTTCATTGCTAGCGTCGTCCATAACGTTGACATCCTCAGAACTCGTTTGCAACATGGAGCTTTCAGTGGCGAGGGGAAGCTTGAAAGAATCAAAGTCCAGGTCTGGAAATGTTTCCTTAGCATTAGCACGGAAGTCCTCATAGCCAGCTGCATAGTGACTGTCTAGACGACTCTTATACTCGTCAGACTTCTTGAAGGATGCTATGGCTTCTTCACGTGCCTTCTCCAAGGATGAAACAAATCCAGAAACTTGTCCTTCGAGATAGACGATGCGAGTGTCTTTCTCTATATTATCAGCCTTAAGTTCTTCCACCTCGTTCTTCAGTTTCGTCTCACTCCCTTGCAGATGATTAAAATCTTCAGTCAACCTGAGGACCTCCCCCTTTTTTAACAAAACACAATTGCTCAACTCCTTAGCCTTGTCCTTAGTCGTCTTAGCCTCTGTAGCCAGCTCCTTAGCCTGGCAGGTCGCAGTGTAAAATTTGGACATAGCCTGTACATGGACGGAGGGAAGTTAGACATTATTTTGAAAACTTACTGAAAACACGCCAAGACGAATGAAACTTACCTTAAAAAGGTCATGGATACCAGAACGTTCAAATTCCTTTACTGACATATTATAGCATTCATTGACTTCATTGTCAGTAACAATCCCCTTGAACGTCCTCCATGCGTAACTTTCGTCCAGCACCAGGTTAGAAGGACGATCAGATGGCTCTAACGAAAGAGGCTTATAAGCAAACTTGGTTTGAGTAGGTTCCATCTAAATAGGATGAATTGTTTGGACGGGCTCCACATCAACTGGAGATTCGTCCAAATTTACCGTCGGAGGTACGAATTTAGGCACCTTGGGAAGAGGAGCCTTGTCAGCCTTAACAGGTTTTTGCTTCTTAGGACCCCAACGAGTTGGAAGGTCGTCCAGATCCACAACAGTGGATATAGGCTTGGCTTTTCTCTTCCCAGCCTGGACGAAAGTATCCTGGACGACTGGAGTTGCAGTGGCATCCTTGTCCCCACTAGTTATGTTTTTCTCCTTATTTTCTCTCATTGTAATTATTCCTGCGACGAGGAAAATTAAGTTAAAAAAAAAAAAAAAAAACAATGATGCAAAGGGAAAAGTAGAATGGACGATACTCACTTCGATGAGTGGTTTCCTCGTGACTAAGGTTTTCTGCAGTAGGTAATGGACCAAACCCCCAAGCTGCTAGACGACTGAGAGTAACCAAATCGTGAAAGGTTCTCCCAAGGAAGGCATGTACACTGTCAATTCAGTCTAAATAAAACGTGTCCAAGCGTGGACGAATAATAGCTGCATCAATAAAAAGAACGGTTAGACGATTGAAAGCTGAAAACAAAAATAAATAAATAAATAAATTGGGAAGAAAACATACCCTCAGGATGAAGACGACCTATAGGACTGGTAAAAGGTGGGAAGGGGGCACTATGCACATCTACTGGGTCCCCAGCCCAATTTCCAGAAATAATAAAAAATTCTGTTTTCCATAGCCTGTCTGACGAGCTACGACCCTTAATTAAACTATAGTAAGAGCCTCTGGACGAGAACTAGTAAAAACCAGCTGATCTCTTTATCTTAGAAGGCTTATAACAGTAAAGGAACTCGTCCACGGTAATAGGACAATTCCCTTCCAATGCTTCGCGCCACAGCACTTGCATGGCGACTACCGTCCTCCAGCCATTGGGGTTGAGTTGGTTAGGTCCAATACCCAACCTATGGAAGAGACCTCTACAAAAGGAATTCAAAGGAAACCTAAGACCAGCTAAGAGATAAGAGTTGTACACTCCTAACCCAGAAGAAGGAGAACAACACCATTCTCCTTCTTTGGGTAGACGAGGATTAAATTCTTTAGGGATTTGATATCTATCTATAAGGGTTTTTAACTTAATAACATCTAAAATGGATGCTACTTTAGGGGCACAACTATAAATAATATCCTCTTCCTCCTCTTCGTCTTGAGGGCTAGGTGGTTGTTTGGACGAACTAGCCCTAGATGCAGAGGTCTTCCTACACTGTAATTCCTGGAATTCCTCTAAGGGAATGCCAGGAACCCCAGATGAATAATGCTCGTCTGAGGACTCATTGCTGGCTGTACTACTCTTACTACTCTCATAACTACCCTCACTCCCAGAAGAAACGTCCTGATACTTGTCTATCTCCTTCTCTAAACTACTATTAGACGAAGACATAACTAATGAAGAAAGTTTAAAACGAAAACCTAAGAAGGAAGAGGAAATACCTGGAAACTAGGAAGGAAGCTAGACGAGGCTTTTGGACGAGTTGGCAGAAAGGAAATTGTGAGAGATGTGAGGGGCAAGAGAGAGAATGCACCTATATATATAGGGCCCAGAAGTGGGGACAACGAAGCGACATCATCCACTCAGGGAATGACACGTGGCGAAGTGGGGACAACGAAGCGACGCCCTCCATTCAGCGAATGACACGTGGCGACATTGTTGGGAAATGCAATCGACGCAACAGTGTTAGTGAAGCGACGCGCGCCACTCAGAATATGACGCATGGCATTTCCTTTGGAAGACGAGATGTATACAGAAGGTTAGCCAACGATTTTACAACACGTGGCTCACAGAGACCCATATAATTGAGCTATAAATTACGTCGATATCCTGGACGACCTTTTGAATGAAGGGGCAACTGATAGGATAGTGAGAAATTAGTTTATCTCTAATTCATCCATAAGGATTGTCCATGTCCAAGAGAGCAAGTTGGATTAGGAACCACCCAAGGAGACTAGAAATGTTATTGAACGAGAATATAATTTATAACTAACGAGGTCTCCCTTGGACGATAATAAGGTCGTCCGTGGACATTGTCCATGGATGGACGATAATGAAGTCGTCCATGGACGTTGTCCATGGACGATGATCAAAAAACTGTGGATGATTCAACTGTCCATACAGTGGATGGACAAATATGCAACACTTAGGAAAATCCGACATATTGGAGCGGTTAATAAACCCATGATTATCACCCTAAGTTCCCCGAGTAGTTAATCTCCGTTAGCGGTTTCTAGCCGTTGAGGAAGTTATATCCGAACTCTTGGGCTTCCGTGAATCTTGGGGAAGTTACTGAGGAAATAACCACCCCAAGGTCTCTATATAAAGGACCAGTCTGAACAAAACGATGGTAAGAAAATTTCTCGAACACTTGACTCCCAAAAGAAGTTAGAATTTCATCCTTGTAAGACTAACTTAGCCATCAGAGGGTGTTTGGTCGGTTCACTCCGGCCCCCTTTCTGATTTTGTATTCATTTTGTAGGCCTTCCGCAACCGCTTGTAGTCCACCGAAGCCGGAGCATTCAACCCACTAATTCTGTGCAGCATCAGAGTTTATACATCAACAACTATATCCAGCCTTCGGGCACACAGTCTACTACTCCCTAGGCCTACCATATCCCTTACAAAACACGGATATACAAAACTAGGACAAGTGTCATAGATAGTCAAAATTTGATGTTGGTGGTTTCCCCGTTTCACGAGAGCGTTAGTGCATGTGTTTGCTTCACGGTAGATGTGGTGCACCTAAACCTCCCATGCCTGCACCATAAGGCTCTTGCAATCACATAATAAAGGAAATACACCAGGAGGGAAATTAGAATTCTCCTTAGTTAACCAGGTTAAGACTATCATAGAATCAATTTCAAGTTGGATAAATTTAAATCCCAAGCCCCATGCTAACATAAGGCCCTGATGAACTGTTCCTAGTTCTGCCATATTGTTAGTCATAATTCCCTTATTTAAAGAAAAACTTGATATCCATACCCCAGAGCTATCTCTCAGAAGGTTCCCTACACCTGCCATTCTTGGGTTGTCTAGAGAACAACCATCCATGTTTAGCTTTATAAATGGTTTGGTTGGAGCAGTCCACTTAATAGTTTGAGAGACCTTACTTTGGATTGGTTTATCAGGGTCCACTAAGTAAAAAAAATCGATAGCGGCCCGAACCATTTTATAGATTAGTCTATGCTAGGAGCTAGATTGATTGTGAAATATACACTCATTTCGAGCTAGCCATAGGAGCCAACAAAGAAATGGAAAGTATATTTTCCAAGGCAGTTGTTGGTGCAAGATAACGGCATTACTAGTCACATTGGTTTGCAACCAGGATTGCAAGGGTTATTGAAAGAATGTAAGTGGCAGGATACCCGGTGATTAACACCAGACCTCCTTAGCCCATGGGCAATCTCTTAAAATATGGATTGTTGTTTCAGGAATATTGCATCTAGGACAGTGATCACTTATGTGTGATCAAGAAAAAGCTAAATACTGCATTGTAGGAACCCGATTGCGCATGGCTTTCCAAATGAATAATTGGACCTTTTTGGGATATTGTAGCTTCCAGATCCAGTTCCACAGAGGTTTTTCGCTAGGCACATTTTTTGTTTGGTATAGATATTTCAAGGCTGAATTAACCGAGCAAATACCATTATTATGGGGCCACATAAAGGAATCAGAGATCCTAGTAAACTGTGCTACATAAATACCTCTAATAAGTTGCTCAATTTGTTTTGGGAGAGGCACTTGAAGGCAGTCTAAAGTCCAGGCATGGTTATTGCGTAATGAGCTAACTAGACACTGTTCTTCATTTGGCAATAATGGCTCGACAATGCGACTCCGAAGGGTGCCCCCAGGGATCCAGTTATCTTGCCATACCCATATATGTTGGCCATCTCCTAAGATCCATTTCATACCACGCTAGAGCCATTGTGTGCCTTCATGCAAGGCTTTCCAAATAAGGGAGCCTTGCGAATTACAGACACTATCAAAGAGGTTCGTGTTTGGAAAATATTTGGCTTTTAAAACTTGAGCCCATAACATTTTGGGTTACTGATGAAGTCGCCAGGCCTAGTTCATAAGAATTGCCACATTCATATGGCGAGTCGATTCTAAACCCAAACCCCCTATGTTCTTAGGAATCGTAATAGTTTCCTAACTTACCGTATGACATCTCCTTTGCTAATTCGTATCTCCCCATAAGAACTTACAACTATATCTGTCTAATGTTCAGCTAACTTTATGGGGAAGCAAGGTTATTTGAATGGTATAGATAGGGATAGAAGCCACCAAGAATTTGATTAATGTAATCCTGCCAGCCGTTGTAAGATATTTAGCCTGCCAACGTTTAATTTTCTTTTGGATTTTATCAACTAAAAATTGATATGAGTTGGCCGTTTGTCGTGTGGTTAAGATGGGGGTCCCTAGATATGTGCCTATTTGCGTCGTAGTTGGTAACCAAAGATTCCTACAATAAGAGCCTTTGATCTTTGAGGAGTATTAGGTGAAAACTAGATACGAGATTTATGGGTACTGATAATTTGGCATGACAAAAGATAGAATTTCTGTAAAATGCTTCGAAGGTCTTGGCATTCAGTTAACTTAGCTTTGGTGAACACGAAGATATCATTTGCAAAAAATAGATGGGATATTCGAATTTGGCCTCGGAATCCTATAAGGTGGATCTTTCTATCCCGAACTGCCTTTTCCAATAGCATGGAAAGGCGTTCCAAGTACAAAATAAAGAGGTATGGGGATAGCAGATCTCCCTAGCGCACTCCCTTACTTGGAATCACTTCTGGCAGTGGAGCTCCATTCCACTGAATATGATATTGCATTGATATTATCATGTTCATAATCAATTTAATTAAAACCGGCGGAACTTGAAAACACTTAAGAGATTCTTGAATAAATGACCACTCTAATCGATCATAAGCTTTCTCAAGGTCTAATTTGAGTGTCACATACCCATTTTGCCCTCTTTTACACACTATTGTACGAATAATTTCCTGAACTAAAATAATATATATATATATATATATTTTTTTTTGAAAGTACTCAACCAAACAAACTTAAACGTGAAAACATATTCCAAAACTCTAACGAAACAAGTATTTGTAGTATGTCAAGCGCCCTGTATGCTAAAAATATTTTCATTAAGATTCTTATTTTCAAAAACTTCTATAATTAAAGCTCTACATATAAAAATATATAGACAAAGTCAAAACTTCCACGCCAAAATTTTTAAATGAGGTGGGTTTTTAGTGGGTTTTTTTGAAGACAACTTTTTTAAGAACAAAAATTGTAAAAGTAGCTTTTTTTTTTTAGAAAAATAATTTTAACCTGTGACGTTTGCTCATTATAATAATAATTATTATTTATCAATAGATTAAGACAAATTGGTTTTTTAGTATAGGTGGTGATCAAATCTCAGATTTCTTTTTTGACAACAATAAATTTTATCATTTGAGTTAGCTAGAACCTATAATAACATATTGTTAAATGATGGATAGTTGCTGATATCACTTTTAATTTGTAAAAAAATGGCATTATTAGATTTATTTATTTATTTGTTTCTTGCTTATATATATATATACACACACATATCTTTTAGGGATAAATTCCAGATAAAATTTTCTTTAAAGAAATTTCATGTTTTATTCATCGTGCTCCACTCGTTATAGGATCCTACAGAATGAGCTAAAGTACTTTGCTGGTTTTGTTTAAGAGCATTAAGACTGGGGTGTAAAACCTCTTAAATGGCTATTTTAACATTATACACAGCTCAAATTGAGCTTTACCCAGATGTGTATTGCTAAATTTTTTTGGCAATTGTGAACCATAAATTTTATTTATAATAATTAACGGTGGCAAGTTTGTAATTTTTTTTTATTCAATTTATTCTCACTTTTCTTCCTAGACTATTTTATTATGTTGTATATAAAAATAAGAAATAAGATAGTTAATCTAAATGAGAAATATTATGTTTATAATATTTTCACAATAAATTTTAAATGATAAATTGTTAATATTATCCAAAAAAAAATTAATAATAGATTTAAATTTGTGAAAATACTGTATCAATAATATTATAAAAAAGTTGCGAATATAATGCGTAAAAACGTGAGTGCTCTAAAAAATGGTTTAGCGGAATCAGAAATAGATAGCCTACTCCTATAGGCTAAATAGCCTTGGTTAAAACGGGCCCCACGTTGTCGTGATCGCATCTTTGTGGTCGAAACGTCAAACAAACTGAGCGACGTGTTGCCTCCTTGTCCGAATTCACATCTTCCGCGACTTTCGCTCCTACTAAAAATCATTCCATTCCGACTCGCCGGTTCCCATAACCTCCGTTCATACCTCATACCCAAAGTACTTTCATCGAGACACATTAACGTCACTAATAACGCCGTCAACATACCAACTAACTAATAACATCTTAACACGTGTACAAAGTTATCACTTGCTCGTCAGAACCCACCGATTACCACTTGTTTTTTTCTTTTTTTTCCTTTCTTTCCAAACCAATAAAAAAAAGAAATAATTTCGGTAATTAAGCGTGAGTACCACGCTTAAAAGAGTCACGCGCTTTCACCGTTGCAGCTTCCACGCTACTCTATTAAATTAAAATTAAAATAAAAAACAATATTTCCTTCAAATTCTCATTTTTCACGTCTCTCTGCTTATTGTTGTTGTGGTCTGTGTTACTACATTTTCCTACGAATCAGGTTTTTCCTTTTCCATGCTTGTCAATTCCTCTCTCAAAAAAAAAAAAAACCGGAGAATTCAATTTCTTCGTTTTCTTCTTTCTCCGATCTCTGAAGAGGTTAAGAAGAAGCTTTCTTTCTTCAATTTCGTCTCCATATCCTTTGATTCAATTCCTTAGCGTCCAAGTCCACTCAAAAGCTTCGATCTTTTTGACCAAGAAATTGAGGGTATTTTACTACTTTTGCCCTTCTATTTTTCAACAAATTGAAGAAAAGGGGAAAAGATATTATTAGGGTTTTCGTTTCTTACAATTTTACAAATCCCCGCAAAATTCTCGGTGGGGGATTTGATTTGATCGATGGCTTCGACTGCCTCGTCCTACTGGTGCTACAGGTGCAACCACTTCATCCGGGTCCGGGTTCGGGTCGAAGACGCCGTCCTCTGCCCCGATTGCGGCGGCGGATTCGTCGAAGAAACCCCGACCCGATCCCCGCTCCACCGGTTCCCCGCCGCAATGTACATCGACAACCCGCCCAATCCGGAGCACAACGCAATCCCAATCCCAATCCCTAGGCTCCGCCGCAGCCGGAGGAACGGTGGGGATCGCTCGCCGTTCAACCCGGTCATCGTCCTCCGTGGGAACGAGCCCGAGAGAGGGAATTTCGAGCTCTACTACGACGATGGAGCCGGGTCGGGGCTTCGGCCTTTACCGGCTAGTATGTCGGATTTCTTGATGGGATCAGGGTTTGATCGGCTTCTCGAGCAATTGGCGCAATTGGAAATCAATGGGGTCGGAAGGTTAGAGCATCCACCGGCTTCAAAAGCCGCGATCGAATCGATGCCGTTTGTGAAGATCGTTGGGAGCCATGTCTCCATGGAGTCTCATTGCGCAATTTGCAAAGAACAGTTTGAGCTGGATTCGGAGGCGAGAGAGATGCCTTGTAAGCACATTTACCATTCGGATTGTATTCTGCCATGGCTTTCGATTAGGAATTCGTGCCCGGTGTGTCGGCACGAGTTGCCCACGGATGTGCGTGGTGGGAGTGGTAGGAGTTCGCCGGAGTTGGACCCTGTAACGGGTCCTGCTCGGGATGAAGAGACCATGGGATTGACGATTTGGAGATTGCCCGGTGGCGGGTTTGCGGTTGGGAGGTTTACTGGGGGGATAAGAGCAGCAGAGCGTGAGCTGCCTGTTGTTTACACTGAGGTGGATGGTGGGTTCAATGATGGAGGCTTTAATGGTGGTGGTGGTGGTGGTAATGTTCCAAGGAGGATTTCGTGGGAGACAAGTATGAGAAGCTCAAGGGAGAGTGGCGGGTTGCGCCGTGCGTTTCGTAGTTTCTTCTCATTCTTTGGGAGGCTTAGAATTACTTCATCAACCTCAAGGTCAAGGTCTGAGCCGCGAGGGAGTCACTCTAATTTAGTGTTTAGTCGATCGTGGAGGAGGCGGCAGCGTGGTCAGCCAGCGGCTTTGGATGATGACAGATGGTAAATTTTGATTTTGTAATGAGAGAGGTGTTGAATTGCTTATATTCTTTATCTAGGGTCTTCTCTAATTGTTTCAGTAAGACTACAATGTTTTCACATCTGTATATTGTTTGATTTTACTTGCTGTACATAACAACACATGAGAAAGAGTTGAGCAATTTTTCAGTTTTGAATTCTGTCAAAGAGAGAAATGAAGTGGCAGATCACTTAGATTTTCACACTAGTGGAAGGAGAAGAAGAAGATAGTTATGCAATTAGAGTGGGCCTTCAAAAGTTATGGAGGTAAACCCCCTTGTAGCTGCGCTTGTACTAATGTTGTACCTTATTGAGCTCCGCCGATGGTTTTTATTACAATAGGAAATGCACACTTTCTTCTCTATGTATTTGTAGAAGCTATTTGGTATGTAATATCTGCCGTTCCTTGTAGACAATTTTGAACTTTTTTATTGTATGTAACATGGTTTCTTTCCCTCTGTGGTCTTGTGTCCTTTTGGGCGCTTTTGACTCCACATGCTACTCTTCAATAATAGTGGCTTACTTGCTAAAATTTGTCCAATTCAATTTTCTTTATTTATGTTGGCGGTTTCTTAACATAGAATGTCTGCCATAATAGATTTATGGATCAGAGGATTGTAGTTGCGAGTGGGACCAATGGTCATTAGGTTGCAAAGAATACAAGATGGCTAGTTAACCAGGAGACGTTTATCATATTGATTTCAAAAGCTTCCTGGAATCAACTATTAGATAGGCTGCAGTTGTAGCTTATCACTTGCATGGACTGCTATGGATTGTTTTTATGAAACGGTTCTTAATTATCCTGATACTTGTTGGGTATTGTTAATTTGTTTTTCTTACCTGTTCTTGTGATGATGTTCATAGGATAGTTGATTTTGTAGCATCACCTGTAACCCTGACCAGTTTCATTTTGAAAGTTCTTCATAACTGAAAATAAGCAGCAGAACCACTAGCTTGAGGGGCTGCTGCAATACTTTGGCATCATTGCTACAGGTCAGTTTTCCTGCAGTGTATTGTTGTGGAGAACTTGTGGTGATGTAACCCTTAAATGCACTTCTTTTTAAACTCAAAATTATTATAATGTATAAAAAAACATTGTGTAATGTATAGCATGCAGGTCATTCTAAAATCTTGAAACAAATGAGATAGGATACCGTTTGCTTCTCATTTTTTAATGGAATGCATTCTGGTTATTGTATTTGAGCATCTTTGCTTATTTTGAATTGGTATTACCTTTGGCAGAGAATTTTAGATTGAATGATGGTATCAGCATTGTTGAAGTATTTTTTTTTAATAAGATAAGGGATATTTAGAATCATGTTGTAGTAGGTAAGGCTGAATTTTTAGCCTTTTCCTTGTATAATCATGTCATATACATTCATATCAAGATGGTTTTCAACTACCTAGGTACCATTAGGATGTCATTTATCTGTTTTCTTGACCTTTTTGGCATATGGAAGGCTTTGCCAATGAGCTTCTAGCTCAACTGGCACCTCCTTTCCTTGTAAGTTTTAGGTGGAGGGTGAGGAATTGGCTTCAAGACCAACCGGGTGCACCTCCTCTCCTTGTAAGTTTTAGGTGGAGATGGTGAGGAATTGGCTTCAAGACCAATTAGGTGCGTGTGTAACTGGCTAATAAAAAAATATGGGATGATATCACTTTCAAAGGTATGTATATAAATGACCAACTATTTTCTTGTTTTGTACTATACACACACTTGGTGGGTATTGACTCATGACCATTGGAACTAGAGCTCATATATTAATGGTCAACTATGTACTCGTTTGGATTCAGCATTTTGCATGTCTGCGTTTTTAAATCACGTTTCCTTTTTTTTTTTTTTTAAAAGCTGCAAGATTTGACTTTTCTCTCATAAATAGTGCATTCGTGCACTATTCATGACTCTCACAAATTTCACTTTTTAATCACTTTTTCATTAAAAATAGGTTTCACGGTACTATTTACGCATTTAAAAATTATTTTGTTACAGTATTTTCAGTTTCAGCAAAAATAAGCTATATTCAAACGGACCCTATATATAAAAAATCTATTTGAAGTGGGATTCAATTATATAGAAAAAAGAAAAAAAAATTGCTTTTTTTTTTTTTGGTTTTACCATCTTTAGCTATGCACTGTAGCTCAACAGTCAAATTTTTTGACTTTCTCTCCACCATTGTAGCATGCTTTCTAGTATTGGTAGTGCTAAAAGTCGTATTGCTATTTTTAGCACTACCAATACTAGAAAGCATGCTACAACGGTGGAGAGAGAGTCAAAAAATTTTAGCACTACCAATGCTTTTAGCACCACTAAGTATTGGTACCGTAAGCAATAGACCCCCTAAAAATATAACACCTTCATTTTGATTTTATTTATTTATAATGATTTGGCGCTGAAACAGGTTAAATTTGAGAAAAAAAATTAAAAAGTTAACGGGGTCTTATTGTTACAATATCAAAGTTTATGTACTAAATTAACGAAACATAAAGTTAAGTGTATCTATTTATTACAATGCCAAAGTCTATGACAAAGGGTGTGCATGGTTTAGTTAAATATATATATATATATATATATATATATATATATATATATATATATATATTTCAAATTTGTAACCAAACCGATTAGTATTGGTTTCCCCATAACCGAACCAATGCACATCGCCAAAGGTCAAATTTTCGACCTACAGCAATGCAGTTTATGTGATCGGTTTAATTGGTTTGAAAAAATTTTAAAAAAAAAAATCTCTAAAAAATTGGGTCTCTCAAGCCCAATATCTTTCAAAACTTCAAGCAAATAAAAAATTCTATTTATTTAGCAAGCTGTCCAATTACATGGGCAAGTTTAAACTCTAAGGGTATGTTTGGTATGCTGGAGTAACTTCTTATGCTGTAATAGTTTTTGTAATAGAATAATTATTCATATGTAATAGCAATTCAGTTATTTGATTGTATCTTTATTACATGAATTAGTTATTACATTGGAATAACTATTCTTTAAATTGAAGAATAAATATTCCTCTTTAAAATGGATGTAATAGCTATTCCTTAGTGCATATAAAAGTTTTTAAAATTAATATATTTTCAAAAATACAAAATTTTCTTATACATTATCTTTTACAAGCTTTATATATGTAACAACCAAACTTATGGATAATAATAATTATTCTATTATAATGTCTTCTATTTCTAGTAATAAAGATTACTATTCCTAATGTAATTTACATTCAGTGTACCAAACGTACCCTAATTATTTAGAGTCCATTTAGGATTCACTTATTTTGTTGAAACTGAAATTTTTTTCTTAAAAATACGATAGATAAAGATAAATGTTAGCTAAAATAGTATAATATGGCCTATGAATAATACCAAAAAGTGCAGTGAGTTCTATGAATAGTAGTAAAAATAAGCTGAATAGTAAAATAAGTTGGTAAAAATAATCTTTGCCAAACTGATACTTAACTATCAACTTGTTAGATGTCCAATTGTCCATCTATCAAGTATTCATAAAAGAAAAAGTCCAATGATCCATACAACAACCATACATCATACATAAAAAATCTTGTTCATACATGGTGAATAAAATAAGTTCCACATATTTCATAAATTTGTTTATGCATAAACAAATAAAACCTATTCAAGTATTAATACATAAAAAAAAATTTTAATCCATTCATACAAAATAAATTTCATCAGTTCATTCACCGTGTAAAAAAAGTTTTGGAATTGCCTCAACAAGAATTAAACTCCAAAATATCATCATGTAGCATATAATATCATTAAGTAACCATTCCATTTGTTGTTGTTCACAAATGGCAAAATAAAAATATACAAATTAAATTAACATTTAAAATATAAATAATTTAGCTCAATGAAATCAAAATAAATGGGTAAAGAATCTAAACTCTAAACTCCATACATAAAAAATATATATTTACGCCCACAATAGGCTAAGCTAACTCTCTCTTTAGGTTTCTCAATATATATATATATGTGTGTGTGTGTGTGTGTGTGTGCCTACAATATCCTACTTTCCTTATTCTATTACTCTTTTTTGTCATGATGGACAAATGGTGATCACTAAGCCTCCGTTTGGATACTAATGAAAAATGAAAATTATTTCACTATTCAGCTTATATTTTTGCTACTATTTATAGGTCCTACTGCACTTTTTAGTACTATTCATGAGCTCCACTATACTATTTTAGCTAACTTTTATCTTTATCTACAGTACTTTTAGAAATAAGTTTTCAGTGTTAGCAAAATAAGTGATAATCCTAAATATCATCAAAATTTGGAAGTGAAAACCTATAACAAAAATCAACTTTATTTTTTTTTATGGAAAATTTCCACTTCGAACACTAGTGATTTTTTTAACATATATACTACTAATAAATTTAGTTTTTTTAGTGGGCTAGAAAATACTATCATTTATTTTGGGCCCAATTAAGACGAGCATAAGTCAGCAGTGATCCAAGTCTGATCCAAGTCCAACTACAAAATTCTTTTGAATTTCAAAAAATGTTACCGTTGAGTTGAGAGAGAGAGGTATCGGCAATGGAGGCTGTCTCCGTTTGCTTCAGAGGTATTCTTCTCATCAAAAACAGAATCTCAACCGGTTTCCCTCTACCCATTCGCAGCACAGGTTTCTCTCTCTCTCTGAAATTTGTTTCTATGCTTTGATCAAACTCAATTACTTTTCTCTATCAGTTCATTCTCTTTTGGAATTGGGAAAAACCAAAACAAGAAAAAGGACAGGGCATCACTGCTTTTTTTCCCCCCTTTTATCAATTCAAACTCAAAAAATCCATTGTGGGTTTTTAAGACCAGACTCCAGATTATGAATAATATTCTGCTCTATTTTGATTTTCTCCTCAGAACATCGTTCTCATCCCCTTACTGGCCTCTGCATCACCACACTACCATTGGTCCACCCCCAACAGCCAGACCCGCCCCCCTCCGGTTAGTTCAATGGTGATAGGAGCTAGAGACCCTCAAGGTTTGGCACCCATACAATAATTAAGGTGATCTCCAAATTTTCTCAATCTAAATGCTTCATTCATGTTTATACACAGTTTCAAGTTTGTGACTCGAAAAATAAAAATAATAATTTGATGGGTATGTTAAGACTAAAATTTTGTATTTGTTACGATGTGGCAGCCTTATGAATCTCTGGCTGTGATCTCATCCATGAAAGTGGCATCTTGCTTAAACTGTATCCTTTTTTATTTATTTATTTATATGTTGGGTTTATGACATTGTTTACTTTTCTTAATTTTGTTGGTTCAGTATGTTACCTTAATCTTTGTACTTATAGACCTGAAGCTGTGGCAACCGGGCAGGTTCTATAACATCGTTTCTATTGCAAGAAATCGTTTGCTCGCTTCAATGTTAAGGTTAAGTTTTGTCTCTTATCATTCTCTCTTTACATTGAGAATAAATGTAGGAAAGAAAAGTGTTCTTTGAAACGTGTCCATGATGTTCTAATTGTTAGAATTATGGTTAAATTCACCATTTCCTAATAGTTGAAGTTTTTGGGACAATTAATGATTTATCAGGGTATCAACACAGGTGGTCATGAGTTCGAACCCTACCTTCACTCCAACTATCATTAAAAATGTTAAAAATCCCATGTGTTGGGCCTCACTTCTTAAGGGAGAGTTTGAGATTATACATGAGGGGAGTGTTAGAATTATGGTTAGTTGATTAAATACACTGTTTTCCATTAGTTAAGCTTTGGGATAATTGATAATTTACCACTAGTTTTGTATCTGTAATTCACCTCTACCAAGTCCAACAGTTGCATTGAGCTTCATTGAATTAAGGTCCTTGTTTTACAGAATGTATTTTTATTCTTACATTTTCTTAGTAACCAATAAGTAATAGTTGTGTTACGAACTTGGAACAGCGTAAAACTTCAATACCCATGTAACTCATCCATTAATTTTCTGGGATATGATAATTTTTTGCAGAAAGTTGCTGCAAGCTGCTTGTGGCTTGCATCAAAGCTGGAGGAAAGCCCAAGGAAAGCAAGACAAGTCCTTAATGTTTTCCACAGAATAGAACGTAGGATGGAGAACTTACCGATAGAACATTTGGAGATTGGTTCACAGGTTAAGCACCCACCTTCTTTCCATGGAATTACCTGTTTATCATTTTCTTCTTTGGCACAAGAATTTAATGTTTCTTCTTTTTTTTTCTTTTTGGCAACCACCGAGTATAATGGCTTTGTCTGAATAGGTGGTTAATTTTAGCACTTCAGGTGTCTTTACACTTATATAGTCCTCCTATTTTTCTCTAAAAATGCAATAAATTCTCATGGTTTCCTTGCTTATCCTAATACTTTTCTAACAGAAATATCATGACCTCAAGACTGACTTGAGCAGAACAGAAAGCATATATTGAAAGAGATGGGATTTGTTTGTCATGTTGAACATCCTCATAAATTCATATCTAACTACCTTGCCAGTCTCAAAACACCTCCAGAACTGAGGCTGGAAGCTTGGAATCTAGCAAATGATAGGTACTATTTGCAAATTAACTACTCATGGACAAAAGTTATGCACTTTCTTTTCTTATTATTTGGCTATGCATTTAACAAGGGAACTTTGCATCTAAAATTTGTATTCTTCAAGTCTTATAAAAATAAAAGTGTCATTTAGTTTACATATCTATATAGATAGTATTCATAACTATCAAAAAAAAGAAAAAAGACAGTATTCATAGATGTCTTTAGTATATCATATAGAATCTACATTGTATAATATTAGATTTTTGTAGGAAGTGTTCATAATTTGACTAGTATGTTTGAGTCAGTGTACACTAAATACTCTTTGGACAACGTATAGTGCTTTTATTTTTGGTTGGCTACATAAATCCCTCTTCTCCAATCAGCCCTATTTAGGGCCATATTCTGTTATATTTTTTATGATTATGCTTTTCTTTCTTTTTAGACCGATATTATATTTAGGTCTCTCTTTAATGCCTTTAGCTCCTTGAATCTATAAATTGCCTTTTTTTATTATTTATTTATGTTGCCCTGGCCATGCATATAATTTGATGCAGAAGACATCTTGACAGTTATTTGTTTAGTTGGTAGTCACATTGTAGTATGTAAGACACAATTGCATTCTTCTATGCTTCAGAATAACAGGTCAAACTCCAAAGCACCCTTTTTTTTTTTTTGGTGGTGTGCTTCTGTTTGTAGTGCCTTGTCTCATTTCAATAAAATTATTCATACTTATATATATATGTAAAGAAGTTGTTTGTAATGCCTTTAAATATGTGAAACTATGGTAGCTGTGTTTGAGTCAATTATTTTATCTGGTTTCATGCTCAATTTTCTCGTCAACCTTTTTTTCCCCTTTAAACAGTCAACTGACATTTGAAGATACATTTTATAGCTGTGTTTAGTACTTGGTATTGTTTTTTCTAGTTGCAAAAATATCTATCTCTTTTCAATTATGAAATTGGGAAAATAAAACCTTTTCTCAGACATTAGAAAAAGAAGCATTTACCTACCTAAAGAGCTGATAAGTTTGATTATTATGTGAATGTCAGAAGAAAGTTTTAAGTTTTTCCTAGTAAGAAAAAAGAATAAACTATTGACTGTCAGAATGATTAAGCTACAATGTAAGGACAATAGTGAAACATTTTTTAACGCAATTAAATTATGCTTTGCTGTGACATGGCATTCAGAGATGTGCAGGAATGTCTAAGCTAAAACTTTCTTTAAGTTCTATAACCCTATTTTAACAGGAAAGTTTCTTTAGAATTGATCAAGTGGAGATTCTGTGGAAGACTGCTAGAAATGTTAATTCAATAGCAGCCCCTGATGGTTGATGCTTAATCACTTTTAAGCTGGCAAGTTGTTTCTCTAAGATAATTGACGGGCCCAGCCAAACCACCTGTATCGTCCAGAATCATGATCAAGGACGAATAACACCTTCAGGATCGTCATCCCAGTGATGGTCGTCGGTCCAAGACGAGCAATGTCACCCTCGTCCATCTTTGGGCCGTTACAGTACATTTACTCTCCTTCCTGCCGTTGAAAGGACAACTCACCATTAGTCCATCACCGAAGCGTTACAAAGAAAGAATGAATATCACCATTAATGTCCTAACGGATAAAGAGAGGGGCGCCTACACGCGCACTGAGATATGTATATAAACAGGAGCCCCAGAGGGGAAAAGGTAAGAACACACACCGGATACCCTTTACACCTACTAAGCATAATTTTTCTTATCTAGGCTACTCGTTCTAACTTTGGCATTGGAGGCTCTGTGGCAGGCGCCACACCGGTGCAACATAGCCCCTTTTTGCCTTTTTTCAGAATCAGGATACACCAAGACGATTCCCTTCTGGACGATCTTATTTGACTGACGATCCGAACATCATCAATAATAACTCACTATTAAGTTCTATACCCATACCCCACTTTTCTGTTAACTGTCAGACAACATGATTTGCTCTCCCTTCTCTCTCTCTCTCTCTCTCTCTTCCATAAAGATAAGTTTAACTTTATCTTCAATCCTTGTAATTTGCAACCTGCCATACAAGATGAAGGGCTGTATAAGCCTGAAATGGTAAGATGGGAAACAGAGTTTATATATGTTGATTTGTTGATAATGTGATATCAATGGACAAATTGATTTTGGGAAAAGCGGTTAACTTAGATATGGGTACTAAAGAAAAAATAATAGAAAGGTGCCAAATTAAGGAAAGGGGAGCAATTAGAAGAATATAATCAACAAATTAACATACATAAACTCAGCTTTATATATGTTCACTTTTTATATATAATTATAGTGGATGGCAGTATTGTTTTTATTGTTCAGTAAGATTTCCACCTATGACCTGTCCTGTCCCACCATTTTTACGACCTAAACCAGGGGCCTTAAAATGGTTCGTAACGTTGTGGTTTATTGTCTTAAGTAGTCTTAAAATCTAAGGCATGAGTTGATGACACTGTGCGTGAAAGCTGGTCAGAATATGTGTTGTCTTTCATAAATTGATATTGTAATGTAATAATATGATATGGCTGGTAATACAAAAGTTTCCCAATATCACATTTTGTTTATGTTTCATTGAGGTGTTTTGGACATTCATTTCTTTTTCATCTTCATTCAGACACAAGGAATGAGGCGGGATGTAATTCCTTACAAAGATATGCTGTCTGCATTGACAAGGATAGCACATGAGGAAGGCATTCGAGGATTGTACAGGTAAGTTCTTCGTTAGTTTGATGTGTATTATGTGAGTTTGCAAATAACCAGTATCTGGGATCCAATCTTAAATACATTTATGAGTAATTGTGGTAATCAATGCAGCTAGCTACTCTTTTACTTCAATTGGCCCATACCCAAGCAAGACCCAACCTAGAGAAGAAACAAGATGCATAGAATGAAGACCCAAACTCACCCACACCACAAAAGGTTAAAAATGAGCAGCAGAACACATAACAAGACTAGACAAACCCGCAAGCAATGGCAAACGTATGAATAGCAGACAAGCCATGGACTCATATGGGAGTAGAGCATGCATAAGGCTCAGGCACCACCCACTTGTACCCAGCCAATACAGGTGTGGCGGGCCATGGGTCAGAGGTAAGAGAGAGGGTATGGTTTGGCGGTGGAGAAGTCTATTTTGGGATTCCTGCTCAAGCTTTTTTGGGGAAAATTTCCTGTTGGGTGACATACCACCCAAAATAGGGATGTGCATGCCATAAGAGTTATAAGAGAGAATACCCAACCCTTATCCAGATGGGAATGCCATGGAGAGCAAAAAAATAAAACAAAACTCCTTTTGTTGGGGAATGGAACATGGTGCAGCCAGCATGGAGTAAATGATGGTGGTTGAGCAGCCAATAGACTAGTGAGTGGCCTGAGAAGGACACCCACACCAGGCCAAAAGTAGTTGAGGGGTAAAACGATAAACCTTATCACGGTAGGCAATATAAAAATGCCTTAGCTGTGCACAGTGAACAACAACGGGAAAAACAAGGAAGAATAGAAACATAGAAAGAAATAGAAAGCAGAGAGAAAAACAGAGAGGATAAGCAAAAAAAGAAAGAAAAACAAGAGAGTAGGAAGTGAAGTGAGAAAACAAAAGTGTGATAAGGCATGCACCAATAGGTTGTTCCCTTCTCTCACTCTCAACAACCTACTCTCTAGCCAGTTAAGAGATTTAAGAATAAGCCACTTAGGTCCATTCTTTCAAAGTAGGCAATTTCTATGGCAGGATTTCCCTGTGAGATTGGTTCATTCTTAGTCTTAAATCTGCCAAGAGTCAAGTCCAGTAGACTAACCCCCCCCCCCCCTTTCCCCATCTTTTATCATGATCAATTAAGCATCAACATTATTTCTTTTCTTTGTTGCTACTTATTTCTGCCATACTCACACCATCATGTTTTCCTATTACGAAAATTGTTTTAATATTATCTTTGGTTGGCAGCAAGCACTTTAATTAGAATATCTTTTATTATTATCCTGTTATATTATGTGTTTCCTGCTATAACATTTTTGTGATAGCATCCCATGCCCTAGGCACGTGACCAAGATCTCTGCAAAGGGGTCCTAGCTTGTCCATAAGCTGACTTAAGGTGATTTTCAATCGAGCCAATCCCGACTCTCCTACCCCAGAACTATTGGGTTACAGTATGGTAGGAAACAGTCCAGTCCAAAATACAAAAAGGCCCACCACAATGCTCTTAAGAAACAATATTATTTTGTTTTTTGTTTTGTCGTTGTTGGTAGACGATTGCTTCTTAATGCATTAATAAATAATGATTTTTTGTGTAGTTATCTTAGTTGATAGTTTGTTAATACTATATGGATACTTATTTGGTTTTTTTTTCTTATACTTCGGCCCCTCCTTTCTTGAAATCCTAGGTTTGCCCCTGGTCAGATGTAACTAAAAAACTACAACCATGATCCTTCATTGCTAAACCTTGTTGACATTATCATTAATCTCATTGTCCAATGTTTCGACCTTTTTGTGGGTTTTTTTGGGGGGGGGGGGGGGGGGGGGGGGAATTTTTTATTTTTTTTAATTAGGAATAGAAATTTTGGTTAGGACCATGGTGGTTTTATTTATTCTTCATAAATTCTTCAACTCTTGGTCATCTTTGATGGACTCTCTTAATGTATTGTAGAGTGGACAATCGGGATTCAAGGCATTTTAAGTTTCTTCGTGGCATGCTAAGCAAACTCCTAATTGTGTACCACCCATTATCATTTATGCACATCAATTTACCATGGCTAGCAATCATCAACATGCTGCAACAAAATACCTTGAAGCATATAAACGGTTGCCAGATAATCCCTTGATTAATCTCTGTGTCGATGAGACCCTTTATTTCTATTTAATTTCTTGAGTGCTACATATTAATGCATTTTTATGCTTTTAGTCTATGTGTACATGAAGCATGACCTGTTGTTTTTTCTACAAGAATTGCCTTGATTAATATAGCACTTGGATTCAGACTTCAAAACAAGCATCGACGTCTTGCACAAGGCTTGGCTTTCCTTTACAACAATTTACGACTTTGTGAAAACAGTCAGGTTCAATCTGGTTATCATTTTGTGCTTTTGTTTTGTTTCTAGTTTATATGCATGTTTTTGGTAAAAACACCCTCTTACCTTCAAGAATATTAACCCACACCCACACACACACTCATACAATAGTATTTTATATATGTGCTGTTAAAAACTTCATGCTAGAAGCATTATATAACATAGTCCGAGCATATCATCATGTTCACCTTGTAACCCTTGCAACATCATATTATGAAAAGGTGCTTGCAATTCAGGAGCAAGATTACCCCATTCCAAAGCTTCCTTGTGAGAATCCAGACATTGTTGAAAATCAGAAACTAGGGTAAAAATCAGGGTATTGTGACCTCCGCAAAGAAGCAGCTTACAATTTGCATCTGATTTACAAAAAAAATGGAGCACTAGATCTTGCCAGGCAAGTCTTGAAAGATCATTGCTCCATTTGAGCATACATCTTATATACTAACTATTACCAAGCTTAAGCACAAGCACGAAAAACTGGATCGTCTTATTTGTAGTTTTACTTAAATATAAAGATAAATTAGCTTAAAATTCGTCATGTTCTATTATTGACCTATTTAAGGGAACATAGTTGTACAACTTCACAATTCAAGAGTTAGCATTTATAAAGGATCAGGTTGATAAGTTGGCTATGTTGCCAAGTTTACGTTGAAAAATTAAGTCAATACTATCATTGGATTAAGTTATTTTTTCAATGGTCTTTGCTAATCCTACCATCTCTTCTAGTTATGGGTGTTGAGATATATATTGTCCCCCATATCCTTATGTAGAGACTGACTATTGGGCATGAACATGCAAGAACACAAATAATGTCATCTTTGTATCTGTACTTTCTTGTTCTTATGGGCCAACTGGCATCAACTAGGTTATAGAACCTTGTCCTTTACCAATTAGTAGATGGAAAATGCGATTGTTAATGGGTTCCTCCCAATTCTAAATTGTTTCATATTGTACACATTCTTGGAAAACTTGATGCTTTAGCTAATGTCAATGACACTTTCATTTTGTCATTTTCCAAATCAATTATTTTTTCTTCTTGAGAAGCAAATCAAATTCTAAAAACGAGATAGCATGACTAGTTTTTAAAATTTTTTAAATCAATCATAAGATTTGCTTTTTAATAATAGTTTCTGTTTTTTGATGTTTGATTTTAAGTTTTTGGGTGTGATTGGGTGAAATAGCATGTAGGTATTTCTTGTTTTTGTGAAATTTAATTTCTTGTTGGTGAAAAACAGTGAATGATGATTAAACTGTATATGGGTTCGGGCTTGGTGGGTATTTCTTACTCTTACTTGGTTTAAATTAGCCTTTATTTTGTTCTTATGAGTTGGAACAATATTGTATAAGTGCGACAATGTTGGCTATCTTATTTATATGTTTATGTTATTGTCATGACTATATCACCCTAAACCCTAAAAATATGTGTGTTGAATGTATAAAATTGTGTGCATTCTTTAAAAATTATGTACATTGAATGTAATCATTGAAACTCTTACTCAAAAAAAAAATTGTAACCATTGAAAAATTACACACGTTGAACAATTATGTACTTTGAACAATTGTGTACTTTGAACAATTTATGTATTAAAAAATATCTAAGTTAAGTATAGATAAATGTGTACATTCTTTTAAAAATGTGTACAAAGAATGTATAAAATTATGTACATTCTTTTAAAAAGAGTGTATGTTTAATGTACATAATGGTGTACAATCTTTAAAAGTTGTGTATGTTTAAGGTACATAATTGTGAACATTCTTTGAAAATTATGTTCGTTGTAAACATACAATTGTGTGGATAATGACAGTTTGGTTAAATGGGTATTTTTGTGCACAATCATGTATATTTTTTTGAATAATGTGTACATTGAATTTGTGGTAGCAATTGGATTGGCTAGGATGGGTCGATGTATTTTCACAAAAATGTGTATGTTGCATACACAATTGTGTACATTCTTTGAAAATTATGTGTTGAAAATACATTGGCCCGTTCAAACTCACCCAACTGCCATCGCGAAGACAATGTAAACATTTTTCAAAAAAATGTACAGTTTATGCACATAATTGGGTACTAAACACCAACACTCATTTAGCCATTTATTATCTATTTAACCAAATTGTCATTACTCCCACCCAATTACCAAATAATCTAAAGAACCCAGTAATAATATATAATACTATTTTGTAAATTTTACCAAAAGTAGCAAATTTTTTATTCAGTCTATTAGACACATTAGCAATTTCTGTCCCACACTTAATAGTTAATAGGAAGGACCAAATTGACATAGCACAAAAAGTTAAGGACCAAATTGACACAAGGTAGGACCATTTATGTAATTTAGTCTAAAATAAAATATTCCAGATTGTGTAAACCCCTTCTGTAAACCTCTCTTTCTCTCTCAAGTCCCTTTGTCACCACCACCCATCACGTTGGAGTAATGGCGCTATTGCCAATCCTTGGTCGCCAATCATCGGTATGCTCTCTCTCTCTCTCTCTTTCTTCACTCACCTCTATCTTCCTCTCTCTTTCTATCCACCCACTTTCCCTCCCCGCCATCCTTTATTTTTTTCTCACTTTTCCGCGCCCGCCACCTCTCTCTCTACTTTTCTCTCTCTTTCAAGCCAATAGCAATTCACGGTTCACTCAACCTCTAAATACTCCTCTGTCTTGCACTCTCTGGCTCGTGTTGCTGAACTTCAAAATCTTGTTTTGGCTAATCAAAGCTTAATTAAGTTTAGTCAATCACATAAAAATTGATGAAAATCAACAAAAAAAATTGGGTCCAACTAGTAAAATCATTACATCCTTCATTTTTAGGCTAAAACTTCTATCGAAATTTAGAGTCGGACAAAATATAGTATCAACACCAAGTGCAACTCCTTTTTCCATTATATTTTTTCTCATGCAAAAGGACACAAAAGAATAACAAAAACACAAAGGGTTAAATGTTTTTAAAATGAAAAAACAATGTCATTTTACAATTTTATTATCATTGAAGGAAAACCTTTTGTTTTGGCAAATCAAGAAAAAGCATTTTTTGTGACCTCAAAGGCCTTTGTGCAATTTAAAATTAAAAAAAAAAATTTAGGGTAAAAAAAAAAATTTTGAGAAAATTTGAGGATCAAAATGTGATTTTTAAAATTTTTAGGGTCAAAAGATAATTTTTAAAGTTTTGGTGTTGAAAGACAATATTGGAAATGTTTTAAGATTGATAGGTAATTTGTAGAAAAGATTTGTATTGTTGATGGTGACTCTTAAAAGTGAATACATGGCATGTAAGCAATTTATTTTGGAAGGAAAATTTGAAAGTCATAGCTATACATGTGATTGCATGGAATTAACTTAAAGGTAAATGACTTGATAAATTTAATGAGACTTACCTCATTGCATAGGATAGCATAATGTGGTGGGCCTTTTTGCAATGTTGGGCTGGACTGCCTCCTGTTGTACTGGGTCCAAGTGTTCTGAGTAAGGGAGTTGAGATCGGTCCAATTGCAACTCACTTTAGTCCAGCTTGTGCACAAACTATGCCTTATTTGCCAAGAATTTCGTTCACATGCCCATGGTAGGCGGAGCTATTTCGGATGAGTCATGGCAAGCCTTTAGACAGTACTTTTGCCTTTAGACAAAGTGAATAAATAATAATAATATAAAGTACTTTTGCCTTTAGACAGAGTGAATAAATAATCCCCAATTAAAATGATAATCACAATGATAAGAAACACCTTGTAAAGAAAATGGTGGAAATAAATAGGTAAGACATGAGTTAGAAAAAGAAAGAAAAAGATCAATCTGTTATGCCAAGTTATGTCATAGGACCAAGACCAAGGAGGGAAATCGTTTTCCTCAATGCGAATAATCTCCCAGGGAAAATCCTGTCGTGGAAATTAATCACTTTGAGGTAAGCGGACCTAAATGGCTTGTGCCTAAAATAATCCTCTGCTTTTGGCAGAGAGCAGGTTTTTTAGAGGGAGAGAGGGAATCAACTTATTGGTGCATGTCTGCCATTTTATCTCTCTGTTTTCTTTTCTTATTTCTAATTTTCCTTTTTCTCTTCTTTTCTTAGTATTTGTTTCCGTGTTGTGATTTTCTTCTAGAGGTTACTATTACCGTGATCTCCCTACTGTGCATGGCAAGGGTCCTTTATATAGTGCCTGTTGTGACTAGTTTTTACTATTTTAGCCTTTAACTACCTTTGTCTAGTCTGGGTGTCATTGCCGACCACCACTGGTTTGTCAGCTGCTTAGCCAGCATCACTTACCTGTGTTGGTTGTGCCACTCACCATCACTAGACAAAGAAAGCTTCCCAAAATGAGCATCAACACATAACAAGAGCAATTATTTTTCCCAAGTATTTACCTCATGCAAAAGACAAAGAAATAACAAGGAATACAAAATGAGTAAGTTCCTATAGAATGTGAAAACATAGTCATTTGACAATTTAATTATTTTTGTGACCTCAAGGGCCCTTGTGCAATTTTTGAATTTATAAAGGTCACTTTGTAATTTCATGAAATTTGTGGGGTCAAATTATAATTTTGGAAATTTTGGGGGCCAATTTGTAATTTGGAAAATTTTAGGGCTGAAATGTGATTTCAAGAAAATTGTGGAGTCAAATTATAATTTTGGAAAAGTTTGGGGGTCAATGTTTAATTTTTCAAATTTATGTGCTGATGGGTCCACAGGTTGGGCTTGTTTGAGGCATGGTTTTGGACCTAAATGCAAGAGGTTTGGGCTCAAAGGTTGGAAATGGTTTTAGTTTTGGGCTCAAATGCTGGAAATGCAAACTTACGTATTGACTGATCCTACCTTTCCCAAAATCTCAAAAAAAAAAAAAAAAAATATAAAGATAATTAATGATATACTCCGTTTGAGGTAAAATAAATCTAATTAGAAAGACGTACAAAAGTGGATTTCACCCAAAGTAAAATACTCAAAAAGGTAATGCGTTTGCATTTGCAATTGCATTTGTAGCGAAGTGAAAACTAAAAACTAAAAAACAGAGCAGAGAGAAAGGGGGGAAAAGAAGAGTGGTTTTAGTGGGTGATGAGACCAGTATTGGCGGTAAATTGGTGGAGGAGGTGGTTGAAATTGTTCCAATAGTAATAAACACAGACACGAACACGGTGGTTGCTTCTTGGGAAAAAAAAGAGAAAATGAAGGGCGGGGGTGGTTGGGGTGGCGGTGGCGGTGGATTAGCATTAGGGTTGAAAAGCCAAAGGCGATGGAGAGGGCTTGTTATTGGAGTGCTGGGACTCGTTATTCTCTCTATGCTGGTTCCTCTTGCCTTTTTGCTAGGCCTTCACAATGGCTTTCGCCCTGCGCCTCCGGGTACTTTCTACTTTGCTTTTGCTTTGCTCAATCTAACTTCTTCTTCTTCTTCTTCTTTTTTATTTAGATCTGTTTCTTCTTCTTCCTGATTAATTTAGGGCACACTCACACTCTCTCCTTTCTCCATTCCTTTTTTAGATCGATCCAGATTTCTTTTTCACTTTGCTAGATTCGGGGAAGTCTAACTTTGTTTATTATATTAGCTTAACAATCTTAATTAGTCCCAGATCTCTCATTATCTATTATTATCATTATGGATGATACTGACTTAGCATGATTATGCTCTTTGTTTTTGCTCCATCGCATTACTACATTTCGCATCTGCTGCAGGATATTTGTCTGAACAACAAACTTCAGCTTCAGTAAGTACTTCGCCATAGGGTTTCAATTTTTTTTTTTTTTTTTTGTGCTTTCAATTCTTTTTGGCAATGTTGTTGACTCTCTCTCTCTCTTATGCAAATCAGAATGGTTTTGGAGAATTTGACCACCACCATGTTAGAAACACTTGGAACGAGTCTGAGGTAATGCATCTTATTCACACCATTAGGCCATACTAGCACTTATTTGCAGATTTCATTTGGATGCTGTACAAGTTCATTCCTAAAAACTTGTTCATGAAAATTTTCAACTTTCTACTCTTACAAAATTAAAGGAATTCCTTTTCTATATCATGACACATGCTTCGATTTTTAACAGGGGGATCAATCTATCCATGTACGTGAACTTATTAGAAAATTGGGACCTACTCTTCCAAAGGTTCATGCATAATGCTCTGATGGTCAATACTTAACTTCTTTCGCCGTTAAATCGTTGAAAGTGGTATCATTATGCTTAGAAAATTGTCAGACATAAAAGCTTGTAGTTTGAATCGTTAGATTGCAACTGGCCTACTTTTACTTTTATTCATTGTTTTATAAGATTGGAGTTTGTGTAATGTTTGTTTTTCCTTACATTAATCTGAAATCTTCACTTTTTTACAAAGATGAATATTGCTTTTGATGTCATAAGCTACATACATTAACGTTAGTCCTGAAAGGTTCTAATTCTGATTTGGGGTTATGCTTGAATGACATACAAAGGCCTTTTTATCTATATGAGCCACATTCATTCAAGGTGTAGTAGGATGGACGCAACTGCTAAGAGGGACTTCCAGTCATTGCTGGAATTATTCTTAATTTTGATTTTTTTTTTTTTTGGGGGGGGGGGGGGGGTGGGGATGTTTGAGTTTCTAGTATTGAATGAAATAATGAGAATCATTAAGGTGCAGGGACGTATGTACAGTAATTATTTATTTTTTTTCTTTTCACTTTTTTCTCTTTCCTCCTATGTAATTTTGTTAAGGCGTTCTTATTATTTATGGGAGTGTGTTGCAATTCATTTACTAAAAAAAAAAAAAAAAAAACAAAAAAGAGATTGACATTCATTCTGATCCCAGAATGTCTATATATAAGCTTATTGACTTCTATGTTCTGTAATGTAGGCATCTAAAATCATTTTTTTTTTGTCATCTTCTATTCTGTGTGTCAGGATGTTCTTAGAGACTTTACCAATGAAGCAAAGAATAAAACCATTGGTAGGGGTTCCATGAATGATAGTCAGCCAAAAGAAGGTTCTTTTGAACTTCTTATCTTAAAAGTGTTGCTTTCAAAAACCTTCCTTGTTAAAAAGATGTTGATTCAATACTTTTCTTGTTTCTATTGTTAATTATCTACAGGCTTTCCAGTGCCTCCACATATCATTCTGCAATCACCTCCCAGTGCAAATGTAAGAATGCATCACTCTTTCTGTAAACTTCTGTTAACATGCTAATCAATTTCTGGTGCATGTATGGCTTCCTTGATTGATTTGAAATCTGTGACAGAATACTAAAGTTGGTGCTGTAATTGAAGTCCCCTTATATACAAAAGATGTACATGATGTTGGAAAATTATGTGAGTTTAAATTTGGTAGTTATTGCCTTTGGCGTAAAGAACACGGAGAAGATATGAAGGATTCTATGGTGAAAAAATTGAAGGACCAATTATTTGTAGCTAGAGCATACTATCCTAGTGTTGCAAAACTTCCAAGACAGGACAAGTTGTCTCGTGAATTGAAGCAAAATATTCAAGAACTAGAGCGTGTTCTTAGTGAAAGTTCTACAGATGGTGATCTTCCACCACAGTAAGTGATGGAAACCTTTCATTGTTTACCTTATATTTCATCAATAGCAACCAATAAAGCAATGATCATTGCTTTAGCATGGAAAGAAGATTGATTCTTGCCATCTGCAGTCCACTTTTTAAGTGCAAACATCAAATTTACCTAAACAAGCTCCTAAGTTGTATTAATGATTTTTTCTTTTTTTCTTTTGACACATGTTGTTTTCTTTTGTTGATTCACTTTGTGTTCTTGTAAGACCTTGGAACTGTTTGTCTTTTCTTTTCTGGCTTTTTGTTAAATATAGACTATAGTGGAAACATATTTGATTAGTGCTTATTCTTTCTCATATGTTCTTTATTTTGATAATATTAGATCTACTTCTGCCAATGCTTTTGGTTTTACTTTCAGGTGCTGTTACATCCAACTACGAAGTATCCTAGGCCCTTTAAGCCCACTCTGATTATATTTTTTTTTTGTGTTATGCTCTATTCTCAACCCCAACAATGTTCTATTGAGCTTCACTTGTTTCTTTTTTTATCATCCTTTTTTCTTTCCAGTTCTACTTGAACTTTTTTTTATTTAATTGCTTGGTCACTACAATTTGTAAAACTATCTTAGTTAGCCTTAAGCTGTTTAGATCCCTCTCAAACATATTGCTGACAGTTTCATGCTATGCTTGAGCATATTGTGGCAGCATTATTTTTTGCACTTTTTTAGATTTTCTGTACTGATCTTGAAATGCTTTGAATTTTGGTCAAGCTGCTGTGACAAGTAACATCTAAAATACTCTGACAGTTGCACATAAGAATCGAAAATACTTGCCTGAGAATCTGTATACAAAAACTTCTGTTTGGAACTGTGTCCTGCTAATGCTATGGGATGAGGATGGTCAGACCTTTTAGATAAGCATCTTTATGACTTTGAGATTAATATGATGTAAAATATATTGTCAATGCAGTAGCTTGTTAGATCTTTTGGCAGATAGTGATCGAAGTTGTCATTTGTTTCAGCAAGTGCTGCGGATTTCTATTATAAGGAATTTTAACATGGCTTGTTCAACACACTAAGAACAAAATTGTTTTATTAGGATTGCTAAGAAGTTACAGATGATGGAAGCTGCAATAGCCAAAGCCAAATCATTTATTGTGGACTGCAACAACGTTGACAAGAAATTGAGACAAATATATGATATGACTGAGGACGAAGCAAACTTCCACATGAAACAGAGTGCCTTCCTCTACCAACTTGCAGTCCAGACTATGCCAAAGAGTCTTCACTGCCTGTCAATGAGACTGACAGTAGAATATTTTGGATCACCTTTAAATGACATGGAACTCTCTTTGGCTGAAAAATATATAGATCCTACGTTGCACCACTTTGTCATATTCTCCAATAACGTTCTTGCTTCATCAGTAGTAATCAACTCAACTGTTATGCATGCAAAAGTATGTTTCTGACATTCTACTGAGCACATTTTACTCTTAAATTTTCATCATGTATACTCGCAAAACTGATTGACTATCCTGCTATGTTTCAGGAAAGCAGGAACCAGGTTTTTCATGTGCTTACAGATGGGCAGAATTACTTTGCAATGAAACTATGGTTTCTAAGAAATACTTACAAGGAAGCCACAGTTCAAGTGTTAAACATTGAACATCTTAAGCTGGACAGCCATATCAAGGCAACTCCATTGTATCTTTCTCTGCCTGAGGAATTTCGTGTTTCCTTCCTCAATGTTGATAGTCCACCAATGGCTCCTATTAGAACAGAATACATATCTATTTTTTCTCACTCACACTATCTTCTCCCTGAAATATTCCAGAATTTGAAGAAAGTTGTGGTTCTGGATGATGATGTTATTGTGCAGCAAGACTTGTCAGCGCTGTGGAGCCTCAACATGGAAGGGAAAGTTAATGGCGCTGTGCAGTTCTGCTCATTGAGGTTGGGTCAACTGAAGAAATATTTGGGTGGAAACAGTTATGATAAAAAATCTTGTGCTTGGATGTCTGGATTGAATGTAATTGATCTGGACAGGTGGAGAGAGCTAGATCTTACTGAAACTTACCGAAAGTTGATGCATGAGGTGAGTGACACTGAATTTATACCTTACATATTTTGGCGTTTGGAATATGCTGGGAACTATTTGTGGTTTGACAATCCTATAAATTTGACTTAAAAAAATGTAAATAAATAATGAAAAGAAGCCAATGGCCCTCAATTTTCTTTAATTGGTCTGGTAAACCCTTGACACCACTGATCTCTTTTAAAGGCTGTGCTTCACTAAGCTACAACAAATTTGGCAAAAGGACTGGTCATTCTGTATTATTTCTTCATGTTCTATTTATTAGTAACGTTGAACCTTTCAATTGTTATACAAATAATTATTAGAACAGTGGCTGAAGCTACTATACTCTTGAGCAATATAAATTTTCTGACTCTTTGCCTTCATAATCAACATGAACTGCAGCTGGCTATGCATGAGGTATCCAGTGAAGTTGTTGCATTGCATGCAAGCTTGCTAAGCTTTCAGGACCTAATTTATGCCCTTGATGGTACTTGGTTACTGTCTGGGCTAGGACACGACTATGGCATTGATATCCAAGCAATTTCAAAGGCTGCAGTTTTGCACTATAATGGTAACATGAAGCCTTGGCTCGAGCTGGGAATTCCAAAATATAGAGGTTACTGGAAGAAGTATTTGAATCGAGATGATCAGTTCTTGAGTCAGTGCAATGTAAATTCATAATGTGCTGATGGTGGGAATTCAATCCTTGAGATTCCTCCAAATATAGTGATCAAGAAGTGGGGATGTCCATTTTCATGGTGCTGAGAAATTTTCTTTCAGCTAGTTGTTCCAGAGAGTATTGAGTTGAATGGAAAGAGAGGGCCATACAAAGGCATTGTTCAATTTTTTTGGTAAATAAGAGCACTTGAATATTTATACTTTTTCCCTGGCAAAGCAGAAGAGATTTAGCTCACTCTTGACAGCTGCAGTTGCTATTATTGGGCATTTATGGTATGAGTTGCTATTTGATGGACGATGCGGGGAATGATAGGAAGAGCTTTATTCTCTGCTTAGCTTGGTGAAGTGAATTGAGTGGAATGGAGGAAGCCATGAGGCAAAGGTTTGCTCCAAGGGGATTCAATTGTCAGTCATGATGTAAATGATTGTTGGTAGGAAAGCAAGTAGTGTAATGTCTCTCTTTCAGTTTCCACTCATCATTTGAGGCCTTACTTCATCTGATTTGAACGAATCTTTTATTCGGTCATGAGAATGTTAATGGATTAAAAATTTCTTCGCAATATATGTCATGGAGTAAACACCCCACCTTCTCCCCCTCAAAAAAAAAGAGGGGGGGGGGGGGGGGGGGGGGGAGGGGGTGTGATTGCAACTATCATTACATCGGAATTGGCTATAAGGTTAAGTTAGGTCATTAAGAAATTGATTGCATTATAACATGGGGCTCGACTTGGAAAACATGTTTGTTTATATTCAAACTTAAATTTAGACTCAACTATTAAATGATATGAATTCACACTTAATAATATATTCATGTTTGTTTATGTATATAAGGATTGATTTAAATATACATAATATTGTATGTTTGGATGTATACAATATATTTACATAAACGTGAAATTATATTTTTCTAAACAAATTCATAAAACATCAAATTATTATTGGTAATTTGAGAACTATAAACATTATATTTTGTTGTAAAAATTATATGAAATTCTTGATAATACAAGATTGGTGAATCTAGATTTTATAAATTCATAGCGAGAAGCCACTCTATTAAATTGACTTAAATAATATAATTTCATTGCAATTTAGTTATTTATTATTGCATAAATTTGTGAATGGGTGACAAATTTTAGTCGTAGTGTTTTCTATATATGAAGGGCAAAAATAGTTAATCAAATGGTTCATGAACAAGATGGAGCTTGTTGACTAGAAAATGAATCGACTTAAATACGTAATCTCGTTAAAGTGATGAGATCAAGCATGAATTGTGTTCAAAATAAATTAAATGAACAATCTTAAACTTCTTTTAATTTTTATATTTGAACTTCTAAATTTCAAAGTAAAATGAAATAGTTAGAATTCACTTTCTTACCAAACAATCTCTAACTTATTCGCAAACTAGTTGTTTAACTTTTTCTTTCCCCATATATAGTAAACATCATACTAAAATTTTTACATCGTCACAAATTTATAATTATAATTAATAACAAAATTATAGGTAGAACTATATTATTTGAGTTAATTAGATAGAAAGGTATTTTTTATAAACTTATAAAATTCATATATAAGTTTTTATACAAATTGGACTATATATATATAGTATCAATAAATTAGAAATAATAATTTAATATCTATAAACTTATATACAAACTAATAAAATCTAATCTAAAGTTTATATAAATATATATTTTTTATACATGTTTGCATATTTAAAAAAAAAAAATATATATATATATATATATATTAATATATATTTCACAAATTTGTTCACAAGCATATTATTTTGTTTGAGCAGGACTTGCTTAATAGTTGACACTAAGCTTAGCTCATTTACCAAATAAAAAAATATGAACAAACTTTTTTCTTGATTCATTTTCGTCCTATGGCCTTTCTCATAGTGTATGTTATGCTTTTATGGTAAGTTTTGTGTCAATTTTTTGGAGAAATTGCACTTTTTCACCATAAATTATACTCTAAATTACACTTTGCACCATAAACTTTCAGAATGCATGATTAGCACCTTAAACTATAACTCATGTTACACTTTGCACCCCCCCCGGGTCAATTCTACCGTTATCTTGGATGCATCATGTGAAAAGACTAAATTGTCTATCTTCTCAATCCTTTAGAAACAAATGAGAAATTACATTTTACTACTCTAAACTATACTCTTAATTACACTTTGCATTTAAAACTTTGATTTTTCATCCAAGTTAATGGCAGAATTAACGGTAGGGCACAAAGTGTAACACAGACTATAGTTTAGGATGCTAACAGTGCATTCTAAAAGTTTAAGGTGCTAAGTGTAACATGAGGTATAATTTAGAATGATCAAGTGTATTTATCTTGAATTCATTTCTTTCTCATTTTGCTATTTTCTTTTGTTCTCTCTTTGTGTACGCGTGGAGTAATCCATTTTGAGTAGAAAGTCAGGTTTTGAAATGAGAAATATTGGTTTTTATAATGTATTGCATAATTCTATTGTTAGCGATTTTCGTTTTTAACTTAATAAATTGTCTGCTTGAACACAAGAGGATAAAGTTAGGGAGAAGGGGGGTGAGGGATGAATAATAAGTACTTTAGTGAAGAAGAAATTAGCCCTTTGAAATAAGCGTATTTCATAATATGTAAGACTCGTAATCGAGGGATTAATATATATTGTGAGAAAGAGATTTTATGAAAGACTCATACTTGAGTGATCATCACATGTTAGAAAGAGATTTCATGAGATCATCTCATAAGGAACTTTTTTTTTTTTTTTACTTGAAACATAGGCAAAATCAGGGAGTTAGAGAGAGAGTAATAGATAGACAAAGCTGCAAACTTAATTATAGTATAATACTACAACTTCTCTCAATATCTTTTTATTAAATGTGAATTTTAACAAATCACCATTAGATTACATTTTATTCTTAAATCCACTATGCTTGCAAAATTTCTCAAAAATCAAAGATTAATAGCTGTGTTATCAATGAATGTTTAATTTCAAGTTTTTAGTCTAACATTATGCATAAAAAATTAGTTTACGAATCAAATAGTAAATAACATTCGATTGACACGAAATTTGACATGTATGTTAAGAACCTAAAAAACATGCAATTCAACAGTTACATTTTTAAAATATGTAGTCATGTTATTTTTTTAGTAAGAGTTGAGGCTACAACCAAGTTTGGCAAACTTTTTCGTATTAGATAGGGCTATTAATGAGTCAACCCAAGCCAAGTATCAAAAGTTCAAACTTATTTATTTAATTTTATTTCGAACGAGAGCTCATTACCAGACAAGATACATGTTTGAACTTGTTTCATTTTCTTGTTAAGCAAACTTAAGCTTGTCCATGAGATAATTGATTAACCTTCCCCCTATATATGGTAATATCATGGTTAAAATGTTTTACCCTTCCATAAATCTATGAGTTTTTACAATGAATGGACTGTTTATATTATTTAGGGGTGTGCATGGGTCTGGTTAAGAAGATTTTTTTACCCAACCTACTATAGTGGGTTAAAAAAAATTCAACCCAACCCAAACCAACCCTATTCATATGGGTTTGGTTGAACATTTTTTTTTATTACTATTATTATTAAATTGAGTAGAAAAAAAAAATATCACACCTACCACTTGAGTTACTAAACAAAATATATATTAATATATAAACTAATATTTCAATTCAGTTATATATTAATATATGAATTAATATACATTAATATTGGTTTTTATATAGGATAGGAGGAAGAGCTAGTTATTTAAAAAAAATTATTAATTATATAATATTTTTTAAATATATATTAAATATATGGGTGGGTTGAGTCGGATTTGGAATTTTATGACCTGAACCCAACCTGACCCACTGTCAAAAAAAAATTTGTAACCCAACCCAACCCAACCCACCAAGCCCTAAAAACTGACCCAACCCGATGATTTGTTGATTCACTGCACACCCCTTATTATTAATAAACTATAAACAATAATTTAATATCATATTAACTTATTTACAAATTTATACATTCCAATTTCAGGTTTATATAAATATATTTTTAGATAAGTATACGCATAAAAATATACTATAATATATAATTAAATTGAGTTCTCATATTTACGAGCTTGTTTACTAACAAATTATTTGAACTTAGCGTATTTAATAATCAAGCCGATACTTGTGATAGAGTTAGGCTTGTTTACTAAACAAATGAACATCAACAAGTTTTTCTTGATTCAAGCTCAAGCTTTCCATATACAATTCATTCATTTATAGCTCTGGCAATATGCTCCCAATTCACCAAAACTAAACAAATTAGCACTTATTAACTTTTACTTTCCCTCCTTCCCGACCACCACCTAATAATAATTTGAATTTTTTTTTCCTTCTCTTTTGGTTAACTTCTTTTAAGTATATTGCTGTGAATAAATTTCTTTTATATCATAATTAAAATCAAAATACTATTATCTATTTTATATTTCAAAATTCATTCAAAAAATAAAATCTCCTATGGTTCAAAAATCTATAATAGGAAAATAAAATGTGTGTATTAAAAAGAAAACTAATAGAACCTTAAATTCTTTATGTAATAATTTATTTTCCTTCATAGAAATGTGTATAATATTAGCAATAATTTTTTTAGAAAATTACATAAACATACCAGATTAAGTTGAATATTGACATTGAAAAATTTTAAAATATTTTATTCATGAGAAGAAAAGAAAACACCTTATAACATAAAAGTATAATGAATATTATATCTTTTTGTGAGTTTTCTTATATTGGTATATTTATCATATGCACAAGTGTTTTTACCATATATAAATTTTGCCACTTCCCTATAATGAAATATTGGTTTGCCAGTGCTTTGAAATATGACCACTTCAATTTTACTTTTTTATTTTTATTTTTAGAGATAGAGTTTTAACTTATGGCGTCCGTTCTTGATGATAGCTCTTTATCATCAGACCAAGATATCAATCAGCTTTATTCATGAGAAGAAAAGAAAACACCTTATAACATAAAAGTATAATGAATATTATATCTTTTTGTGAGTTTTCTTATATTGGTATATTTACCATATGCACAAGTGTTTTTACCATATATAAATTTTGCCACTTACCTATAATGAAATATTGGTTTGCCAGTGCTTTGAAATATGACCATTTCAATTTTACTTTTTTGGAGCTATTATTAGACCAAAATACCAATCAGTTTTTGGTGTAGACGGGGGTCTTAATTTTACTTAAAAAACAAAGACTCATTTCATAGTTTTTTTTAATTGGTTAGAAATTGTGTGACTGCTATCCCCTCCTCACCTTCAACTCCTAGGTAGAATGTGGTATCACTTGGACCAGATGTCCCATGATCCATTTCATTATAAAATTATATATATCCTTTAAAATTTTAAATAACGGTGACAACGTATACATTTTTAGTGTATAATATTTAATCTAATCTAACAATAATGAAATCAGTTTGAATTATTAAATCATCAAGGGAGCATAGCTAGTAATTAACTGAATAATGTTGGAAGTAACAAATAAATAAAGGACAACAGAGCGTGTAGAGAGAAATAGAACAAGAAAAGTGCAGTCAATAGAGATGGGTAGAGGTAGTAGCAGGAAAAGGAGGCCTCCAGGCAGAAGCAGTGAGCAAGCAAAGGTCTTTCCAACCAAGCTTGAGGGTGCCATTGTCCTCAACCAAGGTGTAACCATCGGAAGGGAACATACCAAGAAGCAGGGTGGCCTGGGTGGCAGCATTCCCTGCCAATGAGAGGGGCTTGAACCCACACTGCTGCAGCTTCTCCCTCCAGTTATGGAACTTCACCTCTCCACTCCTCGATGGGCCCCCAACAGCCAGCACATTCCGGATCTCCCTGGACAGCAACTGCTGCTCTACCACGTGCCTTTCCTCGCTCTCCTCTCCGTAGCTTGCCCCGAGTGAATCGAACAGTGCCGAGTAGTAGTGTATTGCCTCCACAAACCTTCCCAAGAATGAACCAGCGTGGCTCAGGTCCTGCTCTACCACAGTCACCACTTTTGGTGCCAATCTGTTTAAATTCATTTCCATCATGAATAAACGTTGTCAAAATCTGACATATACAATCTTTATAAAAATAGTGTAGTTTTTTTTTTTTTTTTTTGTGTGTGTGTGTGGATGATATTGATTGAAAATAACTGCATTACAAGCAAAAGAACTGGGCCTCGGGTCATCTATTGCGTAGATTCAACAAAGGTGTAGATTTTAACATAAAACAAAATTTTCTTCTAGTCCCAAAAAAAGAAGAAAAAAAGTTAATTGCACTATCTACATATGAATAGATCGAAATGTCATTTCACATAACTAGTCAAAATCAATGGGCACGAATAAGATGAAAACCATCCTTCGGTGTTCGCCAAGAAGGAAATTAGCACGGTTGTAAGTTCTGAGATACTGTACTTTTGCAAACCGGTTTTCAAAAATGTATTTTACTGTGCACAGTACAATCATGCTATATATATAATTAATCATATATTTTATTGAAAATGAAAAAAAAAAAAAACTATCTAATTAAAGACTAAATAACAGTTTTCACTATTTAAACAACACAACACACTTTTTCACAACACTTTTTTATTTACATATATTTTTACAACACTAAAATTACGATACTAGAACACATTACGGCCCTAAAAGGTCATTCTGCTATTAAAGACAATTTTTCATTATACTTATTTTCACTATACTTAAACAATATTATTGTCTAAGAGGTCATTCTGCTCACTTTTTTATCCACGCATATTTTCACAACAATTAAACAACGTTACTAGAACAAGATTACCGCTCTAAAAGGTCATACTGCTATTAAAATTACTAAGCCAAGAATCCCGCACAACCAACAAAACCTACCGAAAAGAGGAAGTTAACCTGTACATTTAGAAGCACAAGCTAAATAACTATCTGGAAATCTGAACAGGAGAAAACTTATTTAAGCAATCAACCAGCCAATGTAGACAGCAACGTGAAATGGTTTTTTTTTTTTCTAGAGGGAAAAATGTAATATTGTTCAAAATATAACTAAATGATTATAATCGCTACAATATAACGACAGTAATCCAATGTAAAGATTTTCCACTAGATGTTAATAACGAAAAGGCAAAGATGGAATCAAAAAGAGGGGATCATCATGATGTGTTTTAAATTAAAAGTAGTTATATATGTAGAACTCGATCATAAGTAGTGTAACTCGTTAGTCATAGTTGTTACCTCTGCAAAAGCCACAGCATATTGGTGTCGGAACCAGTGACATCGTAAAGGGAATGTTGCAACCAGTGAACAGCAACGGCCTCCCTCTTGCTGACATTAAGCCTCTCTGGGTCCAAATTGCCGGGTTTATCTGCGAGAGGAATGAACTCAAAGGGAAGGCCTAATTTCTCTGCGAAATCGGACAAGCGCTTGCCAGTAGCCTCGAGAGCATCCATGGAGGTTCCTAGGCCAGTGAGGCGCACATAAGGTGGTCCGCGGGGTCTAGAAGCAAGGATGTGAAAGAGACCAGGCCACTGGAGACCTTGCATGATGTCTAGATCAATGATGTGAACTCTTTCCTCCCTCTCGAATGCTTCCTGTATAGCCTGGTTGGCTGTGAAATGCGAAAACTTGACGAGGGGGCTGATGCCATTGAATACTTGAAAGGCAGAAGCCATCTTTTGGCTATAACTATGGCCTGAATTGGGCAGCGACCCATATATTCCAAGGCACGAGCTCACCAGTCTTGCGGACATAGCCTCGGAGAAATAAGCAGCCACACGCTGCGCGGCAGTACCAAAAGGCGTTGAAAGTTCCGAAATCTCCAGAAGCATGTTGTTCGCTTCCTCAAAATTATCAGCGGAGACAGATTCGGCGCATTGCAAGAGCAAGGTGAGGAGGTGTAAGCCTTGTTCGTCTCTCTTCTGCTGACGCATCTCTTCTTTCTTCTCTCTGCTTGTATGGACAATATTAGTTGGGGTGGTCGCACAAGTAGTAGTAGTAGTAGACGGCATTAATATTGCAGTATCTGGAGGGGAAGAGTTTTCCTGTTGTTGTTGTTGTTGCTCCTCTTGCAATTGAACTTGGACGGTAGGGTTAGGGGAAGCGGTAGGAAGGGGTGTAATTCCCCAGTGCAGATACAATTGATTCATAGCTTCAGAAGTAGAAACAGGAAGCAGCGGAGTCTGTTGGCCTGCTTGTTGCTGCACTACAGTAGTCCTTGATCTCCTGAGTTCCGCGGCTGCTGCTGGCACATAATTTGGGATGGGATCGGCTGAAGTTAGGGAGCGAAGCCTGTACTCGAGGACAGCAGCAAGATTAGGATTGCAAGGAAAAATAATCTCTCTCACGTTCTGGATGAGCTGTGGAATAGACACGTTGTTGGAGCTGTGGATTAGATCCTTTATGATGCCGTCGATCCACGCCGAGCCGTCTTCCATGGAAACACCACAAACACTCGCCTTATTAGTATTATTATTATTATCAGGAAGGCTTCTGCTGCTGCTGCGGTTGCTGTTGCTGTTGCCGTTGATGTTGGTAGTGGTATTATTACTAGTATTTTGACTCCTTTCGGAAGGAAACAAAGGCAGGCCTGAGAACCCACACACAGAAACAGAAACAGCAGCAGGAGTAGTGCTTATTTGGGGTTGGGGCTGGGCCGCAGGACTTAAGTTGGGAAGAGTAACAGAAGATAAAAACCCACCACCTGACGTCATACTGGTCAAATTGATGGTGGATGAAGGTAGCATAGTGGAGTAGTTGTTGGTCTGACATGGATTTGGTATAGCAGCTGCTGCAGGGAAGTTGTCCACCGAACCAACATGATGATTATTACCAGCACCTTGAAACGAGCTAGAGCTACCATTCACGGTGGTGTTACTGCCAACTCGCCGGGAAAACCTAATGTAATCATTATTCTTGTTGGTATCAGGGGCTGTACATGTGGTGGGTGTCTGAACGTCTATCTCAATCTCAGAAGCCATCCTTTTTCTCAGCATCTTACCGTTAGACAGCTGATGATGACGATGATTACGTGGTTGTTCCTCGTAGCACCTTGACCTCCTGCTGCTATTGTTGTTGTTGTTATTGTTTGAGGCACTCGTAGTCATGGGACTATTGTTATCTGTATTTTTGTTGCTATTATTACTGCCATTGACATCAACATCAAGCCAAGTACAAGCAGTCATGGAGACTCACGGGCTGCTTATCGAATGAGGAAAATAGTGATCCTGGAGATTTTTTTGACGAAAGACAAATTAAGGCTCTGTGGTGTAAGTGCTTCCTCGTAGTATATGAGATTTTTAGGAATACAAATTTGCTAACAATAATGGAGTTTGAAAGAGAGCATTTGTGTGTGTTGCCTGAGATGCAGAGAGCATCCAAGCAGATAACGGTGTCAGGATTGAGACAGCGGCTTTGGGATTCTTTTTTCTCTCTCTTTCTCAAGTCTCAAGTTTCAACCTTACCTTTTGGATGCTTCTGTTTTTTTTTTTTATAACCGAGAAGAAAAAGGTGGGGGGGGGGGGGGGGGGGCGGGTGAGTGGGTGGGTGGGTGGGGAAGGCGAGGCTAGCTGGTGTGGTGGTGGTGGTGGTGGTGATGGCAGTTAGCTATGCGTCTTTGTGTGGATGAATTTATTGTAACTGGCAAATAGGAAATAATGAAATGGTGCACACAGATTGATGCCTTTGTTGGGTTGCATTTGCAAGCGATGCAACTCATACAAACTGATAGGGAAAGAAGTGAGTAATTTACCCCGCTAAACGCTGTCTGTGTATATTCCTGTGCGAGATTTGAAATACATAAAAAAATAATGGCCACTTTGTTCCCTTGTTCGTCGTTGAGTGTTTGACGTCTTTACAATCAGACTTGGAACATTCACAATCAAAAATCCTCAGCTCCAGCGTTTTTGAATGGAATAAGTCTTGTGCCATCTGAAGTGGCACAATAAATGCCACTGGCCTATTTGACAAGTTGTCGGTGATAGAAGGTATAATAAATCTACGGAGGGACAGTTTTTCACCGACCATGATATTTATTGTCACTTTGATTATCATATAAGGTAGATGTGGTATTTTGTGTGTCACTTTAAATGGTAGTAGCTTATCTTTCCGTGAATTTAAAATATTTACAATTTCATTTGTCACGGCTGTCAGCACACACTGCTCCACACATTTTCCAATACACATCTAAGTATTTAGGCCCAAAAAAACTACAGTACAATGCATGAATCACGATTTAGTGCTTTTCCAATGATGGTCATAACAATGAAGCAATCAATCAAGCAATGTTTCAGGCCGTTTCGTAAGTAATATTAACTGGTTTTTAATTGTTATGGAAATACGTATAAATTAAAAAATAATATAAAAATTTGTATTGTGTTATTTAAATTAACAAAACTTATTTAAACAAAATAAACAAATAGGCCCCAATTACTATAAATATAATTGTATGACTTGCCTTCCCGCCATAATCGAACACTTACAACGAATCTTTTATTCTGTTTGCCATTTTTTTAAAAAAATTTTAAAAAGCCCTTATTTCTGGCACTCTTTAACTAAAGATGATTGCTGAGAGATGTCACATATTTGGTTGGCAAATCTTATATTATCTTGTGTATATAACCATTAGGTTTGGACACTGATTTGAAAAAGTCTATGTCATTGCTAACTACTATTGGATAACCATTGGATTAAGCATTTTTAGCACATAGAAAATGGATGGATTCATTAGAAAATTGGTTTGAGATTGACAAAGGTCAATTCTTTTGAATCAATAGCATGTGAAAATACTCATGTGTTTAAAGAGAGAGAAAGGATGTATATCAGCCATTAGCAAGACAGGATAATTTGAGGCGATTTGATAATTTGATTGGTGAAACTATTATGTAACACAATTACTAAAATGACATAATAAAATTCCAAGTCTTCTTATCATCGCCCATCTTTCTTTTCTTTTTCTTTTTTTCCTCTTGTTCTTTTCGGGCGAGGTTGTTTACAATATATGAAAAAACAAATTACTGAGGTCGAACTTACCAGAAGAAATAAAATATCAAAGTCTAGCTGATTATCACAAATAAATAGTATACAATTGAAGTGGGTCAATTTTTGGTTGCGGTAAAAAAAAAAATAAAGTTGGTCGGTGAAAATGTAATTTGTGTGATAAGACTAACATGATGAAGGTAAAATGATCAAACTGTTTCCTTTTTATTTTTACATGGAAGAGATATTTGCAAGTCTGCTATTCTTCAACTAGAATGGCATAGCTGGTCAGTTATCACCCAAAAAAGAAAGGAATATATAGAAGTTCATCAAAAGGAAAGGCGTTGTCCGGAGTATTTTTCAACAATTCGCGTTTGGAATGTCGTCAATCGTCAAAGAACATGGAACAATAAATTGAAAATTATGTAAGATAATTCATTTTTGTCAACTGCTATTTGAAAACCACTGTGTTTTGGATGGGGTGAAGCTATGGGCCAATAAACAAAATAGGGTGTGAAAAAAGGCTATGCCTACAGCCTACCCTTCACTTTTTTGGTTGAAGAAAACGATGCGTATTTCAAGCGAAATTTTATGTGTTCGCCTCAAAAAGGTCACTTTCGATTTCATTTCCCACACAAACGTTTTGATTTACATTTGGAAGCATATATAGCGAAAAACATCTCGTGCTAATTCCGAGACGTGGCCCCTTACAACAAAATAATATCTTCTCTTTGTTTCTCAAAAATAAAAATAAAAATTATAATAATATCTTCTCTTTGCTTCGTTATTAGCAAAGTGCAAGACATATAATAGTTCTTTACTTCTTTGTCGTAGAATATTATCATCTTTGAAAGGGTTTGTGTTTATTCAACAAAAAAAAAAAAAAATTTGTGCGATTTTTCCAATAACCCTCGGTCCAACTAAAATTTCCTAAGCTTAGCTGCTGTGGTATAAATTTTTCCTCATATCACATGACTCGGCTTCAAAAGTTACCAAAGCAAATATTTAAAGCTTTAGCTTGACTTTAGAATGCCATTAATTGGATCGTCTTGTCTGCATAGATCTACCTATATTGACATATTGTTAATATGGTAGTAAATAAAAAAGTGGGTCTAAAAAATTGCTGTCAATTTTGTTTTTCTTTTTTGTAATAACGGTGCTCATTTATGTTCTAAAGCTCTCTCACTAGTCACTAGCTAGTCACTACTTTCAAATTTTAATAGCTAGGTTGGAATGGCATTAAAAAGTTGGGAAGTAAAATAAATAGCAAAACAAACGAGAGTGGTGGAGGCTAAAGAAGACAGAAAAGAAATCGGGGGTAGTGCTGTGATCGAGGTAGGGAGGAGGAGGAGATAGGGCTGTCAAATCTCTCAGTTCCCAAAATTGAAACGTAGCGTTTGACATTTTGCTTTCAGCTGCATCATTACCTGTCAACTTTTTCACTTCTATGTTTTTATATATTTACTTTTACTAGGTCTTTGGACTTTGTTTGACTCCGGCACACCCATATAGGGATAAAGATATTGCAATAAACAATACTACTGAACTAGAAAAAGTGAGATGGACAGGTCACATAGGAGACTGAAACTCGCAGAGAACCGGAAAAAGAAACAAAATAATAAAGAAGCACACTTTTCAAGAAAAAAGTTGAGTTGAAGTTTTTATTATTTACAGTATTTTTTTTAATTTTAGGAGTACGAAAACAATAAGAATACAGTGTAGAAGTTTGGCGTGTAGAAAGTTAGAAGTCTTTTCAACCTTTTCTTTCTCTCTACAGAGAGAGAAGTCTGTCAAGTAAACACGTGAGAGAGAGAGACACAGACTGCTCCGCCCAAAATAGGTGCGATCCATCGAGATCAGGAAGATCTCGACCGCATAAATCCTTTTCAGCAAAATCTTATATATCTGGCTGATTGTTCTAACTTCTAACCCTTTTTTTCCACTCTTCACAGTGCAAACCTCCCTCGTGTCTATATGGTCCCCCCGCCCTTTACTCTCTCTCTCATGAGCTCATCTCTTTTTCTGGATTTTCTTCTTTTTTATATATAATATATGCCCGTATCATTTATTTTAGCTACAGAATGAGAATGGAGGACTTGTTCATTATCAGTGTTGTGAATTGTGACGTGTACTGTGAGCCAAGTGAAGTGCGGTATGAATATGTGTACTGATGTCGCAGTTTTTTATTTTTAGGCAAAGCACATCTACATTGCAGTTTACACAAGCACTTGATTTCTTTTACTGGATCTAGTGATAACGATAAAAATCACAGAAAGTCTTATCTCTAAATCAGGACCATCTAACTACAAAATAGGTGGAGAAATAGAGATAGAAATTACTCAATCGTTTATAATAAAAAAATTACTCAATCAAGATCATTGAGGGGCTAAAATATGAAACTTTTTTTATTTTTTAATTAAGAATAAAAAATATAAGGAGAATTAAAAGATTAAATCACATACCCGACCTTTGACTGCTAAAGATCATGGAGGTCAATAAGATCAACTTGTTTCTACTAGACCTTTGGCTGCTAAATAGCCACTCCTTTTTAGATAGGATATGTTCTTTGGAAGTGGCTAGATCTTGAAGGATATTACTTTGATTTATAAACAATCTATTTGATCCTTAGGTTACTGCTTTTTGAAGAAGTAATTGTGTTGTTCTAACTCTTGTTAATATTGCAAAAGAGAATGAGAAGGTCATTATTGACATTTTCTTCTCTTTTTCATTGTATAACATTATATTAAATGAACAAAGTCTACTATCATTTTTTCTTAAAATATAATAAAAGTTGGGTCTTAGAAGTTATAGGTGCATCAATTATTATTTTTTATTAATTATTAAGATACATTTAAAATATTTTTTTTATTTAATTTATAATATATATTTAAAACTTAAAATACATGTTTTTATTTACATATATTTTTTTATTAAAATTTTGCATTGCATATACTAGTATATTATATACAAAATAAAACTATTACCCTATTGACAATACATACCAAGAAAAAGGACACAAAATAATTATTTTTTAATACATTTTTAATTAGACATTTATTAAAAAGAACTTTAGCATTCTTTTAAATTCTAGGAATAATCTATTATTAATTATGTATTGAATTTGCAGTAATTTACCTTTTATGTAAAAAATTAAATAGTCCTTTAAAAAAATCATCTTCTCTTTTGTAATTAAAACAAATTTTAATTTTGACAACATTGATGACTAAAAATGATCACCTTGTAGTTATAATTAAAACAAAAAGGTTAAGTATAAGTGCAATCACTCTATAAATAAAGTTGGTATATTGTCAATCGTTAGTTCGTTACCAAATATTTGGTACCATTCAAAAAGAATTGATGAAGATTTTTTCAAAAAATGTGTACTTCATCTATTACCATCTCATCAAATATAGAATGAAAAAGAAGAAGAAAAGAAACACTAGCGAGCATGGGTGCACACATATATATAAAAGATCAAGAAACTAATCTAGAATAAAAATAAAAGAGAAATTTGTCTTGAAGGCTCTTAATCTCTTATCATATCTTAGTTTGCCTTAAATTTTCTATTGATAAAGAAAAGCTCTTCTTTTTTTTTTTTACTAAATAATTTTAGCTACATAAAAAATACACACACAAAACCATAATTAAAAAAACAATTTTCTACTGATTAAGATTTTTTTTTTTTTTTTTTTTGCTTGCTGTGATCATCATTCATCAAACGAAAAAAATTTAGGAAATCTTCAACTATAGTAAAATTTCGTTTGCCACATAGAAAATCGCATAATTTTTTTGTTGAATATAGTTGTTCAAGCTTTGCATGTTTAATAGAAAAAAGAAATCAGTTTGCCTTTTGTAGGCAACCGCCCCTTGTGTGAGTGATATTCTCAGGGAGGAGGCTAGTCTGCCTTCTGTTTTGTAGTTCTGTGTTTCTCTTTCAATAAAGTCTTTCATTTTTTTTTTTTTTAATAAAAGTCACCTCTAGGAAGGAGGGGGTGTATACCTATTGAATTATGCTAGTACTACATAACTGGGCACAACTTTGTATCATAACTCGCCATATGACGAGTGTCGAGTTGTAGTTGGCAAAGGCATGCCTTCACACGACCCACTGACACACTTTTGCCAATCACAACTCACCATACGGTGAGTTGTGGCACAAAGTTGTGCTCAATTATGTGATACTAGCATAATTCATATCTATTAAGTGTGGAGAATGTTAATATTCATCCAGAATTTGTGCTTAAGCAAGGGCGGAGCTACAGCAAGGCTTGGCCCCCCCAAAATTTTAAAAAATTATTTTATATTATGTATAAGTATTAAAAAATTTAAATATTTAGCTACAAAAATAGAAGTTGGCCCCCCCAAATGTTTGAGTTAGTCCAATGATGCTCTTAAAAATCAATAGAAATTTTCAATTGATCTAGTAGTTATAGAGACAAGGTAGTTTTTGTTTTCTCTAATTCATTTTTTTGTACATGTTTAATATCAAACTAGACAGCTTTTGTATAGTATTGGAGTTTAAAAGGTGATAAATTCCCCTAAAAAATTATCTTGCGAATATACAAATGTGAAAGTTCTTAATTTTATATACAATATATTTATAAATTATGACCTACTCTAGTATCAAAATATTAATGTTTATATTTGTGTATGTGTGTTTATACCTGAGTGTGATGGTTTATCTTGACTCGAGACTAATATATTAGTAACAAAATTTGGCCCCCCCAAACAAAAAATCCTAGCTCCGCCCCTGTGCTTAAGATTCTAAGAATTACATAAGTGATAGTGTGTTTTAATCTCCACATTTTATTTAGTTAGTAGATGATGTGACAGTTTCTCATTAAAATAAAAGGAGATTCTAGTTAAAAAAGTACTAAAGGTAAGTCAAACCCATCTTATAGTATTGAAATTTAGATTTGAAGTTGCATGTTTAATTGCTTTGTCATTGTCAAGACGGCGATTGCACGAGATTTTGGACCTTTTGGTCTTTGTAGGGTAACTCGCCCACCCTCTTGGGAGAATCTAATGGACAAGTTGAGACTTGAGGGTAGTGTTCTTGTTGTTTTAAGCAAACCACGCATGCATTGACGCACTTTTTAAATTTGAAATCTATTAGATAAACTGCTTATTATTAACCAAAGAGAAATGTTTGATCCACGATACTTTAACAACATTTTAAAAACAAATTCATTCTAGGTGACTATCATTAGTGAGTAAAAAATTGGTGTTATTATACCATGTAGGATTTGTTATAAAAATATTGTGAAAATATTATGAATTAGCATTACTATTAACTCAAACTAGACAACATATTGAATATCAAATAAAACCCTTTTGATTCAAAACTGATCTTTTTTTTTTTTTAAGTTGAGTTTATTTATATATTAAGAGTGAATGAGTTTTTGATGTTTGCCAAATATCTTTATTATGTGGGAAATTTTCACTTTTTTTTTTTTTTTTGAGCGGAAAATTTTCACAATTAATCATGGAGATTAGAAAGAGAGAGACAGATGGAAAAAGGAGGCAAGAGACAGGCATGGCCAAGTGAGCATGTTGATGTTGGGGCAGTTGAAATTTGGGGGCAAGGTCACATGGAACAAAAATTCAGATTAAGTTAAAAAAATTGATGCACAAGCGATCATTTGTATTTGATAGGAAAAAGACGGAATAGATAGTACCAAACGTTGGAGCTTGTATGTAACAAAACAACGGTGTCAATCTAAATTAACAGAGAAAAGTGGAAGAGGTTCACAGCATAGGCCAAAACCATTACTCCGAACTCCTGTAAAGAAGAATCATGAATGCGTGTAATCCCAATCTCATTACGCCAAACTCCCAGATCCAGATCCGCTCCACTCTCTCTCTCTCATATCATATCATATATAAGTTATAAGTTAGAACACATGAATTTGGAAACCTTTTTACATATGTTTGATTGATTGATTTGAGTGACACCTGATTGGTTGGATTTTTTGTTTGTAACTACATGATTCCAATCATTTTTGCAATTATTCATCGATGCATTTTCATGTATCTAATCAATTCATTACAAGGACTCTTCACTCTTATCTTCTCTCCCAAATTATTTTGCATATGATATGATGATTTTTTAGCCCCTTCTTCTCAAAAGGGTCAACTTGTTTTTCAGGTCACCAAAAAAAATACATTCTAAACTAGTGCCCACTCGTTACTGTCAGTTTCATGCTAGCATTGTCCCCTGGGCCGCTGGGCGTTAAATATCCAAATCAAATGGATTAGTTTTTTTTTTTTTTTTTTTTTTAATTGATGCTTTCAAAGGGAAGAATGAGAATTTAATCTTTGAACATTTCTATTTGTAAGGACCAAACTTGGGAGGCAGCCCAAAAATGAATGGACTGCAGCCCAAAAAACTCAAAATAATAAATTTGTAGAGAATGGATTGGAAAAACTGGGTCGGAATGAGTCAAATCACAAACATAACAGACTTAATTCACAAAGGCAAAGACAAAAGATTGAAATTTTATGAAAATCGTCCTCGGCTTAGGTCCGAGGAGGTCTGTCCTTATGTATTCTTCACAAATATGATTACAAGTGTTGTTCTTTATTTTTACAGTGTTTCTTTCTTGAATTTTCGATCCTTTGTCCATGGTGGGTCCTTTCCCTTATATAGTCCCCCTTAAATGATCCTGGCCTTCCACCTATTGATCACCTAGCCCATACTTGAGTATATGTCTCATTAGACACCCCCCTCTACCCCTTTTATGCGTTGGGAGAGCCAATGTAGTCCTGTTCAGGGGTCTTCTCCACATTAATGCAACCAGAAAGTTAGCTGCAGAGTTTTTAATACGGTGGTTGCAGCTTTCCCCTTAGATATGTTAGGACTTCCCTCCATACTTTGTATTGGCAATGTTTATCTGTGTCTTGCAGAACTCTGCGGAACGTCATCTCGGATGGTAGACCGCTTGTTTAGACCTCAGTTTTGCTTATCCGAGGTGACCTTTGTCCTTGGGGTACCTTATTGTGCACTCATGACCCTGACCGACTTGGTTATTCACTAATGTGGGTCCCCTTTATGGTGTTTTTTCCTCCTCAGACAGCCCTAGTCCTCGGCTTAGGTTTTGGGCCCAATGTAGATGTGGATAATGAGCTTCTGGACCCAATACCCCTACACTATTGAAAATAACTAAATCGGCCAATTGAGCCACAGGCTCTTGGCGATCATTTATTTCATTCAATGGTAGCATGTAAGTACCAGCAAAATTTTATGAATAGTGATTCAAAGCATAACAAGAATCATTTGGTAGAATACACGGTTATAATCCTATAATTTTTAAAAAACCCACAATTTTATTTTTAATTTTTTTTATTTATAATACTCTAAAAATGAACTCTTTCTTGGGATCCCCTTGCAATCCAACTACGTACAATGGAAATATAAATTTTTTTTTTTTTTTGATAGAGGGCCAAATATAGGAATCATAATGAAATGCATTTTAATGGGGGAAAATAGGGTTCAACATTGAGGGTAAGATGAAAGGTAAATGGATAAATATTTTTATTCTTAACACTCATGTATTTTGGGCAACTAAAAAAACACCTCATCTATTAAATTTTTACTAAATACTACAATTAAAATGAACACTTTGAAGATTTGGAGGCCCTGGTCCTATAGGCTCATTGTAAAACCCTCTCATTGCTTCAAAAGGAACAAGAGGGTTTTACAATGAGCCTATAGGAAGCTATTCACTTGGCAAATCTACTGAAAAATTGAATCCTAATTTGATTATTTAGCCTAATGAAATCAATTAATTACATCACATGTATAAAAAGTAATGTAGCTTTACTTAGAATTGTGTTTTTTGGATAGTTATAATAGCTGAAGGGGATTTGAACCCTAATTGTGTCGGTTGAATTACAATGCTCTTAGCACTTAGAAATTAAAATAGTGTTTGATATAATATACCTAAAAGAATATGAAATTTTAATTTATAAATCTAATTAAACCAAACATATATTTCTTGGTATAAATGGTTGAACAATTATGATACATGACATGTTGAATTGTGATTTTAATCATATAAGAGAATTATGAAACAATGTCAAACAATGTAATAAACAGATTGTGGACCTATATAAAAATAAAAAAGAAAACTATCATTGTATAATAAGTTCAAAACCCACCTATTGTAACTCCTATAAAAGGGGGAATAGGTGTATTTTTGGGCTAAATAAGTGAGCGAGTGGCCCAATAGAATAGAATAAAGTTAATTAGTGAAAGGGCCTAATCCAGTATAGTTGTGAAGCTGAAGTAAGTGTTCCACACGCTTGTATCCTTCGAGAGCTAGAGCTTGAGCTTGTGCATAGCTTTTAGTTGCGGCTGCTGCTGCTTCTTTCTTTTTCTTTGTTGTTGCAGACTGCAATCGCCCACATACTGGACTGGTATTATATCTTCTCATTCCTCAAGCTCTCGCCAGATTTATTGTTCTCTTTGTCAGGTCAATCTCATTTCTGTTGCTAATTTAATTAAACTATTATTATTATTATTATTATTATTGTGGTAGACTTTTGTTGCTTCTTTCGCTATTGATAAAATCAATATTCAAAAGACCCAATTCAACATTTAAGTTATGTATCCAATTCAGATGGTTACTTTAAATTTCACATATTTATTCTTTTCTTTATCTGTGATTGTTTTGTTCCTCGGTGCCAAAACTTGACACAAAAATTCAGTATAGCAGTTGCTTGTATACTATGTTTCACTGTTCCATTACTGTATGTCTTTTGCGCTTATGCCTCAAATTACTTATGAGTTAAGCTCAGCTCTGGCAGGCCGAAATGATGTAGTACTAGGAAAAGGAAGAGAATGATGCTAAGGGTGGCATTGGCATGGCAGAAGAAGAGAGTAGGAGGAATGAGAATGCCATCAACAGCAGCAAGGGCTGTTCATTCCTTAAAGGATGAAAACTGCCCAATTCTGATATCTCCATCTCTTGTCTCATTAGACCTCCCTGATATTTGGAATCCCAACTCCCATGAATTTCCTTCCGCTCATAAATGCTGTAAGTACTTCTTTTAACCATCAATTTGGTTGCTCTGATTTCAGCATTGTGGTATAGCATCAAAGTTGATAGTCATGTATCAGATTCAATGTAAATGACTTTTGGCAGTCTGGGCTTATGAACTGCCCTGGAAACAAATTTATTCTTTTGAATTTTGATTGAAAATGTTACTTTTTGTTTTGTAGAAATTATCATATTCAATGTTGTAAAAAGAATCAAGCACACTTAAGTGCATAGGCCTTTTGGAACCTAGACACAAAGCACAAGCGTGCACCTGTTTGAAGTAAATCACATATATTTCAAATATAATATCTATTAACCTATAATTGAAATATATGTAACATTTAATAAAATAATATAAATACTCAAAATTTGTATATTTTACCTATTAGGTAAGAACAATTGTATAATGTTTGTAAGTTCAAATTTTACTTAAGTTATTTCAATTCTTAAAACTTTTATATAGTTGATTGAAAACAATTATCAATGGACAATATCAAAATAATCAAGTTGTAGAAAGTTTAAACATAACATTTTATATAATTCTCATGTTTCATAAGAATACATAATCATGATGGTTATGATCAAATGGTGTATATGGTTCAATCAACATCTTAAAATTAGAGACCAAAGGGCACAAGAATAGTAAATTAATTTTGTTCGTATCTTTTGACATGCAAATAAATAAATGTTTGTGTAATACACCTTAAGAATAGTGTTTGTATAGTAAATCATTGGTCCATGTCATTTCTTCATGATCAAGCAATTAATTTTGATGATTCATATCTTTTTAGCAATAAAATAAAAAAATGCACCTAGGCATGCTTTGTGCTTCTTCAAAAAGCGCCAAAAAAGTGTGCCCAAAGCGCACTTCATCAAAAGAGCCTTTTTTTTGGCCATGTGAATCTCTCAAACCTTGGGGCTTCAAGCTTTGAGCTTTAAGCACTCTTATAACAACACTGGTTGTATTTGATATAATTCTATCACTTCTATTGCACAGAATCTCAATGTTGAGCTTTGAAGCAAATTTGTGACTAGTTTCACATAGAATGTTGCCAATGAATGAGTTCTAGCTCAAATGGTATCTGTCTCCCAAAAAAATAGTCAGCAGGTGAACTCACTGCTTGTGTAACTTACCAATCAAAAGAGAAAATATAATTTTTTTTATATCAGAAAGTGCCTACAAAGGTGATTTTCTTCATTTGGACAACAACATTGAGGAAAATTTTTAATTGTTGATAATTTGCGGAGGCGGCAAGTGGTTGCTGTGGATTAGTGTTGTATGTGTAAGCAGAATGGGAAGCTATTGATCACTTACTCCTACATTGCCCTGTAGCTCGAGAGTTATGAAATATGATGTATTCATTATATGGGGTTCATTAGGTCATGCCACGTGGTGTAGTGGAGTTCTAGCTAGTTGTTCAGGCAAGTTCAACAAACACTGAGCTATGGTGATTTGGAGTATGATCCCTCATTGTCTAATGTGGGGTATTTGGAGGGAAATAAATGCACTTACTTTTGAAGAGAATGAAAGATCAATTCACGATTTGAAGCTTTCTTCTTTTAAACTCTGTTTGAGTGGGCATATTCTTCAAGTGTTTCTACCTTTAATATTTTGCATGATTTACTTGATTTTTTTACCTTCACTGCTTGTTAGTTTAGACTTTTTTGCTAATACTATAGCACACTACCTGTGTGCCTTGTTTTTTTTTGTTGTATCTTCACATCTATTTTTTAATGAAGTTCTTTACTTCTCAAAAAAAGGAACGAACGCTATTCATTTTGGTCATTGTCATCAATGACAGCTTCAATAATGTCTCTTTTTCTAGTTCTACATTGACATGCTTCTCCTTTTTTTTATTTTATTAGGTCTCTCTCTCTCTCTCTCTCTCTCTCTCTCTCTCTCTCTCTTTTCACTAGTTGGTTATGTAGTAAAGTCCCTATAATTTTATGTGACTGGGCAGTATTGGGTTTTAGGGGTTAATAGGGTAAAGAAAAGGACTTTATTTGGAGTTGCAAAAAAGATATTTCCTGTCTAATCATGCTATAGATGTAGCAGTAACTACATGTTTGGTGCTGGCTATCTTTTAGCTTGTACTTGAGTTCGTTGATTTTATTCACAAAGTGGTTTACTTGTATCATATTTTCGTTAAAACCTGTTGGATTCAATTTAAGGTTGATTGAATCTGGGGTTCTAATAATCTTTTTTCTTGCCTATTATATCTTCTTCACCGAATGACCTTATCGAGCCAAAATAAATAAATCTGTTGTCTGATTCCCCATTCTATTGGTATGGGATATTATTCACATCCTGTTTATCATTTTCAGTCAGTCCTAGGTTCTGGACTGCTACTGAGCTTGGTTTGATTTCTAAATTTGATCATTTGGATTTCCTCTTTTTTTTTTTTTTTTTGCAATCTTTATTCTGAGGGTTCTTGTTATCCTTCTTCTTTGTATGCTTAAGATATGTGGTTTGATACATGACATTCACCACAGCCAATGAGCAGAATGCTGCAATAATTGATGGAAAGTCAATGGCAGAGGAAATTATGTCAAGAATAGCTTTTGAGGTCAAGAGGATGAAGGAATCCATTGGAAAGGTTCCTGGATTGGCTGTCATTATGGTGGGCCAAAGAAGGGACTCACAAACTTATGTCCGCAACAAGATAAAAGCTTGTGAAGATGCTGGAATCAAGTCAATGATGACCGAACTGCCTGACGATTGTAAAGAAGATGAAGTTCTTAATGCTTTGTCAAGATTCAACGAGGATCCATCAGTTCATGGTATTCTTGTGCAACTTCCTCTTCCACAAGTAATTTCTTAAACTGTGTCATAACTTCTTAACCTTGACCTTTAGCTGATCTGAATGTTAACAATGTGAATATCTCAAATTTTTAGAAGATTTTCCATTCCTACCTTCCCTGTTTATGGGATTTGTAGACCTAATGGTGAAGTCTAAGCATTTTATGAGCATGTTTTAGAATGCTTTGGCTAGAATATTGCGTTTTCCTTCTCAGCTGAATCTACCATAGAATCTGCCCTATTGCGAACCCGAATTGGCAGTGATTTTGGACTAGCGATATCATATGGTTGCAATTTTAAAAGATCTCCTTTATCCCTTGAAAATGTAGTAAATGATCATCAAGACCCAATATTCATGGATTATATGCTAAAAAATTCTAATCTTTGATGGGGCCTGATCAGATTTGAAATCATATACAATGTCTAGATACTTGATGGGTATAATTAGTTCTTAGCTGTACATTATTAGCAATTAAGTATTTGAGGTCTATATACATGATTTCAGAACTTGCTGGTGTTGTATGGATAACTTACAACAATATGTCTGGGACAGCATTTGGATGAGGCAAAAATTTTGGATGTGCTGAGCCTAGAAAAAGATGTGGATGGCTTTCATCCACTAAATATGGGAAATCTTGCCCTGAGAGGAAGGGAGCCTTTGTTCATTCCATGCACTCCAAAAGGTTGCATTGAGTTATTGATCAGGTCTGGTGTGGAAATCATGGGGAAGAGAGCTGTTGTGATTGGAAGAAGTAACATAGTTGGATTGCCTACATCCTTGCTATTGCAGGTGACACCCATTTTTTAACAATTTACTGCACACAGTGATTCTCCTCCTAGATTTTAAGTAGTGTTCAATTTGTTTCGCAGAGGCATCATGCGACTGTCAGCATCATACATGCATTTACCAAGAATCCAGAACAGATCACCTGTGAAGCTGACATTGTGATTACAGCTGCAGGAGTGCCTAACCTGGTTCGTGGCAATTGGCTAAAGCCTGGTGCAATTGTTATAGATGTGGGGACAAATCCAATTGAGGTAACTATCAGAGTTCTCATTTATTTTGCCTATTTTTGGTCACTTCTGTCTATCATTGCCAGACTAGTGGCATTTTGTGCAAAATGGATATGAAGTCTACTCTAGTTGAGTAAAACCACAGGCATAGATCACAAAAAGGGAGGGGAAGTAGAAAAATTAAAACAACACAGCCAAGAATTTGGGACCAAGGCTTTGTTGTTGATGTTGTTTTATTTCTTTTTCCATCGATTGCCATGTAGGTCTGTGGTTTTACACTTTTACTCAACTAGAGTAGTTCTCTCCATCTCTTTAAACCCATCAGTAAAGGTGCCATTTGATCGCGGGTTTGTTGGTAATGATTATGCCGTCCTATTATAGGGGTGCGTTTGCCATAAGTTAAAACAATATTTTTCAGATTTAAAGATAGGATTATGAATTGGGCAGGACCCTAGCTGTGAGCACGGTTACCGTCTCAGAGGAGATGTTTTCTATGAAGAAGCGGTGAGGGTAGCTTCCTTAATTACCCCTGTGCCTGGAGGAGTTGGGCCCATGACAATTGCCATGCTCCTGTCCAACACTCTCGACTCTGCCAAACGTGCGTATGACTTTACTTGACCTGTAATGTATTAAACACTACTAAAATTTTATGTTTGCCGGGCATTTATCTTAATGTTTGTAGTCCTTTATTTTTTCCCTGCTGAATTACTACGTTTGTAGTCTTTAACTTTGTTTATTGTAAGTTATTGATGTTTAACCACGGGTGTATTTTGCTGGAAATTGGTCACGACTGTCCACTAGACTCAACAGACGTGAGAAATTTATAGGTCTTCACCATCTTAATATAAGGCCTTCTCGTTACCATGTTCAGTAGCCAAAAAAATGCCGTTGTTACAGTTGTTGCATCTGCAAGGGTTCATTCTAAAACTATAGGGATCTTTTATTTTTTTGGGTAGTAGAAAGGATTGTGACTTGGGAGGAAAAGTGTTGTTTTGAGGGTTTAACTTAACATAGCAAAGAAAATCAATGCAAAAAACATACAAAACAATATGCCACAGCAGTCAATGGGTAGCAATGTATTCAGGGAAAGTGGTATCATGTACTACAGCTACATACATCCTCCTTACATAGAAGTAGACCCACATGGCGTGGTATCAACCTCCATCTATCTAAGAGGTATGTTGTATTTAACAGCGACACAAGATACCACCTCATCTTCAGGACATGGCAATCAACAAGTATCAATGTCTTCAAACATCTGTATAAGAGACACTAACAGGATTAAGAGCGATTTCTCAGGCATTAATTTACAGGTCCATGCCAACCTGACAAGCCTAATAAAATACATGGCGAGTAAGCTACCATGCCTTAGATCAGACCTAAACTTTTTTTTTTTTCTTTTGTAATGAATAACTATTGATCAAAATCAAATTGGAAACCTAAAGTCATATGCTATAACAAATATATAAAACCAACATTTTGTGCTGCATAAAAAATTGTATAGCGCCTCAGTAAGTAGTTATTTCTTGGGTGCTCTTAGAACATGACATCATCATTTGGTATTTAAGAATCAACTTTGTCAGCTTACCCGATAATATACAAACATTACAAGATTCTTCACCGAAACAATTGTAGCAAATCCTGATGATGGAACTGAGTAAGAACCATCCTCAGAAGATTCAATGAAAAGAAATATTTTAAATAAAAAATAATACAGATGAATGATAGAAATCATTAAGCATCATTAATGAAGGGTAATAATACATCCAAAGAGAGATCCTCTCATCCTCACTCTTCAGTTACAGACTCCACTGGCTCTACGACTGGAGGTATGCAATCCACCTTGTAGCGAAGCATCTATGTAACAGAATAATAAATACACCATCAAGATAAAATTAAATAAATGTCAAAAACTCCTGACATCAAGTATATGCCAACCACCGCACACCCTTGGTACGATGGTCACTCCACAAGTATAAGTGCTTGTGGAGTGTGAGGGGCAAGGGCCGGTGTTCAAGTCTCCAGGAGGGAGACTCATACGCATATACACTTAGATTAGACTAGAGTAGAATTCTATCTTGTATATTAAAAAAAAAAAAAGTATATGCCAAAACCCATATGCGAACATTCCTCCAACTCAAATGGACTCAAGCTTTTGGAGTGAAAACAGCGAAAGGTTATCCCAGAGGAAGATTTTATTTAGAGAAATGCTATAAACACAACAAATTTCACAATTGCTAAGTTGGTAGGTTATTACAAATTCTCATATGGCCCCCCACTAACACTACTTTATTATCCACCACTAACAATTTACCACCTTAGACAAACAGTTGTGAAATTTGTTGAAAAATATATTGCGACTCTTCTTTGTTTTATTTAATGTATTTAACCATGGACACGGTGGCATGTCTTTTAAAATTTTAGTTGAAATGGAATTATATATACTTTTAAATTTATAATATTCAATCCGAATCATGAAATGTGTGTGTTGGGGGGTGGGGTTTGTTTACGTTTATTTTTAAACCTTGACAACTAACTTAAAAGAAGAACTGCCAAAATATTGAGCAGGGAGAAAAAGTTTTTTAAAAAAAAAAATGCTCTGAAGGCAGGTGTGGTAGAATTAGATGTCAAAATAACTCAAATGAACTTCCTACGACCAGTGCAATATGAAATGACACAAAGGACCAAATCCCAGTGGTATATTGCAGAAATTGTGCCAACAACTAGAAGTGTGTTAATGCAAAGTAAAGCTTAGAGTTGTCAAAAATGGCAAGCAAAATTTATGCTTTAATGGAAAATAAAGCTTTCAGTGAACTAAATGGTAAGAGAATGTGTATTATCACTACTTCGTAATACCCAAAGCTTCATAGCTAAGTATGATATGAAGTAGCAACTCAAGTGGGGAGGCCAAAAAATCTATGGAAGCAGTATACATTTTTTTATATGTATATGATCGTTTTGTTAAAAAGAGGACAATGCTCCAGTACACAGAAAATATCCTAAAGCAAAGCAACTCCTATTAGGGAAGCAGTAAAACAGGCCTGCGTACCTTCTTAAAAAAGGTTGAATATGAGTTGTCCCAACTCAATTTATAGTTTCCCACCATACATGTGCAGAAGTTTCCCTGCAAGAATATGAATTTGGAGAGAATTACTATCATTATATTCTAAGCCATGTTAAGACTAAGACACATAGCGAAAGGGTAAACTCACTTGGTCAGACTCATAGCGCCGGTAAGGTAATATCAACTGTTGGACATTCATCAACGACACAATGTAAAATACGAGAAGAAAATAATTACAGTTAAAAAGAAAGAAAAGAAAAAAGAAGGGAGAGGAACAAAACAAAATATACTATAAGAGTGGGAGCAGGAAAATTTATTCACAACATGGTATATTAATTAACAAGCTATGATAGTTCAACAGTTCAACTTACACTTTTTTCTCCAGAAGAATTTGTAAACTCCACACTAAATCCGATATCCTGAAAACAACAACATAAAAATCAACAATGATGGGAATGATCTGTTAACTGTAATGTCAAACATTTTTTATAAACAAGCCATATTACATTGACCACATCAACAATTAACAATCAGATACTGATATTAACGTCTTTACTACATCAAAATTCAATACATAGATAATACTCAGCAATGCAGGACAAAAACAATTAAACAAAATGCTGACATAAAGACAACACTATTTATAGAGAGAGAGAGAGAGAGAGCACCTTCCTTTGTTCCCTCAAAGCACCAATATCAGCAAAAATTCCTCAATCAATAATTTATAATGCCATAAATCCAGGCCAAATATGGGCAGTAGAGCTTGTGCACGGAAAAATAGCTAACTAATTTCCATAATTTATAAGGAAAATTCTATGGTAGACTTCTATTTTTTTGGTATGACCCATACCTACCTAATCTTAATCATACATAGGATATTGCGTTATTTAATACATGTTTTATAATAATATATGATAGGTTCAGATTAGGTATGTGGTACATACACCCAAAAAAAAAAAAGTGTATAACATGCTTGTGTTGTCCGCTTAAGTGGATATAAGAAATCACTTTCAAATTCATAATTACAATTTGTACACTGGCTAATCAGTACTTGGTGTGTAAAGGTGCCTCAACGGGTGTCTTTCTTTTTATGGATAGTAAGTAGGGATGGGATACTCACCATTGATAATCTTATTAAGAGAGGTCAATCCCTGGTTAATAGATGCTGCTTATGCTGTTGTGATGGGGAATCTGTGGATCATCTACTACTTCATTGTAAGTTTTCTCATGCCTTATGGTGTGCAACTTTCGAAGTATTTGGGATTTAGTGGGTAATACCGAAGTCAGTTAGCTCTCTCCTCTTTGCCTAGAGAAATTAGTTATATAAGCACTTATCAACAATATGGAATATGGTCCTAGCATAATTAATGTGGATCATTTGGCAAGAGCGTAATACTCGCATTTTTGAAGACAGTGAGAGACCCTTAGACCTCTTAAAGCCTCTTCTTTTCGGCTCTTTGTTTCTGTGGACTCTTATTTGGGGTTGTACAAGCTGTATTTCAATTTCTGATTATTTACTTTCTCTTTCTTTTAGCTCTTGATTTGGTTGTACTTGCTCCTTGTTTAGAGTGGTCACTATCGTGAACATGATGTTCAGTTTTGTGAATAAAAGTATTATTACCTATCAAAATAATAATAATTAGTACTAGCCGCCTCCTTGCACACGCTCTACACATGTGCTCAGAGGCTCTCTCTCAATCTTAATTGGTTTATCTCTTAATTAAAAACTAAAACTAAGAAGTGAAATTGGAGGTACACCGGTCCTTTTTTTTTGTTTTTTTGGGGGGGGGGGGGGAGTGTGGGGGCAATTTTAGATTATTCAATTTACTTTGTATTCTCATTCTTATGAATTTTTATTAAGTCACCTCCAATTAGATAATAGGGTTATTTTGGAAGTATAAAAAAAGTGGATCAAAACTGTTATTCTGACTTGTAATTTTGTCACATGCTAAAACTACCTTCCTAGTAACTGACTCTAAGATATGGGAATACAAAAGAAATCCTGCAGAGGCATTAATTTAACAGGATATCCACACACATACACACTATCCTCAAACCACAACCACACCATTTGCATGGATGAATTTATTAGTTTTTTACGGAATAGATTACAAAAAGTCCTGTGTACATGGGTTGCATCCCTCTTTGCCTTTTACTATTCAAAAAGAAGAAGAAGAGATAACAATTAGACCATACCACTAGAATACCAGTCAACTCATTGAGAAAACTTTTATCTTTTTTTTTTTTTTTTTTCTCTCCCAAATAGCATAATGTTGGGTAGCTTATTGTTAGTATTTTAGCTTTTGATGAATAAGTCATTTTGTAAGACTTGAACAATGCAAATGCCCATCCATTTTCTAAAAGGATTACAACAACTTGCATCATGCAGTCCTACAACCCTCCTTTCAGTACACACACACACACATGCATGCAAGTGCATTTGTCAAATGAAAATTTCTGCAACTACAATGATCTTAATTAAGAACCTAAAAATAACAACATTATTATTTAACTGTATGTCCCTACAACAGACAAAAATTACGCTATTTGTTCGGCACTGTTCAAGACCATTTATTGCTTAAATACCAACTTGATTTTGACATCTAGATTCTAGAATGCAATGAGAGTTTATGATGAAGAAGGAAGAGAAGTCAGCAACGAGAGGCATTAGGTTTGGGTACAAGTATGACAATAATCAAAGAAAAAGGAGAAAGAAATTGCACAAGTACCCTAGGTAAGTCCCCCAGGTATACATTTTAGTGGTAAAAAAAATTGGGATGAGGTTGGATTAGGTGTCAAGTTCAAAACTAGCAAATAAAATTAGAAATTTAAATACATAATAAAGAACAGAGAGATAGTTAACAATTTCCTTGACGTGGGTGTTGTTAATTGTATAATTTTGTTTAAATGATCGTGCTGGCATCCATTGAGATTTGAGACAACAATCTAGAAGTACAATTGTCCCAATTAATTTTCCAACTCTATACTATATTAACAATTTTGATTTAAGACACTTAGTTAGAGTTATCTTCAAACTTAGTACAAGCTAATATATTCAAGATCTATCTCATTTCTTTTTTCTTTTTTTAATTTGATAAGATCTATCTAATTTCATTAAGTCAACTCAACATTTTGGTGTACCATATATTCTTCAAAAAAATGGAACAGAACAGCACTTCTTCCCAATAGAATAAAACTAGGTAGATTCATACAATCTAAACCTCTCAATTCATCCACCAGTCTCTTGAATAATCTCCATAACCAATCAAACTCTAAATAGTAACTGCAGTGAGGTGACTAAAAGAGATGCAAAGATAACTACATATAAGAAGCATGCACTGTGTGCCACCCCTTCTGCTCTACAATTTTAAGAATCGAGAGAAAGTAACAGGAAACGATGCTATGTTCAAATAGCATATCGCATTTTACAAAAAGAAGGAAGATGATAGAATCAAGTAAACACGACAATCAACATTTAAGAAAAAAATACCATGTTCATCTTGCCTTGCACCAAAGAGAAATCCCAAGCAATATATGAGTTCACCGAGTCCACTATCAGAGAAACCTATAAAGGGAGTGATAGTATAAAATGCCATAGATTAGGAAACAGCATATGTAATTAAATAAGAGACATGGAATAACATAAAGATAATATAAGGAAGGTCACAGAACCCAACCCAGCCATCTTCCAATATACACATACAAACTGATCTGACTTGGTGCAACAAAAGAGGAAAGGAAAGTTCTAAAGGTTTTAGAATACAGTTTTGGCATGATCTGTGGAATGTTGAGACCACTTGATCCCATCTCAAGCCTAAACACGTTCTAGATTTAGTGCCATTTCCATAGGAAGCTCAAGTTGGTGACAATGAGGAGAAATTTGCTGAGCAGGGAAGCACATAAAGGCGAAATCTAGTGACCTGTCCATGTCTGAGCCAATATGCAGACTTGGATCAGACACAGGCATGCAAAAAAAGACAGATCTGCACCACTGATCTAAGGTTACACACATATCAGATTTTTTCTTCTCAGCTTCAAGCTCTCTCTCTCTCTCATGGGCCTAAAATTTCCAACCTTAGATCAGTGACCGGCTAGCATCAGCAGCCCATCACAACTCATCTTTGACCAGCAATGGCGACCCTTGGCTAGCTTTTTTTTTTTATTTTCTCCGATTCTCTCTCTTCTCTGCACTTTTCTCTTTCTCTCAGGATTTTTTTTTTTTTTTAGTAAGTAATAATGAATTTTATTCAATCAAAGAAAGCTTCATCTTCATGATGATAAACACAAAGTATCTTAAAAATTACAAAATATCTAAAGAGAATTTAGGGACTCAACAATGGAAGTACAATGTGTAAAACCCAACCCAAGACCAATCAAACAAGGTTTGAAACAACAAGGACTCCAACTAATCAAGAGATATCTCCACATCCTCAAAAAACACAACTATTCCATTCCTTCCATATTAACCACATCCAATAGATAGGCACTAGATTCCACACATCGGAGGTATGTTTCCCAAACCATTTTCTCCAACCAAATAATAGAGGTACAATTGTCGAATGCATCACCAATTGAATCCTAAACATTTTAAAAACTTCACTCCACAAAATATTGGCAATATCACAATGTAGCAAAAGATGATTTGCAGCTTCCCCACTTCTAGTCAAAAATTATCTCATCTTGTCAGTTATCACCCCCTCCCCCCTAGGCACCTAAGAATAAATATGATAAAAAAAACAAATACACAAACTCCAACTCCCAATCAGAAAATCTCTGTGGAACTGCAAATTCTAACTCCCAACCACCTTGTTGATAATCCAACACAGTAAAGACTAAAGCCTCCCCATCCGCAGAACGCTCAAGCAGATCAGGGTACAAATCCTTCAAAGGAATGTGTCCGCATCATTTGTCATACCAATTCTTAGTTTTTATTTTTATTATATTCGAGAGCTAATGTAGTGTATTGACTGATATTCTATTTGAGAACTAGTGTTTTGTATTGACAAGTGATAGAAAACTTTATTGAATAAAACTTGTGTACATTATGGCTCGTGATTTCTACTAATATTTTATTGTTTTGTGGATATGAAATAAAATTTTCAATTCATAATGTTGTGGACTAAAAATTATTGAACTCCAACTCTTCCAGTGCTCAATCGTGAGCAACTTGAGGGGCTACATATATTGACTCTCTCAAAAGGTTAGAGTACCTCAAATATATAAAAAGGAAGCATAAATATCTTTCTGTATAAGCTCTTCATTAAAGAGTTCACAATTTGAAAACAAACCTCATGAGTTCTTCCAGCTGGAACACTTATCTCTTTGTAGTCATCGCCTTTCCTGAACAGAACAAAATAACACAACTTTAGATTGCAAGCTGGTACCAGCACACATGTAACCTGAAAGCTTGAAGAACTTACCCTGCTTCTAATGCACCGGCAACCTCTGCTGATACTAAGAAGGGAGAATTTGCAAAGACCTCACTGATAAAAACATAAATGCAATTAATACATAACTAGCTAAACCTAGCAATAACACAGTCAAATAAACAATTGTACCCAATAAAAAAAAATTATGGCTTATCTAAATTTGCAAGAATCATCTTCTTCTTCTTTTTAATTAGTAATAATATTATTAATAATGCTTTACTGAAAACTAAAAGAAAACTATCCCCAGGAACACAGGCAGTTTACTAAGGATATAACAAATCTTCAACTAAAATTTCATAAATCCAAGAATTCCTATAAGGTAGAAAAATTAATTAAATTTAAAAATTAAAAATTAAATAAAATAAAGGTTTCCTCTAAGGTAGAAAAAGATTGGCGACTTAAAGCGCACAACCAATCAAACATGGATGGCAAAAGATACAATTTTAGCTGACAATTGCTCAATCCCGTCAAAAGTCCAAAGATCTCTCTCCCTCCAAATTGTCCGCATAACACAATGAGGCATGGCTCCCCATACATCAACAGAATGATGGTTAGCAAAGCCCTCCTTCCAACACTCCAACAACTCCACTAACTTCTTCCGTATCAGCCAGTGCACTCCAAACAGACAAAACAAGATCATGCACATAGTCACAATTCCAATTTTGCCTCTAGCATATTTTTATCTCCTTCCCCAAACAGACAAAACACCATAAAAAGTCGTATTCCTATCTCCTTCCCTTAACCATAAGCCTGGGAATTTTGCCTCTAGCATGTCTCTTCTATAAGCATAACCTTTTCCAATTCCAATCTAATGCTCTCCCTTCTCATTCTCTCATCGAACGGCCACTGCTGCTATTCCTCTACATTTTCTGATACCCAAATCACCTCTACTAGGTTTTTCTTCCTTTCCTCTACAAACACCTCCTTGTTCCTCTTCATCAAATCATTTTTCAATAATTTGAGTTTGTTGATTAATACAAAACTAGATGAACCATTAAACTGATACTTGTTCTACCACTCTCTCAACTTTTTCAAAAACCCTTACTCTTCAACCACATATTTTTAAACTAAACAAATCTGTTATGTCATCAATGTCAAGGACAATAGGGAAGTGGTCAGATAATAACCGAGGGAGAATTTGCTGATTTGAACTGCTAAAATGCTCCTCCCAATTTTATGAAAGCAAGAATCCATTGATCCTTAATGGACAGGTGATCATGGTTGTTGGACCATGTATGAGTGCCCTCTTCCAACTGAATATCCACACCAACTCAAGCTCTAAAATGAAATAAATAAAAATCCCCTCATTGCTGAAGTTACCCTATTAATACCCACTCCCACTCTAAAAGCTGGTAACATTGAAATCTCCACCTATACACCATGGGTCTACCTATAATGTACACCACTACCAATTCCTCCCATAGGTGAATTCTTTTAGAGTATACATAGGGTTGTAGACACCCGAAAAAAGCCAAACAAAATTATCTACTATATTCTTGAACCTGCAGGAAACTGAATGTTCATCGGTAAGCTTTTATTCCTTGAGACTTTGTTTGAGTGCATAATGCTTTGGGTTTGTTTTCTTTTGCTATTTTGCTATTTTGCCTGACTTGCTTGATCAACGTACTTTTAGTGTTTAATTTTTGTGTACATGTTGTACACAAAATGTGTACTTGGGCAGAGCCTTTTGAGCTTCTTTAATGAATTATTTACTTATTAAAAAGATGTTCATCTGTTGCTTCATTTATTTTGATTATTGCTCTTTTATCCCATAATAGCAAAATGCCCCCTGGAGCTCCAATTCAGAGCAAATGTAAACAATTCACAAACTGACTCCCAAGATATTTCTCATTCATTCCCAAGTTTCATAGACTTTCTTGATTGCTGTGATTTTCTTTAATTTTCCTGCACTGCTAGTACACTTCCTGTGTACTGGGTGCTGCTTATATTTTCTTGTCTTTTTATAGATTAATAAAGTTGACTCACTTATCTAGTGGGGGGGAAAAAAAAAGATATCTCACAAAATGGTTCCCTGCAAACACACTGACATCTAAATTCCAAACCCTCAGCTTCTTCCCCCCTTCATTCAACTCATATACATTCCAAGATATTAATTTGAGCTGCATGATTACTTCAAAAACAAACCCCTACCCTTTCTTGTTGTATTACCCCTATATTCCCCCTTACTTACCTTGTAATTCACTGAATTGGTGAGATTTATCAGCTCCTATATTCTTTTACCTGTAATGTATCTTTTTTTTTATAAGTAATAAGTTTATTGATATAAAAAAGGAATGCCCTAGCACACAAGGAGTGTACAAGGGGTCAAACAATTCAAGGACAAAAATTACAAGAATCAAGTAAATCAAGAAAAGAAAAAAAATGATTGGTTTCGTAAAGCAGCCAACCTGTAATGTATCTTTTGTTTCATTTTATTGGCTAAGCAATTGACAAAATTGATCTCCACCTATTTTCAATGGCTTGGTGACATTTATCAGTTCCTATGTTTCTTTACCTGTATCTTTTGTTGCATTTTATTGGCTAAACAATTGACAACTTAATCTCCACCTATTTTCAATGGCAGCAAACAAGCTCATAGCCTCATCCTCAAAGCCCTCCAACAAAACCTATAGAAATTTACTGAAACACTATGTGTGCTTCATGACCCATGCTGAAACTTCCAGGCTTAAAAGGTCCTTTATCCCCAAGCTAGCGTCAAGTAGGAAATTCAGTGGAACAATCTCAAACAGGCCCTCGTACAAGACCAATTCCTTGCCTATCTCCCTCTCAATCTTTTGTTTCCTGATAGTCAATGCATGAAATAATCCAAGATGCTGATCCTTCAACAAACGAGACACAACCTTCGTCATCAGTATTGCTGTTTTCTCGACCCTCATAGTGGACATGTGACATGTCCTTGATCCTCAACCAATCCTTTGTTTGATTTGAACTCTCACCCATTTCAAAGTTATTTGGGCTCTTTTCTAGTCCAAGTCCAATTGGTTCCCCCTCACCTAAGTCCAAACCCAACTTGTTAAACCCCATGGGACCCATTTAAATGCAGCCTTTTTTGCTTCATTTCTCTCCCACATTATTCGCCTCTTCCCTTGTTCGGAAATAGTTATCTTTAGCCCTATACTTTGAATCTACATCTGTTACTCTCCTATCTTGCCCGGGTTGGATTCTAGCCAAAATCTATCCTCTTTGTATGCAATCTATTTCGAATCTATCGCTTTTCCTTTAATATTGGATGGAATTTCTGCTTCGCTTTGCACCTTCCCAATCGTTTTATGTGCCTCGCTCCATTAGTATTGTTGATAAGCCCTTATCTCATCTTCTAAAAGTGCTTTTTTAAGACAAGTGAAAGAATATTTAGATGTTTAGGATTACCAAGTGACTAATAATGATCCAAAAGGCCATACTAGAATAACACGTCATGAAGCTAAAAATACTAATGCTTTAATGACATGAAGAAATCCATTGACCAAATTTAGAACAACCCATACAGTCAGTCATTTAAACGCAAAATTTTAAAAAGGAAATCCCTGGAACTCCAAGATCCTAAGCATAAATAAAGTCAAATACTTAATAAGGCCAGAAAACCATACTAAGAAGGCAAACATTGATAGGCTAATAATTTTATCAAAAGAAAAGAATTCAAAGGTAAAGTAAATAGTCTTAAAACACTGCTATTATTAATTAATAACTAACAGAAGTAAATTTAGACACATATCACACATGAGTGCAAGAAGCAAATACCCCATAAATTTGATGAACCTTTCAAACTCGGACGTATAGACATCAATAGCTTTTTCCAAGACAGCTACCTGTTGCCTCTTTCTGCTCAATACAAATACACCACAGATGTGTTGAGCCAAAAAAAAAAAAAAAAGAAGCATCACCCCCTCATGGGGAAAATAAACAATTAAATATACTAATAATCATAGAAGCAATCAATAATACTTAACACTGGGATACAAAGATTGCAGAATACTCACGAATTTCCTGCATCAAACCGCCCCCATAATACCAAAAGAAAGAGACGAATAGAGATAACCATTGTTGTAAGACTGTACAAAGGTGGCCCATAACGTTGCCGTTGCTCTTCCATGGGCCTAGTAATGAAAGATTTTCAGTATTCTAGTGTCATTCAACATAATCATCTAAACCATTTTACATAATGATATCTACCATCATCGCAATGGAAAATTACAAAAATTAGGAGAAAAATAACATGCTAGTCCGGAAACAAAAGGCATATACCCGTCATCATCATTAATTTGACGAAGAAAATCTAGCAAAACCTGCACGAGGATGAGTAATCAAAAGATTAAAATATGACCATTGATTCATGAACACAAATAAAGTCCAAGGAGAATAAATATTTTTCCCAATGCATCTTAATTTAAGTCATTGATCTAGACTGTACAACTGCTTGCTCTAAACTACCTCCAGTACTTGAAAAGGCTATGGCAGTACATAGGATTATATGAGAGAACCATAAAGGGGGCAGTAAAGTTTACAATCATCCTGCTTTTGCTAGTGAAGCAGGACTGGAGCCACAAGCCCAAACAAGTACTACGACTAGTTGATTACTAGGCAAATCTGATCAAATAAGTGGCTTCAATTTGGAGAAAAGGCCAAGAAAACACAACCTGTGGAACTCCAACCAAGTACTTCACAAGGGTTTTGTAGACACCTGTGGCCGAACCAAGTTGAGCTAACTGTCTCCTCCTGGGGGGGAAAAACAATTACATCATAAGGTCATTCAGAGCCTTTGCAAAATTGCCCCCCAAAAAAAAAAAAAAAATCACGACGGGGCCTCACCTTTCCATCTGTTGCTTCCACAGCAGAGCATATCGATCACGTATACTTGCACCAGAATTTACCAAAGCATCAACCTCTGCTTGTTTATTCCTCTCTGAGCGGTCCCGCTGTTGTCTAATTAGTGTTCCTCGAAAATCTTGAGGCATGTAGGTCATAACTGCAAATACATTCACAAATCCCTTATAAAAAAATCAATAAAATATTCCAGCAGTAGCTGGAGACACTACTCTCAATACACATTAGTAAAGTGTCAGCAAGGATATGCATCGAGAAGCAATTTAGGAATCGGCTGCTAAGTGTATCGCTAGTTGTGCTTTACTGATAAAAAAAAAAAGTGCATTTCTAGGTGGGCATAATTTGAAATGGTGTAGCATTATAGTAGCATCAAGATGATCCTCTATAAACTCCAGCATAATCTTTTTTCCTAATTTAAGAGTACCATATGGAGAAATTTAATTTCTTTAGATGTTTTCATTGCCCGTAAGTAAGAAAACAGCTTCAAGAGGAGAACTCCATGTTAAAAGCTAAACTCCCATCAGATGTCACAGTCCCAGTCCTCGTCTGTTTTCCATCATCCCTTCTAAAAACTGTATCAAACTAGAGTCATGACTTTAATACCTATCAGTCCTACTTGAACAATTTAGTCAACATTTCATCACTCGTTAGCTTCCAACCAGCATCAGAAATACCTTGAGGCTCTAAAGCCTGACTCATAATTTTGAAAGCTTAAGCTTGACTGACTTTAAAAACACCTAATGTTTTCCTATCATACCTACAATTTTGCCTTCAACTAGAGTTAGTAATACTAATCTTAGAAATTAAGTTACAAACATTATCTGTAATGATGAACATAACAACAAAAGAGGGGAAAAAAAAAAAATTTAACTAATATTGATGCTTAAGAGGGAGGATCAGCCATTCGGATTCCTACTCACTCTATCAAAGAACGTAAAACAGTTGACCACCTTTTCCTTTATTGCTCCTTCTCAAGAGCCATATGGTTAGGCTCAGACTTAACCATCAGGACCTCAAATGTGGAGAATATCTTCCCCGAATATGTGGTTGTCAAAATGGATACTAGATAGAAAGAACTCTCCAAGACACAGCTCTGGTCTCCCAATGGTCTTTACAATCATTTGGAGCATCTGGTTTCACAGAAATCAAGTGACCTATGAAGGGAAAACTCTGAATGCACACGAAACTCTACTTACATCTACAACTTTGATTGACAGGTACAACAAGGCCTATGCTGATGCTCAAATGGAACAAAGTCCAAAGAGGAATACAACACTCCCTCCCCCCCCTCTCTCTCTCTCTCTCTCTTAGACACGGCTAAGAAAATTGCAAATTTTACTCATACCAGATATAGCGTGGAGAAAGGAAGAGAGGTGGAGTCGAAAAGCTTCTGTTGGAATATCCAAAGGTGGAAAAAATTGTAGGTTGACACGGCACTAACTATAAGAACAGCAAAGTAACAAGAGTCATAGCTGCTAGGGAAGTATTTGTTAAGGCAATAGAGCAAGGATTTCATAGAATCATCCTACTGGTAGGAAGCAAGGAAATAGAAAACTTTTGGAAGCATCATAACAAAATCCCTTGGAAAATATCAATACTGTTTGAAGACTTAAAGAACCTCCAGCATTGAGGAATCCAAATCAACATCTAAGTCGTACCTGGAGTGATTCTCACTGAAACCAAGACTATAGCCACATTAGCTGCTAAGTACTATATGAATTGCTTTTGGCCTTTTTTTTTTTTTTGGGATGATGTGGAACCTTACCATGGCAGGGCCCTTTGGATCCACCTTCATGGAGAATAAACCACATATACACGACCCCACCTGCTAGAACTGTGTATCAGGTAATCCAAGGGAACTCCTAGTGAGGATCGAACCCAGGATGTATGACTCTACAGCTCATCCCAAGCCTCCAACCACTAGGCTGCACCTGGATGGGTATAAATTGTTTTCAGCCTTGTATTAACAATTTCCATGACTAAACTCGTGTTATCATTTTCATCTAATACCAAAAAAAAGGTCTAAAGAAGTTAGGAACCTTTAATCAAGCCTAATTAGGGATCCAAGAGCCTTGTTGCTCAATGGGATCAACTCTTTTCCTTTATGAGGAGAACTAGGATTTGAATCCCCCTCCCTTGCTTGCAATAACAATTTAATTATTAAAAAATATGCCTTGATGGGAAAATGGTAATCGCACTTTAGGAAAAAAAAAAATGCAAATTTATGGAGGCAGATAATAGATACGAAGTATGATTAAGGAATTGTGTAAGGGGGGGAGGATGTATTTTGAAACCTGTTAAAGGAACCCATTGTTGTAGCCTATGGGAAAAGTATTAGAACAAAATGGACAGACTTCTAAGTTATGTGTCCTTTGATGTCGGTGATGGTAATTGTCTATGGGTTTGGCACAAAAAATGGTGCAAGGCTCATCCTCTAAAGGAGTTGTTCCTAGAGTTGTTTGTAAGCCCATTAGATAGCAAAGCATCAATTCACTTAACATTATTTTTTTATTATAGGTAATAGAAGTTTTACTGAATAAGTACGCCGTGTTCATGATGATGAACACACTATACTTCAAACAATTACAAACAAATCAATTAGAAATGCTAACAGCAATTCACTTAACATTAATTGGTCAGATAAATGGGGAGGTGTGGAGCTAGGATTTTTTTTTGATAAGTAATAATTTTATTGAATACCAAAAGAGTCAACCAAGTATAAAGGATGTATACAAATAGGGACAACACAGTCAATCACTCAAATTACAATGATCTATCAAACCACAAATCGAACACAAAGAATAACAACCCACAACTGACATCCAATCCAAGAAAAATAATTTAAGATCAGGCAAAGATCTTTGGAATTCTCAAAGATTTGGGCATTCCGCTCTGTCCAAATACACCACATCAGGCAATGCAGCACACCTTCCAAATAACATCGTTTTGATGATGACCGTGTGGAGCTAGGATGTTAGACTTCATAGAGACTTTAATGATTGAGAATTAGAGTCTGTAACTTCCTTTCTAAGTCTTCTTTACTCAAATATACCAGAGAGTTGTTATAGATTGAATTCGAGATTGAATGGGAATAGTAAGTTTGATGTTTGGTCATTCTTTTTTTGATAAGTAAACCTAAGACTTAATACAAACACATTAACCAAAATATTCATTCTAGGTTGTCTTACGTGGTATCAGTGCAGTTTCTTTCCCAAGGAAGAGTATTTGGCGTGTTAAGGCTCCAAAGAGGGATCATTTTTTGAATGGACAGCAACTTGGGGGATGGTGTTGTGAAAAATTTCATGAAGCGAGGTTTTACTTTAGTGGGATGGTGTCATATGTGTCAGTGCAGCAGGGAGACAATGGATCACCTATTCATACATTGCTTTGTAGCTCATGAATTGTAAAAAAATTATGTTTTTAGATCTTTCAGGATTCAATTGGTGCTACTGAATAAGATCATAAATATCTTGTTTGGTTGGAGGAATTGATTTGGGAAACATTCTTCTAGATATTCGGAATCTAGTTCCTTTATGAATGATGTGGACTTTGTGAAGGGAACAAAATCGCCATAGTGTCGAATATGTTGAAAGTTCGGTGACTCAATTGCAAACATTGACGCATTGTTCGATAGTTCCTGCGTGTGGTGTTTTACCAATAGTAAATCTATTGTTGATTTTGAATATTTTCTATACTTTTGTACATGATAACTTATTCTTTGTGGTTCTTTAAAATTCATTGTGATCTTCGCACATGTCTTTTTTTAATGAAATATCATTACTTATCAAAAATACTATGGATCATATATGTCTCTAAGTAACTTGTTAGAAGTAGTGCCTGGTGGAGCTTGAAAAGCAAATAATACCAAAAGATCCCTAAAGAATTAATGAGGAGTAAAAGTAACTGACATAGCTGACAGACAAAAGTGTGCTAGATAAATGGAGAGAGAGAGAGAGAGAGAATGTAACCAGTATCGAACACACGATCAGAATTCTTATGTTGGAAAAACTCCAAAATCTTCAAAGTGTTTTGAATTTTATCTTTGAGCTGACTGAAAACAGTTGCAAACTCAACATCATCCGGTGTGGACTGCTGCTGAAGCTGCAATCAGATCAGAAACGCAAGATAAAAATGTGCTCAAGACAATAGAACAAACACATTGGATGAAGAATGAAATACTGCCATAACAACGATATGTATCTTACCACTGCTGGCCAATTAGAAGTTTCAAGTAAAAAAAGCGTTTCTTCCATATGTTCTCGATTCTTCCACATGTTCTCATCGATTTTATGGGGAGGCTCACGGTCTGCTTCATGTACCAACAAGCTTTCATCTAAAATTACAATGACAAACCATGTGAAGTGGCCGAAGATCATAATTCAACAAACCAAAAAAAAAAAAAAATTACAAATAAGAAACGGTTTTATTAGTTCTCTTAAAGATGGCAATGCAGTGACTAAAAAGACATGTTATTGTCACTGTAAAAAGAAAAAAGAAAAGCGGCAACTATAAGCATAATTTTGTTACTCTTTTTTGGCTTTGAAATTCATGTCAGATAGGCATAAAACAATGTTGCAAGTTTTTTAAGCAACTAGGAGGCTAGAGAGAGACGTAAAATAATAACACAATTGGCATCATCTTCATAACACTAGTAAGTAATTGACGGGGTAGATCTGAAATTCTGAATCACACAAAAAAAAATGTTAGGAAATCAAAATTCTGTCACGTAAAATGATCGATCTATAGTATTATTAATTAATAGATAAAAAGGAGAGAGAGAGAGAGGATGAAACCTTGAGTGGGAGGAACGTTGTTGAGCAAATCGTTAGCGGAAGAACGAATCTGAGAGGAAATGCGAGAGACGTCGTCAGAGAGAGGTGAAAATGGGTATTTGTCGTAATAAGAAGCGAGATAAGCCCTGGTTATAGGGACCAGACCATCTGTAGAAGCCATTGTTGTTTTTTTTTCTTTTTCTCTCTGGAGAATTTGAACTCTAAATAAATACTAAAAAAGACTTGATCGATCAGTCGATGTTCCCATTTACCAATGGGAACTGGAACGGGTACAACTGCTTTTGTTTTTTAAATGGAAGAGGAAAGTGAGTCGAGACGGCACTGGTTGCGTTGCGTCAGCGTTTGTAGAGTTCAATTGATGAGACGTGTCCACTTCAATTCCTTTTCCATTAACAAGAAGAGTAAAGTCTAGAGCACCCATTACATTCACCCGGGTATCGAATCGAAGGAAGGAATATCTGAAAGCATAAGTCAAGTGTTCAATTTACAGATATACCCCCCCTTCCCCCTTACACTCACTGTGCAATGTGCCTTTAGCCACCCTCCCCAGGCCCCACGTTTAACCGATATCGATGGGTTCTTTTCGCACGTATTCATTGCTTTTTAGTAACTTTAGTTCTTTTTTTTAGTTTGATTCATGTTTGGGTTGGTAAAGGCTTTCAACCCAAGTAATCCTACTAAACCCTTACTATTTTTTTTTTTTTTTTTAAAGCCAAAAACAAACAACATTCATTCAATATTTAAAAAACTAGAATCCAAATACAATGCCTCTAAGGCAGATGGTGGTGATTCTTCTAACCATACTACATCATCATCTATTTGGCAAGCATAACGAGCCAGAGAATGGGCTACAGAGTTTGCACTATGATGAACACAACTAACATAGAAGAATATCGAATATCTTCATATATCAAACCCAATTGAGACAGATTGACAGAAAGGGATGAAATTGCTTTCATAACATTTACATTGTCTCCCTCAAGAATAATCTCTGAGAAGCCTGCATCCACCACAAACTCCATTGTTTTTCGACATGCCATTGCCTTTGCCTCCTCGCTATCCATTACTGGAGATCCTTTAGCCGATAGAGCAACCATCACTAAACCCATCTCATTTCGAACCACTGCACCACAACCTGATGCACCCATCTGTCTAAATATAGCAGCATCAAAATTTAATTTGTAAACAGACCCTAAAGGTGGCCTTCACGACTGCCTAGGCTCTGCATATGCCAGAATGGCAAGATGGTTTTAAGCCTCCTTATACTCCTCTAAGTAGTCCCTTGCTCTTATATTTAGCTAATTCAAGTCTTGTAACTTACCTCCATGGTCAACCATATTTCTTTGGTTCCAAATTAGTCAACTTTGGACTAGAAAAAGTTCAAACTCCTCAACGGACAGCTTGTTCAACATAGTTATAAACAGTTGCAATATATCATCCTAACCACTTGCACACTTTTGTATTTGAGTCGGACATCCAACCTAGACATCTTATGCCGCACCACATTATCATAGCCCGTGATCAACTGATTTAGGAACTTGTTGACATATACTACAATTCCCATCTTCTATGTCCCTTCTTTTGACCAAGTTCTCTCATGTTGGCAAGATATCTTGGCAAGCTCTCCAACCAAAAACCTTTATCTTATTTGGCACATGAAGCTTCCACAATTTTCTCTAAACCTGACCTCCTGCCATTGGTTCTAGGGATGGCAATTTTTACCCGATCCGCGGGTACCCGGTCCGGCCCGACCCTAATGGGCCGGGTTTTATCCGGTCCGATTAAAAATAGGGTCGGGTATGGGTTTAAAAAAAAAACCCGAAACGGGTCCGGGTCGGGTCCGGGTTTTATTAAAAAAATCCAGACCCGACCCGAGACCCGACCCGTATAAAAACCCGTATAAAACCCGGTACCCAAAATTACCAAAATGCCCTAATATATATATACCTATTATGTAACCCTAACTAATCCCCATTTCTTCCATCTTCAATCTTCAGCACTCAGCAGCCGCAGCACCCCACTGCCCACACCGCAGCACCCCACACGCAGCACCAGCCGCAGCACCCCACACCGCAGCACCCCACACGCAGCACCAGCCAGCACCCCAGCCGCAGCACCCCACACGCAGCACCAGCCGCAGCACCCCACACCGCAGCACCAGCCGCAGCACCCCACACGCAGCACCCTTCTTGTGATTGCTTTGCCAAGATACTGTATTTTTCATCCAAAGGTATGAAAATAATAAGCCAATGCCATCAAGTTTATACCTTTACCTTTTTTTTTGTTATAATTTTTTTTTTTTGAAATATAATGAAAGTCACATCAAAATACTTCTACAAGAAGGTTATATGATTTTGTTTCTGTTTTGGGGTTCTTCTGGTTACTGAAGTAAAAGGGTCATTGCATTTTTCACTGTTAATTTGCATTGAGAGAGCACTTTTTGTTTTGTCATAGGTTATTGAAGAGGCTGAGGTTTGATCAAAGTTGGGTTCTCTTTGTCTCTGTCTCTGTCATCAGAAGCGTCTCTCTTTGACTCTTCCACGGTCTGTCTCCTTAACCATAGTCTGCATTTGCCTTTTGTTTTCTATACAGTTTCTAACATGTCTGTATGTGTTTTTGTTGTGGACAACGTTATTGTGGGGGGTTTTGATTCTTATATGGGATTTGGGCATTGATGTTTGGTTCATTGAACCTTAAAGTAAGGAATGCCGATCAGAATGATGACGGTTTGTTTTACTCTCTTTGTGGCTCTACCCATCATTAGTATGCTTTATTGCAATCTAGTACTACTTGATTCTCTTTAGGTTATGGTGCTTCTGATTTTGAGTTTATTAGGTATTTGAGATCTTTTATTAGGTATTTGCGACTGGGGTCATTAACCAGTTTTTTAAATTAAAGAAAGAGCAATCAAATATGTGCATTTAAGTTAGTTTGAGTTCATTTTAGAGTGGTACAACAGAAAATTAAATTTCCCATGGCTCAATTTTAATTTAATCCTCTGTTTTTCTTATGGGAACTTTTTAGAAATTTTTAGCTGGTATTTATGCTGCCTCACTCAACATTTTCTAATATATGTGGGTGTTTGTGTGTTTACTTGAGTGCAAATATATATGTTAGTGGAACAAAGAGACCACAAATGTGTGGCTTTAGTGTGAGATATATGCCTTAATTCTTCAAGTTTAGCAATCTATGAAAATTATTCACACATTATCGGGAATCATAAATTTACATGACTAATTCATGAGATATGCTTTGTGCTGATTTGTGTTTGTTGGGAATGCAGAGCCCAAAACGGAGATGGAAGACACAAACACAGACACAAACAAATCTGGTTCTTCCTCGCCAAGTGGCTCTCCCTTAAGAATCGGACGTTGTCCCTTGCCAACTGTGCGATCTCCTTCGCCATTTTCACGATCACCCTCGCCATTGTCGCCTGGCAGCTCACCCTCAGGATCACCATCAATTTTATGCCCTTTAAACAACGAGTAAGTGTTTGAATTTGTTGTTAATCATGTTTAATTTGTGACCTAGGCGTAATTATGAATTTGTGCTTATTAATTAACGAGTATGTGTAATAATAAATTTGTGATAATTTGTTTTGATTCTAACTCCCAAACTTCTGAATCAATTAGGAGTCCGAAATCTCCGATGGTGGACTTAGAGGTAGAGGAACAAGAAGGGAGTCAAGGGAGTCCAAGGACAGAGGAAGAGAGAGAGCAAGAGCCTACAAATGAGGACTTGGATACAAGTAAAAAAAGAAAGACTACTTCAGATGTTTGGGTTCATTTTACAAGGAAGAAAGTTGAAGGAAAAATTAAAGCCCAGTGCCATCATTGTGGCAAACTCTACTTGGGTGATCCTAGTCAAGGTACAACCCATTTGCGTAATCATTTAGCAAGATGTCCACGGATGAAGTTTAAAGATATACGACAACAAGTCTTAATTAAACAACAAAATAAGGTGGATGGAACTGTGAGTTTAAATAATTACCAATTTGATCAAGCTAGAGTGAGGAATAAGCTTGCTCGAATGGTCATCCTACATGAATATCCTCTTTCAATGGTTGATCACATTGGGTTTAGAGAATTTGTGACTGATCTTCAACCTATGTTTAAGCTTGTCACAAGAAATACTTTGAAGAGTGACATTCTTAAAATCTATGATAATGAGAGGGAAAAAGCTTTGAAGATGACGGACAAGAATGGAAGTAGGATGGCAATTACAACTGATATGTGGACTTCAAGTAACAAAAAGAGAGGGTTTATGGTCATTACGGCTCATTTTATTGATCATACTTGGACGTTGCAAAGTCGGGTTTTAAGGTAATTTTTTTATCTATAAATTGAATGTTAAAAACTTAACATTTAGAATGTTTATTGAGTTATGTTAAATTGAATGTTTATTGAGTTATGTTAAATTGAATGCTTATTTAGTTATGTTATAATTATTCCTATTATTTTTCTAGGTTTGTTTATGTTCCTTCTCCACATACGAAAGATGTCCTTGCTGAAGTCCTTGTTGATTGTTTTTTAGAGTGGAACATTGATAGGAAGTTGTCCACAATAACTGTAGATAATTGTAGTACTAATGATGCCATGATAAGACTTCTCTTGAATAAGCTTGATACTAGTTCTCTTATGTTGGGTGGGTCTATGTTGCATATGAGGTGTGCTGCACATATTTTGAATTTGATTGTTCAAGATGGACTGTCTCTTATTGGTGATGGTATTGAAATGATTCGTGATAGTGTGATCTATTGGACTGGATCACCAAAAAGGAGGCAAAAATTTGACGAAAATGCACGTCAATTGCGTGTTCAATGCACCAAAGAGTTAGTTTTAGATTGTAAAACTCGTTGGAATTCAACTTACTTAATGCTTTCTACTGCATTGATTTATAAAGATGTTTTTTCGCGTTTAGCTAAACGTGAAACATCTTATACTTGTTTGCCATATGATCATGATTGGGAGGTAGCCAAAGATATTTGTGGGAGGTTGGAGTTATTTCATAGTGTGACTGAGTTTTTCTCTTGTCGTAAGTACCCCACAACTAATATGTATTTTGCTTTGGTGTGTGAGTTGAAAATTGCATTGAATGAATGGAGTTTGTCTTCAAGTGAGATGATAAGTACGATGGCAGAAAGCATGCTTGCTAAATTTAATTCTTATTGGGCTAATGTTAGTATTGTTATGGCTGTTGCTGCTATCTTAGATCCAAGATATAAGATGAAATTATTGGAGTTTTATTATCCTAACATTTATGGTGATGATTCTGATTTGGAGATTGAAAAAATTAAGAATCTTTGTTATGATTTGCTTGATGAGTATGGAGATGTAGAAGAGTCTCCTGTAGGTAATGAAGGAAGTTCTCATATGCCTACAAGTACTTCAAATCAAGTGGCACAAATAAAATTTAGGTTGATTGGGTCAATGTCAAGGTTTGATGGGTTTGTGAACAATAGTTCAAGTAGTTCAAAGAAACATGGGAGTGGTAGAATGGAATTTGATCATTTCATTGATGAGGGAGTGCTGAAGAGGAGTGAAGACTTTGATATTTTGGCATGGTGGAAAAGTAATGGTCTCAAGTATCCTACTTTACAAAGGATTGCAAGAGATATTTTAGCCATTCCTGTTACAACTGTTGCTTCAGAAGCTGCCTTTAGCACTAGTGGGAGACTTTTAAGTCCACACCGTAGTAGGCTACATCCCAAGACTATAGAGGCAATGATGTGTGCTCAGAATTGGCTATGGAGTGAAATCAACGGTTAGCAATTGTCTAATTTTCTATTTATAAAATTAAAATTGTGTTTTTATATTTGCTAGTTATATTTCAATGAAATTTATTCCATTTTTTAATTCATTGTTGTTGTAGGTTCTTCAACTATATCTGGAGATAGTACGTTTCAATCCATTCTTGACGATGGAGAGCCAAATGAAGATGATGAGAGTTGTGCCACAATTGATGGGAGTTGCATCACAATTGATGAAGATTAAATATTTTGTATTAATTTAGTAGTTTTTTCAATTTCTAAGACTTGTTGGATTAATTTGTTGGTTTGTAATTGTTCTAAACTTGTGGGATTTATTTTGTAACTTTTTAATTTGTTGGACTCATTGGACTTTTGATACTTATTTCTTGGACTTGTTTGATTAATTTTATTTTTTATGTTTAGCTAGTGATTTTAGTTATGATCTAAGTAATTTATTGATTTAAAATCTTTGTTATGATTTATTGAATTATGATTATGATATTAGTTATGGTTTATTGATTTATAGATTTATAATTAACAGGTGATTTATTTATTTATTATTAGTAGCCTATGATTTGGCATTTGGGCCACGTTATCTAGGCTTGAATTTAAATATGCAGGCTTGAACGTAGGAAAAAATACATCTGGGTTTTCTTTTTTTTTTTTTTTTTTGGTTGGGCCACAAATTGGGCCCAATCTCTAAACGGGGCCCGCGGGCCCCGCGGGCCCCGGCTGGGGCGGGTCTGGGCCCCGGGAAAAAACCCGGTACCCTAAACGGGGCGGGTCCGGGCCATGGGTCTTGCCCCGCGGGTCGGGTCCGGGTATAAAAAAACCCGGCCCGAACCCGACCCGTTGCCATTCCTAATTGGTTCCGAGCTCTCTCCCATCCCATTTTCTTCCCTTGAGATCAATCTCGCTATGTGATAACCTAACTTCACCGAGTGTACGTGCAAGTTAGAATTGAGCTTATGTAGGGAAATAAAATAAGTTATCTAATAGTACATCTACATGAAAAAGCTTGAAAAGATGCTAGCTTTGACATGACACTTGAAAAAGAAGAAGAAAGTGATAGTAAGAACAAAAGGACACGAAATGTACGTGGAAAACCCTAGAGAAGGGATAAAAAACCACGGTTTGAGCAATAATGGAATGTTCTTGCTCTGCTTAGATTGTATTATGTATGAAAAGAGGCACTCTTACACAATAAAGGTGTTCTTGCTTCCTACTATCTCAACTTTCTACTCTCTTCTATAAAATACCTATTTGGGTTCTTGCCTAAAACTACAGCTGCATGTCCCTCTTATAATCTAAGGAATATGGCTGAGTATGAAGACAGGTGTCAAGTCGTCATTTCTTTATTTTGAACATTTTCACAGTTGTGATGTTATCTATTAACTAAAGGATAGGAATTGTGCCAATGTGGCACTGGGACTCGTGGGTAGGTAACTTTGCCACTGCTTGGGAAACAAGTCCTGGACATTGAGAGGGACATCAAGAGTACTGTGATTGATACACATGTCTCTGAGGTGATCCAACATGCATTCAACCAATAAGGGGTGTCCTCATAGCTTCTGACATTAAAAAGTCACTATCTCCCTTTTTGTGAGTGCTTGAGTACCATGTTAGGTACATGTTTTACTTCCCTCCCAAGGCAATCACGCCTTTAGCATAGACCAAGAACAAGATCCTTTAGCCAATGCTTCCTCTTCTTTGCTCACCGTCGTTCCACATGTAAGGTCTAGATTTAACCACATATGCATTCTCCCATGCCTTGTGGTTTTATGTATACCGAGTAAACCCCATTTTTATTGTGCAACCACAAGACCAAATCATAAACATGTCTTCTACTTAGAGGGATCCGAAGAATGACTTTTGCATCAAGCCAGTGAAAATTCAATTCAATCAATTCATGATCCCACCAATGAATTCTCTAATCAATCAAATTTGACACTCATCACTCCCATTCCTCTTATGCTGGTGGATGAATCACCATGTTTGTTAGATGATTCGAAATCCACTTGTCCTACATAAATCGAATAGATGAGCCATTTCCCACCCTCTAGCAGCACCCTTTTCTCATGATTGGTTGTGCTTCCATTAAGCTTTTCCACACAAAAGAGCTATTTGGAATGTCAGAAGCCTCCAAAAAATTACCCATTTGGAAATACTTTGCTTTAAAACATCTATAGATAAGAGACCCATCCTTTTGTAATAATCTCCAACCCTGCTTTGCCAACATAGCTCAATTGAAATGCCATAAATCACGAAAACCCAGTCCACCCTCCTTCTTAGATTTTGTCAACATATCCCAACTTTTCCAATTGATCTTCCTCTCTTCACTAATTTGCCTCCACCAAAATCTTGCACACATAGAATTAAGTTCATCACAAAGCTTAACCGGTAGTTGAAAGACACCTATCGTATATGTAGGAATGGAATGTGCCACCGCTTTTATTAACACTTCTTTTCTAGCTCTAGATAATAATTTTCATTTCCATCATTGGATTTTTTTTTCCCCAAACCCTTTCCTTAATAAAATAGAAGGTTTGGTATTTTGACCTTCCAACCAATGTCGGAAGCCCCAAGTAGGTATCAAACCGGTACACCTCTTTAACTCCCAAGGTACTCTTTATCCAATTTTTCTATTCAATTGTTGTATTGCTATTGAAGAAAACTAAAGACTTCTCAAAATTGATACATTGACCTGAAGCCGCTGCATATAGCTACAAAGTATCATTAATGACTTAGACTTCTTGTTGATTTGCTGGGCAAAATAGCAAAGAGTCATTAGTAAATAATAGATGGGATATACTGGGAGCTCTTCTACATATCAAAACACCATGGAGCCACCCGTCCTCCTCTGCCTTTGCTAATAAAGATGTAAAACTTTTTTCACATAAAAGAAATAAATAAGGTGATAGGGGGTCCCCTTGACGAAGCCCCCTAGATGGGAAGGTATTACCATAAGCTTTACCATTGATACGAACATAAAAAGAAGATGTGGTGACACAACTCATGACCCAATCAATCCACATTGCTAGGAAACCCATCTTGGTCATCATACCCTCGAGGAAAGGCCATTCAACCTTGTCATAACCCTTACTATTATTTTAGATTTTTTTTTTTTTGGGAGAAAGTACTATTATCTATACTACTATTTAAGGGGTGTCAGGGGTGGAAAAGTTTTCCTTCTGACAAATAAGATTTGTGCTGGGTTAGGGGCTTAAACTGAAACTCGACAATGGGCTTGAAGCACAGCCTAAAGGCTATCAGTGAAGCTTTTGAGAAATTTGCCTTATATTATGCCTTAGGCCTAGGTTAGGTCTGGCAAGAATTATGGGATGGCCTAAAAACATTTCCTACAATAGACACATCAGCACAAAAAAAAGCCGACTACAATAAAGAAATAGCCTAGTGGTAAAAGGTTCCAGCGATAAAATATTCCAGCAATAAAATGAGACACAACAGAATAAACCTCCAGCTGTTAATTATTTCATAAATTAAGGAGAGTGTCTACATCTCTAAAATCATCATCCATAGGTTCTAGTGAGAATAAGTCCTCCAATACAAGAATATGAGGGAAAAACTCTATAGTAACAATTACATTATAACCTTCAATAGTAAATGAATAAACAAACACTATGGGTTCCATTATAACAAGTAATGGAGAGAGCTTAGTGTGAGATAAAGGGAGAGAGAGATTCCAGCTAGCATGACAAGATCATTATTATGCCAGAGTATGCTCATGGATATGGTATATGTAGTGAGTAGTGATGGTCATTTTAGTAGTATAAGTAGTGAGAGAGGATATTTAGTAAAGCTACTGGGACTTTCTGCTGGAGATGGACAAGAGCTTATGAGTAGAGGTATGATAGGTATTTGTGAGCTAGGGGGGGTTGAAGAACTTAGTTTCTAATTTTGAAACTAAGAGCTCAAAAGCTCATAACCTCACTAAGAGTTAAAGAAAACTAGAGAGAGGAAAATATGGAAGTTTATAAGAGAGTTCTTCTCTATTGGTGTGTCTTGAGGTGTTGGTGGAAAGCTCTATTTATAGTTGAGTTTAAGGGGATTTTCAGCAAATAATCTCTGCCAAAATCAGTCTCAATCTTCAAAAAATCCTTAGAAAATCGTTCCTAGGATTTGGCCAAGAATGGTAAGTTTAGGTTTAAGGTATTCTTGCCATTTTGGGTAATAGTAGCTGGAGGTTCTAATTTAGCATTAAATGTTGATTGTCCTCGGCCAATGAGATTAGAGCATGTATTAGGTTAATGATCTTGGTTGTTTGCTGCTAGTATCAGAGCTTCCTAAGGCATATTGTGTCACCCCAAGCCAAGTATCAATCTTGGAACCCTCTGTTGGAAACTCCGCTGGAGATCTCCTTGGTGCCCTCCAAACCACAATTTCCTAAGTTTCCTCATTAAGGATCATGTGTTTGGTTCATGAACCAAAAAATGAACAGTTTTGTCATCATAATGAACTATTTATAAGTAATTCCAGAAGCTTTCATGGTTTGTTCATGGCTGCCCCTTATTCCTTGACCAATTATGTTGGAAAAGAGAGAGAGCATTGCCGGCTTTAGTCTCACAGCTTTATGTCACATCAGTAATCATGAAAAACAGCTTGCCAAGGAAGGGTGTAAGCTTAGCTGGACATGTGCCCCCTTCTGATCTAATTTGACAGGCTGAAAATGATGGTAGTGGGCCCCAGCTGTCAGCTTAGTTGTGCTGAAACTTTACTAGTGGCTAGTCTAACCACTTTAGTTACTCAAGTGAGATTTGGTTGCTGAGATTAGCACATGGGCTGGGCTGTCTCGACTAGGCCTTGTTGTTTGGCTTTTTTGGGCTTGTTCATCCCTACAAAATGAGTAATTTTGTCTTAGGTAATATACATTGGCTTTTGTAGTTATAGTTTCTTATGGAAGAAATAAGCATAGTTCCCATAAATTTTGTAGAATAAATAGTTTTGAAATATGGGTAATATGTCATAAGCAATTTATGTTTCCCATGAGTTAAGATATTTAGTATATCAAAATATGTTTTTGCCAATGAATAGTTTTGGTCTTTGAGCATAATATAATTCTTTTGCAAATATTATTTGGGCTTTGGTAGAATAATTGTTTGCCCAATAGTTTTGGATTTTTTTAATAGAATGTGCCAAAATAGTATTTAAACTTTTTGTAAATAGTTGCCAAAATAATATTGGGCTTTTGTAAAAAGTTGCCAGAATAGTATTTGGGCTTTTTGTAAATAGTTGCCAAAATAAGGTTTGAGTTTTTTTGTAAATAGTTGCCAAAATAGCATTTGGGCTTTTTAATAATATTTTGAGATTTTGTAAAAAATATTACCGTGTAGCAACGGGCTTTATAAGAGTGCTGTGTAGCAACGGACTTTGTAAGAGAGTTTTGTTGGGCTTTTTGGGTTTTGCCCACAAGGTAAATGAGTTTGGGCTTTTATAGAGATGACATAATTTTGCGGCCCATTTTTGGTAATAGTATGATAGGTATTTGTTTAGGCCCAAGTTGGGTAACATGGAAAATATTTGTGAGAGCCCAAAATAATTTATGGGGCTTGTATGGGAAATATTTGTGAGAGCCCAAGATGGGTAATATGTGGAAAATATTTGGGTAATATGTTGGAAATATTTGTGGGGGCCCAAAATAGTTTATGGGCTTGTATGAGTATTTTAGTGAGTGTGCTCATGAATTTAGGGCTTGAAAATTTGCACCTCAACAAGGGGTTTCTTTTGTTTAGGATCCTCATTTTCATAGTTCAAAAATACTCCTAAACTCCCAGATTTAAACAGAGATACAATTAAAGGACATTCTGGTAAAAATATATCAATAATAATAATTTTCTCACTTTTTTTTTTCAATTCTCTTCTTTATTTGGGAAAAAAAAAAGACTCATACTATAAAACCATTGCTATAACTTCTCCTTCCATATTCTTAAATTTATGCACTAACCTATATTCTTTTTTTTCTCTCAATGATAAGCTAGTTGCCTCTCTTTTTCATTGAGACATAAGCAAAGGTACATAATTTTCTTAGTACTCATTCTTTTCTTTTCTTTTTATAAATGTTTTCTTACTCGCATGTTTGTAGGTGTGTCTTTATTTTATACAAATTTATAATTCTGAAAAGATTTTTCTCTAATTCTTTTTAGATGTTCAAATTTTGAAACACTGTTCTATATTAAAATTGGCGTATTTGCTTTTCTACACTATAGAAACACAAATTGTTTTGTTGATTAAAAAAAAAAAGCTTTATACGCAAATGCTACAACAACAGCAATAGCAATAGTAAAGCCAAATACCAAGTTACCAATTACCAAAACAAGCATACCATAAAACCAAAAACAAAAATTAAAAAATTCATCCAAAAGTTCCTAGAGTCATTATAATTTATTCCCTTGGATCTTATTTTTCTCTTCTCTTTAAGAAAAACCCATTAATTTCATGGCTTTTCCTTTACCAATGATTGCCTCCATCGCCATCTTGGTCTTCATGACTTTCCCACTTTCACACTCCATACATAGTACTTCATGGTAATTTTTTTTTTCTATATATTTCTTTTTAGGTGAAATTACATTGTTGGTCCCTAAAGTTTACCTTGTGAGTGCAATTGCTCCAAGTTTCAAGTGTGCACTGTTGGTCCCTTAAGTTTTAAAAATGAATAGTATTAGTCCTTATATTAGATGCCGTTAGTAATATTGCCTAGGTGGCTAACAGAAAAGTGATTAGTCATGTTTTTAATGATGTGGCATTTTCTTAATGAAAAGATTAACAAAAATGATCTTACACGTAAGAAACAAACTGACCCTGATTACAAAATTAATATAGGTTCGAAATTAAAACCCCATTCAACCATTCCCCCATTTGATTCTAAGATGCACGAGAGAGAGAGAGAAGGTGGCCTAGCCCTAGATGCCGCCTCACTCTCCTGAAAATGGTGACCTCTTGCTTCACTCTCCCTCCAAGCGACAGCCACTGCCACGGTGGCCTCCTCCTTCACGTTGCTTGCATAGCCTTGCTGGTCCTTTCTCCTCCATCATCGCCTAACCCATCTCAGGTATTACGCTTTTTCCTCTCTACAACCTAGTTAAGCGCAAAATGTATGGCCATGTATGAATTTTTTGATTCCTAAAAAAAAAAAATGTTTGAATTTTTTGTGTTTGTGTTCGTGTTAGGTTGGATACTTTTGTGACTAAGTTCATACAACTTAATACAAGTTGGTCATTGCTTTAGCCTATGTGAGTATTAATTAGCTTAAAGTGAGCAGTAGTATCAAAGCAATGATGGTTTAAGATTAAATAGAATAATGTGAATGTTAGCAGATGGACAGAACATCTATTCTCAGAGACACCATTGATTACACGAAAGAGCTCCTAAAAATAATCAATAAATTGCAAGAACAAGAAATGGAAGAGGCTAAAAATCAACTTAACCTAATGGGCATCTACAAGGAGCTAAAGCCAAATGAAGTTTGGTGAGAAATTCCCCCAAGGTAATATGTCTTGTAACTCTTGTCTTGTACTTTAACCTTTATTTTAATTATGCTTCCATGACTTTACAACTTGAAGTGGAGAGGAAGGACATGGATACCTGGATTGGTATATGTCATGTAGCTAAGCCAAGATTGTTGCTATCAAGCTATGGAGGAAGATGTTTGTAGAAGAAGAAGACAAAAATTATTCTGGAGTAGTTTACAAGGCTTGAAGATATGGATTTTTAAAGTTGTTCTTCTTAGGAATTTTACAAGTGAGAAGGTTTAATAATAATGTCTTCTAAATAATAAAGTGTTGCTCATTTATCTGGTTCATCTCAAATCAATTATGTATTGTTTACTGGATTATTATTTTTTTCAATAAATAAATCAATAACAAAGTAATTTTGTTATACAATGTAAAAATATTCTTATTGTCAATTGGAGGATGGAAAAGTGTGAGGCGACAAACTGAAATACTTAAATCATGCAATGTTATTGACATGGAGTAGCTTCATTGGTAGTCTTTTACCATTGTCTCCACCTGCATTTAATCTATCAAAGCTAATGGAAAAATTTTCACATCAATGTTATTGCACCTAGCTTAATGTTAATTAGGGTGATGTCAACTTATGCAAAATCATAGCACACAATGGCTACACATAAAATTCAGTACTAAAGTTTCCAAAAGGTCCACTACTTTGCCTTTTTTAGAGTGTTATGTTGATTTTGCCTTCAACAACATAGCAATATAATTTTAAAAGAGAGACTAGCCAACTGCATCATTTGACAAGGTTTCAACAAACATTATTAAATTCCACCATTCAAAATGTTCCAAATAGTAGTAATCCTTAAACAGTGTTAGACAATAACAAAAATTTGTTCCAAACAGTGGTAACCCTCTAATTGTTTTAAAAATAACAAAAAATATCTAAGTATTCCATCCACTTCAAAATACACATTTATCTCCATAAAAGCCTTCACTTCTGCACATTGATTCACAAGCAATCTTATTCATTTATGCTCTTGTGCATTCATATAAAACTTTGTAATTCTTTTGCATGTCTCATAATAGCCATTGTTTTTGCTACACTCCAACTTGAGAAAGTGCGCAAAAATATCAATCTAGTAGAAACAATGATGGCAATTTTGTTGTTACTTATCAAAAAAATGATTACCTGAGGTGCTGGTTGACTTCTATGTACTCCACTTGTCTGTGCTAATTGACATCGGGGTGATGGCTTGCTTTGTGCTATGACATTTCCTTTTCTAAATTGAAATGCATTATACTTTCATTTTATTATATTAGCAAATATAAATCTGTTGTTTTCATATGAGACTAACAAATAAAAATATGTACTTGTTTTCATATGAGACAATCACTCATAGGTTGTTTTTTATTGCACTGACTAACATGTTTTTTCTAAAATATAAGTATAGAGTGCCCTCTGCCCCTAGTGCAAGGCAAAAAGGGGAAAAGGAATACTAGAATTCATGATGATATTTAAGCATTCAAAGCTTATTGCTTAATATAAAATATGGTTTTGGGATGGTTTATTGTGTAATTAAAGGGTTTCATATGATACTCTTTTACTAATGAAAGCATTTGCCACCATCTTAAAACTGGTATATAATTGAAGTAGCTACCACCATTGTACATGCTCTGTTTTTGCGTGGGCTACAAGGGCTGGTGGAAAGGCAGAATATATTTATATTTTGTATTGTTGGAAATACTTTGAAGAAGCAATAAACAGAAGAGTAGCACCAAATTGTTTTCTTCGAACGGTTCATCTTAAAGTAATTGGTTTTTTTTTTTTTTTGGTAGCCATACAAGTGGCTTATGTGCAAAGTATAAAAATTATGTTATTTTCATTTCCTCAACTTTCCCACCAAGCAAAACAACCTAAAAAAAAAAAATGCCAAACCTTCAGTTATGAGTTTATCACAAAACGAAATTTAAACATAAACAATATGTCATTCATCTCCTCATGTGGTATGAATTCACAAAGGGTTCACCATTACTGAAATGCAGTTCTAATGTGTATGGATTTGTCTAAAATAAAATTTTCTAAGCTACACAACACATTGCATAAAATAATATGACAAATTCATAATTTCAAAAAAAGAGGAAAAATATTAACTTGTATGCACTTAGTCACAAAAGTGTCCAACTTGACACGAACACAAACACAAAAAATTCAAACTTTTTTTTTTGAGGAATAAAAAAATTCATACGTGGCCATAAATATTGCACTTAACTAGGTTGTAGAGAGGAAAAAGCATAATACCTAAGATGGGTTGGCCGAAGATGGGAGGAGGAAGGACTGGCAAGGCTGTGCAAGCGGCGTAAAGGAGGAGGCCATCGTCGCAGTGGCTGTTGCTTGGAGGAAGCGTGAGGCAGGAGGTCACCATTTTCAATGGAGGAAGGTGGCATCACAACGACATCTAAGGCTAGGCCACCTTCTCTCTCTCGTGCATCTCAGAATCGGATGGTGGAATGGCTAAATGGGGTTTTGATTTGGAACCTGTATTACTTTTGTAATCACGGTTAGTTTGTTTCTTACGTGTAAGATCATTTTTGTTAATCTTTTCATTAAGAAAATGTCACGTCATTAAAAATATGACTAATCATTTTTCGGTTAGCCACCTAAGCAATATTACTAATGGCATCTAATAGAATGACTAATACTATTCATTTTTAAAACTTAAGGGACTAGTAGCGCACACTTAAAACTTAAGGGACCAATTGTGTTCACAAGGTAAATTTCAAGGACTAACAATGTAGTTTTGCCTTCATTTTAATCATAGTTTTCATCTTTTTATTTATTTTTTAATATGTGTTTGTATTTGGGTATTATTAAATTTTTAGTTTCTTCTTTAGCTTCTTTTTTGTGTTTGTTTCTTCTTTTGGGTGTTTAATTTATATTATATAGTGTTGAGGCAAGAAATTGAGTAGGTCTTCATTTTATTTGATCATTTAGGGGGTTAATAATGTAAGAAATTCAGTATTTGTGATTTGCTAAGGAAAAGGAGAAGAAAATGGCAAGAGGCTAAGTACTAATTTCATAATGATGGTATCATAAATGATAAAATGCTAATAAAGAGAGTGAGTACTGATTATAGATTGGTATCATAAGATTCATAACTAATAAAATGTCATTTTTCTCTGGGACACACCGCACTACACCCTAATTAAATAATCTAATTTGCAATAGCTTGCAAACATACATATAGATTGTGGACAAAAGATCCCATCATCTCCATATTTCTCTTACAATTTATGAAGAGTAGTTGTTAGTTATATAAAGTAAGATTTGCTTTCCGAAAATTTAGTCATTTCGAATGATGATGAATGAAAATTGATTATAATATTAATAGAATTGCCAAATACAAGTGATAATTACGGAATAATAGCCTCTGAATCAATCCAAAAAAGAAATACTAGCCTTTGAGCACAAGCGTGCTTAGAAGCTCTTCTATTTTTTTTTTTTTTGAAAAGGTTAATAATTTCTATTCATTGTAATTCGGTATTACTACATTTTCCAATCACAAAAATAACTAGGGGTTCCTAGAGTCATTATAGTTTATTCCATTGGATCTTATTTTTCTCCTCTTTAAGAAAAACCCATTAATTTCATGGCTTTTCCTTTACCAATGATTGCCTCCATCGCCATCTTGGTCTTCATGACTTTTCCACTTTCACACTCCATACATAGTACTTCATGGTAATTTTTTTTTCTATACGTTTCTTTTTAATTATAGTTTTTTTTTTTGTTGTTGAATATGTGTTTGTATTTGGGTATTATTGGATTTTCAGTTTCTTCTTTGGGTATTATTGGTATCATAAATGATAAAATGCTAATAAAGAGAGTGAATACTAATTGTAGAATGGTATCATAAGATTCATAACTGATAAATTGTCACTTTTCTCTTGGACACACCACACTACACCCTACTTGAATAATCTGATTTGCAACAGCTTGCAAACATACATATAGATTGTGGACAAGGGTCCCATAATCTCCATATTTCTCTTACAATTTGTGAAAAGTAGTTGTTAGTTATATAAAGTAAGATTTGCTTTTAGAAAATTTTGTAATTTTGAATGATGATTGTTTGGGGGCCTTTTTCAGATGCCTAGCCACGTGTGGTCCGTTGGAGGGATAATCTTACTAGGCCCAAGTTCTTTTTGGGGAGTTACGTCCGAAACTCAACATTGGGCCACGTGGTCCAATGGCTACCGGTGTATTTTTTAAGCCTATAAAATCATTAAAACCAAAGTCTAAGAATCGCGATAATGGTTGAGTAAATATGTAATATGTGTTTGATATGATAGTTTTGATTAGTAGTTGTAATAACAGTTGAAATAAAGTAGTATTTACTTAGAGGTAAAGTAATCATGTACTCAGTGATGTAAATTTAAAAATATGCAAGCAAAGTCACCTATTTTTGTATAGTTTGTAGCCCAGCTGTGTAGCATTAGTGGGCTGATAGGATTCTAGCAGAATGCCAGCGGTAGAGGCTAGTTTATCATGCATTTAAATGAGTTTAAGCCTTGATTAGCAGTTGTAATGGTAGTTGGAATAAAGTAAAATGTGAAGTAATTATATACTCAATAATGTAAATTTGAAGATAAGGAAGCAAGGTCACTTATCTCTGATGGTTTGCAGCCCAGCTGTACAACTTCTGTGAGCTGATGGGATTCCAGCAGAATGCCAGCGGTAAAGGCTAGTCTCTGATGATTTGCAGCCCAGCTGTATAGCTTCTGTGAGCTGATGGGATTCCAGCAGAATGCCAGCGGTAAAGGCTAGTCTCTGATAATTTGCAGCCCAGCTGTACAACTTTTGTGAGCTGATGGGATTCCAGCAGAATGCCAGCGATAAAGGCTACTCTGACGGTTTTCAACCCCAGCTGTACAGCTTCTATGAGCTGATGGGATTCCAGCAAAATGACAGCGGTAAAGGCTAGTTTATCATGCATTTAAATGAATTTAAGCATTGGTTAATAGTTGTAATGGCAGTTGGAATAAAGTAATATGTATTTAAATGTGAAGTAATCATATACTCAATAATGTAAATTTAAAAATAAAGAAGCAAGGTCACTTATCTTTATATGATTTGTACCCCCAGTTGTACAGCTTCTGTGAGTTGATAATATCTCAGCAGAGTAACTGCAGCGGTAGGGAGGCAGTTTGCTATGATAACTTCAAGATTGAGGGGAAAAATGGGTGCAACTAGAGGGAGATAGAGTATGCCTAGCTGTGTGTAGGGGCTGGTTAAGCTTGCCCCTCTTATCATGCACTTAAATAAGTTTCCCTTTGACAATGCTCTTTTAATTATTGTGAAGTTATGAATAGAGCTGCCTTCCATGAGAAGGGCTTTTGTATGGAGTATATGTGCCTTCTAAGAGAAGGGTTTTATGTAAGAAATAGTTGTGCCTTCTAAGAGAAGGGCTTTTGTAAGAAATAGTTGTGCCTTGTAGGAGAAGGGCTTTGATATAAGATCTTAGTACTTTCTATGAGAAGGGCTTTAGTAATAGAAGTTCATGCCTTCCATGAGAAGGGCTTTTGTATGAGTGTTTGGCATCTCTTGAGAAGTATGAAGATGGTAAAGACATAGATGTTTTGTTGGATGTAGTATTTGTAATATGTGTGATATATGGAAGTATGAGAAATATGGTGGTTAAAGATAGTGAAAATATGAGATTATAACTGCTAGAGAAGTTGTAGAGATTGCTTTCCAAGAGAAGAAATTTTGTAAGAGAAGAGTATGGAGATGTGTTTAGGTATTTGAAGATAGGAGTAGTAAGATAGACGTATTTTCTGGATATGGAGAATGAGGGAATGAGTATAAGAGAGTAATGATGTCGTAGTGTGTTTAGCAAAGCTGCTGGGATTTACTGCTGGGAATTTCTGCTGAAGGATGTGTGAGGGCTTATGAAAGGGATTTATGAGCTAAGGGCTGGAGAGTTTAGTTCCTCATTTAGAAACTAAAAAACTCAAAAACCCAGAACTTAGAGAAGTGTATGTGAGAGTTCCCCCCTTTTTGATGTTGATGAAGGGTCCTCTTTTAGAGCTGAGTTGAAGGGGTATTTTAGCAAATAATCTCAGCCAAAATTTGTCTCAAATAGCAATAAATTTTCAGAGAATCTATCTTAAGATTTGGCTAAAAATGGTATGTTTAGCTTTAAGGTATTTTTGCTGTTTCGGGTAAGAGCTGCTGGGGAAAGAGCAACATAAAAGGAAGGTATTTTAGCAAGAGAAATGTAGTTTAAATAGTTGGTTTTGGTTTTAACCAAATGTGGAAAAATCAATGATGTGCAGGCTGCTGGGTCAGCTATCATAGCTGTCTTGAAAAAAGCTGTCCTAGCTATCAGGAAAAACTGTGATAGCTATCATGAGAAAGCTGTCCCAACTGTCAGGAAAAGTTGTGACAGCTATCATGAAAAAGCTGTCCCAACTGTCAAGAAAAGCTATTTGCTTTGGGTAGTGGGTGCTTTCAGGCTGCTGGGAAGGTTATTTCAACATTTACTTTATGGATTTTGGCTGAAAATGGTAAGATCTCTTTGAAGGGTATTTCGCTATTTTTGGTATGACAGTTGGTTGCTGGGATTTCAGCATTAAATGACTAATGATATCACTCCCAGTCAGGTGTCAAGTGCTGAATACACTGCTGGAGTTTCAGTTAGAAATGTTTCTTTTTCGGGTGTTTGTGTTTTTGGTCCAAGGTTTCATTACAACACATTTCTAGCAAGTAATAGAAGGATTGGTTGAAGGCTAAAAAAGCTTTAGAGATTCAGTCAAGGCCTCACTGAGTTGTGACATAATCTTGGTGAGCAAGAAGAGTATTTAATGCTCTGCTCTAACAGCTGGCAGAGACATATATAGTCTAATTGTGGCAAACAGCAGCTGGGTATTAGAGATATCAAGAATATTTTGTGTATAGTTGGAAATTAAAGGTAGCCAATTAGATTAGGCCATGTGTTTGAGTTGGATTTTAGTTGAAAGAAGTGATGAGATTTATGTAGTATAATGAAATTTCTAAATTTGTATAGCAACAGTTGAGGATTGAATGAACAGTTACCCAGCAGTTAGATGGTTGTATATATTGAGCATTTGTCACATGATGAATATTAAGATTTTGGAAAAGAGCAATGGGGAATTTTATCATCTAAAATGCTATGTGATAAGAGATGCTTACCATATGATACCCGCTACACACGGACTCATCAGAGTTCAGGGAGTTGAAGAAGACATGCCAAGCAACATGTTTCTTTTATCAACTTTAAAACGCTGGAGCTTTACTAAACATACCTCTTGGCCCTCCAAACCACGACTCCCAAAGTTTTCCCAAAGAGACTTATGAGCTTGGGTCATAAGCCGAAGATGAGATGACGTACCTCCGGTTTTGTTGTTATTTTGTGTAAATATGAGCTCTTGTTGAAGAAGCCGCTTGCCATGAGTGTAAAAGAGGTAATATGGGCCGTGAGTTTTGATTTATTGCTTAAGCCCAATCCATATGTTGATGTTGATAATGTCGTGGGGTTATGATCCCAATTTGATGAAGAGTAAATGTGAACCATGAATTCGCCTCTTGAAGTAAGGATCTTGTGGGTCATGTGAGCCCAATCCATGTAGTTGAATGAGATATGAGCTTATTTTGGGTTTTAAATAAATTTACCCAAAAAATCAATAATATATTGATGTGGCATGGGTTGCCAATGAAGTAATACCATGTGGGCTGAAAAAACAGTCCTCAACAATGATGAGTGGAAATTAATTATAATATTAACAGAATTGCCAAATACAAGTGATAATTATGACATAATAGCTCCTGAATCAATCCAAAAAAGAAATACTAGCCTTTGAGCATGCGCGTGCTCAGAAGCTCTTCTATTTTTTTTTTTTTTTTAAAGGTTAATAATTTCCATTTATTGTAATTCGAGATTACTACATTTTCCAATCAGAAAAATACCTATGGGTTCCTAGAGTCATTATAATTTATTCCCTTGGATCTTATTTTTCTCTTCTCTTTAAGAAAAAACCCATTAATTTCATGCATTTCCTTTACTAATGATTGCCTCCATCGCCATCTTGGTCTTCATGACTTTCCCACTTTCACACTCCATACATAGTACTTCATGGTAATTTTTTTTCTATATGTTTCTTTTTAATCATAGTTTATTTTTTTGTTGAATATGTGTTTATATTTGGTTATTATTGGATTTTCAGTTTCTTCTTTATCTTCTTTTTTGTGTTTGTTTCTTTGTTTGGGTGTTTAATTTTTATTATATAGTGTTGAATCAAGAAATTGAGTAGGTCTTCATTTTATTTGATTATTTAGGGGGTTGATAATGTAAGAAATTCAGTATTTGTGATTTGCTAAGGAAAAGGAGAAGAAAATGACAAGAGGGTAAGTACTGATTTCATAATAATGGTATCATAAATGATAAAATGCTAATAAAGAGAGTGAGTACTGATTGTAGAGTGATATCATAAGATTCATAACTTATAAAATGTCATTTTCCTCTTGGAGACACCACACTACACCCTACTTGAATAATCTGATTTGCAACTGCTTGCAAACATACATAAGATTGTAGACAAAGGGTCCAGTAATCTCCATATTTCTCTTACAATTTATGAAAAGTAGTTGTTAGTTATATAAAGTAAGATTTGCTTTTGGAAAATTTAGTAATTTCAAATGATGATAAATGAAAATTGATTATAATATTAACATAATTGCCAAATACAAGTGATAATTACAGAATAATAGCCTCTGAATCAATCCCCAAAAAAAAAAAAAATGCTAGCCTTTAAACACGCGCGTGCTCAAAAGGTCTTTGATAGTTTTTAAACCTCTTAAAACCACAATTGGATTAACTTAGGTAATTAACCAAGTTGTTACTTAGTCTAAATTCCAAATCTAGGTTATCACAATCAAACAATCATATCATGCAAAGCAGCGGAAAGATAAATAACACAATAATATGATCACTCAGGAAACCAAATCAGTAAAAACCTGGGGAGGATTTAACCTAGCTATCCTCAAGGTAAACCTGAGTCCACTATGAAAGAATCGAAGTTGTTCAACAGGACTTAGACCACTAACATCCTATTGCTACCCACCAATAGAAACTTACTGACACAACCACGTGCAAGCTCTGAGACCATGGACTCATTCTTTTTTGGATTCTCCAGCAAATACAAGCACACCCGCTTGTGTATCTTTAAGCTTTTTTATGCAGCAACTGAATGATCATCAAGTTCTTGAAGAAATCTCCACCTTGATAATCCTAAGCTTGTGTGAAGGAAAGCTCCTCAAGGATCTCACAAGAGATTCACACAAACAACAATATGAGCAACAAGTAAAATGTGGCTAGGGTTTGCCTTATATACCTAGGCAAAACATAAAACCTTAAAACGTTTTAATAAGCTAGGGCTAAGTTGGAATTATGCAGAAAAAACACATCAGACCCGAAATTCAATCGATCCAGCCTAAGCTTTAATCGATCGAACTAGGCCAAGATGCACAGTAACTTTTGCATCAGCTCGATTCCAACTTTACAAAAAGGACACAACTTTGAGCAAGTCTAAACAAGACTAAACAACTTGTTTTGATCATGGTTTGCCAACAATACAAATTAGAATTCTAAATACATTAATTCTAAGTCTTTAGAACCTAACAGTCTTCTATTTTTTTTTTTTTTGAAAAGGTTAATAGTTTTTATTCATTATAATTTAGGATTACTACATTTTCCTATCACAAAAATACTTAGGGGTATGAAGAATGTTTATACGAAAAACTTAGTTTACCCACAAATGCATAACACTCATCATACCTCTAGGTATTTTTGTGATTGAAAAATGTAGTAATCCCGAATTATAATGGATGAAAAATATTAACATTTTTCCAAAAAAATTGAAGAGCTTCTGAGCATGCACGTGAGCATGTGCTCAAAGGCTAGTTTTAGATTTAAAGGTGTTAGTTTGATTTATTTTGGTACTTTTAAGACTTAGTTTTGATGAAATTTTAATATTATGTGGTGTTCTTTTTAAATTGAGTCCTCTTTGCCTTAAGGCATATATTTCAATGTTAATTATGTCATGTGTCCGATTGATTGATTTTCCTCATGCAACTATTGCATCTATTTTAGGTTATTTTCTGTTGTATAGAGTGCTACAAAGCATGCCAAGGCATCTAGTTCTAGAATTGAAGTTGAATATTGCCAACTTACCCCCATTGTGACTAAATTCTCTTTACTCTTTCAACTTTTCCAAGAATCTCTGTATTTTTCTCCCAGAACCTCAATTAATTTGGTGTGATAGTATTAGCTTTATTTTGCTCCAATCCATTTTTTCATGCTTATATGAAGAATCTCGTAGTTGATTATCACCATTCTGTGAAAATGTATTGCATAAGGAGCTTCATGTATGTTATATTCACACTCTTTGATGAAATTGTTTGAATGGACTTAAAAATACTCGATTCCAACTACTTTAAGACACACTCATGGTTTGTGATCAGTCGGTCCAATAGCTTATGGGGGAGGAGTATTGGCTAAAATTGAGGAATCTAGGTTGGTCACGAGTACTCATATCATATGTTAGCATTACTACTGGGGTATTCAAAGGAAGCAATCACAATATCCTTAAATAAATTACTCAAATGTTACCAAAATTTGTCCTTGTTAGCCACCATTACTATTGTAGATCTTTAAGGAAGCAATCGCAGAATATTATCAAATAATCACCCTTTGTATAATTGTTTTTGAAATTTGGAAATCTTATGGTATAGAGATTATGATGTATCATAAGAGATGGTATAACATTATTATTATGCTTGAATGAAAATGCATAGCTTTTATTCTCAAAATATTTTTATCTGTTGCTTGGTTTATTTCACTGGAATTGTTGCAGCCTGGGCTATCTATAGTTTATTATGATGTGAGAAATGGAAGGAGTACGCTGTATAACTAGAAATAAGGGTATTCATTTTTGTTATTTATTTATAGATAGTTACAATATGTTTATAACTTTGCAGTTTGAATCATTTTCCCTTATACTCCAAACACTTTGTGTATGAAAAAGTGCTAATTAAGATATAAAACTCTTGGCTTTGTTGTTATTTTGGTGAATGAGAAGACATGGAAAATTGTTGGTGATTCAAGGTTAGAGCTTAAGATCATAATTGTACAACAAAGTCTTAAAAAAAATCAAAGAATCTTAAAAGAAAAATAACCTTAATAATGTTGAAATTTTAATAGACTACCATCACTTAACAATCAATATATGTTTTTTTTTTTTTTTTTTAATTTCAGAAAAATCAATATATGTACTTACCACATCCATTTTGTCATTTAATTTTTAAGAAGGGAAACAACTTTTTATTGCAAGTTATGAGCATGATTGGCACAAATCACTTTCACATGAGTTTATATTGACACAAGTTTTATTACAAAGAAATTCCAACATATTACCTTAATTGTTGTGTGCAACATATTACCTTAATTGTTGTGAATTTTTTTTTACTAAACTTAGTGTTAATCTTTATCTCACACTTTCTTTATTATCAGTGTTTATATCTCTTTTAGCTAAATAATGATTGCTCTCTCTCTCTCTCTCATCCAATGACTTCCCGTATATTATTTACATAGCTATATTTTATTTCCTATGTTTAAATTTCTTATTATTCTTCAATAAAAAATAAAAAAAAATTCCTTAGACAGCAAATTTATTTTGGTTGATTGTAACCATATTACATCTATTTTTATATACCTTAAAAAAAAAAGCTTCTCTTATTGCGGATTGCCAAAGTTGTTGATTGGGTTGGTGGCTTAAATTGTCTGAATAATACTCATATATCTCTTATTGCGGATTGCAATGCATGTACCTTCTTAATTAGCTTCCACAAGTAAGGGTGGAGCCATAGGGGGACCGCTAGGGGAGGGGACCCTGCCCCCTAACTCCGGGAAATTCTTAGGTAGTTCCGGAGTATAGTAAAATGGTGCTCCCTCCTCTCACATTCATGATAGACCCTATCTTGAATTTAATGAGCGGACCCTACCATGAATGTGAAAGGAGGGAACACCATTCTCCATGCTCCGGGAGTACCTAAGAATTACTTCCTAACTCCTCCTGAAAAACCATTTATAGTTCTTTGTCTCTCCTAACGTTATAATAGAAAAATAAAGAAATATTTTCTCATTCTTACTATAAACAAACTGTATCCCTGGCATGAAAAAAAAAAAAAAAAAATACATCTCCTACTTAAGAAAGTCTAGAGACAACAAAATTTTACAATATTTTCGCAACACTATTGTTTTTCACCTCCATCCCTTATTTTTTCACAGTTTCTAAATTTGAGCTTTCACCATAAATCTAATTTTAAATAATTAGAAGAATTGATAAAAAAAAGTTGAAAATTTATTTTCTCAATTTATTTTAAGGAATCAAATTAGATGTTTAAACTTTGTGTATATGGATTAATCTCTTACTTTGATCGTTTGTAACTATGAATTGGTTGTTTTACAACTGTTTATTTATTTTATAGTTGTTTAAATTTTAATAAATTTTGTATGACAATTATTGTAGTTTATAATTTTATCATTAGTATTGATTAACATTTTGAGGTTATTTTATTTTATTTTTTTATTATTGTCTCTTGACATTGTCCCACTGAATTGAAATTATGGTTTTGCCACTAACCATAGGTGAAGATCAAACACCACTTTATGAAAGTAAATCAATGTGCTGATGCATTTCGTTAGGCATGAAGCTACTTATTAGAAGACTATGTAGTTTTTGACTCCCCCAAGGAGGAGATTTTTTTTTTTTTTTTTTTTTATAGCTTTTGTATGATAATTTAGGGTTTTTTTTTTATGAGACTGATGAGGCCGTAAATCCCACCAGTGAGTCACACGATTCTATCGCTCGAAGGAATTACCTGCGCAAAAGAAAGAAAGAGGAGACCTAATAGAGAGCACCGGTGTGGTGTCGACCAAGTACCCTCCGAAGGTCAAGTTAGATTTATTCTCACAACTCTAGAGTGCTAGAAAATGGTAAATTATGCGTCCCTTGATGTGAGAGGGTATTGGGGCTTATATAGTAGTGAGGATTTGCTTCACTTCCTTGTAGTCCAAGTTCTTTCCTTATAGGACTTTACTTGAGGAATCCTAAACGTGGTGAACAAGTCATTCCTCCGTAGAGAAATCCTTCATTTAAGCGCACCCCTTTTGGAATCTCCCAGTGCTTGGGCTCTATTTTCATTGGTTCCTTATTTTCTCGTAGTGTTTTATTTGGAGTGGACCTATATAGGAGATGGACTTGCCTTTTGTTCGGCCCATGGATATAGATCCGTTAGGCCCATCTGGTCGGGCCCATCGGGCCTCGTTTTTATCCTCTTCAAGAGGCTTTAGCCTAACTCTGACTTATCTATATAATTTTAATTTGTTTCCTTTGAGGGACTGATTGGTAGGAGGATTTTTGTTTTTGTTTTCAAAACAATATAAAAACAATTTTCAAAAAATTGAACTTGAAACTAGTTTTCAGATAATAATTTTTTATATTTTACGTGTTTGGCTCCTATTTTTAAGAACAATTTTCAAAATACTAAAAGCCAAAAAAAATTGTTTGGGAGACCATTTCTATTTTTGAGATTTTTTTTAAAAAAAATTTACAAAAAAGTGTGCAGAATCTGTAGATTACTTTTTTTTTTTTAATGGATAATGATAAGGGAATAGAACTCATCATGTATTATTTATTTATTTATTATAATGATAAGTTTTAAATTTGAAGGGTGAGAATTATTTTTGTGATAAAGATAAGCTCTTAATTTAAGAGATAAAAGAGTTTGGATAAATATGTGGGATCTATTGTTTTCAATTTATTTACAACCATGTCATTAAAAACATTTTCTGTATCTTGAAAACATCCCTTAGCCATAGCCATTTTTAAAATCCTGTTCTAAACCAGGAAAATATAATACAATTTTTTAAAAGCTGTATTTAGAATTTTTTTTAAAGGGCATTTAGAAAATATTAGATAAACAATAAATTCAAGTATGAGACCACCACCATTTTATGGATTGTAAAACAAAAAACCTATATTTAAATACTCTCGGCCAAACAGCCCTCATATATCTAATTAAATGCATCTTTAATAAAGATAGATTCTAATTAATTCAACAAATAGAGTTTTTGATAGTTTTTTTTTTTGTTGATAAAAGAGTTTTTGATAGTTAAAAGAGGGATTTGAGATACATTTTTTACCGACATCAAAAATCATGGCAAACAACTATTCTTCCAAAAAAGCAAAAAGAAAAAAAGCATCGCTTCGCGCTTGCCCACGTCCCGTTATGTAGTGAATTATTAAATTAAAAAAAAAAAAAAAACAAAAAAGGGTGTGAGTAGAGTGAAATTTGGTGCGGTGCGGGTAGATGCAGTTGAGACTTGAGAGTAACGTGGCGAATCATATCCATAGACAAAAATAAAAATGAAAGAGGGCGCGAGTGAGAGGCACGGCAGGATGGGGAGACCAAAATCGTAATTGCGAAATTCTTTAACCTAAGCACTGGAGGGACCGGCAAGGCAGAGGCAGAGGCAGGGGTAGTAGCAGTAAAGTAAAAACGCGAGCGAGCGAGGCAAACAAAAACAAATGCGGTAGAATATATAGAACCCAATTTTGGAATAGAATATATACAGGCTACAAAAAAGGAGATGCAAAGATGATATAAAGATAATAGGAGGAATTGAAGTAGTATAATAGAGTGAAGAAGAAGTGATTCATTTGGTGTTGTGTTGCGTTGGCGTGCAAAGAAAGTAGTAGTGATATGGGGGTTTCGGATGAGGAAAAGATACGGAGTACGGTGAGGTTTCTGGCTACGATCTTAATCGGAGGTGTGGTTATAGGGGTGTCGCTATTGGGTCTATCATCGAAGCTTCATTTTCCTTTTCCTTCAAGTCTGAGTAGCTTTAATGATAAGAAAAAGAAGAAAGGGTGCGTTAGGGTGTACATGGATGGTTGTTTCGACATGATGCACTATGGCCACTGCAATGCCCTCCGTCAGGCTCGTGCCCTTGGCGATCAATTGGTCGTTGGTGTTGTCAGTGACCCCGAAATCATTGCCAACAAAGGCCCTCCTGTTACCCCTCTCAAAGAAAGGTCCTTTTTATTTTATTTTATTTTATTTAATAAATATATAAATTACTTACTATTACACTAATCCATTTCTCTATCTCTTTATCTTTATCTTTAATTTTTTTTTTTAATATTTTAGGATGATTATGGTTAACGGTGTGAAGTGGGTTGACGAGGTTATCCCTGATGCCCCTTATGCCATCACCGAAGATTTCATGAAGAAGCTGTTTGACGAATACAACATTGATTTTATCATTCATGGAGACGACCCTTGTGTCCTTCCTGATGGTACTGATGCTTATGCTCTTGCCAAGAAGGCTGGTCGCTACAAGCAAATCAAGCGCACTGAGGGAGTCTCCAGCACCGACATTGTTGGTTAGTTAGTTGGATTATATTCCTCATTCTTTCTCTAACAGGGCAGGTTTTGTATCACTACTGAATATCAAATTAGAGATTTAATAAATGGCCTAATTAACTACAATTGGTCTGTACTCCCAAACCAAAAAATACTACTCACTTGGCATCAGCCCCCATGGACTTTTAGTCTTAGGCCCTTTAGAGCTAACCATGCTAGGCAGTCTCTTTGGTTAGAAGTGGTGGTAGCAGCAATGTGGTGATCAGCGAGTGTTAGAGTGTTGTACATTCTTTATTTAATCTTCTGGTCTCTTGCCTATTACTATTTTATTTTCTGGTTAGAAGTTTCCTTTTGTTTTTTTTTGATAAGTAAGATAAGAATTTTTATATCTAATCGCTTTGCGATTTTTATTTTCTCTGTTGTTAAACCCAAAAAATAAAAAAAACTTCTTTTATTGATTCATGCTCACTAAAGGAGCATTTCTTGATATAGATGTCTCATCCAATCTCCGCATAAAATATGTGTTTTGAATTTTTGTTTCAAATGACTGGTTGCTTTGCCCTATGCTTGATACTGTTGGATTTATTACTTCTAAAATTTGTTATCTGATAACTTTGTTTACAGGTCGTATGCTTCTCTGTGTACGAGAGAGACCCATTAGTGACAGTAACAATCATTCTTCCTTGCAAAGACAGTTCAGCCATGGTCACAGCCAGAAATTCGAAGATGGTGGATCTGGAAGTGGAACTCGTGTGTCACATTTTCTGCCAACATCTCGCAGAATTGTTCAATTTTCAAATGGGAAGGTATGTTCTCTGTGTGTGTGTGTGTGTGGTGAATATTTGGTCTTTACGATGGGCATATGGGTTTACTACCTTTGGACCTATTCACTTACGTGATTTCAGCTTGTTTACTTTCAACAAATTAAGTTTGCATCTTGTTGCTTGCTTCTCTGGAGCAGTTGGAGGATTGGGGTTTTGAACATGAAGAATTTACTGTTGTTAAGCTATTTTCTAAATTGTGATAGGTTCTCTGATTCTCGAGAGCCCAGTTTGGCTGTTAAAGTTGGGTGCTACCCATGAAAGTAATCAGCTTCTCACTAATGAAAATTTTAAGCACCACATTGATCTTATTATTATTTTTTATTGTTAAATTAAACTCTCATATGGTTGGTCTTGAACTCATCCTCCATATTGCTCTTACAAGGGAAGGAGGTATCATTTGAGTTAGAGCTCATTGGCAGCACTTTGATGTTATTATTAACTCAAGCTGCCCACAGGGTCCAAGTACTCCGTTATGGATAAACTTCTTACTGGTTGACAGGCTTAGGATCTAATGGTTTTGGTTTTGGGCTCAAATCAAGTTTGGTATTCAAAGAAACAAAAACTGTAATGAAAATGGACCTGATTGAATCTTAACTTGTACAAAACATGCCTAAAACTGAGATGATCTCTAAAGAAGATATTGTAATGCTATTTGGAATACTTTTCCCTTATGCATAATGTGGTGCATTTGGAACAAGAGAAATGCTCAGAGTTTTGAAGGTTGCAAGGATTTGGTATTGGAATTGATGTTTCTGTTTTTACTTTCTCTTTAGGAATGGATGGCTGCCTCAAATTGTTTCCTCTCTCTCAAACTTGTTGGAGTTTATAGATCTTTTAAATTATAGAAACTAGAGTTTCTTTTTTAAGTGTTTCTCTTGTATGTATATATGTCGCGCCTATTTTTTGTGCTACTTTTAATATATATACTTTAGTCATTAAAAAAGACTTCTTGTGGGGGCTAGATAGGTCAAGAATATAAATTTCATTTGGTTTATTGGAATTTAATTTGTTTACCATTTTGTCATAGGGCCTGGGTGCGAGAAAACCAACTACATTTAACCTGTACTGTTGGACAATGGTTGTGGAGATTTAGTGAAATGTGGGGTGGGTAGAACGTAGACCTTAGAAGTGGTTAGGAGGCTTAATGGGTATAATCTTTGAAGAAGTATTAGGACTAGGTGGGAGAGGTGTTCAGGTTACTTGAGGTTTGTGGTAGGTGATGGTGGATTGGTGCAATTTTGGCATGATGTATAGTGCAGACATTATCCTTAAATAGTTAATAATTTATGTTTGCTGACAACAGAGGCACATATGCTTATTCTTGTTTGGTATTCTTGAGAATGGGAGTAATCATTCTTGTAATCTTAGCTTTGGTCACGATTCCATGATTTAGAACTTGAGTTTGTGGATCCTTCTGATAAGCTTTATTCTAGTATGCTAAAAAATAAAGGGGCTAATAGACTAATTGGAAGATAAACTGTGGTTGTCAAATTTGATATTTGTCCTTTTATTAGGCCTTTAGAGGCTTTAATGGTACACATTTTTCTTAGATAAGTATTGAAGTAGTAAAGTTCATCAAAAGGTTCACCCCCCCCCCCCCCCCCCCCCTCTCTTTTCCCTTGTTGGTATGATCAGGGGCCTTGGGAAAGAAGTTTATTAAATAAAACATAACCTTGGTGGATTGGCATTGTATTGTTTGTGTAAATGGATTGGCGACAGTATTGATCACTTGCTTTTTCACGTTATAGTTGCTAATGACCTTTGGTCCTTTCCTTTTTTGATGTTTGGTGTGAAATGGGTGAGGCCTTTGAGGGTGATCGATGTATATTTCAGTTGGCAACAACTGTTTAGATGACATAGAAACAGTTTGATTTGGAAAGCAACCCTCTTTGCCTGAATGGTTTGGGAAGAGAGAAATAACTGCACCTTTAGCCGAAATTCTTTTTTCTATGAACTTTGTATGAGTGGTCTAATTTGTTTGGTAGTATCTCTTCTTCCTCTCTTTTTTCTTGGTTGATTTTATTCTATATTTGTTAAGGAAAGATACTATCTACACACTTAGATTTCACCTTTTATTTTAATTAAATATTCATGTAACTTATCCACAAAAAAAAAAAAAAAAAAATTAATTGAAGTTTTCGCTGGTAAATTCATATCAAGACAGCAATTGGGGGGTAAGGTTGCCTATAAACCATCTCTCCCATACTTTGCAGAATTGGGAGCCTTGTGCATTGGGTTATGATCTTTATAGTAATTGAATTCATTGAAATCACAGTGGCAAAAGGTTCTCTAATTGGGTAGAGACTGTCATCTGTTTTAGCTTTGATGGTGGATTTCAAGTTCAATTAAAATATTTCTTGAATGTTTATAATAAATAGGATGTGAAAAGGTTGTTAAAATAATGTGTCTGGCTTACAGCATGAGGTTATGCCTCTCAGCCAACCTTATGGCTCCTGCTTAGTTGAGGCACATGGATCAGATGATGTGGCACTATTGTTCTCATAGCCATTTAAGTTTTAATTTGCATGCATCCTTGGCATCTGTAAATGGGAGAAAGTACTTGAGAGCTGAATCCCTGAAAGTAATATAGGAGCATTACCAAATATCTTGTCTTATTTCTCTCAACCTAGGGATTTAGATATATTGTCTTCATCATCTTAACAAAAACTGTGACTCTAGAAAGTTGGATTAGGCCTTGATGAGTTCAACTGAAATTGAATAGATGCCTAGTGAGATCATCCTCTACTCATAGTATTAGAAAATTTGTTTAATTTTTTAGGTAACTTCTGCTTTTGGCTACATTCTCTTGTCAGCTAATGAGGGAAATATGCTATAAATTTGCAGTTGGATGATTATGTTGTACAGATCAATGGTCCTCCCCACTTCTTATTGTTTCATTTTTTTCCCCACCAATAGTGATAAGGAACCTTATTATCTTGCTTTTCCTAGAGTTCTCACCCTCTTTGATTTCTTTGAAAATGCATTTTCTTCAAAGTATTGTCTGTGAAGTCTTCCTTGTTAATTTTTTATTAACTTCTCATGCTTGTTGTTTCAGGGGCCAAGACCGGATGCTCGCATAATTTATATAGATGGTGCATTTGATCTTTTTCATGCTGGACATGTTGAGGTGCTATTTGGACTTCTTCTTCTCTCATATGAATAAGTTAACAAAGTCATGGCTAGATGGATGAATGCATTGATCGTATGAGTGACGAAGTTTATGATCTAGAGGGATGGATGGATTTTCTCCCTTGCGATTTTCTGTCTTTAAACTCCATTGGAAGTCACAGGACAACACAGCTTACTTTATCTGATACAACAACCTGCTATAATTACATAAGACCCAACTAATATATCAGTAACATTATATCAATGAATTTTCTTGTAACACAATATAGTGTCTTCAATCTGCACATCTTATTCTCCAGACACCACCAGACTCTAATTTGAAATAAAGTCGGTACAGCTACAGGTTTAGTATCCAACAACCATCCTCTGGGAATTTTTACTTTCCTCATGTCTCCATTCTTCTGACCATTTCATCATAATTCCATCCCCTCACAAAAAGAGAAAGAAAAAAAAAAGGAAGTAAAAGGAATAATGCTCATTGTCCCTAATCACAACTGATTTCAAAGCTGCAGTTTTGAGAGGAATCTCTGTCACTTGCAGTATCCTTGTTTGCTTTCCTTGTTGATACTTCTTGTGGAGTGTCATTCTCTTTATTTTCTGTGGTAGTTCATTACAATTATTTTTATGACTATCATTAACTCCTTTTTATTTTATAAGCCTTACTACCATTAACTCCTGCAGATGGATTTGCCCTTCTTGCTTTTTCTTCATTGTTTCTTTCACATATTGTCTATTAAAAAAAAAAAAAAAAAAATCTTAAAAAGTTTACAGTTGTAGATGCTTTACTTTGGAAGCTTTTTTTTTTCTTCCAACTTTCAAAAACGTTGTGTCTTAATTTAGATAATGACAACCAATTTCTGCAGGTCAAGAAGAGAGATTTTATACATTTTGTTGTTGACCATTTGTTTTGTATAGATCTTGAGGGTCGCTAGGGAGCTTGGAGATTTTCTACTTGTCGGGATACACAATGATCAGACGGTCAGGTTGCAATCTTCCTTTCTTACTCCCCCCTTTGTCCATAAGTCAACATTGTGGTTATGCGTGACTTTTTATTTGTTCTTTATCATTTTTTTCCCTCTTTCTAATATTCCTGTACTCAAAACCCTGATTTGGGTGGAACTTTACTTGTACGTTTTAAGGGATATCGCAGAAGAGAATATTAAGTCAACTTGGATAAATCATTAATATCTTTAAATATGGAATTTTAATACAAAATTTTGGGACAACTTAAGGGAATGAATTGAAAAAATAAATTGAAATTTGTATAAAATTATCTAGCTAAGGAGCTCTCTCCCACCCCACAAAAAAAGAAGAAGAAAAGATTCAAGTGAACATGATGAATTGTAATTTATGACATTCTTTTGTTATTGCTATGTTTTTTTCTGCAGAAAGAGTGATTTGATTTGGACGAAAAAAGTTAGAGGGATTTTGGATACAATAGAATAACAGAGAAGAATATGTGTGGTCGATTCCAATTACTTTGTTAAGGATCCATAGTTAACCCCAAAATTTATGGGACTAAGGCTCCTATTGTTGTTGTTGTTTAGCCAGAAAATAATCCTGGGAATATTTTTTTTTTTGGGTGGCCCACAATGGAATGAAAGTGGAAAACATTTTTTTGCCTCCTTTGGGTTATTTTCCGTGGACCAATATCTTTCACCACGTCGAACACCGGAAAGTGCATAAAACATTTTCTAGAATCTGTTGAACAAATGTAGCATAAAAACTCATAACACTAGTCCATTCAATTTAAATGCTGTAGGAAAAGAATTATGGATTGAAACTACATGAGGAATTAATTTTTTGGGAAGATAGTGAACTGCAATTGGCTGTTGTTTTTATAAAAATAATAACTTTCCCAGCTTGCAGGTATTTTTGTATACCAAAATTCAGAATTTAGGTGCTTCAGTCTTTCAAATCCACAGTTGACTTTTTGGCCATTTTTTAGAGTTCCTCTTGCATGTGTGCTTTTGTTGGGTATCTAAGCCTATGTAGAGCATGTCTGCCACAGTCAATTTCTGTACTAGTTTGGATTATAGTATATGCATTTATAAGCTATTTCATATATCCACACCAATTATCCATATATATATATCCACACTTCACTGTAAGTTGAAAGTATACTTCAGACTGAAACTTTACAATTATACTACAGTTTTATTCCCGTGTCAAGTCAAGCCTTTTGATTTATGGGATGTGGATTATATTTTCTAAACCTAAGTGTTTGGAGATATCAGCCATAATGGTAGAGTATTTTTGTGGAGGTAGGTGATTATTTGTGTCTCTTTTGGTGTCAGGTATCCTTGTGAGTTTTGTAAAATTCTAATTAACAGATCATGATTGCCTTATTCTTAAATGATTTTTGTTCGAAAACTGCATTCTCTAACTTATATTCTTTCTTACAGTTACATCTGTTCGTATTATTTTATAGAATTGCAGTTTGGCCGTAACAGTTCAATAGCTCATAGAATCTTCCTTCAAATGCATGATTACTTTTTGGTGTAGCCTTTTGATTGTGAATTTGTTTTCTGTAGAGCTTGAACAATTTTTATTTTTGGTTTTAGGTTTAATTCAACATCTTCTACATGTAAAGAAACTTTGAGATGTTCTATACGTGTTCACACGCACATGTACACAAAAAAAAGTCTAAATATCTATAAATCTTAAATATCTGCATTTGTTGTACAATGGCTCTGCAGTGCTACTAGGGGAGCACATCGCCCTATAATGAATCTTCATGAGAGAAGTTTAAGTGTTCTTGCCTGCCGCTATGTAGATGAGGTGATAATTGGTGCTCCATGGGAGGTGTCAAAAGACATGGTTAGTTTTTCTCTATAACTTAATGTTGTGCAGTTTATGTCTTTCATTCTTTTGCTTTTATAAATTTCTTTATCATGGTTTTAGTTGATTTCTTATTCTGATTAGAGCCCCTTTCTTGAAAAATATTTTCAGTGAAAAATGATTTATTTTCTTCTGTATGGTTGGAAAACTGATCTGAAAACTGTGGGGCATGCACTAGAACACCTTATATATCTCTTTACTTTCTTATAGTTAATGATAAATTTATGAAAACTGTGATTACCAGAATAAATTATTTATAAATACCCCCCCCGGCCCCCCACCCCCAAAAAAAAAAGTTTAACCTTAGAGCATTTTTTTTTAATTATAATTTTTTATGTAATAAAACTTATTGAAAAAAAAAAGGTTCTGTTGCAAGAGCCTTTTACCTCAACTGGTTGGCATCCCTTCGTGTTTCCAACAGAGATATCCAGGGTTCAAATTCCCCTGCCCCAACTCTCGAATAATCGGAAAAAAGAAAAAGGTTACATCAAGCTCACGATGATGAACCTAACAGTAGCTTATCAAAAAAAAAAAAAAAAAAAATGAACATAACAGTACAAAAAATATCCAAGGGGAAGCACAATGATGAACATAACAATACAAAAAATATCTAAAGAGTGCTTCCCCAAACCAATTCCTCAACCTAGCCAAAACATCCACCACCCTCCTTGGTAACACCCAATGAATCCCAAATGTTTTGAAAACCAAACTTCATTATTCATAAGAAATATCACAAGTGATCTACCGTCTCTCCCTTAAACTTGCACATACAACACCACCCAAGGAAAATTCTCACTTGATAAGATTATAATAATAACAAGTAGGGATCTTCGCCTAGGCTCCGATGATTTTAGGAGGGATGGAAAAGGGAGAGAGAAAAGTGAGAATGAATTTTTTTTTTTTTGGTTGGAGGGATTTTAGGAGGGAAAACTAGTAGGGCCTGGGCGTTTTCTCCCCAAATTGGGGAGGGGAGAAAACTAGGTTGATTTTGTGGAATGTTGCTTCAGCCTGTGCTTTTGTGTTTTTACCCCTCGTTAAAATAGTAACTATGCCCAACTAACCTCACGTCTTCTTTCTTATATTTTTCCTCTTTCCACTACATTCCATAGCTCTCTCTCTCTCTAGAGTCTCTACCCAACCAAATTTTCCCTGTTTTTTGTAATGTGTCCATTTTTGTTTTTGTTTTTTTATATACAAAAAATATATAATATTTTATAATAACAAGTAAAAGTAAAAGTAATATAATATGTATGATGTATAAATTTTTATAAAATGTTATTTTATTAATTTTAATTGATAATAAGTAATATTTTTATTATTTAATGAGTATAAAAAAAATTATTTCTTATATATTATGTAATAAGGGCATAAGAGTACATTTATACAAACTACCTTTTCCATTCTCTCACTTTTCTCTTCAGCCAAACAAAAGAGTTTTTCATCTCTCCACCTTTTCACCCCCAAATCTCTCTACTTTTCTATCCCTTCTCCATTTTCTATCCTCTCACTTTTCCATCCTTTCAACCGAAGGATCCTTAGAGCATTCTCATCAGCTCTCTCATAAAAAATGCCATTTTGACAGACCAAAAACCTACTTTATCATTTTAGCACATCATTTTACAATATCCCATTTATCAGATGTTCTATTTTTCAATCCCATACATTAAAATAATATATACATCACATTAAAATATCATTAAAAAAAAAACCCAAAAGCGTCAAACCCAGCTCTTGTGGGAGTGATGCGTCGGAGTGGGAGACCCATCAAACCCATTCCAAATCAAAGAACCCAAAAGCGTTGGAGGTGGGAGATCCATCAAACCCAAGGCGCTCGACGAACTGAGGAATCGCAGGGCGGCATTGGAGCTGGGAGATCGCGCTCAACGAACCGAGGAAGCGCTGGGTGGCATCGGAGGTGGGAGATCCATCAAACCCGAGGAACCGCCAGGAGGCGCTCGACGACGGAGGGGACGAGGGCGGTGTTGAAGTGGAGCTTGAAATGGTCGCCGGAGAGCACGACCGTGGAGTCTAGAGGTTGGAGCGTGCCTCGAGAGACTCTGAAGTTGTTGTCTGAGGAGAGATGTGTTGGGAGGAGAGAGGAAAACTGAATAAAATAAGCATAAAAATTTTGGCATTCTTGTCCATACGCTCTCATATTTGAGAGCGTACTGTAGCATGTTTCAAAATTTTGGCACATATAACACACCTGATGATGCTCTGTTTTTAGTGATTGGTGTGTCAAATGCCAAATATTATAGCATTTAACACATTTAGCATACCTGATGGTAATGCTCTTAGGGGCCTTAGTACACCAAACACTTTTCTAGGGAAAAAGTTGGATGGTGGACCTTGGATAGCCTCACACATGCGGACAGAAATAAGGTACATTTCATTTAAACTTTAACTTTCAAAAAGTTACATTTAAACCTCAATTTTTTTTTTTTAAGGAAGTTTCGTTTAAACCATATAGTTTCAAATAATTTTATTTAAACCTGAGTCTTGGAGTCTTGGGTGAGTTTCATTTAAACCTCAAATTTTGAAATAAAATTCATACAAACCAGTTAGCCGCGTGATGTCTAATGGGATTAACCCAAAAAAATGTGATAGAAGGTTTAAATAAAACATTTTTAGAAACTTTGAGATTTAAATGAAACATTTTGAAAGTGTTAAGTTTCAAAGGAAGCATTCAAGCATACCTAAAACTCTTAAGGTTTAAAAGATAATTTACACAAAAAAAAAGAAAAAGAAAAAAGAGAAAATAAGAAAAGTCCGTGAACACTTACATGCAATAAGTACAAGCAAGCATCAACATTTGTAGCTATCCTTGCATATTTCAAGCCCACTGTCCACTTCATTTGAAGCCACCCTGCACAAATTTACTAACTACCAATATGCACATCCTATTGCTCCCAAAAAACACTCTTGCGCCCATATTACCATACCAGTACACGTTATATTTTCTCTCTTAGAACAACCCTATAAAGCAATAACACTCCTATCTGCTATTGCAAGCAATACTGGCATCCTGCTATGCATTACTTTCCAGCGCATTCATTACTTCTTGTGGTCATTATGACAGATACTAAGCAGACCTTAGTTTTAAGTTAATTGCTACTCATTCAGCTTACAGATTTCCAAATGCATTTTTTTTTTTTAATGAAGATAAAGGCTTTTTTCTAATTTCTATGGCTGTTGTAGGACCATGATGGCTATAAACTGCACTTTTCCCCCCCCATCCCATCAGTTGCATTGGCTATGGAGTTCTCGCAACATTGCATGGTCATACTGTTCTGAGAAAATTGCTGTGCTGGTATTAGAGTGCCAGGTGTTAATGTCTTTAAAATGTCCTAGGAAGATAAGCTCAAATCGGTATGATAAAGTTGCAAAATGAGTCTTTCAAATGCTCAGATTATTCTGATTTTTGGATGATTCAAGTTGATTGAGTTTTCCCTTTGGTTTAAGTCATTAGGTACTTGAGATCTAAATTCATTTTGTAATTGTCTTAATAATCTGTTGCCAATAGCCTTGTAGCTCAACTAACGCCTCCTAATGTTTGTTTTTGATGGCAACGTCTAGGGTTCAAAAGTTCAAATCCCCCCTCTTCCAACTATCAAATGATCAAAAAAGAAATTTTTTTTCTTAATATTCTGTTTTTCTTTCTGGTCTGATTGTGGTTTTGTTAATTGTTTATTGGGTTTGTTGATTTTCCAAGATGTGGTCAGGGCATACTTTATGTTATTTTCAAAGGTGGAACTTAGTGGAATTTTTTTGGTGCAGATCACTACCTTCAACATCTCGCTAGTTGTCCATGGAACAGTTGCAGAGAATAATGATTTTCAGAAGGTAAATTTTAAAATATGTTTCTAGCGGTGATACTATTGATTGAAGTAGCAGTTTTCATAATGTCTGATTCATCCTGTATGTAATTCTTCCGAAATTATAAAATTTTACATTTTAGCTGTTGACTGACATTATTTTTACTTACAGGAAACATCCAACCCTTATGATGTTCCGATCAGTATGGGTATCTTTAAAATTTTGGAAAGTCCCCTGGATGTCACAACTACCACGATAATTAGGAGGATCGTATCAAACCATGAAGCATACCAGGTTCTCCTATTCTCAACTACACACTTTTGGTACTTTTGATCAGAAATTCGATCCTACTATTTTCATCAAATAATGTAGAGATTGAAAAGGTTTTAAAACTTCTATGAAAAAGGCAAAACAAAATTTTATAGGGATGAGAAGCATTGCATTTAGGATGTCTACTTAAAGAAATAACAGTATGTCCTAGAGAAAGAGATTTTGGAATGTTATTCAACTTTTCATTGTTTTGCCTGCTTTTGATGCCTTTCTGGTTGAAATATAGGACTAAATTTTTTTTTAATCCACTGCAGAAGCGTAATGAGAAGAAGGCAGCAAGTGAGAAAAGGTATTATGAGGACAAGACTTATGTGTCTGGTGACTGAGTGATGTTGGATCATCTGGGGCACATATGTGGCCAGGCGTTTGGCCCATATTTTCTTTGATTACTGTTAACAAGGTTAATGGATTTTTCATGGTACTAACATCACAGATGAGCCACTAGGGTTGGTGATAGCATGTTGTCCTTGATCCATTATTATAAAGATCTCATGTCATTGCCAAGTTAGTCTTGGCATGGATTTATTTGTATCTGACTATCTGTATTGTTTTGACCGCTTAAACTGAGTTTGGGTACAAGATGGTAGTATAAAATTGTGGAAAGAGGTGCTGCTGGTGCTAGAGCACTTTTTTGGCGTTAGATGTAAAAGATGCAATCATACCTATCAAAAAGAAAAAGAAAAGAAATTGTTATAACCACAAATTGCTACTTGTGCTTTATTTCTTTTAGTAGTGTATACTGTATAGCAATGCATTGCATGATTCATGCCACCTCTCGACCTGAACCGAAGGAGGGCCTTGTGATTTTGATTTCTGAATTCCTTTCGACTGTCGGGGAAAGTTGGGGATAGCCTGTGCTATCTGTGTATGCCATAAATCTCTAGTGGAATGAATAAGTGGAGGTTCTAATTCTCTTCTCAAATTATATTTACAACTAAAAGATTAGTTTTGATTGAGAGAGGTATCCCTTATGGCCTGTTTGGGTGGAGGGGGAGTGAATGGAAGTAGAGTAGAGTTGACTAAAAATAAGCTAATTTTGTGCTAAATTTACTCTACTCTTCCTCCTTCACCTTCAATCCAAACAAACCATTAATTAGGCAAGAAGTTGTAGGTGGGATGTCTGGCTTACTATATTGATTAATATTAATATTAGTGTGAGTAGTGAATTAGTTAGGATAGCCAAGAACGAGTTTCATAGAGGCCAAGGCCTATCAAAATCACGCATGGAAGGATTGTATGGTGGACGAGCAAATAAATGGATTAGATTAATTCATAAAAATTAAAAACTTTAAGGATTGATTTGAAAATTTAAGTAAATTAAGGTCAAGTTACTAACATAACATCTAGATTAAAATGCAAGTCCATAACCATAATTGTCATGCAGGTGTGAGTTCGTACTTAGATCCTAGCTAGCCCCTACAGAAGAGGAGTCGGATCATCATCCTGACTCTCTAGTCTCTACCAATAAACATATGACATATCAAAGAGATTCTAAAGTGCAAGTATATAGATGTAAAAAGCATCAATGCAATTCATTAATGTTATTCAAAATACATGTACGCTTGGAATTAAGTTGGATTATAAAAGAAAAAAGAAAAAAGAAAAAGGAAATCCCCGGCCGAGATGGCTTTTTTCCTGGAGGACTGAGCAGTGAACATAGAACACATGAGATTTTGTGTATGGTCTATTGTGTTTATTTATTTATTTTTTAGAAAGTTTTAACCTATGACGTCCGTTCCTAATGATAATTTTTTATCATCAGACCAAGACACCAATTAGTTTTTGGTGTAGGTGGAGATTGAACTCCAGATCTCTTATACACCCATTAGAGACTTTACCAGTTGAGCTAACTGGAATCCACGGTGTATCGTGTTTTGTCGGACAGTATTTGGTGTGTAGAAATGAATATACATGTACAATAGAATTTTATTTTTTAATTAGGAACACAAGACCGGGGCAAATGGCTTACTGCAAATGCGGTCCAAGATAATTACAAAGGCCATAATAAGCTGAGGGTCGAAGCCAGGTTGTACTGCTAGGCTGAAAACGTCATCTCCAAGCAATATCCTCCGGTTGTTCACCCTCTTCCTAGCAATCCTTGCCACAATTTCTCCACTGCTACTCTTTATTATGTTGCAATTTCGCCTCCTAAAACATCCCTCGATCCTGAAATCTGGTGTCTGATGATGATAATCAGTATTAATATCATTAGTACTAGGTCCTGATGATGATGATCCCGTCATCGTCACTATTGCCTCGTCTTTGCTACTGTGGAAAAGCGTTGATCCACTTCTCATCGAGAATACCTTTGAAGAAGTACTAGTCACCCTTTTTCCCATTTTATCTTCTCCTCTATATGCATTCCACTGGTATTGCATGCTAAATACCTGTTCATGCACGACGCAATACATTTATATTTTATATGATATGATTTTATATATATAGCAGAGCTTACACACATATAGTAGTGGTGATTATATATGATCTATCATCATGATATAATATCTATAACAGTAACAGTCAAGTATAGGAGTAGTTGAGTAGGGTATATACAAATACAACACACGAGAGATCCATTGATCGATGTATAATATACCTGGGGTTTGAGAGTTAGCAAAGCATTCCCAGCTCCGTCCATGAGGACGAGTCCTCCTCCTTTAATAATATTGCAAGAGCTTTTCCTGGAATAGTTGTCAACTCGAAAAGCCAGTCTTCCATGGTGGTCAAAAACGGTGAATCCGTCAGTCCCCTGGAAAGTCATGCTAGATCGCTTCCACACGGTGAGCACAGAAGGACGTACTAGTTGTAGCTGAAGCTGATCAGTATCTTCTTCGCTCCTTTCCTCCAAAGTTAACGTATCATCATGGCTTCTATTCTGATAAGCAGGATGAATTCTTGACATGGTTCTTTCTTTCTATAGCTACTAGAAGAGAGAGAGAGAGAGAGAGAGAGAGAGAATATGATTATTGAAGATGGGTTAATGTGGAGAATGAGAGTGACGATGCATTGGATTCTTAAAACTTAATTCCAAAACCACGCTCGCTCTTGTTGCTAGGAAGGTGAATTTTGGACATTAAAATTGTCCTTATTAGTGGAAATTTGGTTGGTCTGAACTCTGAAGTACGTGGAAAGAGAGAGCTTTTCACCTTAGTCTCGGACGTTTGTCTTGCTTAGTGGCTAACACTAATACTAATTACGTAGGTCCCTTTCCCCCCCAGCTTTATTCCGCCATCCATGACGTACGTCTGCTGCTTCTTTTCTCTCTCTTCTCTATTTTCGTACTACCTTAATTTATAGTATACCTCATCAAGCTCCTTTTTTATATTATATTAGATACAACATTTTCAAAACAACTAAGTTAATTAATATGTTGTTATTGATTCTCAACATCACCAATTTATTTATTAAACACGGTTAGTGCCATAGTAGTATTCGCTAACAAGTATATTACAGTAGCAGTATAGCTTATTAAATTTGTGTTTAATTAATTTGTTAAAGTTGTTGCACCCCATTATCTCGTATGATTATAACGTTCTATCTTGGCGGCACACATAAAAAGTGCACGGTTGAAGAATTAAGCAGAATCATCATTTTACTTTTTCATCATTGTGAGTACATTAGTGAACATCGATGATTAATAAAGTCTTGTTTTTACGGTGTGGGCCAAACTGTCGCGTGTGCTGCTTTTTACAAATGATGATTATCCGGCCATAACATCTTTATAATTAGCTAGGACTAGGATATTAATTATGAAGTATCTCTGAAATGGATTTCAGGTAGACTCATTGTTTGATTAGTGATTTCAAGCAATCAGCAGGCTAGGCTAGCTAGTAAATTTGCTCTCATTCAAACTCCACGTGACACACATTTGTCGCCATACTGAAAATTTGGTTCTCTCTTTACTTGTTTCTATATTTCTAGTGGAGATATTCTATACCAACTTAATTCCAATTGCTCTCGACGTGTAGTGAGTAGTATTCAAAGCGGGGCAGATCTATATGTGGGGTTTTGGTTGGCGCCAAGGTGATTTCTTGTTTTCTTGCTGCCAGTCATGATTCTGAAATCCAATTAATATTCCTTAACACAAAAACAATAAGAAATGCCTATAGCTCGAGTACAATAAGGGGTGATAAAGATTGGAATGACAGATAGATTTAGTCAACTGGAGGATGGTTTATGCTTATATTAACAATCTGAACACTAATTTAGTGCCAATACAATATTGGTGTAACAATTAGTTAATTAAGCAACTTGGTTTAGTGCCCCTAGATTTGAGTCATGAAAGCACTTACGAATCACTAGTTTAAAATTTAAATGCGGGATTTATTTTCTTCAAGAAAAGAATACCGCCCTCCCAGGTCATCATCCTATATTCCTATGGGCCGGATATATAAACTAAGGTATTTTTCCAGTCACAGCCAGGTTTAAAAATAAATAAAATCTTAAAGAAAACTACTATAGGTGATAAACTTCTTTCTATTTGTGTTCTAACATGATAATAGTCTTCACTAATAGTGGCTTTCTTATCTTCTCCTTCTTTTTTTTTTTTTTTTTTGGTATTAATTCTTTATAATGCACACTTTGGATAAGCATAATTTAGATAATTTCACATCCAAACTTTTTTCTTTTTAATATTTCCAAAGATGAGGAGTAGAACACGTTTATAACTAATTTCCTACAAATTAAGCTAAGTTGTTCTTTGACTAAAAAGAACTATATATCCTATAATAATCTATTACTGGACAACGTCTGCGAACAATCTAATGTCATGAAAAACCGAAAGGCAAAAAAACTTGCCTAGAACGTGTGGCTGAAAAAGAACACTGTTTAATTTGTACGCATTATCTTGTGATTGTGAGTAGCTTACGAGATTTGGTTACTTTCCACTCAGTTCTTGAATTTTCTATTAGACACGCCAGATGTAGCGTGACATAGAAAAATCTGCTTCAAAGCTTATCTTGGTAGACAAACAATTTTCTTTGGTAAATAAAGGATGTTACTTATAAACTATAAAGCAATTTGCTCGTCCCAATTAAATAAAAGTAATTTTTTGATTCCAGTAATGGTAATTTTTATGATGGAACTATTAACAATAGATTTCATCAATTAAATTCATGATGAAATCCACTGCTTATTTGAGAGGATGAAAACAATATTGCTCTCAGGGTACATACCTTCATTGTGAGGGTGAAAATAGGGTATTTATATGATAGAGAATTGGTGAATTTTGGCAAGAGTTTCCCCTAAAACCAAGTGATAGGCATGTTTGTAGATCCTCCCTTCAAATCAACCAAGGGGGCATGCCAAGGCTGCAATCCTGAAATTGCAGGCAGATATTGGAACATGTTTAATCACTTTTAATACAATTGATATGAGATAAATGCACTTACGATTGACATGCACTCTTCTTAAAAGAGGGTTAATATCGACCGACTTTGAGATAGATATTTATAGGTTTATAGTTATGTCATCACTAAAGAAGTCAACCGTTGTGGTTAATTTGGGTCCATTAATAAAGGAAACTGCAAGTGTCAAGCCTTGGTCGAGAGGGCTAAGGGTGCCTCTTTCATAGGTCAGGCTACACAAACCACAAGCTATAATTTCCCCGATCACAATGGACCAAAATGACTGAGTTGAACCAAATTAGATCGAATTGGACCAAAATAGCCCAAATGCTGAACCATAATTAGTAAACATAACATAAAAAAGAAAAAAAAAAAGAATACAAATATATATAGCATGATTTATTTGTGACTGGCTTCTACTTTCAAAATACATTTGATTAGAAAAACAAGAGTTTGCCGCATAATATTGCACGGGATGCAAACATGTATATCTTGCATGTGAACTGTAGTTACATAGTATAACAAAAAATACAATACCATGGGAATTGCTATAGAGCATAAAGCTATATGTCAATTGATCTATAAAGTAACGAGAACAACTTATTCAAACTCCAAAGGTCTAATAGTGATTTTAGTAAACAGTTTAAACACATACATAAAAAGGAAAGATGACAATGTAATAGATGATCATGCGCAAGACAGGCAGACATCAAACTAGTATTCATATTCGTTCTTATTTATTATGGCTAGCAATTAACACAGTACAAGTATACCAGCTGGGGCGATGATATTTAGCAATAGCACCTTAATATATTGTAGTTGTACAGTGAGTACTCTTTAAAATGGTTTGTCTGCGCCGGCACTTACATATATAGAAGATTTAAATGCAAGAGAGGGAGAATTTATTTTTAATTTGGTTCGACTGAAGACGTATGGAAAGGTTTAATTACAAGGGTTACAGTCACATTTCTTTGGTACAAAAGCACAAGTTCCGAAAGGCTTGCCGGGGAAGTTGCATTTGATGCCATAGCAGCAAGGCTTGGTGGTGCAAGTCTGGTTGTTAGGACCACTACAGCAGGTGCATTGGCTACACGTTTGAAAGGGTGCTGGTGCTAGCCTCCGACGTAGAGCATCTTCATGAGATTGAGAGTTTGCAACAGCCTTGAACGTCGTTAGGTACTTAATTGGACGTATGGGCCACAGTGTTTCGGTTGATGTCTCAACTGGCATCTGCTCGGAATGGGATCCTGTAGCAGCAGCCACTTAAATATTTAATAATAATTCACATTAATTAATTTACTCTGTGTGTGTGGTTAATTTTATTTTATAATTTACAATGACAAGGTACTCATCTCAAGAGAGATTGAATTGGAGACTTGCTCGATTAGATATCACACAACTAATTAACATCAAGAGAGAGATATTGAATTGGAGCCTTGCTAGCTAAGATATCACAACTAAATTAAACTTACCTGGAGTAATGATGATGATGAACTGAACGAAGAATAATAGTGACACTAATAACTTCTTGTTAATTGTGATGCTGTCCATGGCTTATAGATGAACGCACAGGCATGCACACACGTTTACTCGTGGACATACACAGAGAGAGAGAGAGAGAGAGAGATGTGAGTGTTTATATAGAATATGATAAGTGGAGAAGAGGTTTAATAGGGAAGTGGGGCAATTAATGGATATTTTTCTTCCTTCGTTTTAAGGAATTTTTGTAATTAATTGATTCATTTAACCTTCAACCTAAGTAATTACCTTAAATTTAAGAAAAGATTTTATTGGATTAGTTCATTTATTTTAACCTGCCACCTATACAAAGATTTTAGTAAATTAATTATTTAGTTCTTATTATTATTTATATTCAACAATAAATAGTGGGCAATTAGCTTAATTAGTAAAGTCCCGATTGGTGTCTTGGTCTGATGATATAGAGCACAATCATCGAAAGCAGACACCATAGGTTGAAACTCTAATAATAATAATAATAATAATAATAATTTTATTTCCTTAACATTAATTAATTTTTTATTTTGTATGAGAACATGAGATTCTATCATGTGATATATTCTTTGAATATTCTTTCATTTTATCTTCCACCTCATCTTTTAATTGGAACCACATGCCACTCTTTTTGAAAGGTTTTAATGTATTGATTCATTTAATCTTCCACTTACGTAAAGGTTTTAATGAAATAGTTGATTCATATAACCTTCCAGCTAATTATTTAAGTAATTAACCTTCCACTCAAACAAACTCTTTAATGAATTATTTAATTTTTATTATTTATTTGCGCTCAAAAATATTTTTTTCATCTCCTTAGTATCTAACATTTAATAAAAATATTTGGCAACCGCTTGGGAGGATATATATATTAGAAAACTTGTAGTTCCCCTTGTCAATCCTCTAGGGCCCAAATTACTCAATTTTCTCCCATGTAGTATTTGTGTTAATTGATTAGTTTGATTTAAAACTTGAGATGGTGGGTGTATAATCCAAAAAACTATTCATAGCTGGTCGTTAATGAATTTGAAGTTACCAAATTTTGAGGAGCCGATATCAATTTATGCTTAATTGCTCCGCCTATTGTTCCCCTAATCTTATTTTCTAAATGAATCAAAGCCACTATGAATTGATCTTGTATGTGATCCAACACCGAAGACTACATTTATTTTTCAAATGATATATATATTGTACAAAATTTTCAAAATAAATAATGGTATTGTGCACATGCCTTATACTTGTGTAAATGCAAAGTATGTAAACTAACGAATGGGATAATAAATCTTCAAAATAAAAGGTGTCTCTAATAGATGTTATTGCAAGTTCTTAACTAATAATTTAGTTCCACACATTTTATTCCAAATAGCAATAATCTAAGGTTTTTCCATGCTACCTATTTCTAGAGAAGAAAATATAATAATTTTCATTTAGCCTTCTACCACATCGAAAATTTTAATTATTTTAGTATTCTTTTTCTATTTGGCAAAAAATAATAGTGTCTTCTTTTATGGAAAAATATTAATCTATTGTCATGTGTTAAATGAGGTGCATGCATTCAATAGGGAATCTATATTGTCTTTATTGCACCATAATAAGTTGGGAGAGAGGATTTGAATTTAGGTTCTTAGAGACAACAAGTCACTTAATTGCATTAATGATTAATGGATAATACATATCCACTATAATTAAATAGCATTTCTCCATTATCCAAAATATTAGATATCCAGAAAAATGCTATTAATAAATACAAAAGAGATCACTCTTATCACAAGGTAAATGAATACATGTTATGAGCAAGGCATACGTTAGTAATAATAATAATCATGATAATGACTACGAGGATATGACTTTTAGCATCCACCTGCAACTGATGTAGTTGAAAAATGAAATCAATGTCTCTCATGAATTTAGACTTAAATGATGGTGTTTGTTACAAGAACAAAACACAGAGTATCCATAGCCTAAATGCTCTAATGAAATAGAAGGGAATGTTACTTTGTGTATTGCTCTACAACATCACACATTAGTAATCTGTTCAACAGTTGACAAATGAGCCCTCGCTCCTTTATATAGACAACCAAAGGGTACAAAACCAAGACATGTAGTTTTTTTGGCAAATGGCACAACATTTTGGCAGTTGGTTGAATTGGGCCCACTTTTATTTGGGTTTGGTCTTGCATAATATTTCTAAGTTCTAACATCTAACCAGAGTACAACTACAAAAGGGCCTAACATTTGTAGTTGTAGACTGGGGTTATAAATAGTGAACACTAGACACACATAACTAATATGGGATAAACATCCCTTTGTTTTTTTGAGCAAATAGTAATACTTATTAGAACACACACGAAATAATAATATTGTTTTAAACTAGGTTTATAATACATTACATAACCAGAGTACAAAAAGAAGTTGTCTCTCTAATTATTCTTGGGAATACTTTTTATTTTTACCTATACTATTTGTTCTAAATTCCTCATCTTTACCCTACATTACGTCCCAATAAAAGTCCTATTTGATCTTAAGGAGGGCATGGTTTGGATCTTGACATGACTAATCAATGTGTGTGGTGTAATATTTTTAGTGTTTGACATCCTTTCATGAGACTATAAATGTCTTTTATTTTGCTTCACCGTTCTTCATCTTATTTATATGTGAGATATTAGTCTTTGTTCTATATTATTCTGCTCACATATGTTGGAGAGTGTTACAACATTTTTGGAGTGATTTTATTTGTTGAGTGTTAACAACTATGAGATTTGAGTTGAAGCATAACTTTGGATAGAAATTCAAGCCATGTTTTATCTTAAGACTAAGGTTGTGTTTGTGTTGGCTAAATTATTCACACACTAAGTATTGATGGCATGTGGAATATCTTTGGTGGTTGTTAGTGTTTTGACATTCGGTTAACTATTTCTACTAAAATAATAATTTTTTGTTATTTTGTGTCTTTATCTCGAGTTGCTTAAATTGCTAGGGACTAGCAATGAGTTGGTTGGCGAGTGTGATAATAGCTTAATTTTGCATATTTATATCATTATTAGAAAGGCTTATCATACTTATTTTGAGTTAATTCATGCATTTTATAGTTGGTTTTGGAATAATGCTAAATAATCAATTTTATGCTTAATTGAATTTTAATGTGTGAATTTGTCTTTTGTAGGATAATGAAATTAAATAAGTGGATTTGTGCAAAGAAAAAAGCTAATGGACTTTACTTTTACAAAGGTCATGATGAAGTTAAAAAAGGCCAACCCAATCAAATTCAAGCCCAATTGGAGCAAGGAATCAAAGGAAACTTGCACCAAATCCAAGTCCAATTCGGATTAGGATTCCAGTCTGTGCACTAGTTAGTAGTTGGAGCATAACTTTCAGCTCCGATATCCAATCGATATGATTCAAGTTGGTCTGTAAATTTAACTTAAAGGGCTAAAACTTTTTAGTTTACCAAAATTCCTAATTATGAAGTTAAATGGGACAAAAACGTTGGTTAAGTGAATCCGAAAAACCTGAGATTTTCTCCAAACGGGAATTCAACTTGTAATAGGATTCCTTAACCTATTTAAAGGCTCTTTATGGCAAAATTCAGGTGAGAGCTGCCGTAGAACATAATTTAGATTTTCTTAAAGTTTCTTTAAAGTTTTTAGAGTTTTATTTGTGTTATGGCTTGCTAGAAGCCTTGCTAAGGCAAAGGGTGAAACCTAACCGTTCATTAGTATGTTTTTAACAATTATTTATTGGTTTGAATGCTTACATTATTATGTTTATGATTGATTTACTCATCTAGAAAAGTGTTTAGTTCTGTGTAATTCTTTGATTTATCGTAGACTCTGGGCACATTAAATGCTTAGTGTAGGGTCCACTTTTGGGAGGTTCTTTACTGCTAGGCAAATGAGCCCAAACCCAACGGCCCCGATACAATAAATTTGGTAGAGAAAATGGGCTCAAGAACTGGGCTTTAGTGAGAGCTCCAACAGCCGGACATGATCATAAGGAGATGGGATGATTGAATCGTCTGGAGGAAGGGAAAAAGTATATCCTCGGGCTTTGTCCGAGGACTGATTCTTCTTCTCCTCGGTTCTTTGGTGCTTAGCGGCGAAAACTTTCAGGGGTGGTAGGAACTACAACCACCTTCCTTCTTTTTTCTCTTTCTTTCCTCCTGATCTAGGAGGGCATTTTCCATTATATATCCCATTCTCATTGATCTTCGCCATCCATTTGTTGATCATACAGGTCGCTACTGGAGTGCCTGTCCCATCCGCCACCTTTCTCAACTTGCTGTGAGTTGCGACAAACAAGGTGGTACTATTCATGGGTCATTTCTTCATTAATGCGGCCAGACTATCAGCTGCGGGCATTTAATGCGGAGGTGATAGTCTCTCCTAGAATTGCTCCTCCACCACGCCCCCATAGCTGTCCCACTATGTTGGTCCTTTTGTTTGGGACGACTGGGAGGGCTGTCTTTGAGGGTGTGCTGCTTTCCCCTTCAGTGACCTTGGTTGACTGAGGACAGGATGGTCCTCGGTGATGCCTTCTAGCAGCTTGGGCTTTTCTTACTCATCCTCGGACGTTTCTTCTTTCTTGGCATGGGCCTTAGGCTTGATATGAAATGGGTTGGGCTTTGTCAAATCCTTCAGCCCCACAATAGCCCCTCAAAATCCTGCTGTCCGGCTCCTCGGATGGAGAGGAGGGTTTTGATGTCCTCGGGGCCCTTTAGTGGCTTGTCAAGTCTTGTCCTCTGTTAGCGTCACGACCTTTTTGTTTACCCAAGACACGTTTCTGGCGCTTCGGTGTACAGAGCGAGTCTTCATTAAATTCTGGCGGCTCTGTGCTCCCCACGTTGGACGACGTGATGGTAATCCAACGGCAGGAATTTCTCCAGTCTTTACAGGCGTGAAAAACCGTGCGGTTACCTTAATTGGGGGTATAAATACCCATTTGAACTAATCTGCCACTTTACTTTTACATCTAAGAGTTCTTGCGCATATACCTTGAATTTGTGCCCATCTAGTGTGCCGTCAACGTGTTTAGGATCCTGGGCAGTGTGGATGCCTTAAACAAAAAGATGGGGTTGAGGTTGACCCACCATGACGTAAACTGGTGTTACAACCTCTAATACCTTAAGGGTAAAACCTACTATATGATAGCAAGGGATGAAAGGGTCCGGCTCATTCAATGTCTCACAGAATTTAGCAAGGGTCTAAATAAAGACTTCCTCATCATGTCAGGGGCGTGGCATGACGGCCTACCCTGCCCGACTAAGAAGGGGACGCCAGGTGGGACATTTGAGTAGGGGAGGGTTATTTCTTAGATGTTGTCGTAATTGACACTTGTGTGGTTGCTAATGGGGGTACATTTTCTCTTTTGCAGATCCTCACGCCTTCGAATGCCATCTTCACTTGGTCAACCGGGCGGACTTAGAGACCATTCTTTAGGCAGGGGTTTTTGTGAACGAAGGTGACTTCCAGGTTAAAGCTGCTCACAAGATCCTCGGGTACGATCCTATTCAGAAATTTTTTATGGCCCCGAAGTACGTAATTAAGGCCAAAGATCCTCGGCTTCAAAAGATCATTGTCGCGGAGCACGGTTTTTTTCTCCCTGAAGGGTCTTTCGCTTAACAGGCCGCAGAGATCGAGGAAGGAGGGGCAGAAGGCGAAGAGCAGGTTATTGAATTGGACCAGTCTGAGGACGAATTCGGTGCATTTGACCAATTCGATCTGTCCGAGGGTCCTTCTGGTGACTTAGGCGATCCTAGCTTGACGGAAGTGGATCTTCAAGGGACTTCTTCGCAGGCCAACATAGGTTTCAAGAGGAAGCCATCTGTTAGCCTCCATGACCTACTCGAGGGCCAGCCGGGGAAGGATGTGCTAGGGAAATCATAGCCTAAGCTTCCCTTTCCTCCTTCCAAGCCCCAACCCCCCTAGACTAGGTCATCGTCTGTCTTACTGCAACCAGCCAAACTCCCCTCCCCTGTTCGACCTGCTGACCCCAAGAGGAAGAGGTCTGCCAAAGGGAAAGATCCTGTGGACGGGGGGAAGATCCCGCACTTCTTAGGAGGAGGACGAGGGCCGGCGAGCTTCGAAGCAATTAAGGGTTGCGCCTCAGGGTCAGGAAAAGGAAGTTGTCGTTCAGCCCGAGCCACAGGCCTGGCTCCCCGCCCCGATGCTCCATGGGGAGCCCCTGATGGACGACGCCTCCCTCAGGGACTTTAATAAGGGTGAGGGCACTTATGTGGCCGACGCATTGGAGAGGTCCCTGCTACTCCCTGTCAATATGGCAGACCTGAAGAACCTGAGGAGGCAGGAGTTTTTCCTCAGTATGAAGAGGTACCTCGGCATGGTAAGGTTTTCAACATTTGTGGCGTTTCTGGCCTTTGTTCCCTGGCTTCCAATTTACACCTTGCTTGTTTCTAATGGCAGGCCGTCCAGGCCACTTATAGAATGGAGGAGATGGCCAATGACCAAGGCAGGACCCTGGACCTTAAGCGTGAAAAGCGTTTGGACGCCACACGAACCCTCAAGAACTCCAAAGCCGACCTCCTGAAAGCAAGGGAGGACTTGAAGGAGGTTACTAGGGATAGGGATAGCGCCGAATCAGGCCTGGCCAGTGCCCAGAAGTAGGCTGAGGATCAGACAAGGTGCCTGCTAGAGGTTGAGGAGCAGCTATAGATTGCCAAGGAGCAGATTGTCGATTTGAAGCAGAAAATGGCCGAGGCAGAGGGGGCCAAGAAAGTTACTGAGTGGGCTAGGGACGAGGCCTTGAAGGCCAAGGAGGAGGCGGTGTTTTCTAGGACGTCTCCTTTGCCGAGGGGCCAGTTCTTCTCGTCGAGCCTCTTCAGTCGGTTCCCCTTGGCGAGGGCTTCAAAGATCTCGAGACCTCTCCTGCTCAGCTCTCCGAGGTGGGGGCCGAGGCCAGGTCAAAGGAGTAGGCCACCCAGGGCAGCTCTGGTTTTGTATTTGCTATGGTGTTGTGTTGTTGTTTTTCTTCTCTTTTGGAACAAAGTGGTTTGTTGTAATAGGGCTCCGTTTGAATGAATGAAATTTTCCATTTTCTTTTTGTTTCACTTGCTTTTATTATCTGTTATCACCGTTAGTATGGATCATATACCCGAAAAGGATAATATATATGCACCATGCTTGCCTTAAAGCCCTGAAACCCCAAAATCAGAGGCGCTGGGGGCGCGTTTAGGCTGGGTTCACGACTTGTGCGGATTTTTGATTTCATTAACTTCTTTCAAGGATAAATAATCTGATAGCGGACTTGTTGAAATTCGTATTCAAATTTTGCCTACTTATCTACATAGGGAGAATAGTTTTATCTATTGGCACCTTGATTACGGGGCAAGGACCAGATTATTGTGTAGTGCTTATTCAGACCTCACCGTAGCTAGTTTCCCCATAGGTTTGAGTCTGAGGACCATGCAAGACCTTGGTTCTGTCTAGTACTTGGCTTTTTTTTTTTTTTTTTTTTTTGAAGTAGCTAGTTTCCCCATAGGCTTGAGGCCAAGGATCATGCAAGACCTTGGTTCTGTCTAGTACTTAGTTTTTTTTTTTTTTTGGAAGTAGCTAGTTTCCCTATAGGTTTGAGTCCGAGGACCATGTAAGATCTTGGTTCTATCTATTACTTAGCTTTTTTTTTTTTGTTTTGAAATAGCTAGTTTCCTCATAGGTTTGAGTCCGAGGACCATGCAAGACCTTGGTTTTGTCTAGTACTTAGCTCTTTTTTTTTGGAAGTAGCTAGTTTCCCCATAGGTTTGAGTCCGAGGACCATGCAAAATCTTGGTTCTGTCTAGTACTTTGTTTTTTTTTTTTTTTTTTTTTTTGAAGTAACTAGTTTCTCCATAGGCTTGAGACCGAGGACCATGCAAGACCTTGGTTCTGTCTAGTACTTAGGTTTTTTTTTTTTTTTGGAAGTAGCTAGTTTTCCTATAGGTTTGAGTCCGAAGACTATGCAAGACCTTGGTTCTGTCTAGCACTTAGCTCCTTTTTTTTTTTGAAATGGCTAGTTTCCCCATATGTTTGAGTCCGAGGACCATGCAAGACCTTGGTTCTATCTAGTACTTAGTTTTTTTTTTTTTTTTTTTTTTTTTTTTTGAAGTAGCTAGTTTCCCTATAGGCTTAAATCCGAGGATCATGCAAGACCTTGGTTCTGTCTAGTACTTAGTTTTTTTTTTTTTTTTGGGAAGTAGCTAGTTTCCCCATAGGTTTGAGTCCGAGGGCCATACAAGACCTTGGTTCTGTCTAGTACTTAGCTCTTTTTTTTTTTTTGGAAGTAGCTAGTTTCCCCTAGGTTTGAGTCTAAGGACCATGCAAGACCTTGGTTCTGTCTAGTACTTAGCTCCCTTTTTTTTTTTGGAAGTGGGTAGTTTCCTTATAGGTTTGAGTCCGAGGACCATGTAAGACCTTGGTTCTGTCTAGTACTTAGTTCTTTTTTTTTTTGGAAGTAGCTAGTTTCCCTATAGGTTTGAGTCCGAGGACCATGCAAGACCTTGGTTCTGTCTAGTACTTAGTTTTTTTTTTTTTTTTTTTTTGAAGTAGCTAGTTTCCCCATAGGTTTGAGTCCGATGACCATGCAAGACCTTGGTTTTATCTAGTACTTGATATAATGTAAGACGTATAACCACGACAGACTAAGAATTTGAATTGGAGAAGTGCTTTTGTTAATAATAGTACATTTTTAGGTTATTTACATTCCAAGGATGGGGTACAGCTTTTTCATCTAAGTCTTCTAAATAGTATGCACCTATTCCTGCTATCGAAGTAATCCGGAATGGCCCTTCCCAATTGGGTCCGAGCTTTCCCTAGGATGGGTCCTTGGCAGCACCCACGACTTTCCTTAACACTAAATCTCCTGGTGCCAATGGCCTCAGCTTTACGTTGGCGTCGTAACCCTGCTTGAGCTTTTGGTGGTAATAGGCCAAGTGGATCATTACTCTTTCTCTTCTTTCCTCGATCAGATCTAGGCTCTCTCCCAGCAGCTCGTCATTGTCGCTTGGGGTGAAGGAGTTTATTCTCAGCGTTGGGAAGTTTGCCTCCGAGGCAGGGTGATCACAGCCTCGGCCCTATAAGTCATGTGGTAGCTCCTTTACCAATCTCCCCTTGGCGTCATCTAGTCTTTTCTTAAGCCCATTGACGATGACTTTGTTGGAAGCTTCGGCTTGTCCGTTTCCCTGAGGATAAGCTGGGGTCGAGTACCTGTTTACAATCCCTAGTTCACAACAGTATCTTCTGAAAGCCTTGCTATCGAATTGGAGCCCGTTGTCCGAGATAAGGGTTCGAGGGACCCCGAATTGTGTAACGATGTTTCTCCAGACAAATCTTTTAGCATCTACGTCTCTGATGCTAGCCAATGGCTCGGTTTCGACCCATTTGGTGAAGTAATCCGTGCCGACCAGTAGATATCTCTTATTTCCTGCTGTCTTGGGGAAGGGGCCTACAATATCTAGACTCCACTGGGTGAATGGCCATGGGATGGACAAAGGGTTGAGAACCCCTCATGGCTGATGGATGCTCGGGGCAAACCTCTGGCATTGGTCACATTTCTTAACATACTCTAGAGCTTCCTTCTGCATTCCCGGCCACCAGTAGCCCTGGGTAAGGGCTTGGTGCTATAGGGATCTTCCTCCAGTGTGACTCCCACAGATTCCTTCGTATAGCTCTTCTAGCAGTAGCTCTGATGCCTTAAGGTGAAGACACAGTAAATACGGCCCAGAGTAGGAGCGCTTGTACAACTTGTGATCCTTGGACAATCAGAATCGAGTCACGTTTCTTCGTATTTTTTCAGCCTCTGATTTCCCTTAAGGCAAGATATTGTCTTTGAGGAACGTTACTATGGGGTCCATCTAGCTAGGGTCTACTCTGACCTCATGGGCACGGACCATGTCTTTCGCAACTTTGCTCAAATGCTCGACGAGGATAATTCGAGGGAGTTTTCCTGCCGAGGAGGTGGCAAGTATGGCCAATGAATTTGCGTGGGTGTTGCCACTTCTGGAGATGTGTGACAATCTGAATAGGTCGAAACTTGGCCGCAGGCGTTTGTCCTGGCTGAGGTACTTTTGCATCCTCACATCTCTAGCCTCCATCTCTCCCTTCACCTGGCCTACTACTAGTCTCGAGTCTGAGAACATCTCTACTACTTTTCCTCCCATTTTCTGGACCATGGCCATCCCTTGTAACAAGGCTCGTACTCGGCCTCGTTGTTCGTAGCCGAGAACCCCAGTCTTAGGGATTTCTCTATGGTAGCCCTCTCAGGAGAGATTAGGACTAGCCTCACCCCGGATCCTCTTTGGTTTGTTGCATTGCCAACATACACCTTCCAACACGGGGGTTTCAGTGTGGAGATCACGCCGATCGACTTTCCTTCCACGCCGCGTTGTTCGGTTAATATTTCTACTTGCGGTTTAGCGAATTCGGCTACTAGATTAGCCAGGACTTGGCCCTTTATAGAGGTTCGAGGCATATACTTGATGTCGAAAGCTCCCAGAATCGTGTTCCATAAGGCAATCCTTCCAGTGTAATCTACAGTCTGAAGTACGGATTTCAAGGGTAGTTGAGTTAGAACCACTACCGTGTGGGCTTGGAAATAGTGGGGAAGCTTCTGCGAAGCATGGACCACGGCTAGTATTGCCTTCTCTAGGTATCTGATCTCAGCCTCATGTAGCGATTTGCTAACGTAACAGACTGGCCTTTGAAGGCTGCTGTCCTCTCGTATCAGTACCAAGCTCACAGCATAGGGGGCCACAGTGATATATGCATATAGGACTTCATCGGCTGCAGGATTAGACATGATGGGTGGCTGCGACAGATATTCCTTGAGTTGCTGGAAGGCTGCGGTACAGTCCTCGGACCATTCGAATCCTTTCCACTTGTTGATCAGGAGGTAGAATGGTCTGCATCTATCTGTCGATCTGGAAATGAATTGATTTAGGGCGGCGATAATCCCGGTGAGCTTTTGGACTTCTTTGGCATTTCACGGCGGTTTTAGGTCATTAATGGCTTTGATCTGGTCAGGGTTGACCTCGATTCATCTGCCACCACCTCGATTCCCCACGCATGGATAACGACAGCAATGCGCTCAAGCGCTGAGGGGCTCTACTATTTGTGATGAAGCGAGAGCTGAAGGCTTGGGTTAGCTGCCTATACGAATCTACGGAGTTCGCTTTTAGGCCGTTGAACCACTTCATCGCCACTGGTCCTAAGCTAGACGGGAAAACCTTGCACATCAGCGCCTCATTTTTAGAGTGGACTGTCATCCTTTGGTTAAACTGGCTCACATGCTCCACGGGGTCTGTATTGCCGTTATAAATGGTGAAGGTCGGCTGCTGGAATCGCCGAGGGAGCGCAGTCCCTTCAATACGGCGTGTGAAAGGTGACCTAGAGAGCTGGTCCAGCGCTATGCTCATGGGGTCATGTCCCAAGCCCTTTGGAGATGGGCTTTTGCGTTGCGCCTTTGGTAATGCTCTTCCACATGAAAAAAAGTCTCGCTTGGGGGGGTCCTTGACCCTTGCCTATAGTTGTCATCGTTTTCGTCATCGAGAAGTGTGTCCGGGCTAGGGGGGATTGTCTTTGTTGTGCAAGGTACAACTTTCTCTTCAAGTCATTTATTTCTCGCTGCATGGCTTGTTCATCATCCCGTCTTTGGGATACGTGGCTACCCACACGGGAATGGCTTCTGCTGGTTTGAGTGGTGTTTATGCTCCCTTCCCGAAACCTTCCGTTCTCTTCATTCTGGCCATGCTCAGGGTTTGGGAAATTACCCTGTTGCTGGGATTTGGCCGGCTCGGGCTGATGGGAGCCTGCCCTATGGGGGTCTGATCCTACCATGTTTGATTGTTGTTCTCACTAGCACACAAGTTCTTCCCACAGTCGGCGCCAATTGTAGGTCCACTTTTGGGAGGTTCTTTACTGCTAGGCAAATGAGCCCAAACCCAACGGGCCCGATACAATAAATTTGGTAGAGAAAATGGGCTCAAGAACTGGGCTTTAGTGAGAGCTCCAACAGCCGGACATGATCATAAGGAGATGGGATAATCGAATTGTCTGGAGGAAGGGTAAAAGTATATCCTCAGGCTTTGTCCAAGGACTGATTCTTCTTCTCTTCGGTTCTTTGGTGCTTAGCGGCGAAAGCTTTCAAGGGTGGTAGGAACTGCAACCGTCTTCCTTCTTTTTTCTCTTTCTTTCCTCCTGCTTTAGGAGGGCATTTTTTGTTATATATCCCCTTCTCATTGATCTTGTCCGTCCATTTGTTGATCATACAGGTCGCTACTGGAGTGCTTGTCCCATCCTCCGCCTTCCTCAACTTGCTGTGAGTTGCGGCAAACAAGGTGGTACTATTTAGGGGTCATTTCTTCATTAATATGGACAGACTGTCAGCTACGGGCAGTTAATGTGGAGGTGACAACCTCTCCTAGAATTGCTCCTCCACCACGCCCTCATAGTTGTCCCACTGTGTTGGTCCTTTTGTTTGGGACGACTGGGAGGGCTGTCTTTGAGGGTGTGCTACTTTCCCCTTCAGTGACCTTAGTTGGCCGAGGACAGGATGGTCCTTGGCAATGCCTCCTAGCAGCTTGGGCCTTCCTTACTCATCCTCGGACGTTTCTTCTTTCTCGGCGTGGGCCTTGGGCTTGATATGAAATGGGTTGGGCTTTGCCAAATCCTTTAGCCCCACACTTAGTATTCCCTGCGAACTAATTCACTAGTTTTGTTTTGCCTAAAATAAATCAATTTCATGAAACTACCTTATACAATTAATTCTTGAGTTTTTATTGTTAAATCATCAGACTATGACCATCCTTCGTATGAATTTTAATTAAGTTATAAAATAAATATTGTTAAGACTACCAATAGATGTGTTGTGTGTGGATCCCTAAACCTTAGCGCCTTAATATATTGTTATTTTCTCTCAATTTAAATTAACTTTACTAAACCATCAAAAATCTCTTCAGTTAAACTTTATTATTTTAGTTTTATTCTCTTGTGATTTGCTAATCAATTCCCTTTTTCCTGTGGATTCGATCTCGGACTTACCGAGTTATCATTTCGTGACAATCTTGCACTTGGGAGCATTATTTAAGTCGCAACAGCTGGAGTCAGAAACATACAAGATAAGTCAATGTTTCTCTATCTTCAAGATTACATTATTAAATATACGTTAACTCATCATTATTGTACCACATGATGCAACTATTTTAATATTATCTCACTATTTAATGAACATGGATTCACTAATGCTTCAATAATAAACATATGTATTAATAAATTGAATCAATCTCACTACCAGATACAAATTATTTGGACATAAACCACCGCTAGACATATATCATTTGAAAATGAACCACCGCTAGACATATATTATTCGGACATAAACCACCACTGGACCTATATTATTTGGACATGAACCACTGCCAGATATGTATTATTTGGACATAAATCATTGTTGAACATACATTATTTGGGCATAGACCATTGCTAGACATACCTTATTTGGACATAGACCATTGTTGGACATACCTTATTATATTCAACATGAACTATACCACAGCTGGATATGGACTGTTCGACTCATCCCATTATTGGACATATGACAATTAATTAATCATTCTAATGGACATCACTTAACACACATAATAATAATGTTCAACCCATCATTTAATCAAATCTATTATGTTAAATATATTATTTATTTATTTCAACCATTATCTCGATTCTTAGACTTTGGGCTTATCTATTTTGTAGGCTTAAAAATGCACCGGAAGCCATTGGACTATGCGGCCCAATGTTGAGTTCTAGATTGAACTCCCCAAAACAAATATGGGTCTAGCAAGGTCACCCCTCCAGCGGAAGACACATGGCTATGTGCAAAAACGGCCCCCGACAAAAGTTAAGAGTTAAAGTTTAAGCCATCTAGATCCTTTTTCCAAAGTGTGTAATCTTAATGGTAGAAGCCTTCTTTGAGGTTACTCACATTGGAGATCGGCTCCCTTTTTGGACTTGTGTTTACGGAGAAACTTAGCCTATTTCTCTGGCAAACAAGTTTCACTCTTGTGATTGATGAACAATTAACTTGTTACCTTATTATTGAACTGCTTGCTGAACATTGTTATTTACGGTTGTATTATTCTACCATAACCTTGTTAGATTTCTTTGTCCTTTTATTTAGGCGTTAGTAATATTTGTCAAATATTATCGTTATTTTGCCATATTGTATTTCCTGTTGTAACATTTGTTACAACTATTCCTGCTGTGGGCACGCCATACATTCAAGATTCCTTTCAAGGCGTGTCTATACTTGGATGATCCAACTTGTGTGCAAACTGGCATAATGTGCGTTTCACTTAGGCCAGTCCCAACTCTCCTACCTTAGAATCACGAGCCATGGTAGAGTAGAATAGATCAAAGCCCTAGAGCATAAAGATTCACCATGTGGCCTTCAATCATACTACTAGTAATTGAGGGAGGAAGCCTAGAGCATTAGACAAGATCTCCCTATGTTTAGGATCACAAGAAACTGCTACAAATTTTTTGCCAAGTTCATAACCCAGAATAGCAGAAAATTCTTCGGTTGTGGGACAAAGTTCAACAGTTTTAAACTAGAATACATGGTCTTCAGTATCCTAAAACTTCACGGCGACATGAAGAAAATCCCACTTGATCTTGACATTCCTTAGAGCCTTGATCCCCTCTAGCTTGTAGACAGTGAAATTGGTCTTGGTGACAAAATCAAAGCTATGAACCCATCTACTGATATCAGGTGTGATTGAATGAGGAAAATTTTGATTGCCGGCCATGAATAATTCTTGTATGTGATTGCTGTTTCTTGATAGCTTTGATGCAGAGATTCGTTTGCAGGTTTAATACTAAAATAGGCTCTCCCAGAGCCTAACTGGGTTTAAATAAGTTTAAAGAGTTTGAAGTTGACTGTTTCATAATTCCAAACGAAGAAAATATTTTTCAAAAAAACACAGAAAATGTGTCGGAAAAATGCAAGGAGTCAGGGAAAAATTGGGTATGCATGTCAGCACCCTAAAGTGCCAATTGGCATTCTAAGAGTGACGATCGACACTCCTCAAGTGCTGAGGACACTCCTCAAGTGTTGAGGAGTGCCGATTGGCACCTAGCCTAGCCATGACCAAATTGACTTGTTTTGTGTTTTCGGGCACTTCGTGGGTTCGATTTGACTCTATTTTTCAATCCCAAAAAAAAAAAAAAAATTTGGTTGTGTGATAAAGTTTCTCAAAAATTCTCATGGATTGTCAAATTGGGGCATTTTGGCCATGCCTTGTCCATCTTTCAAGAATCATCATCTATATCATTTATTTCAAAAAAGAGAAGAGAAAATTAACCAAATCAAGATTTTTCAAAATCATGCATTTATTTTCTAAACTAGGGGCATTCGGCTATGCCTTATCCCCTTTTTCTGAAACAAATCAAGTCAATCATCCCTTTTCAAAAAAAAAGAGGAGAGAAATCTTTTTTTCAAAATAAAAGGTCATCATGCATAAGTTTTCAAACTAGGGGCATTCGGCTGTGCCTCATTCAGGTGAGTACAAATCCCATCAAAAGGGGTCAAATAAATTCAAATTGTGTACTACAAAGTTTCATCAGGTGAATTCTAAACTTGTCTCATCTAAGTTTCAGCAAGGCTAAAAACAATCCAAGGACAAAGAGCTAAAAGTGGAAGTTAGTACAAATTGTTTAACTAAGAAATATCTTTGTCTTTGCAAGAAAATAAGATATAAGTTAAGCATCATTCGAACTTCGAGTTCGCCTACGGGAAGATCTCTTAGACCCACCCTCAGTGTCTCATTCTTGACTTGCATAAAACTGAGATTCTTGTTGCCGGTTTTGAAATTCAAGATTTTTGATTCTCTCCTCCAAAGATCTTGTGTTGGCCTCGGAAATTGCCATTCGGTTGTTCTGAAAATTCACCAGAGACTGGTGTTAAATTCATTACCATGGATTGCAAGCAAAAATCATTAAGGGAGCATCATCGTTTACCCAATTCACTTTGTTAAGCATATATTGAGAAGATTGAGTGCGTGCCACCAGTTGCAAACCTCCAATCATTTGCATGCTCCCTTCCATAAGATCAACACCAACCTGAAGTACAAATTTGCAGGTTTCAGAAATAACTCGATGAACAAAAAATAAGGACAGAGGACTAAAGGATTTAGGAATATACCGGGTCATTCTGAGGGACATTTGGAGTATACTTTGGTCAGTCTAGATTCATAGAGCTAAAAGCTCTATCAGGGTTCATTACCTCACTAGAGCTAAACGAACCACCGACATTGCTAGGAGGAGGACTCTCCTCTTTAGAAAAAGCCCAAAAATGCCACATGTAGATATTTTCACAGAAGGCAAAACAAAGAAAATAAAAGATGATGATGTGAGCCAAGATGCAAGTTGATTTGAAAAAAAAAAAGCTACCGATGTTCCAAAGATATCAGCTAAGCAACCTTGCCATTGAGCCTAGATAAATTCAAGATAGTCTCCTGGTGTCCCCAGAACAATGTGGCCGACTCGAGCACAAGAAATTTCTTCATTAGATAAAAGGTCTACCAACCGGATGGAAGGACAAAGAGGGGTAGGAATCGTCTTAGGAGGGTACACATGTTGAACCTGAGTCAGTGCCCAGTCACCAAGATACCAATATCTCCCATGGCCACACTTAAACAATAGTTGACGACCATTCAACTCTTGAGCCCATGCACACTCTACATGCTCCTCACATCCAAACGAAGGATTTAAAGACATCTGAAAACCACAAAGAACCCAGAATGAAAAGAAGCCAAACAACACAACACAAAAACACAAAACCACAAAAACAAACAACAACAATAAAAACTCACATCATTGGTAGCTAAGCTATCGATCACCATACTCTAAGCCTGCAAGAACGCTTGGGAGGTGCTGATAGATGATACTTAGGCAGTTAACGAAGAAACCATGGAAACATATCATCAACATCTTCTAAAAGTTACGGACCAACCCCAAAATATTCATACATCCAGACTTGAAAAAAAAAATTAACACACATCAATAACAGCACAACAATACAAATAGCCCTACAAAATACATTTGACCAAGAATTTAAACCTCACCTGCCAAACAAATGGTGCACCTCTTAGGCTTGAAAGACTATGTCGAGAAAGCTAAATCTTGAAGTGCAAGAGGGTTGCTTAAGCCATGCCACCCCAATCATAATTTTTGATCTTGTTAGGACATATGTGAATCATGTTAGGAACATATGCCAATGTAGAATTGGCTAATCCTTAGGCCTAGGATGTGTTTAATACTTCAAGGAACAAGGTTTCAAGTCCAAGTGTTAAAGTCATGCAAATCTGTCCAAGAATCAAGTGAAGAAGTACTGTATTTTAAAGCTTAATAGCTAGCTCGACAGATAGCATCTATCAAGGTTTAAAAGACAGCTTTTGCCTGATGCTCGATAGTTGCTCAATAGATACCTTATCTATCGAGATTTAAGAAAATTAGTTTTTCAGATCTGATTTCACTCCAATCCGTGTATATATGTTTAAACTTTCTTTTCTCACAACCCTAAACATATATAAAGATTATTTTTAGGGCTGTCACAGTTGATGCAAGTGAGTGCAACTTGATGCAAAGGTTTTTCACAAGCATATTGTGATTAGAGACAATTTGCCCCAATTCATCTTTCTCTTCAAGAAGCTACTGCATGTGTACGTCGTAGGGTTTTGTAACTAAGGAGTTCCATGATCTTCATCGTATTGATGAACTGAAGAACTTTGTAGCCAACATGCTTCTCAAGTTGGTGGTTAGTCACGTACTTGGATCCGTGCATCGATTGGTTAGTCACATACTAAGAGCCGTGCATTAAAATGAGAGATTGTCACTACAAAACAAGTCCAATTGGGTATTAGGGTAAGGGTTCAACTGTAGGTTGGTATAAGGTACTAGGATCCTTTACTTGTAATTACTTGTTGTGATAATAGTGGATTCTCAGGAGTGGTGACCTTAAAATCACCCGGTGGGGTTTTTGCCTTGGAGGTTTTCCCCATTCGTAAACAAATCATCGTGTCAACTTTATTTTCCGCTGCATATTAACTTAGTTGGTGATTTGTTTGTGCTACCACGCGTATTGCATGCAATTTGAATTAATTAATTAACTTGGCTAATTAATTGGTTAATTCATCATAAGGGGTCAATAAATTCTTGGCCGATCAGATCTGATTAATACCCCTCAAACTCCACAAATAACGTAAACTCACAGTGCTCCCCAAGTTCAGACATAAGAGAGATCCAATGAAGAGAAGCATGAACATATGGGTGCCAGTTGCTATAGTCTCACATTTATCAATATTGGAGTACAACCACATCAAGGGTATATTCTTACTCCTGACTTTTGGAGGCATCATACCTAGAAGACCTCTAATTTCCACTGATGAGATGGAATCATTAACTTCAATTCTTTCACCTCCCAATTTTAAGCCAATAATGGCTGAGAAGTCATAAGGTGTCAGCATCATTTCACCAATACCCGGAAAATGAAAAGTGCAATTGGTATCCCAGAATCGCTTTAACAATGCGAGAAGCAATTGAAGGTCCTTATACTCATTGGTGTTATGATCCAACAGAACTCTTGTTGCATCTCTTTTCTTTTATAAAAGCCAAAAGAGATGTCATTCTTTGTAGAAACACAACGAAAAAGAATACAAATTGTCAGTTTAGTACTCTCTTTGTGTTCATCTCTTTATTTTAATAAAAAAAAAAAATAAAAACAATTGTCATTAATTGTTGTTGTTAAATATTAGCATTAATACACCATGTTGAATATGTTAGTATGGATGCGGAACTGAAAGCATAAAGTACACAACACAATAACACATGAGAGTTACGCGGTTCAGCCTAACGGCTTACATCCACGAAGGAAACCCTAAAGGGTTACATCAATAATATATTAGGGTGTAGTACAAATCCTATGTTATAATGAACCATAACATGTGTATATTTAGTAGACTAAACCGTAGACTAATAGACTTCTAGTACAAGTAGGAGACTTGGCTTGCACATAAAGTAGAATTAGGCTTAGACCTATGCTAATGGACAAATATATCTCTAACACCCCCTTTCAAACTCAAGATGTAAGCTTGATGAAAGCTTGAGATTTGATAAGCTTGAGAAGATCCCTGGAATAAGTTTGGCTCTGTGACAGTGGTTTAAGGAAAGAAATGGTCTTGTAGTGTTGATGCGACTTCTAACGGTGACATGACTATACTGAAGAGTTTTGACAGCAGTAGTGGGAAGCCAAATAAGATGAACGCAGCGAAGAAACACCGAGGAAGACAAATATTGCTATTAAATACACTGTAAGGATAGAAAACCATGGCCACAAAAAGGTGGCTCTGATATCATGTTAAATATTAGCATCGATACACCATGTTGAATATGCTAGTATGGATGCGAAAGTAAAAGCATAAAGTATACAACACAATAGCTCACGAAGGTTATGTGGTTCAGCCTAACAACCTAAATCCATGGAGGAAACCCTAAAGGGCTACATCAATAATATATTAGAGTATAGTACAAATCATATATTACAATAAACCATAACATATGTATATATAGTAGACTAAACTCTAGACTAATAAACTTCTAGTACAAGTAAGAGACTTGGCTTGCACACAAAGTAGAATTAGGCTTGGGCCTATGCTAATGGGCTAATATATCTCTAACCTTTGTTATATACATACATGTATATGCGTTGCAGCTTTTGTAGGTTGCAACATGAAAGAATGCTTGAAGGTTGGACCATGGGGAGGTAAAGGTTGAAACCAATGGAGCTTCAAGGCCAATAAGGGTGGGATCACTGAGATAGTAATTTTTCATGGTGGTGCCATCAATTCAATTTCATTGAAATGTGGTGATCAAGATTGTGTACTCCACAATTCTAATAAGATTTATGGTAATGGCGGCCATAGAAATGACAAGGTACATATTGCTACTGCCTTCATAAAATTAACTCAGTTACAATCATGCATTTTTTTGAAGCTGATTTTTTTATTTAACTGCATATTATTATGTGTAGATATTGCTCGATTGGCCTAAAGAGTACTTGACATCCATTAGTGGTACAGTTGTAGTTTACTTGAACTATACTGTAATCCATTTCCTATATTTTTATAAAAACTAGTCGCAGACCCGTGCGTTGTGCGTGATAATTTTTTTTTTTATGATCATGTTATTATTTTGAATATTTTGAATGTATTACTACTTAAGCTACATTATATATGTATGACCAATATATTGTAGAATTCACGATGATAGGAGGTATTGGTCTTGGAATTAGATGTGGAAAGGATACAACTATACTTCGCCTTGTAGTCAGTCCAGCGCTGATCAACCATCTTCCCAAGTTAGTAAAATTTAATTAACTTAAAATTAGATAGAAAGGATTTTATAAATTTCAAATTAGAGTCATGCTAAGTGAAAAGTTTAGAGACTGTAATTAAGTTCTTGCAAGTCTTTTTAAGTAAATATTAATAATAAAAAAAGATCTATTCCTTTGAAGATAGAGATTAGTATTATAAATAGGATGAGGAAATTTTATTGTATTATGTTTGTTGGAAACATAATTTCTACCAAATGTTGATAGTTTTGCAACAATTGTTTTCCATCTGGTTGGTTTAGAATTGATAATAGTAGTTGTATCCCTTCATCATTTGATATGCATAACAACGCAATTGCCAATCCATACTTTGCATTTTTGTCTCCTTCTATGTTTTCTTGAAGAATGATTTCTTTTCCTGCTTTAGTTTGATCTTGTACAAAATATTTGTGACCTTCAACCCAAAATAGTGCTTGTTTGTTTCCAGCCCTAAAGCATTGATGAATGAGTTTTTCTTCAGTTAGATTAATGTGGTGACGAATTTTTTTTCCTTTTGGTTAGCCGATTGAATCGCTTGCAGCTTTTTTTAAAAAGTGAAAACACATATTAAGAAACTAATACGTTAAAAAAAATCAGATGGTGACAGAACATGACAATAATCATATACTAAGAATTACACATGAACATTGTTATCATCACAATTGCAATATTGGATTGATGAAGCTATAATTTTTTTTTTCCTTTAGAAATATAACAATGACTCTAGAATTGCACACTATTTCATAGTAAAAAGTTAATAAAAAGAGAAAATATAGGATTTCAATATTTTGTGCCACAATTTTGGATGTGGTTGATTGTGATTAGTAGAGAAAAAATGGGGAGTTCATGTGAAAGTAACAAACATGAGATTCGAATTTAAATTTGTGTACCTGATTTTGATGTTGCCTAAAAATTTTGGCGGTAGTCTTTCAACATTGGAAATTATTTCGAGTAATAATTCTATTGGTAATTCATGTTGCATGCTCATTTTTGTGATTGTAGAGAGAGTATTATTATGATATTTTTGGTGTGTATTTTTTGTTGTTTTATTTTGTAATTTATAGTGTTTTGATTGTTGTATGGATGAGTGATTGTTGAATTTATTTGCAATTATTTTTAATTGTTTTTTTGTTTTTGAATAGAAGCCTTTCATATACCTTTCTTTATAAATCTTAAATCTTATATTATTGAATATAAATATATAAATTGTAAATTATGTTTGACTGTTCAGTGTTCATTTGGTTTTTTTTTTTTTTTTTGGCACATATATATATATATATATATATTTATATTGTGTGCGTGTACAAAAGATGAAGGTGTAAAGGTAGAAGTTGAATTAGGGGCTCCCCCAACTCTGACGCACTTCGATCCATTAATACAAATATAATTGCCTGAGCAATCTCTTCATTGCAGGAACGCACAATATTAAACCCTTAGAGAGCGCAACGAAGTAAATTACATCAAGTGGGGCTTTAGCATCATTTAAAATAGGAGCCAATTTACTCCGCAACTAATAAAAGAGTTAAATGTTAGCTTTCATCTGAAAAGACATATTATAACACTTTTAGCCCAAATTTTTACAATTTAGAATTTTCAACTGAATAAAGTAACACTATTTGCCAAGCTTAGTAACTAGTAGCATAGTCTTGCTAGGAAATTAAGAAAACTTTTGTCCATTACTTTTATTAATTACGGGCATAATGCATAACTTATCATTGTCAATATTATAATAAAATTAATAACAATTTTAGGATATGTAGATATCAATCTAAATGATGTAGATTCTCAACAACAACAAAAAAAAAATCTAAATGATATAGTGCATGTGAATTTGGGTCAAAAATTCATTAAATAACATATTGCTCCACAATTGATTTTCCAACTACACCTTCCTTTTGAATGAGATCAATTGACAAAAAACCCAAAGCAATACCAAATTTTTTTTTTTTTTGTACTTCGAAATGTATTATGTATATAACCATGTTTTGAAGCTTGGCCTTTGGTAGCAATTATTTCACAAAATGGACCTCACAAGAAGAATAAATTACTGAACTTTTTTGAGAATCAACTAAATTATTGAACTTAGGTATATGAGGCTACATTCAGGAAATAATTAATTAACCATGTTCTAAGGCATCGACATGGTTGCTGAAAAATGTCCTAGACACTAATCTCAATGTTGATTTCTTTTTCCTTAACTCATTGTGCTTAAATAGTAGTGACATGACATAAGAGACATAGATTTTTAAAAAGTCTGCAATTAATTTAAACTTCTCAATTTGATGAAAATATCACACCTACAATAGTTTAGGACATGCTCATTAGGAAAAAATATCACAAAAGATCCAAAGAATTTTCCAAATAACTCAATAAATAATTTGGGATACATCTCAAGGCTAAAATGACTAAGACACATAGTTTACTACTCAAGGCACCGTTCGAGGGACTTTGATGGAGACATATGCGAAAAATTATGTAGAAAACTTACCACAAAAATTGAAACACCAGGAAAACAATTTGCTTTGATTCTAGAACCCAATCCATGTTATACAATCATGATATTGAAGTATGCTTTGATATCAATTGTTGGAAAACAGTAGAAGCAAATAGAATTAAAAACCCAGCAATCAAAAAACTCAAAATGAATAGACCCAAAAGAGATAGATATCTAAGTAAAAAACCCAGCAATCAAAAATTCAACACCCTAAAAAAGATGCAGTAAACAATCAGCCACACCATAGCAACCTTATAAATCTCAATTAAAAAACACAATCTTAGCACAAAAGTTGTTATGGCAAAAGAGGCCCTAGTGAGATGGCATAAGTATATATATGGGCCTTGATAAGTTCAAAAAAAAAAAAAAAAAAAACACAAACTTAGTCTTTTACCTCTTAAGCTATATATTTATAAGGCTTCCTTTTGCTTCAACCGTAACACACTATTGAACCTTGCTTTGCTTCACTGTGGCTGTGAATGGAGACTACAGGTACGGCTCTCTTCTGCTCTAAACTTAGGAAAGTTGAAATACTCAATGGCTAGCTTTTGTTCCCACTCTTATAGGAAGCATCTGTTATTTGCGTACCTAATAGAAAAAAATAGGGGTTGCTGTTATGGATCTAAAGCTATGATTATTTTCCATATCAAACAGTAGTTTATCATTAATAATCATAAACCTATCCACAATTTTTCCACCAAAATTTTATAAAATACAAATGTTCCACTTGACAACTATAAAGCCTTGCTAAAAGTTAAAAGCTCAATGACTATACACAACTAACAACCAACTTAGTGAAATTCTGCCATATTATGATTAGAAGTATCACTGCAAGTTAAATGCCTACGTCTTACTACTGGCACAAATTGATAAAAGGAATTCAGGAAATTCATATTTAACTTTACTAGAGAAAGTAGGGGTGTGCAAAATATCCGCTTAACCCGCCAACCCGTCCGACCCACAACTGACCTGCCCGCCTTGTGTGGGTCATTAAGTTAGGCAGTTTGGGTTGGGCGGGTTAGACCCCCAAAATTGCGGATTGGATTGGGTTACGGATTGAAAAATTGCCAACCCGCTACAACCCGACCCGCCCGCTTAATTAATAATTTTACATATATATATTAGTTGAAATTGTTAAGTATTTTAAGTTAATCAATTCACCTAATAAATTTTTACAGCTAATCAATCATCAATTCCCTAAATAGAACTGGCCTTCAAAAAATTCCTTAAACAAAATCTAAAAAGTCAATATTGAAACCCTAAACACCCTTACCTACCACCCACCCCATTTACTTCAGCCGTATATACATTGTATTTATACTATTGTATTTATACACTCTAATTCTCACTTTTTCTTCTCACTGCAACCTACACCTTCAGTTCAGCCGTTGCTTTCCCCTTTTTCTTCTTTAACCTTTTTGAAACCTATATTATATCCTTTCAATTCTTCACTGACAACACAAAGGTAATTGCTTATTTGATTTCTTGTCTTGTATTGTTTAGCTTTTGTTTCTTATTTCAATTTTCGTCATTTGATTAATTTATATAATATAAAAAGTGTTAATATATTACATGTAAAGCCATTCTATTTCTGGTAGAGGCAATTCATTGTATATTCAAGTATCTATTGTTCATTGTATATTCAAGTTAATATGTTATATTGTTATATATTAAATATTCTTACTATTCGTCTTTTTTTTTTTTTTTTAGAGGGCTTACTGTTCGTCTTATTCTTTGTCTTTGTCTAATTTTTTTAATAGGCGATGGAGGGTGAAACATTAGTTATATTTTGAGATTATCAATATCAAATTGTAGTTTGTGATAATTAAAAAAATAAAAATAAAAAAACATTGTTAATACCAACCCGCCTAACCCGCATAACCCGCTAAGTTGAAACCGCCAAAATTTGTAATAAATCCGCCAGATTTAGACTTTGGTGGGTTGGTGGCGGATTGGATAGAAATATTAGCGTTTACCCGCCCAATCCGACCCGCGCACACCCCTAAGAGAAAGGTTGAGTGTAGAAGGGGCAAAACTGTAAATCACCGTTTAGGGAGGATCTGCAATGGATAACATTATTGTCATGTTAGACAACTCATATTGCAGTGTTATCAACAATAGTGCAAAACCAAGTCTCTGCAAGCTAGTTTGACATCATTAAAGGTCTCGACAACTCTTGAAAACTTGAAAATCATTTCCACAATTTGGGCACTGCAAACATACCACCAAAAAAAAAAAGGAAAATAAATCAAAGAAGTCATGAGATGGAAGAATAATAATAAAAACATACCTTCTGTAAGGTTGAATTTAATCAACCATCTTGTTGGCTTTATTCCGTGCCAAAATTTCTTGTAATTTAGCAATTAGTAACCTTGTATTTAGGTGGGAATCATGTAAGGGTAGTGTGTGTGAGAGAGTGTGAAGAAATGCTCAAAACTGTGTAGTGAAGCAGGGACTCGTGGTTGGATCTCACGGGTGGCTTGCAGCTTGCAAGCCGCCAGAAGATGCACATGAGTGAAGCATCCAGAGAAGCTAAACCGTCATGCCAGTTGTAGCACTACAGGACAAAAAAATCCAGTCTGACCATTCAGTTATCTTGCGGCTTGGACTTGCGACTCAGTCAAGTCGCGAGGCCAAGTTGCTAGTTCACTCTGTTATGGAAAAACTGACTCTTTGCATTACTTTCTCACTCCAGTATAAATACCCCTTATACCCACAAAATATTGAGAGCTTCCAGAGAGAATTTTGAGAGAGAAACCCTAGAGAAAAACAAGATTGACTCATCCACAATTTTTACATAGTGACTCTTCAAATTCCTCAACTCTCACCCTTTCCATTTTTACACTCTTGAGAGGTTCATTAACCAAATCCTTTTCTCACCATACCCATATCTGTGAGAATACTATTTGGTGCTTGGGAAGCAGTTAGGAAGGGACCAATTGATATTGGTTGATGCTATGGGTTATAGCGGAATCCGATAAGCTAAAGAAGACAAAGGTTCGGCATAACCTCGTTGGAGCAAGAAGCTTGGAGGGCTTAGGTATACTGGGTAGATTAGGCTTGGAAGGTCTTCTGCTATTCATGTATCCCAACTTCATTCTTTAGTGGATTATTGACCGCTTGGAGGGCGATGGAAAGGTTTTACGCCGAGGGCTTCGGTTTCCTCTTCGATAACACATCGTTGTATTGTCCTTGTGTTTGCATCTCTCTTCCCTTAATCTTTACCATTTAATTTCTGCTGTGGATGTGATTTTATTTGGTTTAGGTTGTTTTATCAATTCTGTTTTAGCTTATGTTCATGTTCCGCACATATATTGTTTAATAATAAGCTTGAATTGGTAATTTGTAAATTGGAGGTCTAAACGTTCAAGGTGTTTTATACACTATTTGAACATTCATCTTCTAAAAATACCCATAGGAAATTGTTTGTAAAATATTAAATGACAAGTAACTACATATTCCACAATGTAAGAACATATATATATATATATATATATTGTATTCAGTAAATAGGTCATTATTTTTAACACAATTTCTGATATGGAAAGAAAGGTTTGAGCATCAAACATTTGGTTCATGCTAGTCATCATCCATAAAGAAACAAAATTAACTGGCATTGCATCCTATTTATCCAGCTAGATCATCCATTCAATGTTGCAACTACTATATAGATATTAGAAATCCTGATCATCTAACTAATACATATGCTATTCATTTCCAAACAAAACAAATCAAATGAAGCCGATGAACAAACAATCAATCCCCCATGTGTTTAGGATCTCTAATGAATAGAAGCCCCTAATGAATTAAGCAGGGTAAACTTAGTTTATTCAATAGGGGTGATGACTTGCTAGTTGCCACATAATTAATTAATTAATCCCATAGTATATAACCATCCACTCATATGCATATTTATACAACATGCTAAGGCCTTAATGATAAATTTGAACACAGCTCGGCCAACAGATGTAAAAAATAATCTTCAGTACTTGAACCAATGTTATGAGTTATAGGTTCACGAACTATGAAAAAAAAAAATTAACAATTTTGAGTTACAATTTTATGAAGATAATATAAATTCTTTGTACAACTCATAAATAGCCAGTTGAAGAAACCAAATATTTTCAAGAAAGGAAGTAGCAGAAAATTGAAGAAGCCTCACAGTGCCTTGAACCATATCCCGTCCAGCCCACCAGAGAAAAGCACCCAAGCCAATGATTGGTACAAGCACTGCAAAGAGCTGTTTGTGAAAATGCATCAGCTAATTAGATTCAACCACATATACTAATGTCATAGTCAACATGAATCTATAAAATGACCTTGCAACACAGTTATGCTATTAGATTCATACAAGTAGAGAATGTATACACACCAAAATCTACCAGGTGTAAGAAGCTGGGAAAAAAGTAGGTAATTCTTGATGAATAGACATTCATGTACAACAAAATAATAGAAACTAATGCAGAAAATTGAAACTCCAGGAAAACAATTTGCTTTGATTCTAAAACCCAATCCATGTTATACAATCATGATATGGAAGTAGCTAGTGGAAGCAAACACCATGACACTATGCTAAGAAATCAAAGTCACACTAAGTAGTTGGAATCACATAGAACTATAACAAAATCTAATAAGGGAAACAAAAACCATAAAGCAAAATAATGGGGCAAAAAGGAATTGAGATGCAGAGATACCTCAACCGAAGCAGGTAAGTTCTGTCAATATTTATACACTGTGTGGAAAGAAAGATAAGAAGGAAGGAAATTAGATAGGTAGCCGTTACTGCGAAATGGTAGAGCAAGAAGGTGGGTAGCTTTCAAACTCTCTGTTTTCTCACGCAATACCTGAAGGCTTCAATGTTTTTTTTTCTCCCGTTAAGCTTCCCTCCACGTTACAATCTTCAAACTCTCTATCTCCTCACATTTCTATTTGGTCACGCAAAACCCTGAAGGCTTCAATGGTTTTTTTTTTTTTTTTTTTTCCTTTAAGTTAAAAATGCTCACAAAAAACCTAGAAGGCTTCAACATTTTTTATTTAATTTTTTTTTCCCTAAAGCTGAACTGAAAAGGCTTTGGGTTGGGCTTGATAGTGGAATTAAATAAATAAGAGGTGGGCTGAATTAATTATACAGATTTATTATAGGATGATAGTGAAAGTAAATAAATAAGTAGTGGGCTGCATTTATAGGGCTGGGATTTATAGGGCTGAAAATTGTAAAAACCATTTTAAAATTGTAGGACAAATTATATTTTTTTTAAAAGAATGACGTGGCAGCTGATGTGGTGCAACTTAAGAGCAGCAACATTAAATACTACGTTTTAGCTTTTAGTAATATATAGATATAGATAAGACTGAGTATGGATCCTATGGATTTGAGAAAGGTACACCATTCTCCTAACCTATGGAGGATGGCGTAATTGTTGGATTCCATGGTCGTGCTGGTCAATATGTTGATGCCATTGGTGTTTACGTAAAAACAATGCAGCAAGAGGTTTGGGTTTCCCAAAGTAGTTGTTTTATTATTGAAGCTAGGAAGGACTAAACGATGTTCAATATTGATGATGACCAAATTGTTTAATTTATGTAATATATAGTTGGAGAATAAGATGAAAGCGATTGTACCTCGAGGACCTAGGCCGTGGGGTGGGGATTCAGATCCTCTAGATTTCCTAGGACACTCTACCAAATAAATTTTTTTTAATCTTAACCATTCTTTTAATGATTTAATGGTCTAGATTTTGCCATGTCAGCATTCCACTAATAATAATCTTAATTATTTTGTTTGCAACATTATTTTATTATTTTAAGAATATTGTTAGTGGAATGCTAACATGGCAGAATCTAGACCATTAAATCATTAAAGAGTTGTTAGGATTTAAAAAAATTTATTGGTAGAGTGCCCTAGGAAATCTAGAGGATCTGAATTTGTGGAGTGGGCATGGTGGGAAGGAATGGGATGATGGAGTTTTTTCTAGAATCCAGGAATTGCATTTGCATGTTGGGGATTCATTGATTCATGCCATACGTGTGTTGTATGAAAGCAGAGATGGTAAGCCTGTTTGGTCATAGAAGCATGGCGGAGCAGGCAGTGATAAAATTAATATGGTAATTTTTTTATTATTATTAGGATAATATGCAATTTTCAACTTTTTAAGTTTTACTAAAGTTTATTTCAGGCTTTTAACTTTACTTTTGTTCAATAGAGTAATTTAAGTTTAAAATTTATTTAGCCTTTTAACTTTACTTTTGTTCATTTGAGTCATTTAATTTTCAAACTTATTCCTCTAAAAAAAAATTTAAATTTATCTAATTCATGCATTTGGTCCAATTCCATTAAAAATTTGTCATTAAGGCTGCGTTTGGGATAGCTTATATTGGGTAGCTTCTTTTACTATTTAGCTTTTTTTTGCTACTATTCACAGGTCTTATTACACTTTTTGGTACTATTTATAGATCTCACTGTACTACTTCAACTAACTTTTAGCTTTATTTATAGTAATTTCAGCACAAAAAATTTAGTTTCAGCTAAATAAATTGTTCACAAACAGACCCCAAGTATATAGTTAACTAATGAAAAAAAGTCCCAAAAAAAAAAAAATCTTAAATTAAAAAATAAAAAAATATTTTTATTAATTTTATAGATTTTTTAATGTGTAAATAAATTTTTTTTAAGGACAATTTAAAAAAAAAAAATTTGGATAGAATGCCTAAATTGAATAATTTTAAAACTTAGATGGTACTCAATTGAACAAAAATAAAATTAAAGGAATAAAATGAATTTAAGCCAAATTTCGAGGGTGCAATTTGTATTTTAGCCTTATTATTATTATTATTAGAGTATTTATTAATTTACATTGTACTATCAATTATATATATATTGTACTACAAATGTAAATTTTATATTATATTATTATAGACTAAACAAATGTATACAATATTGTACACATTTGTTTAATCTATAATGTAAATCTTACATTGCTAATATAATGTAAAGAATTTCTTTATTATTATTTAATTCATAAAAAAATTGCAGTTATAATTGTTAAGGACATATTTTATGTGGGACTAATCCATTGACAAAATACACTTTACTTGTAATTTGATAGATTTAGGATGAGTTTAAGATTTCAAGAAACATGTTGTTCAAGTCAAGTATTAAAGCCATGAAGATTGGATCAAGAAAAAAGTGAAGAAGTGTTGTTCATTAAAGCTCGACGGATATTGTGAGAGACCGCGCCCCCGGCCCCCTTTTTTAGGAATGTTGGGCCAAACCCACGTGAATGGGTGGAGTCGTGTTATTGCCTCTCAAAATGGAGGTTCGACTAGTTATGTTTTCCTCCTTAGATTAAGGGTTTTACAATAGAGTCACCACTTATTTAATTATTGGAATAAATAAGAAAACTAAAATTGAAAAATTCCTCATTTTATTTATTTGAAATTGAATTTACATTGATCATAGGAAAATTACATGGCTTTGGTCCTAGATACAATCTAAGATAAAGTACATAGCTTTATTTCCTAGTTACAATCTAAAAATTGAAAATTACAAGGATAAACATTGGTTTGTCAACCCTTGATATAAGTTTGGAGGCTATGTTACAAGATGGGAAGGTGTTAGACACCCACCTTACCCGATGAAACTGGTCTTCTAGACTACGGTGGCCAACATTCATATCATATCATCCAATATGTCAATCAATTTACATGTTGAATTTAATGTGTGTGCATGTGATAAACCCTAATTCAATTTATTAAGCATTACATTTGGATTGAAAAATAAATTCTAGTGAATGTGTGTGGATGATGATAACCTAGATTCAGGAATTTGAAAAAATTATTAAATAAACATGGTTTTCATATTTTTGATGTGGATTTAAAATTAAATCTAGTGATATGCATGAACATGTGATGAATAACCAAGAACATATGAAGAACACATAAGAACAATTAAGAACATTCAAACATATTCAATGAAATTATCATGCTTTAATCTTAGATTCTCATCATGGCAACATAAACAAACAGTTAGGGAAGGGGATTATACCTTCATGCAAGATCTATATGGTGGAGGAGGGGACTCTTGATGGATCTTTTCCTTTTTTGATGAACTTTCTTTTGGATGAACCTTCTACTCTTCTTGGCATGATGAATTTTAGGTTCTTCAAACTTGATGCACACTTTTTTTTTTTCTCTCACATTGATAGAATTTCATGATCTTTTATCTTTAGCTTAACGAATTCTCTACTCATCTTTCATGTCTTCTAGGTGAGTTTTATCAATTGGCTTCAAAGCTACAAGGTCGACCCCTCCTCAACATGAGATTTAAGCATGCATACTTGATTTTTCCCACCCCAAGTTTAGATTTTAGTGGGTTCATGCAAAAAAAGGCTAAATGTTTGAAGGCTCAAATGGGTTAGCAATGGATGATGAACATTCTAGGTAAAAGGAAATAATTTGGTTTAACCAAAGATGGCTTCCTATCCCTAGTAATGCTTGCTTGTAGGCACAGTGATTCAAACTCTTTTAATAAATTCATCTTAAAAGAAAAAGTATGAATGCTCTAATGATGTGAAACAAAAGACTTTTGAAAATTGGATCAAGTGCATGGATTCTTGGGATTTTCTGATTGATGGATTCTTTTTTATTGCCTTTTAAGACCATTTCTTCTTATATTCTAAGTCAAGTAGCAAAAGTCTTTACTTGGATCAAATGAAACTAATCATTCCTTGGTACAAGTTGATTGCTCAAGCCTTTAAATAGCAAGATTTAGAAAATGTTTTGTCCAAGGGATCCTCATGTACCATTTTGAAAAGGAGACTTTTTTTTTTTTTTTTTTTAATCTTGAAAGAGAAAAAAATTGGGTCTTCTTGAAAAAGCCACTATGAAGTTCAATGGCCCTAGTTCAAAGATTTTTTTTTTTTTAAAATGACTTAAAGGCCTAATGCTCCTAGTCCAAACACCTTCTCATTTGAATTTTTTTTTTTTTTGGAAAGATTTGGGAATCTTGAATTTTTTTTTGGAATTTTAAAATATATATATACATGAACAAAGTACATAAAATGCTACATGGATTTTTAGAATCCAAAGAAACATAGAAACATGGAATAAACAAATAAACTTTAAGCTTAACCATGATGTTGCAAACCAAATGTGGAGCGAGGCAAAGTTTGGCCACTTGCTTCTTCTTGAACCTTGATTGTGATGAAATGGCTTGAGCTTGCACTTGGAAGGCTTGAACCTTGATTATGATCTTTTGGTATTTGCTTGAAATGGCTTGGGCGTACACTTGGAAGGCATGCATCTTGTGAGCTTTTGGCCTCTGATGTTGATCATGCGTATACACTTTCAGTGGGCTCAAGTGTTGGGCTTAGACTCATTCAAGAAACAATTTTGGGCTTCCATACCTAGTAGAGTTCAATCATAGGCTTTTGGGCTTGAGTTCATTCACAACATACAAGGTTCAAACAATTATGATGGGCTCAAGCATTGGACTTAAGTCATCATGGTTCAAACAACGTCCATACACATGTGTAATGCAATGCAATTTATATAGACCGACCTAAAGGTAGGTTCTATGGGTCATTACAACATGGGTAGAAGGTAGGTTAAAGGTTCTCACAAGCTAGGACGTCATACCTCCCAACTTGTGACGCTAGGAGTGCCACATTGGTCCGAACGGTACAGTTTGTCCTTATGAACCACCATGGCATAACCATGATGATCATTGTCGCGGTGGGTGGTAGGTTCACCGCTGGGTATGTGAGTCTCAAGAAGACCACAATCCACGGCTAATACTATTGGGCTTCCGGGCTAGCACACAAATAAAATAAACTTCATTCAAGCAAATAATGCATGACATGCAATATAATGACATATTAGACATATTATATACAAAAAGCAATAAACAAAAAATGACATGGTTGGCCACCATAACCTAATTGAAGCTTAGCCCTCAATATCCCCAGTGGAGTTGCCACTGTGAGAGACTGCGCCCCCGGCCCCCTTTCTTAGGAATGTTGGGACAAACCCATGTGAATGGGTGGAGTAGTGTTATTGCCTCTCAAAATGGAGGTTCAACTAGTTATGTTTCCCCCCTTAAGTTAAGAGTTTTATAATGGAGACACCACTTATTTAATTATTGGAATAAATAAGAAAACCAAAATTGAAAAATTCCTCATTTTATTTATTTGAAATTGAATTTACATTGATCATAGAAAAATTACATGGCTTTGGTTCTAGATACAATCTAAGATAAAGTACATAAATTTATTTCCTAGTTACAATCTAAAAATTGAAAATTACAAAGATAAACATTGGTCTATCAACCCTTTATCTAAGTTCGGAGGCTATGTTACAAGATGGGAAGGTGTTAGGCACCCACCTTGCCTGGTGAAACCAGTCTTCTAGACTATGGTGGCCAACATTCATATCATATCATCCAATATGTCAATCAATTTACATGTTGAATTTAATGTGTGTGCATGTGATAAACCTTAATTCAATTTATTAAGCATTGCATTTGGATTGAAAAATAAATTTTAGTGAATGTGTGTAGATGGTGATAACCTAGATTCAAGGATTTGAAAGAATTATTAAATAAACATGTTTTTCATATTTTTGATGTAGATTTAAGATTAAATCTAGTGATATGCATGAACATGTGATGAACAACCAAGAACATGTGATGAATATATAAGAATAATTAAGAACATTCAAACATATTCAATGAAATTATCATGCTTTAATCTTAGATTCCCATCATGGCAACATAAACAAACAGTTAGGGAATGGGATTATACCTTCATGCAAGATCCATATGGTGGAGGAGGGGACTCTTGATGGAGGTCTTAAGGGTGGAGGAAAAGAAGAGCTAGGAGAGGGAGAGTGAGTCTCACTCAATACCTTGAGTCTTAGGAAGACCAAGATATGACAAGACTACTCAACTTCACTAGAACTCAAGAGAAGAGAAGAAATGGGGGTTTTTGTGTCTTAGAATGAAGGAGATGGGGGATTTATATAATGGTGGTGGAGGAAATATGAATGGAATGTCATTTAATGAGGGTTGACAAAGAATCATGAACATAGACCTCATTTTATCCTTGGGGAAAATTTGGTGCATTAAATGTGGAGATTGATGAGAGTGAGGAGCAAGTAAAGTTCGGTTTTCCCGTAGCTGTTGTAACAGCCTGTAAAAATAATTTCAAAAAATCATATCTGACTCAATTATGATTAGAATTGTCTAATTATTATGCTCAAATTGAAGCCCCAGATGTCTAGTTTCTGGGAAAATTAACCTCATTCACAGATTCAAAATATTCTGAGAGATATCGATGAAATAGTGAGCAGAGGTCATTTGTTAGAAAATGGTTTCAGCACAATTAATATTAATGTCTCAAATTAGCTCCCAATTAACATTAAATGGCTCCAATCACTCTCATTTCAGACTTAATTGGTTCCAATTTACTCTAATTAAAAGATAATTGCACAAATTACTCATTGAATAATTAATGTTTAACTATCTAGTTAATTAGGTGTGTGTAACCCTATCATAAAATGTAGTCCTAACCAATCAAATTATGACACATCATCGATCTCAAATTGATTATACTTATAACCAATTGAAATCAATTGTTCATAATCACATATAGTCGGACTCAATTTATGATGGTGCATCTCAGCCATTAAAACTTGATTTGATGATAACTTTCAATCTGGTGGTCCGATTCGGGCTTATGACCAGTTGATTTGATCGTTACAACATCAAAATCATTTTCGCAAAATGAGATTAAGGATCTAATGACTAGAATCAAGATGCATATTTTCAAGGTGAAATGACCATTTTACCCTCCATGTGAGGTTAAATGCAAGTTGTAAAATGGGGTGTCAACAGATATCTCAACAGATCCTATCTATTGAGAATAAATGTTGAAACTTGACAAAAGCTTGACAAAAACCTATTTATCGAGATCTACGAAATCAAAATTTTCAAATTTGATTTTTGGTCCATGCTGAAATATTTATATAGGATTTATTTTCTCACAACCCTACACATATAAAAGGCTTATTTTAGAGGTTGTCATATTGTGTATGCACATAAAGAACATATGAAAAAGTGACTGAGTGCCTTATTCTCTCTGTAAGAAGATACTGCGTCTTTTGCGCCTTCGGGTTTTGTAACAAAGTACTTCTTGATCTTCATTGTTGATGAAGTGAAGAATTTTGCAGCCAACATCATCTTCAAGTTGGTGGAGTTAGTCAAGTACTGGGATCCATGCATCATTGGTTAGTCACGTAATGGGATTCGTGCAAAAGGGTGGCATTCATATATTGAAGGGTTCAAAGGTTCTGAAGCGGTAGAAGGTTTCTGCTGTAAGTTAATCTACTGGAATTGTAAAGTCTAGGGACAAAGGTTTTGTACTAAATCTGAAACTTCTCTTTACTATAGTAGATTGCTTTTCGAGAAAGTTTCCCCCCAGGTTTTTTATTATAAAACTAGTTTGTTTCTATAAAACTAGTTTGTTTCATTAGTTTTCTTAGGGTTATCATATATTGTCTTATTTACTTTTTTGTTGCGCATGATATTGACATGACATTAATGTTTGTTTGATTTAACAAGGTTTATTCATAATAAATTTAATTAACAACTTGGATTTAAACTTGTTAATTCTATCAACCGAGGTCTAAATTTCCCAACAATAATTCTAAAACATTATACAAAGATGTTAAATACCATATTACTTTGATTTGTAGTTGAGGTGTAGAACATACAATAAACTTTACAAGCTTACATAATTTTTATTTTTATTTATCTAAAAAGTGTTTTTCTTTCTTCTTAATAAAAATAAAGTAAAGCTAAACTATATGCTTTGTCCTTAAAAGTTTGGTCTTTTCCAATTTTATAATTGGAATAATCTTGGCCTTCCAAAGTTCTATCCATGAGTTGATTCTTTTTGATTTCTTAAAAATATGAGATGGGTTTGAGCGGTCCCTTAATAATTAGTATATGGTTAGCTTAGATGTAGAGATCAAATTAATTATTACCTTCTTTAAAATTTCAAATACCAATTCCAAACTCTTAAAAAAATGATGGACCAAAATTATACATATATTACTTTAGTACATTGTAGGAACCAAAAGTTTATTTTACGCAAAATCTGTATTTTGGTTTGGCAGATGAAGTTTGATATATCAATAGAATTCTTGGTTGGCGTTGTGGGATTTATTGGACCTGTAAAAGGGACTAATAACTTCGAAGCCTTATGGTCCATTACATTCTACACAAACAATGGCAGATATGGGCCCTATGGTGATGAGATCGGTCATGCTTTCACATCAAATGTTGCTGCAGGAAAGGTTGTTGGTTTCTATTTAGATGCGATAGGAGTGCATATGGAATACTTTTGAACATGTTGCTTGAGAATGAGCTTTCATAAATAATCTATTGGTAGTAGAATGTGTTTCTTTTTAATTGGGATTGAAGTGATGAATCAAAACAAAATATCAACTTAAAAGAAAGTGAGAGACACTTTTCCTCTGCTTCTTTAAATTGGAGGATAATAGCATGATTGTATGGGTGATTTGAAAATTGTTGTGGTATTGTTGTTGTCCTGTTTAGTTGAGTTTATGATCTATTTGTACATTTCTTTTGAAATAAAATTGCTCACCCAATCGTATAATTAATTTATGGTTTCTTTTTCCTCTTAGGATAAAGTTGATTTTTTGGGTCAATGTTGATAATATTATGTAACAGGAGGAGCCATAATTTACTATATATATTAAGGAATTTTTATTTAAAAATGAAGTTTAACTACAAAACTAGTTGTAATCTAAGCCTACAATGAAAATTGTGTTTGGCCCCATTGTAAATATACAAGATTTTTTTTTTTTTTTTTTTTTTTCATAATGAAAATGGATCATGTTTAGAATGAAACAATTTTTTTAAGCCCATTAATTCTCAAAAAAAAAAAAAAAAAAAAAATCCTCTAACTATAACCTTATCAAATTTTAGTAATTTTATAAAACACATCCCATTTATATTCAAAAAACCAAAATTTCTTACCATGAGTTTAAACAAATGGATCAAATCAAGTCGACTTAATCACACTTACCATTTTCTCAAAGTTAAAAAAAAAAAAAAAAAAGAAGTCAACTTAACCAAAAATTGAACATCTAAAATACTATTTAATCAATTTTGTGCATTATTAATAATACAAAATTAAATAACGTTTGAAGAGAGAGAAAAAAAAAGAGGCATACTACATTGTTAATAGATACTTTTTACCTTTTTGTGCAACAAAAATTAAAAGGTAGAAATATTTTAATAATTTGATTGAGTTTGAGTTGATGTAAAAACTGAAACATTCCCATGGCCAACTAAAAAAAAAAAATTTCCTCAAACTGTTTATTATTTTGATCAAGTTAGGTCAAAAAGTCATCAAAACCCCCCAACTAGTTCTAGGATTGTAAATGAACCATGTTGTTTATAAATAGCTCATGCCTGACTTGATAAAAAGTTTGTCCATGTGTGTTTGTTTATAAACAAGCCAAACATAAACCTTAATTTTAAACTTGTTCAATAAACAAGCAACGCCCAAGAAAAAAAAATGTTCTCGAATAGGCTTGCGAATTATAGGGCTCAATAAAAAACAAGCTGAGTTTGCGCTGGTTTGTGGGCTTGGTAATAAGATTGATGAGTTGATAATGTACTTGTATTGTCTCTTGAGCTCAAAAGTTAAATATTAAACTTGAGTTTGAGCTTGCGCTCCATTTGTTTCAATGAAAAACATTGTGTAAAGATAATTTTTTGTATTTTTCAATGTTGGGTAACATTAGAAAAAATGAGTCAAATGAAAACTATAATTAATCAACTAAAAAAGTATAGCTTATTTTTAGAGATTGTTTTCCACTAATTTTTTTTGGAAAACAACTCTGATGAAGAAGAATTTCACCTCGTCAGTACGATGGATGACCTGGAGCTTGTCAATATGTACCTCATCAATACTATGGACGACCTGGAGATCTTGTACCAAAGAAAGCACTAAGCAAATAATGACACTAGTTTGGGGCCTGCCAAGGACCCTCTGATTCTTAAATTAGTTTAAACTCTTTAGAAATCTATAATTTGTAGATTATTGTGTGTGTGTGTTTAACCTCTCCCATTTACCTGTCTCTCCTGGCTTTTTATAGCCTTTGTGTGAGTAAATGTTCAATCTACTAGCCTTTCCAATGTTGTACCACATCTAGAGGATTTATGGCCTAATAATGACCATTTATCCTCAGCCCTTTAATGTCTATAACGGCCATTAAATGCGCATAATTGGACGGCAGTAACGGCTCCATGCTCATTTATCATTTGGAAATTAAATGCTGTCTGGAACTAATGCGCGTACACTTGTCCATACTTTTACTCGTCATTAACATGGACGGTTTGTAAGTATGGACAAGCATGTTATTGCTATCCATCAATTATGGTTGAGTTGGAGGGTTAAATGGCTCATTTAATAGCCATTTAACTTCCCCATTCAATGTCCTGTAATGGCTGTGTAATGGTCAGCTTGAGGTAGTTGTAATAGCTGTGAGCTGGTGGCTGGAAAGGTTGTACGTCTGTTACACTTGTGCCATTTAAGTGAGAAATTTATATCTAAGCATTAATATGTGCTTACAATCATCTTTAGTAATGACGGCCGTCCTTAGTAATGACGATCGTCTTTAGTGATGACGGTCATCCTTAGAAATGACAGTCACTTTATTGACGACCATTTTACACTACTCATCAGCTACCCCCTTTATTCGTTTGTCGTCCTTTGTTTGGACAAGCATAGGAATATGAAAGGTTTTTGGCCGTTCAATCTCCCCTTCGTGTCCCAAGATTCTTGTCCCATCACATTTAATGCAAGACAACTTTCTCGTCAGGTGATTGACACGTGCCTTCTCTTCATTGGTTGCGCATGCAAAGTTTTCTTAAGCTTCCCACGTGCCTTGATTTTTGTTTTCCTTTTTAGAAGAATTGCTCGTCGATTTTAACCATGCAAATTAACTCATATGACTTACTCTTGCTTTGAAAATTTGATCGTCATTATGATTGTGTTCATTAGTCTTTAACCATGCGAATTTAATCATATGACCTACTCTCGCTTTGAGAATTTGATCATTATTATGAATGTGTTCGTCTGTCTTTAACCATACGAATTTAATCATATGACTTACTCTCGCTTTGAGAATTTGATCGTTATTATGGTTGTGTTCATCGGTCTTTAACCATGCAAATTTAATCATATGACTTACTCTTGCTTTGAGAATTTAATCATCATTATGATCATGCTTGTCAGTTTTTAACCATGAGAATATAATTATATGACTTACTCTCGCTTTGAGAATCTGATCGTCATTATGATTGTATTCATCCAAATTGAACCTTATGTGACGATTTTACTCTTATCAAGATTTTTATCGTCTACTTAGTTTTACTCGTTGAACTTTCAATGACGGGCTTTCTTTTTGAATATTTTTTTGTTCTTCTTTTTTATGGTAAATAATACTTTCAGATCTTTCAAGAGAACGACATTTATTCATGTGGGGAAAAATGCCCCCTTATTCATTCCTGATTCCATGGACGAGGTAACTGTTTGCCATTGAGTGATTCGAGGTAACGAGTTCCTCTTCTGGAATATTTGAAGATCTTGTATGAGCCTGCATATTTTCCTTGTCATTCTTTCGGCTAGGGAAACGATCCTTCTTCTCCTTCTTTTTGTGTTGGAGCTCGTCGATTTCTTCCATCTTTCACTTGTCATCTATTCCATTCGCCGTTAATGCATCCTCTCCGTTCATGTACTTCTGGGCTTTGAACAGGAGGTCTATCATTGTAGTTAGTGGAGTCTTCCCTAGAGAGAAGAAGAGGTCAGGATTGTTCGACCCTGCTTGGAAGGTCGTCATTATCACCTGATCGTCTACCTCATCAATTTCTAACACTGCTTTGTTGAAGCGTTTTACATACTCTCTTAAGGTTTCCCCTTCCTGTTACTTCACAGTTAGCAAGTATGAGGTGGGCCTCTTATGGTGTTGGCCCCCAATGAAATGGCGAACAAAAGAGTCACTCAGCTGCTCAAAGTTCACGATAGATACCACGGGCAGCTTGCTAAACCACACCCTTACTGCTTCTCTGAGGGTTGCTAGGAATGATCTGCAAATTATCTCATCTGGGGTCTACTGGATGTTTAATATTGTCTTAAATGCCCCTATGTGATCTAGGGGATCCTTAGTGCCATCTTAAACCTCCAGCTGTGGGAGACGAAATTTGAGAGGCAAGGGGCACTCCAAAATGCTGGTAGTGAAGGGTGAGTCTGTCCTCTTAATCATGCTATCAAGATTTATCGTTGCCTTTCCCTTCATGGCATTCTTGACTTCGTCTAACTCCTTCCTCATGTTTTTCATCATCTGATTGTTGCCATGAGTTGACTGTGCAGTATGCTTAGAAGTTTCTCTTCTGCTATTTCCAAGACTGTGGGCTTCGTCATCATTGTCATTGCGATTACGCCGTGACTATGATGTATTTGTGCCCCCTAGACGCACTCTCTGCTTCATGTCTTCATTTTGTTTCTTCAATTCTTACACATTGGTTGTTAGTGCTTGGATTTGTTAAGCCATCACCACCGGGTCTGGCATCATAATTGTGGTTGAGTCCATCGATTCTCAGGAACTTAGTCAATAGAGAATTTAACGGCTTATTGATTGATAGCCTGTCATTCCTATATACAGCGCCAAACTGATGAAGTAGAATTTCACCTCGTCAGTATGTTCCTCGTCAATACGATGGATGATCTAGAGCTCGTCAATATGTATCTTGTCAATACTATGGACGACCTGGAAATCCTGTACCAAAGAAAGCACTAAGCAAATAATGACACCAGTTTGGGGCCTTCTAAGGACCCTCCGATACTTAAATTAGTTTTAACTCTTTAGAAATCTGCAATTTGTAGAGTAATGCGTGTGTGTTCAGCCTCTCACATTTACTTGTCTCTCCTGGCTTTTTATAGCATTTGTGTGAGTAAATGCTCAATCTACTGGCCTCTCTAACGTTGTACCACAACTAGAGGATTTATGGCCTAATAATGACCATTTATCCTCAGCCCTTTAACGTCTATAACGGCCATTAAATGCGCATAATTGGACGGCAATAAAGGCTCCGTGCTCATTTATTATTTGGACATTAAATGTTGTCTAGAACTAATGCGCTTACGCTCATCCATGCTTTTACTCATCATTAACATGGACGATTTGTAAGTATGAACGAGCATGTTATCGCTATCCATCAGTTATGGTTGAGCTGGAGGGTTAAATGTCTCATTTAATAGCCATTTAACTTCCCCATTCAATTTCCTGTAACAGCTATGTAATGGTCAGTTTGAGGTAGTTGTAACGGCTATGAGCTGATGGCTAGAAAAGCTGTACGTCCGTTACACTTGTGCCATTTAAGTGAGGAATTTATATCTAAGTATTAATATGTGCTTACGATCGTCCTTAGTAATGACAGTCGTCTTTAGTGATGACGGTTGTCTTTAGTAATGACGGTCCCTTTATGGATGACCATTTTACATTATTCGTCAAATTCTATCTCACAACAAGCTAAATAAGGGAAGTTAGGAGATTATTTTTCAACTCATTTAAAGTTGCTACAAAACATAGGAAAATAAGATAGTTTTATAGAAAATACTTTTTGAAAAATGAGATAGTTTTATAGAAAATAATTTTTGAAAAATGACTTATTTTCTAGAAAACATTATTGCCAAAACAAACAGAACATTGAGCTCGAGTTGACTAATGAATCAAGTCAAGCCAAGCTGAGTTCAAGGTTTTGGACTATTTGACAAGCTCAAGCCAAAACATAGTTTGTAGTAAGGGTGTGCATAGGTCGGCTTAGGCAAGTGTAGACCAATATTTTTAACTAACCAACTAATGCCAAAGGATGATTGGGAAAATTCTCAATCCGTTGTCAACCCACCAATCTCCAAATCTGGCGTTCAATTGAAAATCTTAGTAGTTTCGAATCAATACATTGAGTGAGTTAACAAAATCAATTGAATAAATGAAGTTATTTCAAATCAATTGAATAAATGTTTCCTCCCTCAAATAAAAAAGGTAAGAGAAAACAACAATTTTTACATTTTAAACAAATTACATCATACTACATTATTTTTTATTAGAATGATTGAAAGTTTATCTCATAGAAAAGGAAAAACATTTCAAAATTTGAAATTAGACATGTACATACAGTAAGAACAATAACGACGTCAAAGCCCAAAATGCCCATATTTACAAAAAAAAACGACGTTGTTGGGACATTTGTGAATCGTGTTAGGAACATATGTCAATATAGAATTGACTAATCCTTTGACAAAACACACTTTACTTGTAATTGAGTAGATTTAGAATGTGTTTAATACTTCAAGGAACAAGATTTCAAGTCCAAGTGTTAAGGCCATGCAAGTCTGTCCAAAAATCAAGTGAAGAAGTGCTGGATTTTAAAGCTCAACAGCTAACTCGACAGATAGCATCTGTCGAGGTTTAAAAGGCAGCCTTTGCCCGACGCTTGACAATTGCTCGATAGATACCTTATCTATCGAGATTTATCACTCCAATCCATGTATACATGTTTAGATTTTTTTTTCTTACAACCTTAAACATATATAAGGATTATTTTAACGACTGTCATAGCTAATGCACATCAAAGCAAAAGTTTTTCACAAGCATATTGTGAACCGAAGACAATTTTCCCTAGTTCATCTTTCTCTTCAAGAAGTTATTGTGTTTGTACACTGTAGGGTTTTGTAACCAAGGAGCTTCGTGATCTTCATCGTGTTAATGAACTGAAGAACTGCAGCCAACATCCTTCTTAAGTTAGTGGTTAGTCACGTACTTGGATTCGTGCATCGATTGGTTAGTCATGTACTGGGAGCTGTGCATTGAAAATGAGAGATTGTCACTACAAAATAAGTCCAATTAGGTATTGGGGTAAGGGTTCAACTATAAGTTGGTATAAGGTACTGAGAAGTACATGACCCCTGTTTGTCATGGATAGAGGATAGAGATGCTGCTTCTTCTATTTAGGCTTTTGAGTGTTTCCCTTCTTAACCCTAGGGTTTTTAATCTCTTTCTTATCAGGCTTATGGAGTGCTCCTAAGATAGATTTACCCTTATCTATGTTTTCACTAGCTAAAACAGTTTTCACATTATTGTTCTCAAATTCAACATTATTAGCAAGTAAAACAAAAACAGTAGTACTAGTAAAAGCAATATTGGGGGAAGAGAAATCATACGCTAAATCGATTCAATCAAAAGCAGATTTCTGAATGCTAAGCATCTCATCAAGCTTTGCACTTGAAGTTCTTTCTAACTAAGCTTTGACTTGGAACAACTCTACCTCAAGTTTCTTGGTATTTTCAGCCAATAAATTGTTCTCAAACTGCAGTGCTCCAATAATCTGATTAGCTTCATCAAATTTTGTGGAAAGCTCTTCTCGATCAAGTTCCACATCACTTAGCTTCTTGGTGGCCAGCCTATATAGTTTCTCATGCTTCTCAAAAACCTTATACAATTTTTCATAGGTTGTATGGATATCATCTTGATCGTCCATTTTCTCGAACTTAGAATCTACCAAGTCCTCTTCATGATCCATATCTTCAATAATCCCCTCAGTAGGATTTACAGTGGTAGTGAAGGCATTTAGGATTCCATCATCCTCAGGCTCGGTGTCGCTCAAAGTTGCAGTAAATGCCTTGCTCTTCCCATGGGTCTTGAGATTTGTAGGGCACTCTTGTTTCATATGACCGAAGCCTTGACACCCAAAGCACTTTGGTCCTAAGGGAATAGTGTACTGACCGCCATCCTTAGCATCCTTCTTTCCTTTGTCTTGGTTCTTGAACTGAGACGAATTGGACTGCTTGCAATCTTTGTCAAATCCTTTACCATTTGCATTCTTCAGGAACTTTTTGAATTGCCTTGTGATATAGGATTTCATCTTAAAATCTTCATCATCAGAAGATTCATTAGTATCAATGCTTTGGCCTTCAGTGCCATGCTCTTGGCCTTACTTGATTTCTCAATCCTTGTCAAACCCAACTCATAGGTCTGCAGATTGCCAACTAGCTCTGTCAAAGGAATTTTGTCAATATCCTTTGATTCCTCAATCGTGGTGATCTTGTTATGAAATCTCTCATGTAGAGATCTGAGCACTTTTCTAACAATCTTGGGTTCAGGAATGGTTGCCCCAAGATTAAAGGCTGAGTTCACTATGTCCTTGAGTTTGGCATAGAACTCATCAAATGACTCATCCTCCTCCATCTTGATCTCTTCAAAGCTTGTAGGAAGCCTCTGAAGTTTTGAATCTTTGACAGCCTTAGTTCCTTCATAGGTTGTCTGGAAGATGGTCCATGCTTCCATTGCAGTTTCAATAGAGGATATTTTCTTGAACTCCTCATTCGTGACCGCACTAAATAAGGCATTCAACGCTCTACTATTGAAATTTTCCGCCTTGATCTTAGCATCATCCTAATCAGTCGGTGCTTCCTTAGGCTTGGTCCAACCTATCTCCACAACTTGCCACACTTTCTCATCTAATGACTGCAAGAAAGCAGCATCTCTGTCTCTTTACTCATTAGTTTCAAAATATTTAACTGCACTAACATGAACAATTTTGGGAAAAATGAGGAAAACAGAACTAGTGAAAATGAAATTATGTACCATACAAATGCCCATGTCATTTGTGTCTTATATGAGCACCATGTATTGTGATGTCAGTGTGACTATTCTTTTATCAAATTTCTTTGTTCTATCATTTACTAGAATTGGATAAAGAGTTGGTTGAAATAAGGTAGTGTAATGCTCTGAATTCTCCCTCATGGCCCTACAAATTTTTCTACATTGAGATGGAACAAATGGCTTTTATGCATGCTCTAGTGTCATTCCTCAAACAAAATTTACTATTGAAGCTTTTTCTAACTAGAAGCAATTGACCTTTTGTTTTTGTACTTGTTTTTTCACTGATTCAGTCAGTGAGGCATGACTGAAAAAACTACTAAAGATTAAACCTTGTATTGAATCTGCAGATTGGATCAATATGCAGTAGCAAAATTTGCTGAAAGTTTTGAGATGGTTCCTAAAACGCTGGCTGAGAATGCTGGGCTTAATGCAATGGAGATCATATCTTCTCTATATGCTGAACATGCATCTGGTAATAGCAAAGTGGGTGTTGACTTGAAGGAAGGTGTTTGCAAGGATGTCTCAACCTTGTGTGTCTGGGACCTTTACATTACCAAGTAAGCTGGTTCTCATTGTCTTGTCACCAATCATGCTTTTGTCAAAAACTTGTGTTGGTTATTGTAGTTCTGACTTCTAATGCCTAATGGTGTGTTTGTGTGTGAGAGAGAGAAAGAGAGGAGAGTTTTCCTTGCCCTACAACATTATAACTTTCTCTTTCAATTTTTTTTTAAATGAGTGCTAGCAGTATAACTCTTGAATTGACTTGTAAACTAAACAGCTGATAAAAACACAATAAAAAACTAACTTGGTCATACAAATTTTTTCCAAGACACTTAAGATACTCATAGAAAGTTGTAGGCTTGGGCTTGGCTCAATCATCAAAATACCCTTTATATAGCATAATGCAAAACCCATTTTCCCAAGAAAGCTGGGTTTAAAGTACCAAGCTTCCTAATACCCAAACCTCTATATTGAATTTGGGAACAAACCACCAAGTGGTATTTCACGTTGTCCCGTACACCACCCCACAGAAAAATACCTATGTAACCTCTCGAACTTATTAGCATATGTTAGTGTATAGTTTAGACTAGTTTAGCCCATTGGGCTTAGCCCGATATACTATACTTGTAGTTTACTTCTTTTACTTGTACTGCACACATACCTAGCCTATATAAGGCTCTCTATTGTACATTATTGTTTACACATCAATATACAGACTATTCAGTCTTTCTCTCTCACTTTATATTGTTAACATGGTATCAGAGCCATTCCTCTGACTTTCTGGTTCCTGTGGACATCTCCGGCGTTCTTCCGCTACCCTCGCCTTCATCCAGTCGTCACTGTCAGAAGTGAGCCACTGCCGTCACGCCCACAGTACCTGCAACACTCAGGTATCAACGTTCTGCGCATTCAACTGCCAAAGAAAAGGCATAGAAAGACAGAACAGCCAATCCCGAGCAAAACCCAACCAAGAACAGCCAGAAACTGCATCACACGCGCCGACTGAAGTTTCTGCCTCACGAGCACGCGCTCCACGCGCCGTCAGTAGCTGCCACGCGCCAGTCCCACGCTCACTCACGCGCCTGCTGCGCTTCGCTTCCTACCACGTAAGCCCTAGGTGACGTCACACTACCACGTCAGCACACGTCATCCGTTGACTGTTGACTCTGACCGTTGACTTTGACCGTTGACCGTTGACTCTGACCGTTGACCGTTGACTTTGGCCATAGTCAAAAATTTTCAACAGGACCTGTTTTGCTCAGTTTTTTTGCGTAGATTCCGATTTTGAGCTCCGTTTCTGCATTTGAGGTCTCTAAATCCCATTTTTTGGTCATTTTCTTCATTATGGCTCAACAAAATGAACGAGATATCATCCGTCATATCACTATTATGTTGGATGGTCCTACTAGTTATCATGCGTGGTCTCAGAATATGACTGTCTTTCTCAAGAGTCGTAAACTGTGGAGATATATGACTGGTTCAATTCCTAAGCCAGTACCAAACCCTAAGTCCAAAGCCACAACTGCTGAAGAGTCTTCGAAGACTGCTGTTACAACAGATGATTATGAAGAACGCCTAGAGGAATGGGAGAGTATTCAGAGTAAGATCTTGTCTTGGTTTATCAATACCTCTATTCCCTCCATTCATAATCTTCTTCCTCGTCTTGAAACTGCTGAGGCTGCTTGGAAATTTTTGGCTGATCGCTATAATTGCACTAATGATTCAAGCTTGGCGTTCCACATTGAATCAAAGCTCTATCAAATGCGTCAAGACTTCTACTATGTGGGAACAACTCTCTGCTGCAGATCCTCCACTGGTGTGTTCTAAGGACATTGAGCTCTTTGTCAAATATCGGGATCGTCGTAAATTTATGCACTTCATGATGGGTTTACGTGACGATTTTGAGCCTACTAGGGCTTCTCTGCTTAGCCGGTCTCCTACTCCTTCTCTTGATGCTGCAGTCAAGGAGCTCATTTCTAAGGAGAACCGTCGGCCTACTTATCACATGTCATCATCTGATCATGTATTGGCTACACCCTCTCCACAGCCTCCCATTGCTGCATTCACTGCTCCTCCACGAATAAACCCTGGGCGTCCCAACTCTCAGTCTTCCAAAGGTACTCGTTGCGAGTTTTGCCGTATCAAAGGCCATGACATCTCTGTTTGTCGCAAACTGCAGAAATTTGTGCAAGAGCATAATAAGGCTTTTCTTCCTCGGGCAGCTGCTGTATGTCCTTCAGATCCATCGGTTCCTACAGGTCCATCTTTGACTTCCTCACTTACTACGGCTGATATTGAGGCAGTTGTTCAACAGGTTTTATCCCGCATTTCCACTGCCCTTTCTGTCACCTCAGGTAAACAACCTTGGTTCTTTGATACTGCATGTTGTAACCATATGACTCCTGATGAATCCCAATTTTCTGATAAGGCACCCTTAGAACATCCAATCGCCATTTACACTTCTGATGGAACTCCTATGCCTGTTAGTCATAAAGGAACAATCTCTTCTCCTAGTCTATCCCTTAATGACACTTTTCATATTCCAAAGTTATCCCTTAATTTGCTTTCTGTTGGTCAACTTTGTGAATTAGGCGTAAATCTTCTATTTACTAATCATGGTGTGGATGTGCAGGATCCCCGGACAAGTCAAGTGCTTGGGATAGGCCGTAAGGTTGGTCGCATGTTTGAGGTTCATGACTTGAAGATTCTTTCACAAGTTGTTTCTGCAGCTGCTACCACTACCACCTCCTCACCTGATCTATGGCATGCTCGTCTTGGTCATCCATCCTTATCTCATCTTCAGTTGTTAGCTTTTCAAGGTCATTTAGGTTCAGTTCAGTTTCAAAAATTTGATTGTACTTCCTATCATTTTGGCAAACAAACAAAATTGCCCTTTAATAAAAGTGACTCCTTTCTTCTGCCCCTTTTGATCTTATACATTCTGATATTTGGGGTCTTGCACCTATTCCCACTGAGGGGGGATCTAAATATTTTGTCATATTTGTGGATGATTTTTTTCGATATACTTGGATTTATCTGCTTCACCATAGGTCTGAACTTGTGTCTATTTACCAAACATTTCATAAAATGATTGAAACACAGTTCAATTGCACCGTCAAAGTCTTTCAATCAGATAATGCTCAAGAATATAATGATAAATCTTTCTTATCCTTTTTAGACAGTCATGGTATTCTTCCTCAATGGTCTTGTCCTTACACCTCTCAACAAAATGGTTGTGCAGAACGAAAACATCGTCACATTCTTGATGTTGTCTGCACCCTTCTCATTTCTGCCTCTCTTCCTGAGCGCTTTTAGGGTGAGGCCGCACTCACTGCTGTGTACACCATTAATCGTATTCCTTCACCAACTACACACAACAAATCACCATTTGAGCTTTTTTATGGTCAAACTCCTGACTACTCCTCCCTTCGGGTTTTTGGTTGTGCTTGCTTTGTCTCTCTTCCTCCTCATTAACGAACAAAGCTCCAGCCTCGTACTCGTCTCTGTTGTTTCCTTGGTTATGGTGTGTCTCAAAAGGGGTTTCGCTGCTATGATCCCATTTCTCATCGCCTTCGTGTCTCCCATCATGTTGAGTTTTGGGAACATCGTTTTTTCACGAGTCTTCAGCAGTTTCCTGCATCTCCTTCCTCAGAGTCTCCCATTTTTACTGATCTTTTCCTCCATTTCTATCCTGAACTTGTGGAGGATTCTTCAACATCGGCTGCCTCTCCAGACGACTCATCTCCGGTTCTGTCTCCGGCATATGACCCGCCTGTCTTGGATCCTGTGGCACCACCCTCTCCTGAGTCACTTGTTGGTCCTGAACTTCGTCGTTCCACTCGGGTAAGCATTCCTCCCCCTTATCTTACTGATTATCACTGTTTTCTGTTAGGTACTTCTCTTGTCTCGTGGCGCAGCAAGAAGCAGGATGTGGTTTCCCGTTCCAGTACTAAGGCAGAGTATCGTGCCCTTGCCGACACCACTTGCGAGCTTGTTTGGCTTCGCTGGCTCTTGGCTGACATGGAAGCTCTGCAGCCCACTGCCACTCCTCTTTATTGTGACAATCGTAGTGCTATCTACATTGCTCATAATGATGTCTTCCGCGAACGCACCAAGCATATTGAGATTGACTGCCACATCACTCGCCAGCATCTCAAGAAAGGAAATCTCAAGTTGTTCTCCATCTCCTCTGCTGACCAGTTTGCTGATATTTTTACCAAGACTCACCCGCCTGGTCGTCTTCGAGATCTTATATCCAAACTCCAGTTGGCTTCCTCCTTGCCATCTCGAGTTTGAGGGGGGATGTTAGTGTATAGTTTAGACTAGTTTAGTCCATTGGGCTTAGCCCAATATACTATACTTGTAGTTTACTCCTTTTACTTGTACTGCACACATACCTAGCCTATATAAGGCTCTCTATTGTACATTATTGTTTACACATCAATATACAGACTATTCAGTCTTTCTCTCTCACTTTATATTGTTAACAACACGCATGGAATTTGGCATAAAATAACTGGGCTAATTAGAAGAGTGCACATATATGAAACTTCTAATTTGGAGAGTGCACTTTTTGCCGGCTTATATTGTTAATTACAATAGGTTTTAGATCACCTGATTAATTATAACACATATGGAACTGAATCTCAGTTACTTTGGTAACTTTTCTTTTCACATTAGTTTTATTAATTATACCATCCATTTTTAAGTCACAGATTATAATGGCAAAACCAGCAGGTGGTCCAAAGAGAGATCAGCCTGCAGGGATGGATGAGGACTAGTTGAAATGGCAATTGATATTTTGGTCATGCTCTTAGTTCTCATAAGCAGGTTCTTGGACTTCATTAGGCATCTGTTGTTTTCTTTCAGATGCCAAAAACTTCGTTTGTAAGAAAATTTTGTTTAGGGTAGGAAAAGTGTACTATTTTTAGCTTTGTATATTGTGCTATGGTTGGGAGTGATGGCGGTTTTACATAGAAAGTCCAAATCATTTTGTTGAGAACCTGAATCACGTTAATTGTAAAGGTTGTAAATGGATAAACATTCCATGACATGGTTTAAACTTGATGTTCTGGCAAAAGGAAATATTGAAAGCAGTGGTAATAGTAGTTGCAAGATTGTGGAAATTGAAGATGAAGCAAGTTCAATTACAAGTATAAACAAGGCACAATGCAAGAGTAAATAGAACGATGTCATTTGGTCTTGGGTATACTAATTAACTTAAGTGTAGCACGTGTGCACATGTGAGAGGCAGTTATGCCTTAGTCAATCTGTAACTAATTGTTCATTCTTACTGATACTGTATATAGTGTACAGGTCTCTGTATTGTAATATAACTTTTACATCAATACAACAAATTCAATTCAGCAATTCTCTCTCTCTCTCTCTCTGTCTTCTCCTTTCTTGTTATACTCTATTTCTCGTTCCTCTCTGTATCTTTTCATGGTATCAGAGCTTTGATCCTTATCCATGGCTTCCACATTTGCAACTTCATCTTCAACCTTTGGTTCAATCCCTGCTGTAACTAATACAGCTTTACCTGTCAATACTTCGTTGCTTCTGTTATCAAATATGTCTTCAATGATGACTGTTAAGCTCGATTATAGCAATTACACTGTTTGGAAGCATCAGATTGAGGTAATTCTTGAAACCTACTCTATGATTGACATTCTTGATGAATCAATTACTATTCCAGATCATTTTCTGAAGGATTCTTCTGGTAATCTCACTACTGAGATTAACCCTAATTTCATTTCTTGGAAGAATCGTGGACAAGCAATGTTCACTTTTATCAATTCCACTTTATCACCTGCAATTCTTGCTCTCACTGTTGGGCAAAGATCTGCCAAGGGAGTATGGAAGGTGTTAGAAAAGAGGTTTGCCTTAGTGTCAAGGTCTCACGTTATGAGTCTTCACAATAAACTGAGTGCAGTAAAGAAAGGAACTGATTCAATTGATGGATATTTCCAAAAGATCAAACAGATTCGTGATAGATTGGCTGCTGTTTCTGTAATCTTGGATGATGAAGAGTTTCTTCATGTTGCTCTTGATGGTTTACCCTCAGAGTATGATTCTTCAGTTCTGCAATTAGAACTCGTAGTGATGTATTGTCTGTTGAAGAGTTAAATACTCTGCTTAATGCTGAGGAGAAAGTAATCAAGAAAAGGTCTAATGGTCTTGTTCCTCCTTCAATGGCTATGAATGCCAATTTTCAATCTCCACATCAAGGTTTTTCTAATCAGAGAGGCAGAGGAGGTAGATATTCTAATCAAAGAGGAAGAGGTGGCAAGGGTAACCACAATGGATTTAACAACAACAATGGAGGTTTTGGTAATCACAGTGGTTTTAACAACAACAATGTAGGTTTTGGTAATACTAGCTATCATCCTACCTCAGGGCAACACTCTAAGTCACAAAATCCCTTGGCCAACCTTAGTCAAATAGGCCATTTTGCCAAATCTGTGGAAAGGGTGGTCACATAGCCCTTGATTGTTACCACAGAATGGATTTTGCATATCAAGGGAGGCATGCCCCTGCTAAGTTGGCTTCAATGGTGGCGAACTCATCTCAAGTACAGCACTGCAATGGCTGGCTTACTGATACAGGTTGCTCAGATCATGTCACTCCTGATCTGTCACAATTGAGTCTTCATCAACAACCAGTTGCAGGCACTGAAACAGTTACAGTAGGCAATGGTCAGGAGCTTCTAGTCACTCATGTTGGTCATGGTGAGCTTAAAACTTCTTCTCATAACTTTAGGCTTCATAATATACTTAGAGTTCCTACTCTTGCTTATAATCTTTTGTCTGTCCATAAGCTGTGCCTTCAAAATAATGCATTTTGTTATTTTGATGCTTACAAGTTCTTAATTCAGGATTTACCTTCGGGGAAGATCCTCTATAAAGGGTTGAGTAAAGATGGAGTGTATCCTATTCCATCTCCTTACACACTATCATCTTCCTCAGCCTTCAATTCCAAATCCACTATGTTTGCTTCCAATTCCATCAAGTCTGATGTACTTCTGCTGTGGCATTACAGACTTGAGCATCCTAGTTCTAGGTTGTTGTATTCTGCTTTAAATCATTTCTTTCATTCTATTACTTTGTCTCAAATTGTGAACATCTGTTCTTCTTGTGAATATTGTATAAGTGCCAAGATGCACAAATATCCTTTACCTAAGTCTTCTATTGTGTCTAATTCTGTACTTGACATTGTTCATAGTGATGTTTGGGGTCCTGCTCCTTTATCTTCTGTTCTTGGTTTTTCTTACTATGTGATCTTTTTGGATGATTACACTAGATTTACTTGGTTATTCTTGCTTAAACATAAGAATGAAGTGTTATTTGTTTTCAAGCATTTTAAAGCTCTTGTTGAAAATCAATTTTCTACTTCTCTTAAGGTGCTTAGAACAGACAATGGTACTGAGTATACCAATTCTGCCTTTCAAGCCTTTTGTTCATCAAATGGTATTTTGCATCAAACTTCTTGTCCTCATTCTCCTTAGCAAAATGGTGTTTCTGAGAGGAAGCATAGGCACATTGTTGAAACTGGTCTTTCCTTGCTCTATAGATCACATCTTCCTTACAATTACTGGTCCTATGCTTTCTCTACTGCTGTTTTTCTCATTAATAGATTACCCTTTTCTGTTTTGAGTTTCAAATCTCCTTGGGAAGTCTTATACTCTAAACCACCTCCTCTTCAAGCTCTCAAGGCTTTTGGGTGTGCTTGTTACCCTTATCTTAGGCCTTATACCAAACACAAACTTCAACCAAGGTCTCAAGAATGCATTTTTCTTGGTTATCCTCCACAGTCTAAGGGCTACATTTGCCTTAATCCTACATCCAATAAGATTTACATTTCCTGTTTTGTTCTATTCAATGAGTCATTATTTCCTTTTGCTCAACCTTCCTTCTCTACTAATCCTACCACTCCTTTCTCCACAACCTTCTCTCTTTGGTTTCCCAAATTATCCTCTACTCCTTCTGATTCTGTCAGTCCCATTCCTTCCAATTCTGCTTCTACTCCTTCACCCACTCCTTTAGACCTTACCACTTCTTTACTTCCATCTTTAGTGCAAGCCTCCACCCCAATTCCTATGGTTCCTCTTCCACCTCCTTCATTTCCTGGTCCTGTTATACCCTCTACTGATCTTTCCACTTCTCACTCTTCTGTTCCCAATCCTTCTTCCTCTCTTCCTGTTCCTCCTAAGTCTCATCCTATGGTCACTAGGTCTAAGCATGGTATATATAAGCCTAAAGTTTTACATGTTAAGCTTGACTACTCTGTGACTAAGCCTCCTTCCTATGCTGTTGCTGCTAAACACCCTTAATGGGTGGCTGCCATGAACTCTGAATTCCAGTCCTTACAAAAGCAGCACACTTGGTCCTTGGTTCCTTTACCTTCTGCCAAGAATATAGTCACTTGTAAGTGGGTTTACAAATTGAAGAAGCATGCTGATAGGTATATAGCTAGATATAAAGCTAGATTAGTAGCAAGGGGCTATCTGCAACAACACGATCTTGACTTTGATGAAACCTTCAGCCCTGTGGTTAAACCTACCACTGTGAGACTTCTTTTAGCTTTAGTAGTACATCATGGTTGGGAACTGAGGTAGCTTGATGTTAGTAATGCCTTTCTTCATGGCATTTTGAAAGAAGAGGTATATATGAAGCAACCTCAGGGGTATGTTGACCCTTAATTCCCTTCTCATGTTTGTCTTCTCCATAAGGCATTATATGGTCTCAAACAGGCTCCTCGGGCCTGGTTTGAAAGATTCACCACTCATCTCCTTCACATTGGTTTCTTGGCATTAGGGGTTGATGGTAATCTCTTTATATACAGTCATGATGGCCATTTGCTGTTCCTTTTGTTGTATGTCGATGACATTATTTTAACTGGCAGTGACAAGGCTTTCATTACTTCTATTATTCAGCTTTTGAGTTTTGCCTTTGATCTTAAGGATCTTGGACTGCTTCATTACTTCCTTGGGTTACAAATTGAATATACTACTTCAGGGTTGTTTGTGCATCAAACCAAGTATGCTACTGATCTGTTGAACAAGTTTGCTATGGTAGATTGCAAGCCTTGCAAGACTCCTTGCTCTCCCAATCAGCACTTGCTACCCAATGATAGTTCTTCTTTGTCTGACCCTTCTTCTTATAGAAGTCTTGTTGGTGCCCTTCAATATCTCACATTTACCAGGCCAGACTTGTCATTTGCTGTCCAACAAGCTTGTCAGTACATGTGTTCTCCTACTCAGAACCACTTACAGACTACCAAACGTATTCTAAGGTATATTAGGGGCACTCTTCATTTTGGCATTGCTCTTACACCTGGTTTTCCTTCCCTACTGCCTACTGTGATGCCGACTGGGCTGGTGATCCAGTAGATCACAGGTCCATTTCTGGGATTGTTGTGTTCTTTGGCAATTGCCCCATCACATGGTCTGCTAAGAAGCAGTCCACTGTATCCAGATCATCCATTGAGGCTGAGTATAGAGCCTTAGCCTCTACTGCAGCTAAATTATATTGGATACGTATGCTTCTCAGAGATTTGGGGATTTTTCTCTCTACCTCTCCTTTGCTGTGGTGTGATAATGTTAGTGCCTTGGCCATTGCTTCCAACCCTGTTTTCCATGCTCGCACAAAGCATATTGAGGTGGACTACCATTTTGTGGGTGAAAAGCTTCTCAGGAAGGATCTCATGGTCAAGTTCATCTCTTCCAATGATCAGCTTGCTGATATTTTTACAAAAGGATTACCTTCTTCTCGTTTTCAATGGTTGACATCCAAACTCATGTGGAAATTCTCATTTCGTTTGAGGGGGGATGAAAGCAGTGGTAACAGTAGTTGCAAGATTGAGGAAATTGAAGATGAAGCAAGTTCAATTACAAGTATAAACAACGCACAATGCAAGAGTAAATAGAACGATGTCATTTGGTCTTGGGTATACTGATTAACTTAAGTGTAGCACGTGTGCACATGTGAGAGGCAATTATGCCTTAGTCAATCCGTAACTAATTGTTCATTCTTACTGATACTGTATATATAGTGTATAGGTCTCTGTATTGTAATATAACTTTTACATCAATACAACAGATTCAATTCAGCAATTCTCTCTCTCTCTCTCTCTCTCTCTCTCTCCTTTCTTGTTATACTCTATTTCTCGTTCCTCTCTGTATCTTTTCAAATATAAATGTCATAGGCAGAGAACTGGCAGGTCAAATTAGGAAAGATATCAACTTGTAAAAATGAAGAATTGTAATATATAACAGGGTAAATGAGCATAAGGGATTGACTTCTATAATAGATTGGCACCCATGATTGTGAGACAAGCTTCAAGTTAGCATGGTTTCTCTTGTGGACAGAGACAGTGGGTTAACTCTTGATGTGGCTCATATGTATTTTTCTCTTTGTAGTATCCGACTGAGTAGATTTTGCTTATGGTTTTTAATCTCCATAATGTCCATGGATTTAGTGCTTATGGAGTGAACCATGCAAATTATTACATTATGTTCTGTGATTGAAATACACAGACAGTGTCTTTGAAGTACTCCAATAATTATATATTTATACATGTCAAAAGTAGTACTTTTCGCAACCAATATTGTCCTCCTAGGTTTTTCTACATGTTAGCATTCATCGTGATCTATGGTGGTGTCATGACATACCAACATTATATTCTAGTCCAAAAAACTTTACTGGAGCATTTTAACCAACATAGAGCTAAAAGTTTTTTTTTTTTTTTTTTTGGGTAAGAAAATGTATAATTGCTAAATGTATAACCTACATCAAAAATTTTCATTTGATGTTGCACTTACATCGTACCACAACCTGAAGTAAATGGCAATAGGCTAATAGCAATTATTAGGCCAAAACCGACTTAACCCGATGGGTTGGGCTAGATCGAGTAGCGGTTTTAGTGGATCCATGAGTTGGCTGCACACCTTTATTTGTATGCTTGGTTCAAACTGAAACTAAGTTTGAACATTCAATACTCCAAGACTTGATTCATTTACATCTCTATTTATTACACTAAATGTATTGTTTTCAAAAGAGTGAGAGGTACAATTTCCATTTTTATTTTCTTTTATTTTCTTGTTAAAGATCCCATTGTATTTCAAATGCTTGTAACATTGGTCCTAATAAACCTTTCTTCAATTAGATGTTAGTGTAAACGTACCATAGCGAGTATATGAAGTATGAAGACAAATAAATAAACACCCCCATTATCTTACACTTCATTCTAGATGGGGGTAACAAAATCAACCTAAACTCATTTGTCCGTACAAACCCACCCAATTAGTAATTGGGTTAAATAGGTATTAACCCAATTAAACCCAGTTAACATTATTATTTATTGGGTTTTAATAGGGTACCCAATTAGACCAAATTATGATTCAAGTATCATTTCTACAAATCACCAAACTCTAAAATACCCCAAAACCACTAAAAATTACCAAAATACCCCATAATCCTAAAAAATGACTAAAATACCCCATAAACCTAAAAATTACCAAAATACCCTAGAAACCTAAAAAATGATTGAAATACCCCCAAAACCTAAAAATTGACCACAATACCCCTAAACCTATAAAATTACCAAAATACCCCTAAAACCTAAAATAAAAAGACCAAAATACCCCCAAAACTTAAAAAATGACCGAAATACCCCCAAAAACCTAGAAATTGACCAAAATACCCCCTTAAACCTAAAAATGACCAAAATACCCCTTTAAACCTATAAAATTACCAAAATACCCCCTAAACCTAAAAATGACCAAAGTGCCCCTCGACACCTAAAAATTACCAAAATACCCTTTAAACCTAAAAAAATGACCGAAATACCCCTGAAACCTAAAAATTACCAAAATACCCCCCGAAACCTAAAAAATTATCGAAATACCCCTGAAACCGAAAATACCACCTAAACCTAAAAAATGAATAATATACCCCTGAAACCAAAATACCACCTAAACCTAAAAAATGAATGAAATACCCCCGAAACCTAAAAATGACCAAAAAAACTTTGAAACCTAAAAAACAACCAAAATACCCCCTAAACCTAAAAAAACGACCAAAATACCCCATAAACCTAAAAAAGACCAAATTACCCCCTAAACCTAAAAATTGACTAAAAAACCCCCTAAACCTAAATAAAATTTATCGAAATACCCTTGAAACCTAAAAATTAACCGAAAACCCCAGAAACCTAAAAAATGACCGGAAATAACCCCGAAACCTAAATATGACCAAAATGACCCCTAAACCTAAAAAATGACTAAAATACCCCAAAACCTATAAAATGACAAAAATGCCCATTAAATCTGTAAGACAATAAAAATACACTGTAAACCTAAAAAATGACCAAAATACTCCCTAAACATAAAAAATAGCCAAAATAACCCCTAAACCTAAAAAATGACGAAAATATCCATGAAACCTAAAGAATGATCGTAATATCCCCAAAAACTAAAAAATGACTAAAAGACCTCCAAAACCTAGAAAATAACCGAAATAGCCCCAAAATCTAAAAATTAATGAAGCACCGCTAAAACCTAAAAAATTAGTGACATTCCCTCGAAACCTACAAAATTAGCTAAGAAGTAGTTTTAGATGAGGCAGATATATTGGGATGACACATCGATTAGGTTGGGTCAGAGCGGGTTGGGTGAGATGGAAGGTCAAACAATTTTTTTGCATTGTCCTAATTTGTATGTAGGAGTGTGCATAGGTTGGATTGAGGAGGTTTTTCAATTTGACCCACATGGTCGGGTTTTTATTTTTTTATTTTTTTTAAATTGAGTATTAGAACGACACCAACAAAAAATAAGAGCAAATTTAAATACAAGCTATTTTATTAGTGCTTCAAAGTTTAAACCAACACAAGTAACAACTTTATAATATTATAAATTTATTGGTATTGCATCAAACCAACACAAATAATCAAACCAAAAAGTTTTATTTACTGCCCCTACCATATGAAAATTTTAGGCGAAACTACACTATTAGTCTTTGAAGTCTTCCCACTAAATGCTATTAGTCCCTCAAGTTTAAAATGAGCGCTAATGGTCCCCCTAGTTTTAAAAATAAGCACAATTAGTCTTCTGTTAAAAGCTATTAGATTTAATGCTTACATGTCTAACAGAATTATGATATGACAAGTTTTAAGTGACGTGGCATTAAATTGAATATTAAAAAAAGACAAACAAATTTAACTCATTAAAAACCTATCCAACCATTAACGGTGAACCTAACCCATTTTCAAGTGACCTAAAAACCCATCAACCTTAGCAGCACCGTCAAGTTGTGGTGTTGTGATCTATGCCTATTAAATTCTTGTGGGCCACGATGAATGGCACATTTGAGTTGCCAAGAGTCAACGACACTGATGAAGCCGTAAATATCACCAGTGAGTTGTACGACACTTACACACTCGAAACAGCACCTACACAATAAACAAAGAGGACCACGCAGAGAGCACCAGTGTGGTGCCGGCCGAATACCCTCCAAAGGTCAAGTTAGAATTATTCTCACAACTCTAGAGTGTTAGAGAATGGTATATTATGCTTACCTTGATTTGTGAGGGCATTGGGGCTTTTATAGTAGTGGAAGGTTGACCTCCCTTCCTTGGTGTAGAAATCTTTTCATCATAGGAATCCTCTTGCGTTATCCCAAACGTGATGAGTAAGGTATTTCCTTATAGAAAAGATCCTCATTAATGTGCATATCTTCCGGAATCCTTTTTGTGCTAGGGTTCCACTTATCAAGAGATCTAAGCGTGTGTCGCAAGTATTTCAACATAGCTCTAGTGCGGATTGGGCTCTTGTCCTCTATCGGCCTATGGATTGTGGAACTGTCAAGCCCATCTTATAGAGATCCGTCAACCTATAGATTTGTCCTCTTTAGTTGCCCCCTTACCCCATGGGTGCGTCACCTTCGAGAGGAAGGACCCGTGGGGTGACGGTTCAAGATAAAGGGGATGATGGTTCAAAATCCAGGGTATGACGGTTCAAAATCCAGAGGATGACGGTTTTGACAGAGACCCGTGAACTGTACCCACCCCTGACAGGTTGTCTGGGAAACATTTATTACACATGACACGTATCATGTTTCCATTGGATATTATCTCGGATCGAAGCGTCGCTTCGGCTTCCGTGCACTTCCCCTATAAATATCACACTCCTGCTCTCTCATTTCTCTATTTTCTGCTGAGAACATACTATCAAAGCGCATCCATCGTACTTGTCAGAGACCACTCCGTTTAGTTACTGTATTCGTCATCCACGCCCTTCCTTCATTCATTAACTATTTTCTCTTTTTTCCAAGTCTTTCTTTTTTACGTATACTTTTTATTTTTTCTACACTTTATACCCCCGTCACCCCTTCTAGACCCGTTAGTCTTAGGTTTTGTCGTTACATGTAGACAATGTCTAGTGCGTCAAGTAATTAGTCAGTGGTCCGTGACGGGGCAGATTACGAAGAAGTATACCCGTCAAGTCATAAAGACCAAGAGAGTCCAAGTGAAGAGAGGAGTTCGTCCACCTCTTCCCCATCCTTAACAAATGAGGATATGAAGATGGCTGAGCCAGAGGAGGGTTCTGATGACGGAGAGGAACAGCCTATAATGTCCATCGTAGGTACTGATGGACTCAAGGAGTTCGTCATGCTACCTAAGTGGACGGTGAATGACTTTAATTCTACCATCAAGGAAAAACACTTCATCACTCTTAGGGCTAACTACCAAATTCCAGATAACATCCCTATCTATCTATCTTATAAGTCAGAGAAATGCTATTACGAAGGGGTAGAAGGCATCGGGGTGTACGAATAGATGCTGAAGGTAGGACTTAGGTTCCCATTAAGCTCCCTTCACCGTGAGCTTCTCAAATACCTTGGCCTATTCATCAACCAGGTATCACCAAACGCCTAGAGGGTCTTCATAGCAATGGAGGTCCTGTATGGCGCTATGTCTAATGGCGTCAAGAGGCTGACGATACGGGAGTTCCTTCATTGCTACCGTCCAGATGAGATAGATAAGTCAAGGGGAATATATAGTTTTGCGCCTAGGAGCTCGTTGTTAAAGGTTATATTTAAGACCCCAGACTCCAATAGGGATTGAAAAAGTCGTTATTTCTTCTTAGAGGGTGACGAGTGGATGTGTCGTCCAGGGGATACGGAACACATTCCCGTCAACACGACTTGGGGCATATTGCACCCGTCCGGTATGCACCCGTCCTAGCGTGTGACCACTTTATTCAACAGTTCAACTTATTATGTGTTTCTTTTTCAATACTTTTAACCGTCTACTTTTTTGCAGTTCGACGGCGGCCACAAGTTGATCTTGAGGAGTTCAGCTTTCTCGAGAAAATTTTTGCTAAGACCAAGCCGGAGGAAAGAACTTGGGCCAAATTAGTCACGCTTGATACCATCCATTGGTACTGTGACGGACCTCAACCAACCCTAGCGGCCATCAGATACGATGCCAGAATTCGCCAACATAAGTCCGTCATCTTTATTTTTGTTTTAGGGGTTTTGATTTTTATTAGTAATAACTTAATCCGTCAACCTATACATAAATGGACGACATTAAGAAGAGGGTGATGATTAAGGCCCAAGCTGCTAAGAAAAAGGAGTCCGGCTCCGTGGACCCTAAAGGGACGGGCTCGAGTAACCCGTCTATAAAAAGGAAGTTGTCATCCAAAAGGGATCGTCCTCCCAAGAAGCTCAAGGCCCCTTTGGAGCCCGTCGTAGGGCTCATGGTTGAGGGTGTAAAGACGGTCACCCCGGTGAAGCATGGGGTTGGTAACGGCTTCATGAAGGCTCCGTCTATAGATCAGGAGAAGCCACCCGTCCTCCTCCGCGAAGACTTTAAACATTCCTTGAAGCAGATTTCGTCCATCATGACGTCGAAAGACTATGAGGACCTAGATAATCACTCCACAGAGGCAATGGGGGAGTCAGGACTTTTTGCCGTCGCTTAGGTAATCATGCCTGTCGACCTTTTATCCATCCATTTCCATTGGCTTTCTATCTAACCCTTTTTTTGCATTTCAGGCCATGGTCATGATGAAAGGGCTGATGGGACGGTGTCTTAACCACGAGACAGCCTTGGAGCGTGTTTGGGCAAAGGCAGAGGCGACGAAGGATGAACTGAGTTAGCTTAAAAACTAGAAGTCCACGATGGAGAAGAAGTTTGATCTTTCGGAGAAGGAGAGCAAGGATCTTGAGCATAGGACAGAGGAGATGAAAAAAGTCCTGGAAGGAAAAGACAAGAAAATAAAGGACCTCAAGGGCTAGCTCTGTCAGGCTAAGGAAAAGGTCGTCCGTGAATATCGCAACTCTGACGCCTTACTCTCGGAGTTAGATTCTTCCTTCTTGGAGGGCTTTGATGACGCCCTCCATCAGGTTTGAAAAGCCCATCCTGGCTTAGACCTGTCCTCCGTCAAACTTGAAGAACCAGTTCAAGCCTCTATTGTACCCGTCGCCTCAGAGAACACTAATGATCTCTTTGCCGAAGACGCAAACATCGGTGACGGGGAGTCTGCCCAAGCTCAGAATGTTCAAGTGCAGTCCGTGGTGGACAAAGCTCATACGCTCGTCGTAAAGGAGGTCAATCAACCAGTCAATCAGCAAACGGATGATAATCCAGCTCAACAGTAGTTGAACACATTTCTTTTTTTTCTTTTCTTTTCTTTTCTTTTTTTTTTTAGTTATTTGGAGAACAATTTTTATCCATCGTGGATAGTATGTAAACACTTTTCTTTAAGGGTTTGTTACTATTTTGCTATGTGATTTCATTTGTGGAATGTATCCGTTCACTTTGTTTTAGCAGGCCTTAATTAAGACCTTGTTTTCCTGATATAACTATCCACCATAGAATGTATCCGTTCACTTTGTTTTAGCATCAGTTCATATCTGTCTACTATTCACCTTTTTTTATGCAGGAATTTTTTATTTTTTTTAGCCTGTTAGGATGATCTATGGACTTTAGCTTATCTCCATCCATGTATTTGAAAGAATTTTCACCTTCCTTGGGTGATCCGTCCATTTTGTTAGTTTATGTTCGTCCATGTACTGGGCATGAAAGGACTTTTACCTTTTTGTGTGATCCGTCAACTTTGTTGACTTGAATGAATTTTCACACTATGGGGGGTCCGTCCATTTTGTGGACTTGATAGAATTTTTACCCTCTGGGAGGTCCATCCAATATGTGGACTTGATAGAATTTTCACCCTCTAGGAGGTCCGTCCACTTTGTGGACTTGATAGAATTTTCACCCACTTAGGGGTCTGTCCACTTAGGGGACTTGATAGAACTTTTACCCTCTGGGAGGTCCGTCCAATCTGTGGACTTGATAAAATTTTCATCCTCTAGGGGGTCCGTCCACTTTGTGGACTTGATAGAATTTTCACCCACTGGGGGGTCCATCCACTTAAGGGACTTAAAGAACCTTCACCCTCTTTGGGTGATTCGTCCACTCTTGTGGACTTAAAAAAATTTTCACCCTCTGGGAGTCCGTCCACTTCAGGGACTTTAAGAACCTTCACCCTCTTTGGGTGATTCGTCCACTCTTGTAGACTTAAAAAATTTTCACCCTCTAGGGGTCCGTCCACTTCGGGGACTTTAAGAACTTTCACCCTCTTTGGGTGATTCGTCCACTCTTGTGGACTTGAAAAAATTTTCACCCTCTAGGGGAGGTTCGTCCACTTTGTGAACTTTGAAAATTTAAACAGTAAAACATAGTTAAGTCTAAATGTTCTTCTTTTTTAAAAACAATAAAAACATGTGTTTGTAGGAAAGTACTTGCCCCCTTGGGCTTAAAAAGGTACATAAAATATTGTAGCAAAATTTGTCTAAGTAAAACTAGTAGTTGCAATAAAATTAAATAAACTGGGAAATTGGGGAACGTCGTTGTTCTTCACATTATCTCTGCTGGTAGTATTTCTATAGGTGCTCCGTGTTCCATGGGTGCTGAAACTTCGTCCATCCAACGTCTCGAGGTGGTAGGTGTCATTCCTCTACCATGACGCGATCCTGTAGGGTCTTTCCTAATTAAGACCTAGCTTTCCTTGCGAAGGATCTCTAGTAGCACCCATTACCTTTCGTAGCACAAGATCTCCAACCTGAAAGTCCCTATGTCTGACATTGGAGTTGTAGTGTTTTGCCATAAGATTTTGATACCGCGCCAATCTTTGCTCCGTTGTCGTGCGGACTTCATCCATCAGGACGAGCTAAAGGCGCATGGCCTCCTCATTCTTATCCTCGTCATAGTTCTCCACCCGATAGCTTGTAAGTCCTATTTCTGTTGGGATAACAGCGTCGCTTCAGTATGCTAGTCGAAACGGTGTTTCTCCAATAGGTGTTCTTGCTGTAGTTCGATATGCCCATAGGACGCTTGGTAGCTTGTCTGGCCAGATACCCTTTATCCCCTCGAGCCAGGTCTTGATGATTTTGAGCAAGGATCGGTTCATGACTTCAACTTGCCCATTGGCCTGTGGGTGTGCAGGCGACGAGTAGTGATTCTTAATACCTAGCTCCTAATAAAAATCCCTAAACGCGCTGTTATCGAACTATTTTCCATTATCGAAAACCAGCACTCTAGGTATCCCGTACCTGCAAATAATATTCCTTCAGACAAAACTTCGAATATTTTTCTCCGTGATAGTAGCTAGGGCTTCTGCTTCCACCCACTTAATGAAGTAGTCGATTCCGACTACCAGAAACTTCAGCTGCCTGGTTGCTGTCGGGAAGGGGCCCATGATATCTAATCCCCATTGAGCGAACAGCCATGGAGCTGTTATGGTGGTCAGCTCCTTGAACGATTGTCTGATGAAATTACTGAACCTTTGACACTTGTCGCAGGCCTTGACATAAGCTTGTGCATCCTTCAACATTGTAGGCCAGTAGTATCATGCCCGGGTCAATTTGTGCACTAATGATTGTGCCCCCGAGTGGTTTCCGCAAATACCCTCCTGGACTTCTCTTATTACATAGTCTGCTTCGTCGTGGCTTAAACACCTCAGGAACGGTCAAGAAAATCCTCTTTTGTATAAGATATCCTTTATCAGCACAAATCGGGATGCTTGAACCTTTAATTTTCTAGCGGCATCTTTCCCATCTAGTAACACGCCAGTTCTTAGGTAGGATATTAGTGGCGTAGTCCAATTGCTTTCAGGGTCTACCTCCTACACATTCGTTCCGTCGTCGATAAGTGAGAAGTTTTGAATAAATGACAATACCTATTCGGGGACAAGCATAAATTCTGCTGAGGCAACTTTTGCAAGACGGTCAGCGCATTCGTTTTCCTCCCTTGGGATTTGAACGAATCTGACTCCGAGGCTGTTGGTTCGATTCCTCACTTCTTCTAGATACCTCTTCATCCTTTCGTTCTTGCACTCGTAGTCTCCATTAATTTGACTTGTTACCACCTGAAAGTCGCAATGTAAGACCATGTTCTCAACACCTGCTGCCTTTGCGAGGTCTAGTCCTGCCACCAATGCTTCATACTCGGCCTCGTTGTTTGTCGCGAAGAAGTCCAGTCGAATCATGCATTCGATCTTATCCCCCTCCGAGGTTTGGATTACCACCCCGGCTCCTCCTGCTCGTCTATTGGAAGATCCGTCTGTGTGGATGCTCCACCGTGCGGCAGCTCCTACCTCTTGACCTTCTAAATGAGCAAATTCGATGATGAAGTCAGCTACGGCTTGCCATTTTATCGTAGTTCATGGGCGGTACTGTATATCAAATTCTCCGAGTTCTATCGCCCATAAAGCCATCCGTTCGACAGCCTAGGGGCTGCTCATGACTTTTGTCAGGGGTTGATCCGTCAGGACTATGATCGTATATGCCTGGAAATACGGCTTAAGCTTTCGTGCCACAGTTACAAACGCAAATGCTAGTTTCTCCATTTGGGGGTACTTCTCTTCTGCTCCCTGGAATGCCCGGCTTATAAAGTAGATGGGTTTTTAACACCCATCTTCCTCCCTTACTAAGGCCGCACTGACCGCTGCTTGCGAGATTGCTAAGTAGAGGTAGAGTTCTTCCCTTGGTTTGGACGGACTGAGCAATGGCGGAGATGAAAGGTATTTCTTCAATTCTTCAAAGGTATTCTGGCACTTATCCGTCCACTCGAATGATTTTCTCAAAGTACGACCGTCGCTTTCGAGACGAACCTGTTCAGGGCTGCAATTTTGATATTCAAGCTTTGTACCTCTTTTATTGTCTTCAGTGGTTCCAACTCCATCATGGCCCGTATCTTCTCCGGGTTAACCTCTATACCTCTTTGGGACACCATGAAGCCTAAGAACTTCCTGGTCGTTACTCCGAATGCGCACTTGTTCGGATTCAGCTTCATGTTATATGACCGAAGGTGTCAAAGGTTTCCCTGAGGTCGTCTAGGTGATCATCTTCGCGTAGGCTCTTCACTAGCATGTCATCAACATAAACTTATACATTCCTCCCAATCTGGTGTGCAAACATTTTGTTCATTAATCTCTGGTACGTTGCCCCAGCATTTTTGAGTCCGAACAACATTACCTTGAAGCAGAACAGTCCCTAGCTTGTAACAAAAGAGATCTTCTCCTGATCGGTTTCTTCCATCTTGATCTGGTTATAGCCCGAGAAAGCGTCCATGAAGCTTAAAAGCTGGTGCCTTGTAGTTGAGTCTACCAGGGTATCTATCCAGGGGAGTGGGTAACTGTCCTTAGGGCAAGCCTTATTAAGATCCGTGAAATCTATGCATATCCTCCATTTTTCATTGGCCTTTTTAACCATGACCACGTTTGCCAACCAGTCGGGGTAGTACACTTCTCGGATGAAATTCGCCCCAAGCAACTTTCGAACTTCTTCGGCTATGGCTTTGTCCCTCTCCTGAGCGAATACTCATTTCTTCTGCCTAATTGGGGAAAATGAAGGCGACACATTCAACCTGTGAACTATGACTAAGGGATCAATTCCTAGCATATCCTCGTGACTCTAGGCGAACACGTCTTGATTATCTCTCAAGAACACTGTAAGCGTTTGGCGTACCGACCAACTAGCCAGTATGCCTATCCTAGTCGTCCATTTGGCCTTGAGTTATTAAGAGTCACTTCTTCCAGTTCCTTAATCGGCTCCGCTATCACTTATTGTTCTTCTATGCACATGGTTTGCTGGTGAACGTCCATCTCTAGCATGGCAATATAGAATTCTCATGCTACTACTTGATTTCCACGTAGCTCTCTCACTCCATAGTCGATAGGAAACTTAATCATTAGATGATAGGTTGAGGTTACAACCTTTCATGAGTTAAGGGTGGGTCGTCTAAGAATAGCATTGTAGGCGGATGAGCAATCAACCACTAGGAATGTCACTTCCTTGGTAATCTGCTAAGGATAGTCACCAACCATTACGGATAGTGTGACCGCGCCCAGGGGGTGCACCCTTGTTCCTCCAAAACCGACCAGCGAGGCGTTCGTTGGGATTAATCATCCTCTGTCAATTCCCATCTACTGGAACGCCGGGTAGTATAGGATATCCGCTGAGCTGCCATTGTCGACCAATACCTAATGCATGTTGTAGTCTTCTACCCGTATGCTAACGACGAGCGCATTGTCATGTGGGTGGTGAAGACGTCGAGCATCTTCTTCCGAGAATCCAATAATGGGGCTTTCTCTCCATGCTATCTTTGGTACGGAGTCTGTCAGCTGAACATTCTAGACCATCCTAAGGTAAGTTTTACAGGTTTTTTTGGAAGACCCAGTGGTCGCTGTCCCTCCTATGATCATCCTTATGTCCCCCACGGGTGGTCTTGGATGTTCATTATCCCATCGGGGGTGCTGCTCTTAAAGGGGTAGATCTGCTCTCTCTTTCCTGACAAACTTTTGCAATTTCCCTTGCTTGATAAGGGCCTTGATTTGTTGTTTTAAGTCATAACAATCAACTGTGCCATGACCGTGGTCGCGGTGGAAACGACAATATTTATCCCTCAATCTCCTGTTAGGATCTCCCTTCAGTTTTTCGGGTAGGTTAGGACCTCTTCATCTTTGATTTGCATTAGGACTTGGTCTATTGAGGCAATTAATGGGATGAAGCTTGTGAATCTTCCCCCCGAGGGCTTAGCGCACCTTTCATCCCTCCAGTCTCCCGTCCTTGCCTTCTTTCCCCCCTGGTCTTGCCGTGTGTCTTCTTGTCTCTCCCTTTTCCTAGGTTTTTCCTCTCGAGCCAGCAGCGCGTCTTCAGCATTCATGTACTTGGTAGCCCTATAGAGTACTTCTGTCATGGTTTTTGGGTCATTCTTGTATAGGGAAAACAAAAGCTTACCCTTCCGCAGTCCATTCATGAAGGCTGCTACAAGTATCTTATCATCGGCTTCGTCGATCGAGAGCGCTTCCTTATTGAAGCGGGATATGTAGGATCTCAGCGTCTCGTTCTCCCGCTGCTTGATGCTCATTAAGCAAGCCGTAGACTTCTTATACCTATGTCCCCCGATGAAGTGTGCAATAAACTGAGCACTTAACTCCTTAAAGGTGCTGATGGAGTTGGGCGTCAATCGATTGAACCAAATTCTCGCCGCACCCTTCAACGTCGTAGGGAAGGCCTACACATGATTTCAGCTGCTACTCCTTGAAGGTGCATCAAGGTTTTGAAGGTCTCTAGGTGATCTAGAGGGTCCTTGACTCCGTCGTAACTATTTATCTGCGGCATGTGAAACTTGTGCGGTAGGGGGAAAGAATTGACAGAGGCAGTGAACGGTGAGTCAATTCAATTAACAAGATCTTCTAAATCGCTGGACACAAGTCCCTTGAAGGCGTTCATCATAACTTCCATCTATTCCTTTATTGCCTGTATCTCCGCGACAACAGGCGGTGGAGTCATATCCGTGAGGGATGGGAGGCTTACGTTTTGTCGCTCCGGTCTGCTCGGGGTGTTACTACTTTCTAGTCCCTCTTGGTCTCGTCGCTCAACACTGGTACCTTCTTGGTCTTCTTCTTGAACACCGTTTCCTGCCTTCCGGCATAGTTGTTCTTCCAAAACCTGGTTTTGCTTGGTGAGGTGTTCAACGGCCGTGGTTAGAGTCTACACTTGTCTCTCAAGAGCAATTGGTCGCAGTTCGTCCTCCTGAACGTTGTTGGTGGTTGCCATTGATCGAGTAAGTACCATGCAACTCTTTGTCCGGGAAGCGATACTATGGCTACTCTCTTTGTTTCCCACAGACGGCGTCAACTGATGAAGCCGTAAATATCACCAGTGAACCGCACGACACTTACACACTCGAAACAGCACCTGCACAATAAACAAAGAGGACCTCGCAAAGAGCACCGATATGGTGTCGGCCGAATACCCTCCGAATGTCAAGTTAGAATTATTCTCACAACTCTAGAGTGCTAAAGAAGGGTATATTATGCATACCTTGATTTGTGAGGGCATTTGGGGCTTTTATAGTAATGGAAGGTTGACCTCCCTTCCTTGGTGTAGAAATCTTTTCCTTATAGGAATCCTCCTGCATTATCTCAAACGTGATGAGTAAGGTATTTCCTCATAGAAAAGATCCTCATTAATGTGCGTATCTTTCGGAATCCTTTTTGTGCTAGGATTCCACTTATCAAGAGATCTAAGCATGTGTCGCAAGTATTTCAACACAACTCTAGTGCAGATTGGGCTCTTATCCTCTATCGGCCCATGGATTGTGGAATTGTCAAGCCCATCTTACAGAGATCCGTCAACCTATAGATTTGTCCTCTTCAGACACCAATAATAGATAAAGCAACCCAAATCAAGGTTGACTGAGCCATTGCTTTTGCTTTGGTTTTGACAATGTTGTGGGGTTTCTTAGAAAAGCCGAAGGAAAATGAAATGCATTGGTCAAGGAGAGTATAGTAAAGTTAAGTTTGTATAGCTAGTTGGGTATCATTCTATAATTGGCATCTAGTGTGAAAGATCTACTTAAAACTCTTGAATTTTTTAATTGAAAATTAACTTGTAATGTCATCAGGTTCCAATATTCTAGTGATGAGAGGAATGCATCACAAGGGAGGAGAATGGTGGTGCCAACGGTGAACAATTGTGCCGTTCTCTCTCTCTCTCTCTCTCTCTCTCTCTCTTAGTACAATGTCATTTCAAATTGGGAATACTCGATTTGAAACGGGTCACCTAAAATGGGTTAAGTAATGGTTGGATTGATTTTTTAATGAGTCACATTTTGTGTTTTTATTTAATATTAAATTTAATGAAACATCACTTAAAATTAATCATATCATAATTCTGTTAGACACATAAGCATTAAAACTAATAGCTATTAATAGAAGGACTAATTTCACTTCTTTTTTAAACGAGAGGGACCATTAGTGCTTATTTTAAACTTGAGGGACTAATAGCACATAATGAGCTATTATCATTTATCAAACTAAATTACATTACATTTAGTTAGTAAAATATCAAACAATTCTATCTCAGCTTAGTTGGGAAACAAAATCAACATAAATTAGTTTCTTTATTTTATAGTTAGTAAGATATCACATAGTTCTATCCCAACTTAATTCATCAAAAAGAGTAAATAATAAAATTATATAATATATTTTAAAAATATATATTAAATATAAGTGAGTAGAGTTGAGTTAAACGAATTTTTGAATCTACAACCTACACCAAGCTCGACCCATCGTACAAAATTTTTTGATAATCAAACCTAAACCACCAACCCCTAAAAACAGGCTCAACTTAGTGGTTTGGGTTGGATTGAGTAACAATTTAAGAGGATCAACAAGTTGGCTGCACACCTTTATTTGTATGCTTTGTTCAAGCTGAAACTAAGTTTGAACATTGAATACTCCAAGGCTTAATTTATCTATATCCCTATTTATTACACTACGGGTCTGTTTGGGAAGAACTTATTTAGCTGAAACTAAAAACTTTTAGTTGAAAATACTATAGATAAAGCTAAAAAGTAGCTAAAATGGTACAATAAAACTCATGAAATGAATATTACCAAAGAGTACAATAAGACCCATAAATAGTGGCAAAAAAAAGTTAAACAATAAAAAAATCTGGTGTTTTAACCATGCCAAACGCACACAACATGTATTGTTTCCAAACGAGTAACGTACCATTTCCATTTTTCTTTTCTTCTATTTTATTGCTGAAGATCCCATTGTAATTCAAATGCTTGCTACATTGGTCCTAATAAACCTTTCTTCAATTAGATGTTAGTGTAAAGGTTCCATTGCGAGTATATGAAGAAAAGAAATAAACTTTGACGGAGAGACCAATAACACGTTCTTATTATATAAACTTTGGCGATATTTAGGAGAAAATATAAGAGGAAAAAAAAAAAAAAAAACCACATTATAGGCCTTGAGTTTTTCTTCAAATGAATCTTGGACCTTAACTTGATCGGATTCAAGACCTTCTGGGGCATTCAAAAAGCGCATATATATATATATATATATAGAGAGAGAGAGAGAGAGAGAGAGAGAGAGAGAGAGAGAGGCAGTTTCTTTTGTGTTTGTATTTCTGGAGACTGAGTCGTCTCCATAGCAAGGTTAAGGTTTAAGGATTAAGAAGAAGAAGAAGGCGATCGATCTGAGAAGTGAGAATGGGGTTACAATGCAGTCACATGAAATACAATCAATGCTGAAAGAAGGCCACAAGCACCTCTCTGGTCTCAACGAAGCCGTTCTCAAGAACATCGATGCCTGCAAGCCGTTCTCTACATTTTCTACACTTTATTTGATACTTAAGATATACAAAGCAAAAAATAGGACACTTTTCCTACACCGTAAACATAATTTTCTTACAAATGAAGTTTTTGGCATCTGAAAGAAAACAACAGATGCCTAACGAAGTCCAAGAACCTGCTTATGAGAACTAAAAGCCTGACCAAAATATCAATTGCCATTTCAACTAGTCCTCATCCGTCCCTGCATGCTGATCTCTCTTTGGACCACCTGCAAGTTTTGCCATTATAATCTGTGACATAAAAAGGGATGGTATAATTAATAAAACTCATGTGAAAAGAACAATAATCAAAGTAACTGAGATTCAGTTCCATATATGTTATAATTAATCAGGTGATCCAAAACCTATTGTAATTAACAATATAAGCAGGCAAAAAGTGCACTCTTCTAATTAGAAATTTAGAAGTTTCCTATATGTGCACTCTTCTAATTAGCCCAGTTATTTTATGCTAAATTCCATGCTTGCTAATAAGTTCGAGAGGTTACATAGGTATTTTTCTGTGGGGTGGTGTACGGTACAACGTGAAATACCACTTGGTGGATTGTTCCCAAATTCAATATTGAGCTTTGGGTATTAGGAAGCTTGGTACCTTAAACCCAGCTCTCTTGGGAAAATGGGTTTTGCATTATGCCATATAAAGGGATCTTTTAAAGAGGATTGCAGGAGCAAAATATTGGCCAAATAATTGCTATTAGCCTATTACCATTTACTTCAGGGTTGTGTTACGACGTAAGTGCAACATCAAATGAAAATTTTTGACGTAGGTTATACATTTAGCAATTATACATTTTCTTACCAAAAAAAAAATCTTTTAGCTCTATGCTGGTTAAAACGCTCCAGTAAAGTTTTTTGGACTATAAGATAATGTTGGCATGTCATGACACCACCATAGATCACGTTGAATGCTAACATGTAGAAAAACCTAGGAGGACAATATTGGTTGCGAAAAGTACTACTTTTGACATGTATAAATGTATAATTATTGGTGTACTTCAAAGACACTGTCTATGTTATTTCAATCACAGAACAGAATGTAATAATTTGCATGGTTCACTCGACAAGCACTAAATCCATGGACATTATGGATATTAAAAACCTTCAGCAAAATCTACTCGGTCGGATACTGCACAGAGAAAAAAACATATGAGCCACATCAAAAGTTAACCCACTGTCTCTGTCCACGAGAAACCGTGCTAACTTGAAGCTTATCTCACCAATCATGGGTGCCAATCTATTATAGAAGTCAGTCCCTTATGCTCATTTACACTGTTATATATTACAATTCTTCATTTTTACATGTTGATATCTTTCCTAATTTGACCTGCCAGTTCTCTGCCTGTGACATTTATATTTCCTTTTGCCAGAACATCAAATTTAAACCATGTCATGGAACGTTTATCCATTTACAACCTTTACAATTAACGTGATTCAGGTTCTCAACAAAATGATTTGGACTTTCTATGTAAAACCGCCATCACTCCCAACCATAGCACAATATACAAAGCAAAAAATAGGACACTTTCCTACCCTAAACAAAATTTTCTTACAAATGAAGTTTTTGGCATCTGAAAGAAAACAACAGATGCCTAACAAAGTCCAAGAACCTGCTTATGAGAACTAAAAGCATGACCAAAATATCAATTGCCATTTCAACTAGTCCTCATCCATCCCTGCAGGTTGATCTCTCTTTGGACCACCTGCTGGTTTTGCCATTATAATCTGTGACATAAAAAGCGATGATATAATTAATAAAACTCATGTGAAAAGAAAAATTACCAAAGTAACTGAGATTCAGTTCCATATGTGTTATAATTAATCAGGTGATCTAAAACCTATTGTAATCACCACCGCACACCCATGGTGCAGTGGTCACTTCACAAGTATAAATGCTTGTGGGGTGGGGAGGGGCAAGGATCAGGATTCAAGTCTCCAGAAGGAAGTTTCACACATATATACACTTAAATTAAGCTAGATTAGAAATTCTATCTTGTATAAAAAATAAAAATAAAAACTATTGTAATTAACAATATAAGCCGGCAAAAAGTGCACTCTCCAAATTAGAAGTTTCATATATGTGCACTCTTCTAATTAGCCCAGTTATTTTATGCCAAATTCCATGCGTGCTAATTAGTTCGAGAGGTTACATAGGTATTTTTCTGTGGGGTGGTGTACAGGACAACGTGAAATACCACTTGGTGGTTTGTTCCCAAATTCAATATTGAGGTTTGGGTATTAGGAAGCTTGGTACTTTAAACCCAGCTTTCTTGGGAAAATGGGTTTTGCATTATGCTATATAAAGGGTCTTTTGAAGAGGATTGCAGGAGCAAAATATTGAGAGATGGGGCCACTGGTGTTATGCTGAGGTTAGGGGTGCTCATGGAGTGAGTCTAGAAGCACATTAAGAGTGGTCGGAGATCTCTTCAAGCATATGAAATTTTCTATTCCAGATTTCTATATTGTTTTGGCATAAAATTATGAAAAAGGCATTTAAGCTATATGAGAAAATAAAAAAGGCATTATGGTTTATAAACTTTGGAGAGTTTTTACAGTTACAGAAATCCAAACCAAGAGATATTTGACAGTTCAAGCAAAAAACTTATTTCCTTGATAAATAGAAAAAAGATTTGCATAATATGCTAGTTAATTACCTGGTCCACCCGCAGTACAGTGCAAGCAGCATCTGAAGCATATTTGAGAGCAAAGAACCTGTACAAAAGCCAAAAAAATAAATAATAATAAAAAAGAAGCAATTGTGCTTGTAAATACAAACAATGAATGCCTGTAAAAAAAAGAAACACGATGATTCCAACTTTAAATCATCGCAAAACAATGCTACACCAATTTCTTAAGGTTCCATATTTTGGAGGGGAAATTTTATAAGACTACTTGGTTAAGTCTTTACTAGTTGCTGTAATATGACAGCAACCATGCCTAAGTCCATTCTCCACTTATAAGTTCAATTTCCATATCTTCTTATAATTTTGATTATGTAGAAGTACTCAGCCTCAAGAATCTGAAGTTCCAAAACTCTTTACTAAAAAAAATTTTATAAAAAGAGTAGGATTTTTATAAAAAGAGACTACTGAAATGCACCCACAGAAGCTTTTCTTGCGTGAGGATGACAATATGACATGTAACACCAAGTTGAGAAGAATCTTACAATTTTTTTTTTTTGGATAGAAAAAATAATTTTATTAGTAAGAGACTACTTCATGAGCAAATGAAATGAAGAAGCCAGAAGAATCTTATATGGTTCCGAAGGTCAAGTGCTTAGGAGTCTACAATAGAACAGTTTTCAATTTGGCCTTCCTTAGGAGTCTACAGTAGAACAGCTTTAAATTTGGTCATTTATATCACATGTAGAGGTTAGTTTTAAATTAGAACACATCTGATTTTTTGTAACTCCAACAAACTAAGGGTATTTTGATGATTGAGCCAAGCCTACAACTTTCTATGAGTATCTTAAGTGTCTTGGAAAAAATTTATATGTCCAAGTTAGTTTTTTATTGTGTTTTTATCATCTGTTTAGTTTACAAGTCAATTCAAGAGTTATACTGCTAACACTCATTTAAAAAAAATTGAAACAGAGAGTTATAACGCTGGTAGGACAAGGAAAACTCTCCTCTCTTTCTCTCTCTCACACACAAACACACCATCAGGCATCAGAAGTCAGAACTACAATAACCAACACAAGTTTTTGACAAAAGCATGATTGATGACAAGACAATGAGAACCAGCTTACTTAGTGATGTAAAGGTCCCAGACACACAAGGTTGAGACATCCTTACAAACACCTTCCTTCAAGTCAACACCCACTTTGCTATTACCAGATGCATGTTCAGCATATAGAGAAGATATGATCTCCATTGCATTAAGCCCAGCATTCTCAGCCAGCGTTTTAGGAACCATCTCAAAACTTTCAGCAAATTTTGCTACTGCATACTGATCCAATCTGCAGATTCAATACAAGGTCTAATCTTTAGTAGTTTTTCCAGTCATGCCTCACTGACTGAATCAGTGAAAAAACAAATACAAAAACAAAAGGTCAATTGCTTCTAGTTAGAATAAGCTTCAATTGTAAATTTTGTTTGAGGAATGACACTAGAGCACGCATAAAAGCCATTTGTTCCATCTCAATGTAGAAAAATTTGTAAGGCCATGAGGGAGAATTCAGAGCATTACACTACCTTATTTCAACCAACTCTTTATCCAATTCTAGTAAATGATAGAAGAAATAAAATTTGATAAAAGAACAGTCACACTGACATCACAATACATGGTACTCATATAAGACACAAATGACATGGGCATTTGTATGGTACATAATTTCATTTTCACTAGTTCTGTTTTCCTCATTTTTCCCAAAATTGTTCATGTCAGTGCAGTTAAATATTTTGAAACTAATGAGTAAAGAGACATTTGTAAATTACCCTGTTTCTTTGTATGAGAATTCCTTCACTCTTTTAGCTAACTCAATCTCAGTAGCGGCAGCTCCAGGTACAATACGGCTGTCCCGGCACATGGCCTAACAAAAAAGAATTAAGAAAGCACCAATATGAAAAATGACGCAAACACCTAACACTCAAGTTTCAGAAAAACTACAATAACCATAATCATAGAGGCAAATCATTACCAGCCCATTAGAAAGTACAGATTTTGAGTATTCTATATAAATTACCTTGTAGGTGTTGACTCCATCATCAACTGCTCTTTCAAGGTCATCTAGTATACTATCAGTACTTCCTCGTAAAACCACAGTGGAAACAGAGTTCCCACCTTCTTCATTCTTGACAATAATGACCTAAATATATTTATTTGTAAAGGATGAAAAAATCATGAAAACAGCAGAGGCAAGAAAACAAGAGAAAAAAAAATTCCTGAAACTAACACTAAACTGAAGCAACATCTTACTCATACCCTAACACCACCAATTTCCTCAACTGAAATAGAATCAACATATCCCAAATCATCTGGGTTAGGCTGGCTAAGCTTCAGCTGATGCAAGAACACAGAAAACATTAGAGGCCAATTTGAAAAGGTGCCAATAAATTATCAAGTACTAGGCACAGCTACCATTGCAACAGCACCAGTTGTTCGGCAAAATCGACGCAACTCAAATTTTGAAGAGATCTTCAGAACCATGAGCCTGCATGCAAGAACTATTACATTAGAAACACTATAACTCTTAAGAAATCTGTAGAATAAAATATTAAAACTTAACATAAATGGGCAGACTATCAATATTCATCAGGTCTGAAAATTGGACAATATTAATGTGCGTGCATACTTGCTTTACAACAACAGAGAACAAATAACTGAAAATTAGGAGAAAATAAAGACTTGACATACTTATAACGCTCACAGAAGTGTAATGCCATCTCTCCTACCGCTGCTCCACTGACAATTACTTTGGCACCTGAATCTGCAACTGATCTTATAAGCTCCTCAATCTTTGCTTCTTCAGTTTTTGAATAGTTTTCTAGCTACAAGATGCCAAAACACAAAGAAAACAGTTGCCAATCAAGTTATGTGACAACTGATTAAAGAAAGGAAGATAATTGTGCACAAATTTCAGTGTGCTAGATGTATGGCAACCAACATTAGTTCAATGCTTGCTAAGACAAAAAAGATAAATGAAAACAATTACAAAAATGTGAACCAAAAGAAAATTATTGAAATTAGATAGAAAAGTATACCAATCATTTACTACTAATTATGATTAAACCCTAGTGGTAAATGCTTGGTATGATTTTCTACCAATCATTTACCACAAGGGTGATTATTGAAACGAAATCTTTATTGGGCAAAAGTGAGCTAATATTTTAAAGGTTTTATATACTCACCTGCTTCATGAGTTTATAAATGGGTGCCAAAGAATGGCCACTCAAAAAATTTTAAACAATAGCATCGTGTATTATAGAAAGATGACAGATAGAACAGCAACTAAAAGAGGTGTTCCTTGTCAAGATGTACCTGCTCAGCAGAATGAATTAAGACAGTTCCTTTCGTTTCAGTTGCAGAAGAATCAACACCACCAGCAAACACAGCAACCTAAAGGAAAATCATTCAATATGAGCTACAATTTCAACACCATTAATCAAAGGACTTTCCAAATTTAATGAATGCCAGTGAAAATCGTCAATACTTGCAAAAGAAAGAACAATACTATAGACTCAGCAAAGGTAGCACCTCTCTTTTTTGATACTATCAGAAGAAAATGAGCTAGAACTCAATCTTAAAAATAAACATTTGTAAAGAACTGAAAAATGGTACTGCCAACTTACTGGAATAGTTTGCTAATTTGCTTTAGCCTATACAAATAACAAAACCATATATATACACACACCAAGACATTCAATAGCCACTCCTGATAAGAGTTATACTTTTAACATGTGGGAGAGCATATCAGTATTAACCTTTGCCTTCTCGATTTGCTTTAAACTCCCCACAGCATCACTTTTCAAAACCATGCCCCGAACTACTGTAGAATTATGCAGACCTCCTCCCAAGAGCTTAGCAACACGGACATTATCAACATTAAAGTTTGCTGGGTTCTTCGGGCACACTTGGATGCATGCCTATTAAATGAAAAAGACACAATCAGAACTTTATCCTAATAGGAGTTGGGCCAAAATACTATGTTGGTCCCAAAATTTTAGGTTATTTTAGTAGGTGATCATTTTTAGTCCCTAAAAAACCCAAAGTATTTTTAAACTTTAGGGACCAACAGTGTATTTTAAAGCCTAGGAATTATCAATTACAAACAATAGTGGGCAAGATATAATTACATCAGCAACAAGGGAGCACAAGATATCTTCTTGACCAAACTGCTTGCTAGCAACAGCAGCTCTGATGCGAGAAAGAACTTGATCCTTATTACGCACATCCATAGTCTCAGAACCGTTCTCAACCAGTTCTTCCAAGATTTCAACTGTCTTATTGATGGCTTTAGTGTAGCCACTGATGATCTCACTTGGGTGCAGGCCCATCCTTATAAGTTCCTCTGCATTTTGAAGGAGCTCCCCAGCAAAAGAAATTGTCAAATTAGCACCGTCCCCAATTTCCTCTTGTTGGGCCTTGCCGGCCAAGACAAGAATCTTAGCAGCAGGATGCTGAACCTCAAGTTCATTCACAATAGTGGCGGCATCGTTGGTCACAAACAGCTTGTCTAAATGATTGATAACCATCTTGTTCATACCTAAACACAAGATAAATTAAGAACAAACTACTTAGAAATGCTCTATATACAGTAACAAACAAAAACAGACAGCACTTAAATGCTAGGCTTTGCACTAACATTTCCATTCCCAAAAAAAATCAAATAAATAATAAATTTGAGTTATTCAAATCACTTTATTGTAAAGAGACAATTACAGTAATTAAGTGGCAGCATCATTGGTCACAAACAGGTTGTCTAAATGATTGATAACATTTGTGTCCATACGTAAACACAAGATAAACTAATCTAGAACTACTTAGAAATGTTCTATAATTAGCAAGAAAAAAAATTCACTAACAGATCAAAGACAGCACCTAAATGCTAGGTTGCACTAACAATTGCATTCAAAAAAAAAAAAAGTCCGAAAAATCAAATTAAATAATAAATTTAATTTACTAGGTTGTCTAAATGAGTTGATAACAAATGGAGAATGTAGAGAGAAAAAGAGAGAGATACCATTGGGACCAAGAGATGTCCGTGTGATAATGGACAGTGCCTTGCAGGCCTCGACGTTCTTGAGAACGGCTTCGTCGAGACCAGATAGATGCCTGTGGCCTTCTTTCAGCATTGATTGTATTCCATGTGACTGCATTTGTAACCCCATTCTCACTTCTCAGATCGATCGCCTCCTTCTTTATCTTCTTCCTTAAACCCTAACCCTGCTATGGAGACTACTCTCAGAAACACAAACACAAAAGAAAATGCCTCGCTTTCCCTCTCTATCTCTCTTTCAAATATATATATATATATAAATATGCGCTTTTTCAATGCCCTAGAAGGCAATCCGAATCCGGATCAAGCTAAGGTCCAAGATTCATTTGAAGAAAAACCCAAAGGCCCAGAATGTTTTTTTTTCATTTTTTAAGAATATTAAATTTTTTTTTTTTTTGGATTGAAATATTACTATTAAATATTTTTAATACGAGAGAATGTTTTAAAGAATAATATAGTCTTTTCTTTTTTCTTAAATATCTCTCAAATTTCTATACTAAGTGCGGGTTGCTGGTGATTCTCAAAAAAATAAAAAAAAGTGCGAGCTGTTGGTCCCTCTATCACTAAAGTTTCAAAAAATGAATATTATTGATGTCTTCATTAACTTGCATTAGGTTTTTTTTTTTCCTATGTGTTTAATGAAACAATAACATTATATTTTTTAAATGATGTGACAATTTTTTGTTATTAAAAAATTACCCATCTCCATAAAAAGAAATCATTTTTATTCATTTGGGTTAAAATCCTACAAGGAAGTCCACTAGAGATCAACAAATAGAACAGATACAAATGAAAAGGAATTGATAAATTACGCTTGGCTTTATTTTATGGAGGTGTTTATTTACCTATCTCTTGACTCAAAATGGACCAAGTTTGATTTGAAAATGGATCTTAGAGTGTCTAGGGTTAGATTGATCTTCCCAAAGAACACACATCAATAGGAAGGTTTGGCACCTCAATGTCACCTTTGTTTCCCTCCCTTTCTTGCTAGGATTGGAAATCATGTATTTTACATAATCTAATCACATCCATGTTTCTCATTTTATCCAATCCTTACATTATGTCTCTCGCTTGTCTCTACAAAAATAATTGGACAGTAGTATAGAATGAAGTGTAAGGTAATAGGGTTGGTTATTTCTTTGTCTTCATATACTCACCATGGTACATTTACACTAATTGAAGAAAGGTTTGTTACGACCAATTTTTCAAGCATCTGAAATACAATGGGATCTTCATAAAAAAATAAAAGAAAAGAAGAAAGGAAATTGTACCTCTCACTAGTTTGGAAACAATACATGTAATGAAATAAATAGGGATGTAAATGAACCAAGCATTGTTGAGTATTGATGTTCAAACTTGGCTTCAACTTGAACCAAGCATACAAATGGAGGTGTGTAGCCAACTCATTGATCCACTAAAATCAACCCAATCCATCCCAACCCATCGAGCTGGGTTGGTTTTTAGGGGTTGGCGGTTTGGGTTTGATTGCCAACAAAATTTGTACGATGGGTCAGGCTAGGTGCAAGTTATAGATTCACAAATCCGCCTAACTCGACCTGACCCACTTATATTTATATTATTTAAAAATATATATTATATAATTTTATTATTTACTCTTTTGTTTATGAATTGAGTCAGGATTGAACTATGTAATATCCTACTAACTATAAAATAATAAAACCAATTTATGTTGATTTTGTTTCCCAACTAAGTTTAGATAGAACTGTTTGATATCTTACTAACTAAATGTAATGTTATTTGGTTTGATAATTTATGTATGGTAGTGCTAGTACTTAGAATTTTCATATGGCAGGGACAGTAAATAAAATTATTTGGTTTGATTATTTGTGTTGGTCTAAATTTTAAGGTGACATTTGATACAAGGAAATCCACATTACTTCTGACATTCAGATTACTGGGAATGTGATGCCTTGTAACTATTCATATGTTTGGTTTAATTGAGAATCTAATAAGATTCTTAGGAATGTAAGATTATAATGTTTGGTTTATTTCTTGAAATTTTAACTGAATTATTTATTTTTCTCATTCTATCCTTAGATTTGTAAATCCAAATAAGTTTTTTTTTTTTTTTTAATCTTCCTCTAAATATATAATAAAAAACAAAATATAAACTATAAATTATGACAAATCCAAAAACGGGTATACAAATATGATGGGTTGTTAAAAATTAAAAATCTATGGATTCAATATCATTGTACAATAAATATCAAAAGCACCAGATAGGATACAAATTATTAAAATTGTAGAAACAAAGCCATTAATCTAAAAACAAAAAACTAGATGAAGCCACAAATCTAGATCTATATTTCTAGCAACTAAACAAAATCAAGATTTGGGATACGAATAAATACATTAACAAATTTCCATGAAAATAGATCCATTAATAATTTGTTGAGCAACACACAAACACACCCAACAATAAAAGTGAATACCTGGCAACAATGTAGAGTCCCCTTCAAACCTTTTTTTTTTTTAACACGTGAAACCTAAATAGAACTTTGTTAATGAATATATCAACAGAGTTGTCTATTCTATTTATGTTATTTTGGCGGGAAGAGATAAAGACAAAGGAAAAGATATTGATGATTTGTTTTATATTTTATCTCAATTGCTTAAATGATAAGGATAAAGGGTTAGACAGGTAAATTAGCGGGTCAAGATATATAGCACGTTGAGTTATTTCTAATCTGTCATAACCTAACCCGCCCACCTATATTATATCTGACGAGGGTCGTTTTCACATGTAGCCACATGTCTTTCGTTGGAGGGGTGACTTTGCTAGGTTCGGATTTGTTTTGGAGAGTTCAATCAGGAACTCAACATTAGGCCGCACAGACCAATGGCTTCCTGTGCATTTTTGAGCATACAAAATAGATAAAATCCAAAGTCTAAGAATCGTGATAATGGTTGAAATAAATAAATAATATGTTTAGCATAATAGCTTTGATTAAGTCATTAGTTAAAGATCTTAATGATGTATATTAACTAATGTCCAATATTAGGGAATGATTAATCAAATGTCATGTTCAACATAATAAGGTATGTCCAGCAATGGTCTATGTACAAATTCAATTGAAATGTTGAATTTGATTACAAGGCCAATTTTTCCCACCATTATAATACATAATTCTCGCCAAAAAAAGGAAAAATGTGGGCTTCAAGATTAATTGCTTTGTCGATCTCAAGTGGCGCGACCATTGTCCAAAGTCTCTACCTATAACCATGCTGAGAATATCAAGCACTTGTATTGCTTGTCTTATGTACAAGTTTAAACTCAACACTGTAAAAAAGTTATCTCATCTTTGACATTTTGTAATAGACGAGCAAAGCTGGAAGTATTGAATTTGGTTAAGTAGAATTGAATGCACACCAATAGCCAAACACATTCAATACTAAAATCTTGTAAGCCAAGTTCTTGACTAGTACAAGAGAACCTTCCAAGCCCTTGAATAGCTCCATTAGTTGGCTCACTCCATTGCTGCACAACAGAGGAGTGAAAATAAGCAAAACACAAAAGAATGAAAGAATCGGTCCTTAAAATTTGATATTAGAGTTTTGCAATTGAGCACCAATTTCATTGAACCGAAAATAGTAATTGAGCACCAATTTTAGAATGTCAATCCCCACCACACAAACTCAGAGCTAAAGTCCAACAAACCAAGTAATGAGACAAAAATTTCTAACAACCTCATGAATACAAAATACCATATAATAAGAAAAAATAGTAAATAATAGTAAAATTATAGAAATGAAGCAAACATAAACATAATCAGTATATGTAAAATGCTAACTTTTTTAGAATCAATTGTCTATTAATTTAGAGGTCAATGCTACATAACTTCTTTATGGACAGTTATCAACTTCAAGATTTCCTTTTTAACCTCTATCAAAATCAATTATACTTCAAATTTTCTCATCAAAGAAATACTCAAAAGGTTAAAATGAGATACACCTAACTAATGAACAAATACTTGCTTCTTTTTTCTAATCATTGTTGCAATAGCAGAAAGCCAAAAACATAAAGACTACACTATGCTGATGAAACTTGGGGGGTATCAAAACAAGTCATAAATCCAATAGCTTTTGGAAATTATATAACATGCTTCAAAACCATATAAAAACTATATTATTAGGTTCTTGTATTGTTGAAAAGTACCTATTAAAAATTAAAGATTAAAAAGTTAAGTGAATATCATAAAAATTAAAGATAAATCTGATTTTCTTTTTGGAAGAAAGCCAAAAAAAAAAAAACAATATAAAAGAATAAAACTATCATAATTAGCTACGATAGTTGGATTTCATTACTTAAATATCATGACATTATTTTTCATAAAAACAACATAGGGTGCAGGAAAAGAACAAATTCCCACAAAAGATGATTTTTTTAGGTGCACTCACCATTTACGGATGGCTGATCACTCCAACAGGATTGGACCCTGGATCGATGGATTAGAAGAGGAAAAGATGCATAGAGAGAAGTTTGGAGAGTTCTCGAGTCAGACCAGAGAGTGAGATGTTACCACACGGCCATGGGCTAGATCAGTTTTTGCTTTTAATGATAACCGAAATGGGAACAAAATCAACAACGGCAATTGCAAGGTGCTGAACAAACATAATGTTAAAGGAGATGAGAGAGGGAGAGACGAAAAGTCCATGGTGCTTGAGCCACCGTTCATGAGAGAGGAAGAGAGTAACTCGTAGTCGTAGGTGAGGAGATGGAGCTTATCTGTTACTATGAGCAAAAATTTGTTTAAATTTGAATTTTGAATTTTCACATATCTTAATGGTGTTAGTAGATGTTAGCAGAGCTTGTGCTGAGCTGGTAGGTAAGTTGACGTGAGCATTTTTTTAATGAGGTGTATTATATTTATTGGCTAGGAGTACAAGGTCAACCTACTGACCTTGTAATCCGAAACTACACAATAATTTCCCTGATAAAATAAATATGCCAAAAGAATTTCCAAATTTACCTCTTGGCTATATGGGTAATCTGATTGTTTGGAATTATAAATCAATGAGCCCCTTTGGGAAGCAGATGAATTCTATAAGGATAAAGTATAAGAACACATTATATCAAAACAAAGTTTTGTACACAGTTTCACGTAGTATTGAATAAATGAATTGTGTCAATTTACCTGACTGTGAGAGACCGTACTTCTGGCCCCTTTTTATGATGTTTGGCCAAACCCACGTGAATTGGTGGAGTTGTATTATTGCCTCTCAAAATGGAGGTTCGACTAGTTATATTTTCCCCTTTAGATTAAGGGTTTTACAATGGAGTTGCTACTTATTTAATTATTGGGATAAATAAGAAAACCAAAATTGAAAAATTAATTTTCAATTGAATTTACATTAATCATAGGAAAATTACATGGCTTTGGTCCTAGATGTAATCTAAGATAAAGTACATGGCTTTGTTTCCTAGTTACAATCTAAAAATCAAAAATTATATGGATAAGTATTTGATCTAAGCTCAGACGCTATGTTACAAGGTGGGAAGGTATTAGGCACCCACCTTGCCTAGTGAAACCGGTCTTCTAGATTATGGTGGCTAACATTCATATCATATCATCCAATATGTCAATCAATTTACATGTTGAATTTAATGTGTGTGCATGTGATAAACCCTAATTCAATTTATTAAACATTGCATTTGGATTGAAAAATAAATTCTAGTGAATATGTGTGGATGGTGATAACCTAGATTCAAGGATTTGAAAGAATTATTAAACAAACATATTTTTCATATTTTTGATATGGATTTAAGATTAAAACTAGTGATATGCATGAACATGTGATGAACAACCAAGAACATGTGAAGAACACATAAGAACAATTAAGAACATTCAAACATATTCAATGGAATTTAAATAATTACTATCATGCTTTAATCTTAAATTCTCATCATGACAACATAAACAAACAGTTAGGGAAGAGGATTATACCTTCATGCAAAATCCATATAGTGGAGGAAGGGACTCTTGATGGAGGTCCTAAAGGTAGAGGAAAAGAAGAGCTAGGAGAGGGAGAGTGAGTCTCACTCAATCCCTTGAGTCTCAGGAAGATCAAGATATGACAAGACTACTCAACTTCACTAGAACTCAAGAGAAGAGAAGAGAGGGGGTTTTTTGTTTCCTTTGGAATGAAGAAGAGTGAGAGTTTATATAGTAATAGTTGAGGAAATATGAATGGAATGTCATTTAATGAAAGTTGATAAAGAATCATGAACTTAGACCTCATTTTAGCCTTAGGGAAAATCTGGTACATTAAATGGAGAGATTGGTGGGAGTGAGGAGCAAGCCAAAATTCGGTTTTTCTGTAGCTGTTGTAACAACCTGTAAAGCCAATTTCGAAAAATCATATCTGACTCAATTCTGACCAGAATTGTCTCGTTCTTGTGCTCAAATTGAAGCCCCAAATGTCTAGTTTCTGGGAAAATTAACCACATTCACAAATTCAAAATATTCTGAGAGATATCGATGAAATGGTGAGCAGAAGTCATTTGTTAGAAAATGATTTCAGCACAATTAACATTAATAGGTCCCAAATTAGCTTCCAATTAACATTAAATGGCTCCAATCACTCCCATTTCAAACTTAATTGGTTCCAAATTTACTCTAATTAAAAGATAATTGCACAAATTACTCATTAAATAATTAATGTTTAACTATCTAGTTAATTAGGTGTGTGCAACCCTACCATAAAATGTAGTCTTAACCAATCAAATTATGATGCATCATTGATCTCAAATTGATTATACTTATAACCAATTGAAATCAATTGTTCATAATCACATATAGTCGGACTCAATTTGTGATAATGCATCTCAGCCATTAAAACTTGATTTGATGATAACTTTCAATCTGGTAGTCCAATTAGAACTTATGATCAGTCGATTTGATCATTACAACATCAATATCATTTTTGTGAAATGAGATTAAGGATCTAATGATCAGAATCAAGATGCATATTTTTAAGGCAAAATTACCCATTTACCCTCCAAATGAGGTTAAATGTAGGTTGCAAAATGAGGTGTCAACACTGACTAAGTTGGGCTATAACATCGATACCTTGCAACATTGATGTAAATAGTGCATTCACACAACTCATGTCCTAAATAGAAAATAGTTCATAATTAGGTATCAAGTATGGCCACAACTATGACTATACATTATAAATATGATATTTTTTATATCATAGGTATAGTTAATACCTAAGAATGCATTATCCAAGACGAGTAAGATTGATTATATAAGTTAGCACTTGTAAAGCCTGTATAAGAGTAAGGATTAGGCGGTTGACAGATTGGTGTATTGTATGTACCACCAAATGAGACATTTGAATGCTCTTCCACTGTGTTGTTTTCTTTTTCCTAGGAAATTGTACATTAATAAAATCACACACAAATTAAGAATTTAATATACAAAAAATATTTATTGATGACAAAAATGTGACACATATTTAGTTTTTTTAATAAAAAAAAACTTACTCACTTGATGAAGATGCATTTTTAGATGTGTTTGCCTTGCACTTCTCAAAGTGCCCTTTAAGTCTAGTATTTCTTAAACCTTTTGATCTCACACACGGGGGATTTAAAACTGACATCTCATTTGGCAAGCAAAGCATTTCATCAACGATGTCATATTGTATGACTTCATTTTCTTCCACATTTGCTTCTGCACCAAACTTGAACCTTGATAACTCCCATTCAATTTTTTCATCTTCCAATAGCATTTTTTGGCAAATTCTCTTAAGGCTATCCTCCCCTTGACTTTTACATATGACTGTGTTAACTATACGTATTATGCTATTACACCGTACTATCTTTGCCTCTTTATCATTACTAAGTGAATGGTTGTCTTGTTCATAAGTCATCATCTCATTCTTAGCCTCTTTTGTCCAATGTTTCAAAATGTATTGACTTGAAATTCTAGTTAAATTTTTTATACTAAAAACCCACAATGCATGACAACAAAGAATGCCCAATGACTCATATTTCTAACAAGAACAAGAAATATTGCTATTGAGATGATCAAATCGGACAATATGTACTGTTTCACTATTTTTTTTGTTTGACCTCAAAAACACCAATTGTATCTTAGTAATCAACTTGATCCCAAATCATTGCAAGGATATTAAGAAATTGATTTTCTAATAAATTGAATATCTTATAGGTGTAAACTTAAGCTGCATGACACAAAATGCCACTCTTCTTAACTGCTTTTATTGGGGCACCTTACTTGCATAAAAAATCTTCATCCAACTCCGAGGAACGCATACCTGCCAATACATTTTCATATTCGATTACAAACTAGTGAGGCTAATTGTTTTATTTGCTATACCATTCAAAACATGGTTCATGCTCTCACTCCTCAAGGAAGATTTAAATTCAATCGTGAAAAAATCCTTAGTGAATGTAGTGCTCCATTTATGTCGAATTGTGTACATCATATTAAGCCAGCAATGATTCTTAATATCAAATTTTTGTGTCATTTGATCCAATGTTTGTTGAAATTCCAATTCTGAATCACAGTATTTTTGGCACTTGTTGAACAAGTACATGAACTTTGAGATAGAGTTTAAGTCTCCTAAGCGAGAAGGAGCATTTTTTGAAATATGCCACAAACATAGCCAATGATGTGTATTTGGAAACACTTCCTTAATGGCATTTGACATAACTTGATCCTGGTCAGTGAAAATTATTATAGGTAATCAATTCCCCATTGAGTCCAAGAATGACTTAAACAACCATTTAAATAAATCAGTGGTCTCATCCAAAAGGAATGCACATCCAAAGATCATATTTTGCCAATTGTGATTAACACCTACAAATGGATCACAAATCAAATTATATTTGTTGGTATGGTATGTAGTGTCAAATACCACTACATCTCCAAAACAATTATAATCAACTCTTGATCTCCTATCTCTCCAGAAAAAATTTGTTATGTGATTTTCTTGATCTACTTGAACTGTGTTAAAAAAACATGGGATCTTCTACATGCTTAGACTTAAAATGACTCAATAAGTTTTGAGCATTTTCAACACTAATCATTGTCATCTTTTGCACATCCACATAATTATAACAATCTCTTTCAGTAAAGCCCACATTTTCACTCCCTCCAACTTCTTTTGTTATATATAAATAAGCATTCTTTATACTTATACCTGCATTCACCATGGTATCAATTACATTTGCCTTAGGTTTTGATATACGACGACTAGATCTTAACAAATGCCTCTCTGATTGTAGTGCAAGTTCATGATTATGCTTTGGATTAAATGCACTAACCCTCCAAACACCATTTTTAACTATGAAACGATCAAATACTTTACAACTAGTTCTAGTCTCTAGTCTCTTCAAATATTTCTCTTTACAAAAATTTTCATCTAGTTTAAAACCCTCCTTAGAACATAGAAATTCACGTTGTTTTATGTCTTCGTCCCATTATAATATCTAGGCTTTCCTTTCCAAATACTAAAACCCATTCACAATGCATAATCATTATATAAAGCATATGCTTCATCTGCATTATGGACCACCTTATTCAACAAATTTTCATCACTATTTTCTAGTCTTGCTACAAACATGCAATCCCCTTCAATTTCTTCAGTATCACTTGGTTTGCAAATAACTACAACAATTTTTATGACAAATGTAAATATTAGAAACAAAATACTAAGGAAATTACAATACAATAATTATATCATGTTTAGAATTTTTTTTTTTTAATCAATATGCACCATGTTTACAATTTTGTATGTCTTCTTAAAGGCCTATGGTACACTTGATCACAAACTCTTATGTTTAGGCACAACAATAACAACAAATTTTAGTACCAAAATTTTTAATATTTATTTATTTAATTTTTTTTTTTTTGGATTGACTATGGATAACAACAACAATAACAACAAAATTTTAGGCTTAAATTTTTTGGGTCGATTATGGATACTCAATGAAAAAAAAAATAATATAATAACAAAAAATTAACAATAAATATTGTAAAGAGCAAAAAATAATCATAATAATAAAGCAATACATTTTATATAGTTTATTTGAGAGCAAGTATATCGCCACAATTATTAAAAATTCTTTCAAAACATAAATTAAATCAAAACAAGACAAAACAAGATATATCTTTAAACATAAATTAAATCAAAACAAGACAAAACAAGATATATCTTTATCACTTTCCAAGTCCATTAATTCTACCATGCTTTTACTTGAAACCAAAAAAAAGTAACTTGTTTATTCCTTTGTTCTGCCACGTCTTCTACCGAGTGTTTTGTTTTGCTGTTTATATTCTTTTTGGCTTTTAAGTTGAGAACTCTATATTTTTATTATCACTTATTTTATTGATGTGGGCCCAAATGTTTTGATTGAGCTTCATGAGGCATATGTGCAAAAATTGAATTTGGCTTCACGGTAACAGACGTTAAAAGGCATCAATTATTATGATGTGCCGACAAGTCGGTTGACGTGAGCATTTTTTAATAAGGTGTCTTATATTTCTTGGCTGGGAGTACAAGGACGGCCTACTGACCTTGTACTTTGAGACTACACAATAACACAATATATTTATTGGAGCATTAAGCTATGTGTCAATTGATCTATAAAGTAAGAAAAATTATTAGGTACTCCCGGAATATCATAAATGCGTACTTCCTCCTCTCACATGAATGATGGGTTCTATCATGAATTTAATTAATAGGACCCACGATTCATGTGAGAGGAAGGAGCACACATTTATGGTACTCTGGAAGTACACAATAATTTCCTATAAAGTAATGGGAACAACTTATTCAAACTCCCAAGGTTTAATAATGATTTTAGTAAACAGTTTAAACACATACCTAGAAAGGAAAGATGACAATGTAATAGATGATCGTGCGCAAGACAGGTAGATAGCAGACTAGTATTCATCTTTGTTCTTATTTATTATAGCAATTAATACAGTACAAGTATACCAGTTGGGGCGATGATATTTAGCAATAGCACCTTAATATATTATAGTTGTACAGTGAGTACTCTTTAAAATAGTTTGTCTACACCGGCACTTACATATATAGAAGATGTAAGTGCAAAAGAGAGGGAGAATTTATTTTTAATTTGGTTCGACTGAAGACGTACGAAAAGGTTTAATTACAAGGGTTACAGTCACATTTCTTTGGTACAAAAGCACAAGTTCCGAAAGGCTTGCCAGGAGAGTTGCATTTGATGCCATAGCAGCAAGGCTTGGTGGCACAGGTCTGGTTGTTAGGACCACTACAGCAGGTGCATTGGCTACACGTCTGAAAGGGTGCTGGTGCTAACCTCCAATGTAGAGCATCTTCATGAGATTGAGAGTCTGCAACAGCCTCAAACGTCGTTAAGTACTTAATTGGACCTATGGGCCACAGTGTTTCGGTTGATGTCTCAACTGGCATCAACTCAGAATGGGATTCTGCAGCAGCAGCCACGTAAATATTTAATAATAATTCACATTAATTTACTCTGTGTGTGTGGTTAATTTTATTTTATAATTTACAATGACAAGGTACTCAACTCAAGAGAGATTGAATTGGAGACTCGCTCGATCAGATATCACACAACTAATTAATATGCAAGAGAGAAATATTGAATTGGAGCCTTGCTAGCTAAGATATCACAACTAAATTAAACTTACCTGGAGTAATGACGATGATGAACTGAATGAAGAATAATAGTGACACTAATAACTTCTTGTTAATTGTGATGCTGTCCATGGCTTATAGATGAACGCATAGGCATGCACACATGTTTACTCGTAGACATACAGAGAGAGAGAGAGAGAGAGAGAGAGATGTGAGTGTTTATATAGAATAGGATAAGTAGAGAAGAGGTTTAATAGGGAAGTGGGGCAATTAATGGATATTTTTCCTCCTTCATTTTAAGGAATTTTTGTAATTAATTGATTCATTTAACCTTCAACCTAAGTAATTACCTTCTATTTAAGAAAAGATTTTATTGGATTAATTCATTTACTTTAACCTGCCACCTATACAAATATTTTAGTAAGTTAATTATTTAGTTCTTATTATTATTTATATTCAACAAGAAATAGTGGGTTCCAATTGACTTAATTAGTAAAGTTTCGATTGGTGTCTTAGTCTGGTGATATAGAGTACAATCATCAAAAGCGGACACCATAGGTTGAAACTCTAAAAATAATAATAATAATAATTTTATTTCCTTAACATTAATTAATTTTTATTTTGTATGAGAACATGAGATTCTATCATGTGATATATTCTTTGAATATTCTTTCATTTTATCTTCCACCTCATCTTCTAATTGAAACCACATGCCACTCTTTTTGAAAGGTTTTAATGTATTGATTCATTTAACCTTCCACTTAAGTAAAGGTTTTAATGAATTAGTTGATTCATATAACCTTCCAGCTAATTATTTAAGCAATTAACCTTCCACTCAATCAAAATCTTTAATGAATTATTTAATTTTTATTATTTATTTGCGTTCAAAAATATTTTTTTCATCTCCTTAGTATCTAACATTTAATAAAAATATTTGGCAACCACTTGGGAGGATATATATATTAGAAAACTTGGAGTTCCTCTTATCAATCCTCTAGGGCCCAAATTACTCAATTTTCTCCCATGTACTATTTGTGTTAATTGATTAGTTTGATTAAAAACTTGAGATGGTGGGTGTATAATCCAAAAAACTATTCATAGGTGGTCGTTAATGAATTTGAAGTTACCAAATTTTGAGTAGTTGATATCAATTTATGCCTAATTGCTCCACCTATAGTTCCCTTAATCATATTTTCTAATTAATGAATCAAAGCCACTCCAAATTGATCTTGTAAGCGATCCACCACCAAAAACTACATTTATTTTTCAAATGATATATATCGTAGAAAATTTTCAAAGTAAATAGTGGTATTGTGCACTATAAATGCCTTATATTTGTGTAAATGCAAAGTATGTAAACTAATGAATGGGATTATAAATCTTCAAAATAAAAGGTGTCTAATAGATGTTATTGCAAGTTCTTAACTAATAATTTAGTTCGACACATTTTATTCCAAACAGCAATAATCTAAGGTTTTTCCATGTTACCTATTTCTAGAGAAGAAAATATAATACTTTTCATTTAGCCTTCTACCACATCAAAAATTTTAATTATTATTTAGTATTCTTTTTCTATTCGGCAAAACATAATAATGTTTTCTTTTATGGAAAAATATCAATCTATTGTCATGTGTTAAATGAGGTGCATGCATTCATTTCTAAGGTTTTTTAAATAAATAAAAAAGGTGGTGCACCAATTATTAACATCAATAGGGAATCTATATGGTCTTTATTTCACCATAATAAGTTGGGAGAGAGGATTTGAATTTAGGTTCTTAGAGACAAGTCGCTTACATTGCATTAATGATTAATGTGATAATACATAGCCACTATAATTAAATAGCATTTCTCCACTATCCAAAATATTAGGAATCCAAAAAAATGTTATAAATGAATACAAAAGAGATCACTCTTATCACAAGGAAAATGAATACATGTTATGGGCAAGACATAGGCTAGTAATAACAATAATCATGATAATGACTATGAGGATATGACCTAAACATTTTTAGCATCCACCTGCAATGTAGTTGAAAAATGAAATTAATATCTCTCATGAATTGAGACTTAAATGATGGTGTTTGTTACAAGAACAAAACACATAGTATCCATTGCCTAAATGCTCTAATGAAATATAAGAGAATGTTACTATGTGTATTGCTCTACAACATCACTCATTAGTAATCTATTCAACAGCTGCACAAATGAGCCCTCGCTCCTTTATATAGACAACCAAAGGGTACAAAACCAAAAATGTACTTTTTTGGCAAAAGGCACAACATTTTGGCAGTTGGTTAAATTAGGCCCACTACGGACCCACTTTTATTTGGATTTGGTTTTGCACAATATTTCTTAGTTCTAACATCTCCCACTTGTGCATTGTGAGCACAAAACAACTAGACATTCCTCACATCAACTGCTGACATTGTTCATACCTGGCAAATAGGTAGTGCAATTTTCAAGTACAATTACATAAAACTTTGGGAGCACTAAGTGTTGTTAGAGGCTAGCATGATAACTCGATATATTGTTGATCAGGAATCAACAATTGCAATTGAAGCAAGAATCAAGGAGGAATCAAAGCAAATTACAAACTATGACAAAACTTACATTGTTCACAACTCGTTAAATATTCAAGTAGAATTTGAAACTACTCCTCTAGGCATCCCCATCCGAAAATTGTATCTTATCCTATTTTACCATCTCAAAAAGCTACTTTATCAATTATACCATACCATTTTACAATACTCTAGCATCCCAACTTTTATTTTACAATACAACACATTAAAATAATATTTCTACACAATAAAATAATATATCCCAAAACCCAAATAAAAACAAAAACCCAAAACCCAAATCACCTTTGCAACCAGCTGCTACCACCACCACCACAAAGAACATACCTAAACTGATTTTTATCTCCAAAACTCAGTACCCAAACTGATTTTTATCAGTTGAAAACCAAAGTCATCTTCAAGCACATAAAGAAGCTTCCTCTAAGTATACCCATCCATAATGTTGTTTTCTTGAAACCCCAGCCACAAACTCATGGCCATCGAAACCCATAGATTAACAAAACCCAGAAACCCATAAAGAAAACAAAACCCAGAAACCTTAGCCACCGAAACCCATGGCCATGCCACCACCATCACCACGGCAACCCTCCACCTTCACCACCATGAACCCACATATGACCCATAATAAAACCCCACCCCCTTCCACTACCACCACGACAACCCCCAACTCCCCCACCATGAACCCACAAAAAAAATCCATCCCAAAATCAAATCAAACGAATAGCAAAATGCCATACCCAATTCAGCCATACCCACCTCTTCCTTTAAGCACCGGTCACAGCAAAAAAAAAAAAAAAAAAAAACCCACAGAACCCAGAACTCCAAACCCGCCGATCCACCACGATCCTCAGCCCTAAAGCCACCACAACTCACGACCCACACCGAACTTGAGAGAGCCACGACCCACTTTAGTCATACCCAATTCAGCCATACCCACCTCTTCCTTTAAGCACCAGTCACAGCCAAAAAAAAAAAAAAAAAAAACCCCACAAAACCAAACCCACCGATCCACACACCGGCGTGGAGGCCCAACCACTGACATAAAGAGAGAGAGTGTGAGAGTTGAGAGCAATTCACAGAGAGAGAGGGAGATGAAATACTGAGATGAGGAAAGAGAGAAAGTTGAGAAAGAAAATGTGTCTGACATAGAGGAGAGAGAAATAATAAAACATATTAAAAAACGAATACAATAGTCTATAGTGCCATCATAAAAGTAGGATGGCATTGTAGCAGTATTGGAAAAAATTTTACAATTCCAAGTTTTTACAATTCCAAATGGTGGAGGTTTTTGGGAGACAAATGCTAAAAATAGGCAAAATATGGCGTTTAGCATTCCCATTGTGAATGCTCTAGCTCGCTTTAATAGTTGAAGAGACTCTATTAATAAGGAAATACCAAAATGCACTAATTAGTTCCCACCCAAAAAAAAAAAAAAAAAAAAAACCTCCTATTATGATTTTGGTTTTGATCAACCAGCCCATTCTTTCGACCAGACGACATTCCATAAATCTCTTTCATTTACTAGCAATAAATGAGATAACCATTCAAATTCCTCTAGAGGGCTAGACTAAGTAGAACCATGTTTGTCAAGACAAGTATGTATAGGCTAGCCATCACCTTTTAAGGTATTATTCTTCAATGCTACTCTAAATGCACAGCTAAAAATTTATACAAGCATCACCTCATAGAGAAAAAAAAGGGCAAAACCTTAGGTGCAGTACCTTAGGTCACCTCTTAAAATTCTGACAAGTGACTATTTAATAATCATGGCTAAACGGTGTTAATCACCCAAAAAAAAAAAAAAAACTCTCTGTTCCCTTGAAATCAAAGAAACGCAGAATGCTAAAGCTCTTTCAGCCCACCATGGACGGCTTCTCAAGCTCTTCTCTCTGCAAACCAAATCATCACTTTAGCAGCCTTGGCTCTCGTTCTCCAATGGCCCACCACCAGCTAAGCCCCACCTAGGTCCCACCACTAGCAAACCTCGTCCCTCTCACCCTTGTAGCACTCCCTCTTCGTTTCCTTACTATCTTTGGTGACATGTCCAATCTCAAGCCCAAGGTTCAGTTTTGTGTGAAATTCTTGGCTTTTGAGGTTGATTTATTTTGATTTTCTTTTATTTTATTTTATGAGTTGGATCAAAGAGAGATTTGGGTAGATTAAAGAGAGAAAAATCAAAGAACTCAAGGGGGTTTTAGAGAGAAAGAAGCAGAGACAAATCGAGATGAGAGAAAATGAAAGAGAAACTTTAGGGTGGCGACGACAAGCGGCTGTGGCAAAGAAGAAACAACAATGGCGGGTGTGGTACTTCCAGGTACTACCATGCATAAGGAGGATCCAAAGCCCACAAAGGAAGAGAAAGTTGATTTCTTTAACCTTCCCTGTCCCATACTCTATGAAGAAATCCACCATAAAGCTTTCAGTTTGTACTCTCTACCTATCAAAGTTTTCAACTTTTTTCAATAGTGCATTATGGGTCTTAGTTTAATCTTACTATTTTCATGTTTTTTTCTCCTCCTTTTTATTATTCACCGATTTGTTCTATTTTGGGTCTGGGTTAAGAGAGAAGCTTGAGGGAGCTAACCATGGCGGATCAGCTGCTCTTTCATTCTCTTGTCTTGATCTATCTCCACTTCATTCTCTCTCTCTAACCCTCTTAGATCCTGTAATCTCTCTCTTTGATCTATCTTTTCTATGCTAAATTTTCTTTCAATAATTTAATGGGTCTACCATCTATGTTTGGGTTTCAATCATTCAATGGGTTTATGCTAGGTCCTGTGCAAATTGGTGTGTGCTTTAGATGAATTTTCTAACTAGAGATAGTTAGTCTCTAACGCCGTTTAATGAAAATGTTAATGAGACACGTGACAGAGTTTTAAAAAATGAACCTAAGGACTGTATCTAAGTTTTGCCTAGAAAAGAAAAGTGTGCACCCTCTAAACAAAAGACAAACATTAAGACATCAAACTACTTTTCCTCATAATATCTCGGTTATGTTATCGTTGTTTTTAAACAACTCCGTTCAATCTCAAATCCAAGCATAATTTTCTATAACCCATGTCCTCTAACTCACTATATGAGGAAAATACTCCTTTGATGACAATTGTTTCCAGTCAACCAATTTGTCATAGACTCCTTAGATGATAAATATTTCCTTTTAAGTATAATTATCTACCGATGAAATCCATCTTCATGAAAAGCAAACATAATCATCCTCATCTTCATGAAAAGTAAACATAATCATCCTCAAATGTAGCGTTTTTTATCTGTGGCTGGCTTCTGCTTTCAAAATAGTGGCACACCGCCACACAAGTGCACCACCTGACAAAAGAGTGACATGACCACCAACTCTTTCCGGCATAGATAACGAAGCAAAAATTTTGAACTTTTCCTTTGGTCATATTCATGAACATGAAATCAACATGTATTATTTATTGGGTTCAACAAACACTGATCCTCCCATCAATTAAAAAAATAATTATGGTAGCCCAGCCCAAAATGCCTGATGAACTTTGAAGTCGGGCTCTCAATTTATTTGTTTAAAGTGTATGAAGAGTTTCCTACAATGGTAAAACCTTTTGAGGCCAACCTAATAGCCCAAGCGATGGAGTTTGAGGCCCAACTAAAATATTATCCCCCTCTGTGTGTTTCTCATGAAGTCTCGGACTGCATATTGAGCTCCTCCCCTTTAGCTATATCTCTCTTCTTTCTTCTAGTGTATCAATCTCTCTCTCTCTCTCCAGGTTTTTCAAACCCCCTTTTCACCCCTTTGGCTCCTATTTATAAACTTCCCTTAGTGGAGTTGTCATGATGATGGGAGAGGCTTTTTATATTGGTGGGGTTCTTTTGGGATATATTCCTAACCAAATGAGACCCACTTCTTGCGACAAATGTGACTTATCTTGAAACTTGCAACCACTACCAAACGGTGCTCAGCAGGCAATTTCTCCCCAAGGCACTATCGTTACTGATCAATTCAGTTTCCGACCTGCCACTAATTTCCAAATTGATATGACCCACAATTTGCTATTGGGCCCATAGTTCTCGGGCATACCAATGCTAATGGGTTAGGCCCATACTTGATGCCCGTACAATAATTAATTAATTAAATTGATCTAATCCAACCAGCATTTATAAAACAACCTAATTAGAAAATAAAAGTTTGCCTAATATATATATATATATATATATATATTATAGGAGATGCGAACATATATTTTGCATGTGATCTACAGTTACATATTAAAACGAAATATACAATACCATAAGAATTGCTATAGAGCATAAAGCTATATTATATGTCAATTGCATCTATAAAGTAATGGAACAACTTATTCAAACTCCAAAGGCTTCGATTCTCAACACACAAAAAAAAAAAAAAAAAAACTCCAAAGGCTTCGTAGTGATTTTAGTAAACATGTACATAGAAATGAAAGATGACAATGTAATAGATGATCGTACGCAAAACAACATAGTATTAATAAGTAACAACAATAACAAGTATACGAGGGTGATTATATTTAGCAATAGCACCGAGAACAGATGTTCAAGTTAAATTTTGGTAACAGATATGTTGAGTATATGAAAACTGAAAAAACTCGCATAAAAAAAAAAAAAAAAACTGAAAAAACTTGTACAGTTTGTGAAATGGTTTGCCTGCCGGCACATAGCAGATTTGATATTAGAACTGTTTTTTTTTTAGGGGTTCCAAGACTAGTTGGGCTTACGTGGGAGAGTTGAGATGATAAGAGGATGGAATGGAAGGTGAAGACGGAAAGGTTAGACAGCACAAGAGATACAGTCGCATTTCTTGGGCACAAAAGCACAAACTCCGTAAGGCTTGTTGGGAAGGTGGCAGTCGATACCAAAGCAGCAAGGCAAGGTGGTGCAGCTGGTATTGGTGGCAGCAGCGCAACACTTGCATGGCAAACAAAGCTGAAAGGGTGCTAGCCTTCGTCGTGCATCATGAGAACTAGCCTCGAACAGCTGGTACTTGGTTGGACCCATGGGCTGTAATATTGCGGTTGATTGCTCATTTGGCATCGGCTCCGCGTAGGATCCTGCAGGCATATAATTTATTTTAACTAACCTTGACTCTATGTTTGGGTCAAGAGAGATTGAATTCGAGACTTGCTCAGAAATCACAGGGAGAGAGAGAGAGAGATTGAATTGGAGCCTTGCTCAGAAATCAGAGAGAGAGAGAGGTTGAATTGGAGCCTTGCTCAGAAATCACAACTAAGACTAACCTGGAATGATGATGAACTGAACCAAGATGAATAGTGACAATAATAACTTGTAATTAATTGTGAAGCTGTCCATGGCTTACGGATGAACACACAGGCATGCACAAGTGCACAAGAGAGAGCGAGAGAGAGATAATAGTGTTTTAATAGAATTGTGTGGTGGAGAGTAGTGGAGAATAGGTTTGTTGGGGAAGTGGGGCAATGAAATGGATATTTTTGCCTACCGGGATAAGGGGAATCAACCACCAGACCAGACAACTCAAGTTTTCAGGCTTTATATGGGCACTTCTTTTTCAAATGCTGACGGCTAATGCCCAATAATTTAAAAAGTTAACCAAGCTCTATTCTACTAATTTGTCAGGATAAGCCCAATCAAAAAGCGTCAAAAACTATCGGTTCACCTGAGCCCATACTAGCATAGAGCTCACAAATATAATAATAACAATAATCATGACATTTACCCAAAAAATAAAAACAATAATCATGACAATGATGATAAGGATGTGGCACAATACATTTTTTGGCATTCACCTCGCAATTCTGCAACTAATGTTTACACGGTAAAATAGCTTTTCACATGGCAATTCCCGTTTGGTAAGCAAATGCGACAACAAACTGATACAGCACCAAGCCGAAGAAAAATAATCAACAAAGGCTTGGGGTCACCAGGATACGATGTACATGAATTACAAAGACGCAAACAAAGCCATATTGTCATCTCAATACGGGGGTTGGGAGGAAAAGCACACCAAACAAGTATACAGATAGGTCAGATTTCTCATCTAACCCTGCATGCTGCAGGTCCCCCAGGGGAACAATTTGGGTTGGGAGATCGACAACTAGCACCTGGACCAACATTATTGACAAACCTGTGATGCATCCGGTAATCTGGGATTCCACTCATGGCAAAAGCACCGCCAGCAACAGTTGATGATGATGAGTATTCATTCACACTATCACCACAGCTTTGTAGAGGTTCCAAAGTTTCAACTACATCACTCATCAAGGGCCTTGCTTTGGGATTCTGGCTCAAACAATAGTATGCCAAGCTGCAGGCTTTCTGTGCTGCCCTTACTGAGTACTGATTCTCCAATCTTGGGTCAATTATTTGAAGCAACTTTCTCTTGTCATTCAGTTTTGGCCGGGCCCAATCTACCAGATTCTGCTCCTTGCTCGGTCTTGTCTTATCAACAGACTTTCTTCCTGTCAAAAGCTCAAGAAGAACGACTCCAAAGCTGTACACATCACTCCTGGCAGTCAGATGCCCTGCTCATTTCATATAGACTTCATTCAGAAAAGCCCGCAAACACAAATTAATACCCCTGAAGCATAGAATTCATGAAAACTAGACACACAACATACAAAATCATTGCTGTTGTAATTCAATAAGAGCAATGAAAAGAAAAAAGAATTGTATTGATCCAATACAAGCCTTAAATAGTACTAATAACAATATGGCACCCACCAGCCACCCCACTCCAAATAACCTTGCTGTCAGTCATTTCTTAGAACTGTTGCAACAAAATGTCATTCCACCATCGAATATAAAAGACAGATCCAAATCCAAATCCAAATCCCAGTTTTTAATTTTTTTTATTGGGAAGTTCATATATGCACCCAATAGGTTTTGAACCCGCTACCTTACCCTCCACCCATTTTTACGGGAGGAGGAGATGCTGTTTGAGCTGGAGCTCATTGGCTTCAATTTGCAGTTGATTAATCTTTCAATCATAGAAAAAGTTTTTCTAACTTCTTATTCATAGATCAATTAGTTTCTGACAAATCAAGCTTTTTTGAGATGTGCAGAAACCTTACCGGTCATCACATATTCAGGGGCAGCATAACCATAGGTTCCCATTACTCGAGTTGACACATGGGTCTCATCACCTTGTGGTCCAGCTTTAGCAAGCCCAAAATCAGAAAGCTTTGCTGTATAATCCTGTAGATGCAAAGGCCAAGAAAGATGGTAATAAGAGAATTTCTACATTCATGAACCACTAAGGAAGGAGGGAAAAAAAGAAAAACCACTTACAGAGTCCAATAATATATTAGAGGTTTTGAAGTCCCTGTAGATAACCGGCCTTTCAGCATTATGAAGAAAAGCAAGCCCTTTTGCAGCTCCAAGAGCAATCATCATTCTTGTGGCCCATGATAATGATACAGCAGCCTCTGAAGCCCTCAGGATAAATCATACCAACTTTAGTTAATGAAATTATTGCCAGAAACCAAGTAAAATGTCATAATGTTGTCAGAAAAGTATATGACAAATCTTGATTAGCACTATCGTCCCCCCAATAAATCATCAAAAACTTATGAACCAAAACAGGCAGAATCGGCACAGCAAATATAACTATTTTCATAAATATAAAAAGATTTAGTCACCAAATGCCAGCAGCAGTGTCACCAATAATCTATTTAAGTGCACCAAAAGGTTAATATTTTAACATATTTATTTGTAGATTGAGCCCTTTCATAAAAATTCACATATTAGATTAACCTGGTTGCCTTTTGATGCTCTCTTATATTATGTACTTCATAAATTGGCCAAAATGCAAAAAGAATCCTTTGGGTTTGGGTCAGTTGCAAACCAACCCTTGTGCTATAACTGACAGAAAATGGTTACATGGTGTGCACATGACCACTTTACTATATAAAAAAAAAAAATCATTTTGACAAAAATATGTGCGCAACACATGAATATTTTTTGTCAATTATAGTTAATAGAATTGAGATGTAGGGATCAATTTGGAAAATTCTTAAACCTCAAGGGTCAATAATACAAAATTGATAGTACAAGGATCAATTAGCAATTGACCCAAATTCCAAGGGAACTTTTTTGCATTTTTTCCCTCATAAATTTCACAAAGATCAAGCAGAAAATAAGGATCAGGCTCATATGTCTATCAAACTTTTCATCAGTTACACTAAGAAGTACTGAAGTAGCACCCAAATGTTGCTAGATCATATTACATAAGAAGGGAAGTGTAGTGGGAAAATATCTAACACTGTTCACAAGGACTTTGGATAGCTGACAAAGAAACCTTTTGAAACAAGTAAAACACAGTGAGGGTTCAGTTCATCATCGCTCCTTAGAAATGTTGAGGGCCTTGGCTTGGTGCCCTGAGATGAGGTTAAATTTTGGAGACTGACAGATTGTACCAACCCCTTGGGCCATGCACCTGCTACCTTTGAGAGTACATAATAATCATCTTGTGGAAACCCCCTTTTAAAACACTTAATCACAGAGGCAGTTCATGACTTTGCTACCAAATATGGAAATTTTGGTGGTCCCTAAAAGCGTTTTGGAATAGCTTGATCAAATGCACAAACTTTTATGGAGTTTTCAATTGCTTAGAGAACTCAAATATATACATCTCACACACATTGCATCATTTTTCCACAAATGAGAAACAAGGTCCATTAGTTCACTGGTCCAAGACCTAGAACCACAGTCCTGAGCCTTTACTATCATACAAGTCTTTTAGGTTTAGGAATTAGAGTCTTCCTTTGAAAATTAAGCATTTTGAGGCTCTAATAAATTTCAACTCAATGAATTACATGTGGTCTGATTCTCTGTCAAGTGAGGTATGTATGAACCTTGAAATTCTTTTTCTTGAGATAAAACCCAAAATCCAACAAACCCAATCTATTCTTTTACTTTTTTTGTTTTTGAAAAGTATTATTATTTTTTACTTGCTTCTTTTTATTTAGTTAGTTATGTTCTATCCTGTCTTATTCATTGTTGTGCCTATCCTGCTTGATTCAATTGATATTGAAAAGGATGCATTTCATCAATACAGACTGGCTCTTTGGGCAAATTGGGTCAGTGATATCTTCCTATTATATAACCTATCTCATAACCGCCACTTGGTTTTCAAGGACTGATTTTAACAACAACAATAAAGTTCTTATCTTATAATGTAATAAAAGAATAAATTGACAACTCCTTCCTTCCAAAATGAATATACGCTAATCTCTTTGAAAATTATGATCAGACCTCTTATGGACCACGAGGCATCATTCTCACACACAAATTGTGCAAGACACATGTTGCTCTTTTTTTACTAGGAAAATTGCTGCCTTACCACAATTCCCACTAAAATATCTTCTTATAGGTCGCCCATGCTCTAAATGATTCACGATAACAGGATCGTAGCATGACAGAATGTCGTTAGCTATGCCCTCCCAAACTAACAAAAACGCTCCCCAGAGCAAAAGAAAGGGTTGAATTGAATGAACTCAATTAAGGTCTCCTAAAGAAGGGAATGAGAACAAGATATCTAAACTCTCCAGTCTCCTCTCACACTTCAGCTATCAACCATGTCATCTAGCTTCTTATAATGCACCTTCTCCTTCAAGTGCAGGTGTTTGAGTGCATTGAAGCAAGCAATTTTATAGCAATATTGACAATGCAGTCATAAAAAGAAGTAGCTGCCACACATTATTATTATTATCTTTGTTACGCTCTAACTCAGTCTAGAAGATGAACAAAAATGTAGCAAAACAAAAGTAGAAATCCTAGAACTGTACTTAGAAGAGAAACATAGAGTAAGAATTAGGGGCACAGAACATGTATTCATAGTTGCAAGAACACTGCGTTTGATAAAGTTACATTTACAATAACAGATAACTATGGTTTACTGCCTATGAGAGTAGTATAGAAATCTGCAAAGAGAATGAAAGAAAGAAGATGTTGCATACTTCGAAAGAGGTGATTCTCAAGGCTGCCCCGGAACATGAACTCGTAAACGAGTAACCTGTGGTCATCCTCGCAACAATATCCAATCAACTTCACCAGATTGGGATGCCTAAGCTGGCCGAGAAAATTAACTTCGGTCTGTCATAGCAGGCAGCAGATGATGATAATAATATGAATGAAAGATACATGAATGTAAATAATAATAATGATAATAATATGAGAAGAGAGTCTGTGAGACATTGACATACAAGCCACTCTCGGTGTCCCTGAAGGCCCTCTTTGTTGAGAACCTTAACAGCAACGGGGAGGGATTTGAGGCCAACTCTGACATTCTCGTCAATGTAACCCTTGTAGACAGTGCCGAAACCACCTTCACCTAGAATGTAATCGGAGCGAAAACTCTTGGTGATAGTCTCGAGCTCGTACAATGTGAAGGCAATAACGTGAGTGTAGAGGAGAGCATTCTTTCTGGAGTCCTCGAAGTTGCGAGGAGTTGAAGAAGGATCACTCAGATCTGATATGGACCGATTGTACTTCTTGTCCTTGTCGGTGTGACCGTGAGTCGGTAACATGTGGAGCTGAGGAACTGCTTCCAATTTTACATCTCTCAAAGGTCAATACTCGATAATGCACTTTGAATTGAACAATTTTTATACCAAGTGCTACTGTTTTATAATTACTTGAATTAATATTAATATGCAACATTTTTGAGGGCAAAAAAAAGGAGAAATTATGAAAATTGAGCTTATAGAGAGAGTAGAAATGAAAGAGAGCAAGAAGTAGATCTGAACTCAGTGAGAAATTGTGAGGAAAAGCGGTAATGATTAATAAAGCAAAGAGAGAGAGAGAGAGAGAGAGAGACAGAGAAGTAAGTAAGTAAGTAACCTTGAGCATGAGAAACAACAGCAGATTCCTCTCTGGTGCCGCAATTGCCCATAGTGGCTGTGGCTGTTTGTGCAAAATGTGACGTGCTTTTGTGATGCTACTTAGTTTTAGCTGTAGCCGCAATTGCAATAGCAGGCTAGCAGCAGCAGCTGCTGAGCTGGGGCTGGAGCTGAAGATGAAGCTGACTTTTTATAACGACGAATCAGTAAGGTTGGTACTAAAACTAATGGCAGTAGCAATGGGAGTGAGAGTAGTGTGGTTGTTGTACTACAAACAAGAGTAGCGCTCGGAGTCGGAGTGGTTGTGGTTGTGGTTGTGGTCGATGTACTCCTAATGGCCCAGACCCAGGGTTTCATTCTTCGCTGCCTTTCTCTCTCTTTCACTCCCCTTATTTTTTCCCAGCTTAATAATAAATTAAATAAAAAGTCGTATTTCTAATTTTCTATCACTATTAATATAAAATTCTCTCTCCTAAGTTTTTTATTTTATTTTTTATTTCAGTACTCAATAAAAATTAAACAATACAATACATTTTTGTTTTTCTAAAATCTAAAGTATATATATATTTGCAGAATACAGTACAAACAAATAATTATTATATTATTTGAAATAAATAAAACTCAGCAACAAATTAAGTTTCTGTTACCGTTCCCCAAATGTCACTCTCTGTCTCTGTCTGTGGCATTTAGCAATTTCAGTACTCACGAGACAGGAGGACTGAATTTCCGGGATAATTTTTTTTTTAAATTTTTTTTAGAGAGTTATAAATTTATTTGTTGGACTTGGATCTTATCTCCTACTTTTTTTCTTTTTTTGGTTGGGCGTGGACATGGGCTAATTAAATTTAATATTTTGAAGATAAAAAAGAGAGAGAGAGAGAAGAGAAAAGAAAAGAAAAGGAGGCTGCATTGCATTGGTAGTGGATAGAATTTAATAAGAGGCCCAAAATGGAAGTAATGGATCAATATCGGAGTTGAGATGGAGGCCCAACAGAAGCCTTTCTCTTTTCAGCAAAAACAATGAGAGGCTGAGGCAGATCTGGTCAGAAAGTCAGAAACCCAACAAACTAACCTGGACTGGAGTTTGGAGTTTCTTTCTTTCTTACACGGCTCTCTCTCTCCCTCTACATCCGCTCCTTCTATAGAATGAATGAATTGGGTTATCCACTTATCCTATCCTATTTCCATCTTTACGCAAAACCCTGCTTTGGTTTCCCATATTTTTCAGTTTTCCTTTTCCTTTTTTCCACTTTTGGATTCCCCATTGTAATTGTAAAATGCATTAAAAATATTAATACATATCCATACTTTGAGCTAACAAAAATGACTATGGACATGGATTACACCTACACGCACCATTTGCTTTAGCTTCTCCTTGTTCCATATGTAGATAGTAGGAAGCGTACAACTTTAAAAAACAATGTTTGGAAATATAAAGTGGTTTTTACGTTTTAATTTGCTCTATCCTTAGTTGTTACGAGTCATAGAAGAGCATGTTTTCTTTCACGGTTTCATTATTAATATTAGTCCTTTCTTTCCTCCTAACTTTTCTAATGTGAAGTATATGCTTCTTCTTCTTCTTTTTTCTTTCTTTCTTTTTCATTAAAAAGACTAAAACCTAAAAAATGGTATACCCATCTCAACCCCCAAGCCAAGCCCAAAAAATTCAGACCGTCTCAATTTCATTTTTTCACAGATTGATCCCATCTGGTTTTGCACATCTCTTCATTTTCCTATCACTCCATATGTAATTCCTCATTTCGGCTATGTTTTCCAATTGAGAAAAGGGGAAAATATATATATATATATATATATATAGATTTATAATTCAAAAGATTTTTAACCCTCCTGAACTATATATTGGCATTCAGCTTTGCCTTATGAAAGCTCTTGTCATCAGCATGTACATTTTCCACTCATGCCTAGCAAAAATCACGTGGCACTTGCCATTTGATCTGTAAATAAATAGTAGTATTTTGTTTCTTTTAAGCTAATATGCATGTGCAGGATTTGATGTTGGAATAAAATATCAACAATATTTAGGGGTTCTTTTAGCATTGTGAGATTGTAGCTAGCTAGAAACCATGGCCATAGACTTCACATCATTTCTATTCACTCACACAGACGACACAGGGCGTCTGTAAGATTGTTCCATGCTGGAAGGTTTGTTGTGATTATTATTCTAGGCATAATTGACATTTTGATGGATGGCAGTTAGAGAGTATTGGGATTTAGACTTGGGACATCGTTGATGATCTGGAAAGGAGTGTATTATATTATATTATTTGGCTGATCATGGAGGAGTGATATACTGATACGTATTATATTGATAATCATGGAGTGCTTTACTTTTACCTTGTATGTACTTTTGAAAAAAGTTTTTAAGATGGTGGATATTGGTTAGTTAGGAACTCCAAATAAGAAAAGGAGTAGGCAGAACAGATTCAAAGTATGGGAATTAATGCAATGAATTATGAATGTATGTAAGGAATTGCGCTGGGTTAGGTACTTTTTATAGCTGGAACAAGATTCATTTAAAAAGGAGACTAACCAACACTTGTGAAGGCTAATTCAAACTTCAGAGGACAGAGACTACGAGAGGAGCCAATAAGCAATGTCCATTTACCTAACTGGTGGGCTACAAAATTGATTGATGACAACATTAGACCTAAACGAGCTGTCACCAAGAGTTAAAATTATTTGAATTTTAATTTTAATTGATGATGCACAAAAATCGTCAATGATATTATTGTTCTCGATCGCTCCAATGGGTACCTGAAGAACAAGAAACCAAGAACCTAACAGAGAGTATCGGTGGGGTGCCGACCAAAGACTCTCTGAAGGTTAAGTCAGTAAGTGAGAAATCCTAGGAACTCTATAGTGAGAGAGATAAGAATTTTTATGCGTACCTGGGAGAAGAGGAGGCTTATACAGTGGTGAATAGCGAATCAAGATCCCTTGGATGTAGGATCTTTCCTTGTAGAGAAGATCTAGAATTAGGGTTTCTGAGATTTTAAGGTATCCTTCCATATGGAGAAAATATAGGCGTGTAGTAGGGTCTTTAAACGTAATGCGCAAGATATTTCTATATGGGAGCCTATGTGTGGTTACTACGTAAAGAATTGTGGGACCCATTACCTTTGTCCATTGGCTTGGCCATCCATCCGTCGACATGCAGATGAAGCAACAAGGATTCATCCATTTGTCAATTCCCACTCATCGTCCCGTCCTTTACCATGACGGGTCCAAGGGACACCGCGTGGCGATGGACGCATGGTTAGGAGGATTTGTAGCTCCATCCGTCGGGACAGCGGAGATGGAACCGTCAACTCCTGAGATTACTTGGCTAGACAAATAGGGAGGGGGTCTTGATTCCATCGAGATCACTTAGGATGAGTAATGAAATTTCCTGCTGGACGAAAATAGCCTTATTATTAATAATTAAAGAAAGTGTTAAACATGTGTTGGCAAAAAAATATTGGACACAAACTTCATCCTTTTATATTTTTTAAGTTGTAGGAAATTTTTTTTTTATGGGTCTAGTTAATGGGTGCTAATTTAATCTTAAGTATATGTGTATAAAACCCTCCCTTTAATACTAGAACTCCACTCTCACCCCCTCCACACTCCACAAACACTTATAGAATGATCATCACATCTAAGTATAGTCTGTCAACTTCCCTTTTCATTTCGGTATTAATTTGTAGATGCCAGCTTTTCTTTGAATTCCCAATAATTTCTAGTTTTCAGCAGTGAAAAACGACTCAAAGTGATTTTTGTACTCATTTGAGTAGTGTAATACCCGTTATTCCTCAGTGCATAAATTCCACCTCGCCTTTGTGACTCGAGCCCAAGAGTCAAGAGATATCTATCTGTCTCAATTTGCCTAGCTATACTTTTAATAGCACGTGAAACTAATGGAAGCTGCTCTCTATATCATTGATAAACATACGCAAAAATTTTATTGTACACCTTTCAGACCCATCTATCTTATTTAGTTGATTATGAATTTTGAAGGCCTTGCTATGAATTTCACAATAATGGTTACCAGAAGAACTAAGTTGATTTATTTTTCTCTCATAAGCTTCAGTTATCCGCTTGTATATTGTATCTCCCAATAAGCATTTTGGGTTTATTGATCTTACGAAGTGGAAAGCGTCTAATCTTTAAAGGTGATATGATTCCTAATAAACAAATCATTTGCTTAAAAAAAGCATTGAGAGTTGTATAAGAAATTGGAGAATCAAAATCAATCTTTGCAAAATGAACATTAATCTTTACAAATTTAAAGTGAGAAAAAGGAATGCTATAAGATTCGAAATTTTACAAAACCACTAGTAGGATATACACGTGGTATGGAACGAAGCTAGATTATTCTGAATAAGTGAAATTGCTTTTGACAAGTTATAGCCGCAAAAACACTACTGTGTACGTACGTACACAACAAAGACACGAAGTGAGAAAGTTGAAAATGAAAGAGCATCAATAAAATGCGATTGGCATTTGGCAAGTTATAGCCGCAAAAAAAAAAAAAAAAAACACTCTTCTTATCTTCTGGTCTCAAAGAAAGCTCTAATAAAAGTAAAATAGTTGAAAGTGAAAGCTTAAATAAAAAGAGACCATGTTCATTAATTGGTTCGGGTATCTTCCCTCTCCGACCTATAAAACTCATATAGACACACCCACAAACGAACAGTTGACAGAGCGAAGAGAGAGAAAGGGATATGGATGTTGAAATGGAATATATAATTAATTAAAGAAACAAAAGATATTAGATGTTGGACTGGGAATTTGTGATTTGTGAATCGGGAACTAATGGGAATAGAATCGTCGCCTTTTATATCTGTGTTGGAGACGAGTTCCTGGGTGTAAGATTTGGAATTTGGTGGGCTCTCGATCCCACTTTCAGTTGGCACTAGCCACTTGTCCCTACTTATGCTGCATGTCGCCATTAGAATATGAGATTAAGTTGGGATGGCAAAATATTATAGGTGTTACAGAGACATAAAACCTCCCCCCACGGCCATTCCCACGCACATGGATTTATTATTTTCTATTCCATTTGCATGCAACATCACTCTTATATGAGATGGACTTGAGAATGATGCTCATACAACATAATACAATCTCCCTTACAAATCAAGTAGACCCCAAAAATGTGAAACCTACCCTTATATGATATGAGAATTTTATTGTAGGATAAAAGCTATTGCATACTCGTTGTTACATGCATATTTAGGCATTCATAGTTACAGTTGCATTTTCATGTGTGTGTAAATGTGTATGTAATAGAATGTGTGTGATAGACACTACTCTTGTATTGTATATTTCCATGTGAGGGGATTGTTATTTGCAACACTTTATTCTCATTATTTCACACCTTTTAAAGTCTAGGGGTTACTCTTGTATTGTATATTTCCATGTGAGGGGATTGTTATTTGCAACACTTTATTCTCATTATTTCACACCTTTTAAAGTCTAGGGGTAAAAAAATAATTTTATGTTTACAAAAATTCCATTGTATAAATCTCTTAGTCCTAGCTATTAGGGTAATGGATATCCACAATATATCTCCACCTTGAGATTTGTTATATTAAAGTAGTGAAAAGAAATTTCATCCTTAAACCAATAAAATGCTTTGCGGATTACAAATCTCACAGTTATATACCCTAATCATACCAAACACCACTTACACCTTCTACAACTTGTGTCTATCCTGTTTCGTTTAGTATTTGTCTCATTTTGTTCCATACAGGGTTTTCCCTACCCCACCTTGAAGAAGGAACAATGCATGCTCATAATTTGACCCTCCATCTTATTGCCATCTCTAAAGTCATCCACGTTCTTTATTAGTTTCAAAATATTTTCCTGTATTTTTTAGATTTTTTTTTTTATAATAAAAAGAAACATATAAAATTTTCATTTTCATCTTAGATTTAATTAATCACTAATATGGAAATTTGCTAACCTTTGGATTTGATAATTTTGATTATTGTCCAATTTTATTTTATTTTTGAGTAAACAATAATATATTTTTGACAAAACAGATTTCAACTCATGGTATATGTTTATAATGGTTGTAAATTCTCTCCACAAAATAAAAAGTTTGTAAATAAACATCCTTTAAGAAATAGTTGGTTAACAATTAAACAATAAGTGTTCAACTCATAGTATGCATTCCTTTAATTAACAATCAAACAAAAAGTGATAAACTAAATATACAGAGATCTGGCTAAACTTAGACAGCAAAGTCGTGGCACGTAAGTAACAACTTTTACTAGTCTCATTGGCAACATTGAAGAAACAAGTGAGATTTATAGAGATGTTTACACAGATCTCTGAATCTAGCACAGAACTATGAGAAATGAATGATGCGTGAAAGAGAAAGGAAGCGAGGAAAAGAAAAGGAAAAACAGAGAGAGAATTGAGAATTTCAGAGAAGAGAAATTGAATTGTTATTTACTTGAATGAATTGAAATACAATACATCTCACTTATATATAAATGAATTTACACGCATAAAATAGGAGTCAGAACTTTCTAACAATCCTAACTAACTTGTAACAAAATTTCCCACCACTTCTAAAGCTTGAATTGATTGGGTTTGAACAGACACGTGCCATACCAAAATCACACGTGTTATAACTAACTCTCACCCACACTGAAACGACATAGTTTAATTTAGTAATTCATACGTGTGTGTGAGTCCAATACGTGTTTAACCATCTTCTTCCTTTGACTGTAAATGATGCTCTGTTTTCCTATTGTTATCAAACATGACTTAAACTTTGAAGCACTGCCTATGGCAACCTCCACTTTCTTAACTCTTAGGCTATATATGTTTGGTTTGAGGAAATGGGATAGAAGGGAAGAGAAATGATTCATCATCCTTTATTTGATTAGAAGAGAATAGAGAGGAGAAATGAAATGTGGAAATAAATATTTCTATGGGTCCCATAAATTTTTATTTTAATTTTCCTTCCAAATCCATAAAATTACTCTTATACCCTTAAAAATTTTGACTTTTTGTATTAAAATTACATTTATATCCTTATTTCTGTATATATTAAAAGAATAAAAGAGTAAAATCTATTTCATTTCTCCTCTCCTTTACATCCAAATACCTTCATTTTTTTTTTCTTTTTTTTTTTCTCTCTCTCTTCCCTTCCTTTCTCTTCTCTACCCGCTAAATAAATATAGGCTTAAGTGAGAAGCCCCACTTATGTCACTGTCCAAAGATAGCATTGGGCCATCGGTCAGCCCAATAAGCATTTTTGTGATAACCTCAGCACTCACATCAGCTTGTGAATAATTTTTTTTTAATCTATTTTATTAGAAGAACCTACTTTTTTTATTTTACATATTTAATTTTCAAAATGCTCTACCTCAGATTATTTTTTTACACTATATTTTATTAAAATATCAATTTTTCTACACCCATAACAACCACCATCTACTTTTTACCTTTATCCTCAGGATACATAAAGAAAAAATAAAAAAAACCAAATGCAAAATGAATAGTGTCAGTGTAAATTTACACAATTACTGTATCAACTAGCATCCATGTATTTTTATACAACTTTGTATAGTCTGGTATGGATGAATTTTGAGTTTGGCTAAAATGTGATACATTTTCTATTATATTAATACTGATACAAGTGCTTTCTCAAAAAAAAAAAAAAATACTAATATGAGTGCTCTTAAGCAAGTGTATCAATTGGAACTGAATATTTTGGTACATATATCTAACCATTTATGAAATTTATACCATATTTTAGATTATACAAAATTTATATCATATTGATATAAAAGTTTATATTTTATCAAATAGTAATTTATGTGTGTGTATATATATAGTAAAATATTTTTACATAAATAATAATTAGTTTCTTTTCTTTTTTTTTAGGGGAAACATAATAATTAACTTAATAATAGCGTGGGAATGGATGAGGAGAAAAAAAAGAAAAAAAAAAGAAAAAGAGTAAGAATGAGAGTGTCTTTTTGTTCTCAGAGTTTACGATGCAACTCATGAGTAACCCATAATTTAGGGTAGACTTATCCAACAAAAGAAGTATTATATCCACAACAGTCTTATAACAAATCATTTATGGTAGATTGTTATTAGTGAAAATAATAATAATTTCAATGGTAAGTTCAAATCTGAACCAGTAATAACTTACCACATACGATTGTTGTAAAAATATTATAAGAATAGCATTTTTCACACAACAAAAACTTAAAAATTAATAATAAATCCGTTAATAAGTAGGAGATCACTTCAAGTTAAGGAGAGACTAACTCTGGATTAGGCCATTTATTTTGTTTTTTTCCCTTTCACAAAAGAACATGTAAATAGACAATAAAAAATAGGCATGTAAACCGGCCAAGTGTTTTGTCTTTTCCCTTCTCAATAGAACATGTAATGAACAATAATTAATAAACAAACAAATAGATTAAAGAAACGAAAACATGAGTAGCAAACTAACATAGCTATAGGCTTTATTTCTATAACGAGTCATGATCACGCAATGAAAACAAACTCTGTATTATTTTTTATTGAAAATTTTAATTTATATTATCTATCTCTCTGGATGTAATTTTTTTTTTTTTTTGAAGAGATCTGGATGTAATGTTTAATATTATATAAATTAAAGAAAAAGTCAGAGGTCAATCGATATTATAGGACCCTAGGTGACGGAGGGACTCGCACAAACCACCCAACCCAATCAGGATAGTTTTTTTTAAAGGCCCAATCAGGATAGTCTTTTAATCTTATCCATGCCTATTATTTAAACAGTTTCCCTAATTTGAATCTTTTTTTTTTTTTTTTTTTAATATTCTTACACTCCTATGTATAAATAAAAATAAAATTAAAAGACACTCTGATAAAAATATAATTTTATCTATCATTAAAATATTACATAAAAAATAGAGTCTATCCTCCTGATTTTTAAATTATTTTATCTACATATAAATTATATTTTTTTTTAAATCTCATTACACAACGAAATTAGTATTTTTAAATATATATACATATGAACAGTTATGATGCTATATTATATACAGAAAAAGAGGCATAAAATAAAGGTGTAAATAGAAATATGTCCACCGCAAAATGGTCCTCAGCCACACAATGTTATTCTAGTATTCTACATTGATAATTTATTAATTAATGTAATTATCTTTGTCAGCCTTGAAAGTAAAGATAGGCGTACGAAATGATTTAATATCATTGTTACTTAATTCAAATTCCTTATCATGTTGCATCAGGACCATTACCCATCACCCACCACCCACCACCACACATTTCTCATTCTTAATTTCCTTGGTGATATTTCTTTCCGTCCAATCAAAAAAATGCGCGTGACATCATGAGAGGGTTAGCGCACTCACTTTAATGGAAGTAGACTTTTTTTCAACTTTTGGTGCGGCCTTTTGCTTTTTGAGTGTCGTTTAACGTGTATACTACAGTGTTGTGTTTGTGTTGCCGTGGGGTATTAATTTTCATATTGAATTTAGACCACTCACCTAAAATTCCAACCCAGCCTATATAAATATTTAAGGTTTGCGGGGGACTCCATATTGGCAAGTTGCATCAGGGAGAGAGAGAGCTTTTTTGATAAATCAGAACTCAGCAAAAGATTTGTAAGATTACTCATTCTTAATTCTGGTAATGACAAAAGTATACCCCAACACGACGAACTTAGTCACATCCTCCCCTGACGGAAAGGGGAACGCGGCAATCTTAACTGTATGGAAGAAGTCACTTCTGTTCAGCTGTAATGGATTTACGGTATTCGACAGCAAAGGGGATTTAGTATTTAGAGTAGATAACTATATGGCCAGTAATAAGGGCGAGATCGTTCTTATGGACGCTGCCGGCAAGCCTCTCTACACCATTCGCCGCAAGGTACAGACTGTTAAATTCTTAATTGCTTCCCATTTTAAATATCATGATGAATATGGCAATTGATTAATGTGTGCTATGTATATATATGATCAGAGGTTAAGCTTTGGGGACAACTGGCTGGTGTATGACGGAGAGACGGTGGCGAATCCTCGATTTGCGGCGAGGAAACACGTGAACATCCTCAACACAAAGTCTTTGGCTCACGTTAGTAATTACAACAAGGCTAACGAAGGAACAGGAGGAAGTGGATCACCCAACAACAAGAACGTGATGTATGAGATAGAAGGATCGTACACGCAACGATGCTGTGCGGTGTTAGACAAAAGTAGGAGGCGGGTGGCGGAGATCAAGCAGAAAGAGGCAGTTGGAGGAGTGGGCTTTGGCGTCGACGTCTTTCGCCTCATTGTACAGCCTGAAATCGACGCTGCTCTTGCCATGACACTTGTCATCCTTCTCGACCAGATGTTCGGATCTTCTAGACGCCTTTCCACCTAATTTAATAATAAGTAATTAATACCCATCCAAGCCAACATCAAAACGATCATCACCCTATAGAGCACCATCACACTCCTCAACCCAAATTTTCCTGCCTTTTTTTTTTTTTTTTCTTTTCTTTTTTTCTAAATGTATGAATATAATACAGCTTCACCCATCCTTCTCTCTTTTTTTTCTGGATTCTCTCTCACACCCAACTTCTTCTTCTTTTTTTTTTTTTCCTTAAGAATCTTAGGAGCTTGGTTTTTTTTCCTTTTATATGAAAAACCAAGATCAAAGTGGGGATGTATATAATTCTTCAAAAAAAAAAAAAAAACAAGCCAAGTTTTTATCTTTCAGTTTTTTCATCATGAGTGATGTATTGCTGGGATAATCCAGCTTTTTCAGTCCATGTATGGTTTCCTTGATAGAACGAATAAATCCTTAAACAAGTAATAAGAATTACGTTCCTTTTCTTTTTAATTAGTGTTTACTTTTATTTGTGTTTTTCATAATTAATTAAGCCGTATCCAGGGAAAATTGGAAAAGAGAAGACGTGTACAAGTAATTAATTAAGCAGTGGCCAGCAAAATATAAATGCTTAAGAGGTTCTTGTTCTACTTCTGTACTTCATTATCTAATGGTTCTGAGCTTCTCTTTCAATGAAGGGTTCTCTGATTTAACGAAATGTCTCCTTCATCAATTTATGATTTCTCTCAATTAATTAGTGTTATTGTTTGTCCCAATCCAAATTCTTGATTGATCAGTAGGCCTCTTACAGTTTTTAGTTTGAAAATTCATCAAATATAGAGCAGAACTCAAGACAAGAATCAAGATACATGTGGCCACAGTACTGATCGAAGATCAAGTATTACCAAAATATGGAGAGATCCCATCAAGAATCATAGCTGATACAAATGAAAAGACAACACTCAACTCAACCTAGTTAAATAGAAGAATAAGAATGTTGAGCAGTTAGTCATCTCAGAAACTCCTGAACCTGGTCAACACAAACATAAAAAGCAATAATTATGAATTTTTTTTTAGATAAAAGACTCATTAACTCGATGAAATTGTATGTTTTTCTTTACCAGCAAAATCAAGGTTCAAATCATCTCTCTCATTCTTTCTCAAAAAAAAAAATCTCTCATTGTTGTAATTATCTTCTTCTTTTTTTTTTTTTTGGAGAAACCATATAATTATAGTCCCAATTGATATCTTAACTCCACGATTATTATGATAGATAAAAATCAGGTAATAAAACTTAATAATGTGACACCAAAATTATATATATATATATATATATATATAGAGAGAGAGAGAGAGAGAGAGAGAGAATTTCACGTTATAACTAAGGTAACAGACTGAATACTACAATTCCAGCAAATTTATTGGTTGTGGTCCTTGACCTGGTTGTGGAGTCAAACCTATAGAAATAGAAAGAACGTGATCCATGGTCCCAAAAAAAAACGACTGAATATGGGTCATCTAGTCCATGCAGCAAAAAAAAAAGAATATGGGTCATCTAGTCCAATTTTTATTCCTTCCGGTTTTAATGCCCAATAATTTAAAGATAAAAATTGGCCATAGTCATTTGGCAGCTAGCTGGTTCTTTGGGCTTTTAATTTGAGAATGCCCAATTCGTATGTGAGGTTGCCTGTTGTTGAGTTGATGCATAGAGGGCTGCCTGTGGCTAGAGGGAAAAAAATTAGCCGTATGGATTCCAATTAAGGTAGAGCTCTGACGTCCAAAGGTTCATTGGTATGGTCCGTTTGGATATAACTTATTTTGCTGAAAACTGAAAACTAAAAATTAAAAACATTGTAGCAAAATAATTTTTAAATATATAAATAGTGTCGTGAGACCCATTTTAATGAAAATGTTGCTGAAAAGTAAGGTTTGTGGGTCCCGTGAACAATGCACGGGACCCACTGGTGTGCACTATCCATCGTTTATTTTGCTAGTGTGAATAGTGCACTAACAGAAAAGTCAAAAATCATGGTTCAAAAAAAAAAAAAAAAAAAAAACGCAGACATAAAACTGATAACACCTTAAAATGTATACTTGTTATATATTTATGTAGGCGTTATCTCCTTATTACTATACTTGATTTGTATAATTAAACCATGATTTGCATTAGTCCCTATTATTTATCTTTACACAATTTCTTAAAAAAGATGCTATTCATTGTGTGTAATTTTCTACTTTTAGGAAATCATGTAAGAAAGATGAGTTTACAGGAATTTGTGAGAGAATAAAGGCCAAACTAGAATTAAAGTGGAGCTAAAGAACCATGCTCAAATGTTTAAGGAGGTACAACTAGAGTGCTTAGATCGTCTACCATGTTTGGAAGCTTCAAATAAGGAAAGAAATCAAAGAGGCAGAATCTGAAAAGGAAAAATTTGATTTGAGCACTGATCAGTATTTTGAATGTATCTCTCTCTTCAAAAATCCAACTGACACAAGGCCAAATGAGTTAGAACCGTGACTTAAATATCTACAACTTTCCAGTTTTGAGGTTTTCAAAATTCTCAACTTTTGAAGGCCGAAATTAACTCACAAGTTACTACTATAAACTTGGACGAAAATTAAAATAGTAAAAGTTATTTTTCTTTGGACATTTTTTACATTAGGGTTTGGAAGGGAGGCTATGTAGAACGAATTTTTGTAGAGAAAACCTTGTATTTTTATTTCTCTAATGGCAGCCTAAACTCTTTGCTAAGGCTAGGAGTTATGTTTCTTTTATACGATATGAATATTCAATGTGATTCTTTCTAGGATTTTATCAACAACATATTTGATTATTCGATTAGATTTTTTTTGATGTATTAGTTCTTCCATACTTTCAATAAGTTCAATCATGTTTTTCTTATTATTTAGATGAATTTCTAATAGTTTCAAATAGAAATCAGGTTTTAAAGTGAATGGATTTTTTCTGAAAACCTTTCTCACCGCATTATTAATCTAGGTTATCATGGTTCTTGAATTGTCTCAATTCAACCGAATCATAAGTATTTAATTGTATAAGAACAATCAATTATGAAATATATAATTTCTTTTAAGGTACTTTTTTTTTACACCTAATTTTATTTAAGTGTCACCTATTTACTTTCAAATACACACACCCTATTCTATTCAAAGCCTAAGAATACTTATGCTTGACAATATTTGAAAAGCCCATGATTCAAGTCCATGGCAAAACAATTTTATCAATAGAATTCAAATCCATAATTAAAGCCCATGATTCAAACCCATGGCAATTCATTCATCCAAAACCCAATTCTCATTAGTAACATCAAAGCCCAATTCTTATTGGCAATATCAAAACTCAATTCTCATTGGCAACATCAAATCCCAATTCTCATTGGTAACATCAAAACCCAATTCTTATTAGCAACATCAAAACCCAATTTTCATTGGCACTACTTTATCAAAAAGAAAAGAACCCAAGATTATCAACGCTCGGCAAAGAAAAAAAATATTATGTTAAAATGTTACCATGGCAAAAAAGGACAATGGCAATTATCTTATGAAGAAACTCATTGAGAGCTATCTTGAGGATTATGTTCTCGTATTATAAACCCGTGAAATACATGTACATCATTTGCATCACGACATCCATAATATGCACCTTCAACACTCATGGTAAACATTCAAACCCACAAGATCATCATTTAAGTTATTATGCGATTATTAGAAACCATGAACATTATTGCAACATGGAATTCATCAAAGTAAATATTATTTACAAAAGCATTTTGAAACTTGTCCTATTATTTCAAACATTACAACTAATTGCCCAAAGGCCCATTACAAGTATTTATGAAAAACCCAAAAATATTTACTAATAAAAGTCCATGGGGAATGAAAGCCCATGGCAACATGTGCATACAACCCAGCCCATGTGAGCAAGCCTAAGCAAAAAACACTAGTAGGAGGCAAAGGAGAACATGCCTTGTTCATTCTTAACCAAAAAGAGCAACTAAGGACTCATACAAGGGAACCAAGCCTTTGAGAATGGACTAAAGGCTATCCCATCAATTTTCTGTCACCCTCTACCGGACGTGAACAGTGCCCAAGAGCTATCACATCAGCTGAAGTCTAAAGAATGATGGAACTCCATCATCTTCCTCAAGACTACACCTCCAGCAGAAGGGGAGTTAAAACCAAATTATTCGAACTTCAACAAATTGATGTTAAAAATACTAAAAATGTTCAAAGACGTGATTCATGTGCCAAGCCCATGGATCTTAAAAGGGGAAAATTGGGAACATGTGGTTTGGAGGGCATAAAGGGATCTCCAGCGAAACCCCCTGAAGTAGACTAGAACTTAACACCTAGTTTGGGGTGTTAAATCTTACTTCTCAGGGGTTCGAATCTCAGTTGCAGCATTAAAATTCACTCATGATACACGCTTCAAATCACAATAATCAAGCTCAGCCCCAAGAATCTTGACATTTAATGCAAAAAGCTCTAAAATCTCATCATTACCCAAAAAAGCAAAGCAACCCCTAAAATGAATTTTCCTACTTTTGAGCAAAAATCCCAAGGAAGCTTGACTCTGATTCATCACCTCTAATTGGTCACATGTTTTTTGGATTTTTCTCAATAAATGCTTCTCTGAAAACTCCATTATAAAAGCACAAGCAAACTAACCAAAAAACCAACTTGGCCACCCCTCTGAGACTCTAAAATTCGTTGGCCATCTTTACAAGTGGTTCAGCTCTCTTTTAGCCCACCACCCATCACCTTTAACTTAAACCCATCTAATCCCAGATATTCTTCTCCTCCCTTTACACTACCACAACTCATAAGTGTCTTCCAGCTAACCACAAACAGCTCATTATCCATAAAAGACTTCAGTCTCAGCATCAACTCCATCTCACTAACTCAAAAGTAGCCCACATTCATCTTATTCATGCCTTATAAATTTACACTCACTAAAGTCTTAGCTTAAAACTTGCCACACTGAGTCGGGGGTTTTTCTCTCCTTTCAAACCATGTCAATTAATCCTCCATTTTTTCTTCCTATGGAGCCTTTAATTTTTACTTTTTACTTTGCTATTAAAGGATATGATGTATTTGTAACAATTGAACTTTTCCTTCACATTGATGTAATGATGGCTGAAAGCACAATAAATTCCTCTTGAATGAGACACATGAGGACCTAAATTTGCCTAAATCTATCTAATTATTGATGGTTGGACCGTGTACTTCCACCCTTACCACTGGAGAATTTGTTTTCCCGTAGACTATCAAAACAAGACCACTAATGTACTAATTAAGTATTGTAATGTATTTTTCATTGGGCCTTTGTTGCTGTTTTGTTAAGTGCAGTCCTTGTTTCTCCTTGCTTAGATGGGCTTGTCATCACACCGAGAACCTATGGATGTCATCTCAAGAGCCCATAGTTGAGTCTTGGTTTGGTTTCCCAACATTTCATTTAGAGGCATCAATTTCCCCCCCAACATTTTGGCAACTCCACTGGGGAGCCAATCAGAAGGTGAAAGCCTATCATGCCTCCAAGGTTGCACAATGGCTGGCAAGAAGCAAGTCAAGATAATGTTCATATAGCAGCATAAAGCCACCAGGGTCCAGCTGCACAAGATGACCAATCCGAGTAGCCTGAAGTTAACCAGGAGAATGCTAATCATCCATTCACTTTTGTTTTTGAAATGCTACAAGGAATGCAGCAAGCTCAGTTTAAGCTAGTTGAATTTGTGAGAATCCTAAGGGAGGCACAAGGTCAAGGTGTCCAACCATCACGCGTGGAACCAGACCCTCGCACACAGCAAGAAAGGGGCTCAGCGGTTGGAAATCCCTAATCTGGTGAACAAAACACTCTCGCACACCAATTTGTCACTCTATCTGATCTCACAAGAGAGAAAGAGGCAGGCAGCGGAAGGAGCCTATGTGATTCATTTGCAAACCCCCATATCCAGCAGAGCTACTTAGTAAACCATATCCGGAGAAGTATGAAACACCTACTTTCGCCTTATATGATGGGAGGAAAGGGAATGCAATGGAGCACGTCAGCAAATTTATGCATTCCTATAGGGACCATTTGCAGGAGATCGGGAGCTTTGTCTAAGGGAGTTCTCAAAATCACTCACTGATCGTGCTTATACATGGTATTCTACTATTCAGCCTAATTCCATTCCCACATGGGAGGATATGGTGGAAAGTTTCTGCACTAAGTATTTCCATGGTGAGGAGAAGGTCGCCATCATCACCCTTCACAATTCGAGACAAAAGCCTTCTGAAGGGCTCCTTGATTTTATTAGATGATTCAGAGATATCGCCCTTAATTGTTATGGACAGTACAAAGAGCAAGAGCTGGTAGAGATTTGCATCGACAACATGTTCCCGGAATACCGAGCACACTTGAAGAACCTTAACATTCACCAATTTGTTCAATTACTCCAAAAAGCTTGGAAGACAGCCCTATCAGTTAAGCCATCTGTCACTGACAAGCCTAGAGCAAAAAAAAGAAACCCCTCTCAAGCTCTTGCCGTCTCCGGTGGAGAATCAGCAGCAGGAGTAAAACGCAAGAGAGATGATGGTGCAGAACAACAGGAGCTGCCTTTCATTCCATGTACTGACGAAGAAATTAGGGTGATAGTTGATAAGTGGGTGGTTGATGGAGTCCTTAGAATCATCAAGCCAAATCGGGAGCCTATAAAGGAAATTAAGCAAAACCCTCATTATTGTCATTATCATCAATACGTGCATCATAAGACCAGAGATTGTAGGGCTCTCCGGAGAATGTTTCATAAAAAATAACAGACGGGACTCTTGATCCAACCCAAGAGCATGGGGTTCGGCGAAACCCACTGCCACAACATAACAGGGGGAAAGCTATAGCGGCAGTGGTGATTCATGCAGGAAATATTGAAGATGATATGGGTAACAACGGGGAATTACCTCCCGTAGCCATCTCAGCACTTCAGAGGAGACCAGCCTTTCGTGCCCTGTTCAACCAACTTGGGTTCAATGAAGAAGCAAGGAAGGCAGAAACCAAAGCACAAGTGTCCATTGCCTCTGACTCCAAAACACATTACCTTACCGCCGAAGCTCATGCCAGTAGAGGTTTCTTGGAAACTACCAATGCCATCACCTTCATTAACGAAGATATGGAAGTGCAGTACCTTGATCATAGCAGACCCTTATATGTCGCTACCCGAATCAACGATGTCCACATACGGAGGGCATTAGTTGATACCGATGCATCCTTGAATCTCGTCCCAGCTAGTACACTCCAAGCAGCTGAAATCCCTCTAAATCGAGTCACCGGCATTTCCATAGAAGTGGCTGGTTTTGCTAGGATGCAGGAGCGTACCATTGGGAGCATACAACTTGTCCTTAGAGTGGGACCTATTGTGGCACTTACAAGGCTCCATGTGATCGATTCAGCCGTACCATACCATGCCTTACTTGGGCGGCCTTGGCTCCATAGACACAAGTTGGTCCCATCCACATATCACCAATGTGTTAAAGGGAGGTTCCTCGGCAAGCACATGTGCATTCCAGCCAATCATACTCCGTTTGACCTATCTGAAGCCCACTATTTTGAAGCAAATTTTTTATAATGAATTCACCCTGTGTGGGGAAGATGCCACGTCAAAGCCTATAGGGACCCTGTTGCCTGATTAGGAGGTTATTGAGAAAGAACCTAAGGTGGATCTAAGGGGGGTCCTTGATCAGAAGAAAAAGAAAAGGAAGCGCAAGGAAGCATCTAACAATAGGTCATAACTGAGGTGCGTGCAAATCCAACTACTGGATGGGTGCCTTGGTTACCGATTATGACGGTACGTGGGGCCTAGCTGTCTCAAACAGAAGGGTCTCGGACTGAACGAAGCCAATACAACACCAACTTGCTACTGCACTTAAGAAACAACAGCTCCAGTGGAGCATTCTCTTAACAACATTGTTGAAACAGCAACTCCAGAGGAGCATTCTTTTGACAACATTGTTGAACCATGTGAAGAGTTACCACTAACACCCAATCTGACCTTACCAGTTGATGTGGAGCTTGAAGTTTTAGATCTTAGCAATGACCCTAATATTCCACGAACAACTTCAATTAATACAAATCTATCGCAACTAGAGAAAAACCAACTCGTTGCACTTCTGAAGGAATATGCTGATGTCTTCGCTTGGGAATACGATGAAATGCCTGGCTTAGATCCAAACTTAATGGCATATGCTCTTAATGTCAAACCAGGAATGAAGCTGGTGATACAACTCATGCAAATCTTCCATCCGGATATTGAAGCTCAAATCATCAAAGAAGTACAGAAGCTCCTTGTAGCTAGTTTCATTAGGCCCATTGAGCACCCGAAGTGGTTGTCAAACATAGTGCTGGTCAAGAAAAAGAATGGACAAATGAGGTGCTGCGTCGATTTTCGAAATCTCAATAAAGCATGCCTAAAAGATGAATTTCCACTTCCAAACATAGACATGCTAATTGACTCGACAGCCGAACATGCTATATTCTCATTTATGGATGGTTTTAGCGGCTACAACCAAATTAGGATGTCACCTAAGGATGTAGCCAAGACCGCCTTCCGGACTTCCATTGGGAATTTCTACTATACTGTCATGCCCTTTGGCCTCAAGAACGCCTGCGCCACTTACCAAAGAGCCATGACCGCGATCTTTCATGATATGATGCACAAATAAATTGAAGACTATGTGGATGACATTGTGGTGAAGTCAAAAGCAAGGGAAAACCATTTTTTGACTTGAGGAGAGTCTTTGAAAGATGCCGCCTTTACAAAATTCGTATGAACCCCCTCAAGTGTGCTTTTGGTGTCCCCGCTAGAAATTTTCTAGGTTTTCTTGTTCACCAACGAGGGATAGATGTTGATCCTAGTAAGGCACAAGCTATAACTACCATGAAACCCCCTACTACGGTCAAGGAGCTTAAAAGCTTCCTTGGAAAGCTTTCGTACATCCGGAGGTTCATTCTCGATCTAGCTGCTCTCACCGCTGCCTTTACCCCCTTGCTGAAGAAGGGAAGGCCTTACCATTGGAGTCAAAGATGCCAGCAAGCATTCTCTCAATTACAGCAACTCATGACCAAGTTGCCAATCGTATATGCACCCACATCAGGAAAGCCCCTTAATGTAGTGACCCAAAAAGGGGGTCTTGCATTCCATGGAATCCCAAATCGCCTAGGGAAGCACATGGAGATGTGCTTATAAAGAGTGACCTTCCTTTAATGTGTAGAGGCCTTTTTCCTCACTACTGTGTGCTTTGAGGGAGAACAAAACCGTGAGGGGCATGGGCCCCAAAGCAGACAATATCTACGCAGGTGGAGCACGATCATTACAGATGGTATCAGAGCCATGCCCTAGCCGGAAGTGTGGGCCCCACACGTGAGGACCCGTGTGCCCGTAAATGGGGTGGATTGTAGTGACCCAAAAGGGGGGTCTTACATTCCATGGAATCTCACATCGCCTAGGGAAGCACATGGAGATGTGCTTATAAGGAGTGACCTTCCCTTCAATGTGTAGAGGCCTTTTCCCCCACTGCTGTGTGCTTTAGGGGAGGACAAAACCGTGAAGGGCATGGGCCCCAAAGCGGACAATATCTACACAAGTGGGGCGGGGTCGTTACAGAAAATTTGTCAGCAAGTTAAAGTTGAACATCAAAGGCCTGCTGGATTACTTTAGCCTCTTAGTATTCCTGAGTGGAAGTGGGAACACATCTCCATGGACTTTGTGACTGGATTGGCTAAGTCAGTTAAGGGTCATGATGCGATATGGGTAATAAGGGACAGATTGACCAAGTCTTCCCATTTTCTACCAATCAAGACTACATTTTCATTGGATAGATTGGCTCAATTATATGTTATGGAAATAGTGAGATTGCATGGAGTTCCTGTCTCTATAGTCTTTGATAGAGACCCTCGTTTCACCTCTAAGTTTTGGAACAGTTTACACAAAGCTATGGGAACCAAGTTAGACTTTAGTACAGCTTTTCATCCTCAAACTGATGGATAGTCAGAAAGAACTATACAGACACTTGAAGACATGCTAAGAGCCTATATGTTAGACTTGAAAGGTAGTTGGGAGACTCACTTGCCTTTAATTGAGTTTGCTTATAATAACAGTTACCATTCCAGCATAGAGATGGCTCCTTTTGAAGCATTGTATGGCCGGAAGTGTAGGTCACCTATTTGTTGGAATGAAGTGGGTGAAAGGAAGTTGCTTGGTCCAGAACTAGTTCAATTGACTATGGAGAAGATTCAATTGATTCGTGAAAGACTCCTAACTGCTCAAAGCAGGCAAAAGAGTTATGCAGATAATAGAAGGCGAGACCTAGAGTTTCAAGTTTGGGATCATGTATTCTTAAAGGTGTCTCCATCAAAGGGTGTGATGAGGTTTAGGAAGAAAGGCAAATTAAGTCAAAGGTATATTGGACCTTTTGAGATCTTGGATAGAGTGGGCAATGTATCTTACAGGTTGGCACTGCCACCAGCTTTGTCACATATTCATAATGTATTCCATGTATCAGTGTTACAAAAATATATGCTTGATCCGTCACATGTTTTGGAATATGAGCTGATCAATGTTAGAGAGGACTTGTCCTATGAGGAGCAACCAGTGCAGATTCTTGATAGGAAGGATCAAGTGCTACATTCAAGGAAAATATCCTTAGTGAAGGTGTTGTGGAGAAATCATACAGTCCAAGAAGCGACATGGGAAAAAGAGGAAGACATGAAAGAAAAATACCCCTATCTATTCTCTAATTGAGGTACGTCAAGTTTAGAGGACTAAACTTATTTTAAGAGGGGAAAAGTGTAATACCCCACATACTTTTATTTGAGGTTATTATTAAATTTCTTTTAAATTTAATTGATGGGCCATAGGTATTTTTTTTATTAGTAACTGCAGCCCGCTACCCCACTTAGCCCACATCTCTAATTCAAACTACAGGGTAGAAGAAGAGACTGTTAGGGTTTTCATAGAAAGGGTTTTATCAGAGAGACTAAGAGGTTTTCATTGGAGTTAGAGCACATACAATTGAAGAGGCAATCAGATTTTTCAAGGTATGATTTCTCACCATTAGAAACAAAGAATTAAAAGGTTTATAAGGTTATCTTGGAATCAGTTGTGATGTTAGATTGTTCAGAAGTTTGATTTTGGTCCTAAAATTCTACTTATATTTTACGGTTGGATTGCCGCTGTGTACCCCTAAACAAAGGCCTGACTTCTACGTTTTCATTACAATATATATATATATATATATATATATATATAATTAATTAATTAATAAGTCAACAATTGCTGGCACTGTTTTCCTTGCCATTGGGATTATGCTATTAAACCATGAATAAGGTTGCATAGTGTTCACACTAGATTGCTCACATTTTGTCAAAGTCCAAGTTTCTCTGATGGATAAAGTGATGGCCTTGGTAGTCTTTGCCTAGACTTTGACTACAATGAATCATTAGAGATGGATAAAGTAATGGCCTTGGTAGTCTTTGCCTAGACTTTGACTACAACGAACCATTAGAGATCAACACGTTTTCAATTCTTTCAAAGGTTAATGGCAGACTTATTCTTTTACCCAAATTCTACTTTTATCTCAAAATAATGCTTAGATATTTAATACATTAGGGCCAATGATATTAAGTCCATGAACAAGTCATATTAGTTTTGGCCCACAGTCTTTATTGGGGTTATATATTAAATCCTAGGTTTGCCCATAATGTGTATTTTAGAACAAAGTTTTAGTTATAGAGCCTAAATTCATGTTTCAGGTTTTACTTTTGTTTAGGACATATATTAAATCCTAAAGTATTGGCTGCTGGCTCTGAGTTTTGATAATTCAAGGAAACATATTCTTGGGTAGAGATGTTTTGCAATAGTGTTATCATTTAGTTTAGCACGTTTAATTTTAGTGAGTCAATTTGTTTAGGTCAATAAAATTTATATATTGTGGAGGATATTAAGTAATTCTCATGATTGATTCTAGGTCCTATCTAAGAGTATTTTGAGACTATTTGGAGGGTGTTTCAGCTGGACTTTCAGAGTGATTCAAGTGCTGTAAGTAATTATGCATAATATGCACAAGTTTTGTCCATCAGAGCAACCACATTAGTTCGTGCAAATTTTCTGTCTATTTTGCAAGAAAAAACTTACTTTTTCTATTTTACATATCCACTTTTACAAAACACTCACATCAGTTTATCTATTCTACACATTTATTTAATAAAATATTCTTTTTTTTTACATTTTTTATTATTTCCTTCCCTCTCCTCTCTGGCACAAACTCACCACATCGTCTTCTCCATCCACACCCACACCCAACCAGTAACCCTTCAACAAAATCCAGCCACTGATTCACCGATCTTCCACAACAACAATCACAACAACAACGACAAAATCACAATCACAACAACTCTGACCCACTCGCCCTCCATGTCCGATCAATTCTCCGTCACCTTCTCCGTTTCCAAACGGATTGTTGGATCGGAGAGGCTGATCGGCGTTCCCAACTCACTCGCCGCCCAAACTCGTCAATCGGACTCAGTTCGTGGCACGTGAGATCTCCGCCAAGCTATCGTCGTCTTCGTCTTCGAAGCCTGAGATTTTGAAGAAGAAGGAGAAGCTAATCGGTTTTGCAGAGTTGAGATGAGAGAAAGAGAGAGTTGTGATGAAATGAGAAAGAGAGAGTTGAGATGAGAGTCAGACGTAGGAGAGAGAAGAAATTAATAAAATAATTATAAATGAGCTACAGTGCCCGTGTAAATATACACGGGTACTGTAGCTTATGAAAATATATACACGGTTTTACACATTTTTACACCCACTGATGTGGATGTTTTTTTGCTCAAAATGTGTAAAATTTGTATTGTAGTTCTATTTTAGAAGACTTTAGATGATCTGATGTGGATGCTCTTAGGTTCTTAGAAGTTAAAAGTTTTCAAAAGTTTTATATTTCAAACTTGTATTTTCTAAAGTTTATCAAAAGTATTTTTGTATCATTGAAAGAGAAATTTTGACTATTAAATAAAGAGATACTTCGAATTTTAAATAAGTTTTGAATGTCCGAATTTCATTTAAAAGATGATTTCTAAACTAAACTATTTTCCGTAAATAATTGAGTTTCAATGTAAGTTTTCTAAAAAGGTTATTGTTCTTTAAATTTGTTAAAACCAAGTGATTTCAAGGTCATATTCCTATTCTCCAAATGGTACATAAAATGTTTCTTTTAGCAAATTTAATTTTCAGATTTACTCAAGAATTGTAATATATTTACATAAACTCCTCAGTCTATATTCATTCCCTAAGAGAGTCAAGCATCCTTTGATTTATGTTCTATTCGATATTGTGATCTTTGATATGTCTCTGTATTTGAAAAGAAATTGTTAATAACAAGTAAATTATTATATTTTGTATAAACTTTGCTTTGTGATATGTGACTCAAAATAAGTGTTTTTTTGGAATTGATCAGGTATATCAGATATATGTGTAAATCCTCTCACATGATTGTATGTGAGAATATGTGTTGATCCCTCACCAGCAGGGGTTAGATGTTGGTATCCGCTTACAAGATTGTATGTGAGAATATGTGATGTGTATATGTGACACTGTGCTCTAATCAATTATATGTATGTGATTTCAAGTGACTTTAAGATGCGATTACATATGTATTAAGTGATTCATTATATGTTTTTGGAATAATTATTTTGATATCATTGAATGAGTTTGTGAAAAATCAAAATACCCGTGCTTTGCTTGACTCTATTCCGTTGTGTATTTTGTATAATTACTTACTAGATGTGTGGCTCACCCCATCAATTACTTTTTTTTAGATTAAAGTATAGTTGGGAATATAGAACCATCGGGTCGCTTTGTAAGGTGCAACGTAGAGCATGAAAGTTGTAGGCGACTTCAATATGAATTGAAGACTTAAGAATTTAGTTACCTTTATTTTGTAATTCATGTTTTTTTGTTATGGTGGAGATTAATTTCCCATTTATGGAGTTTAGATTTTTGTAAGAGGTTTTTAAGAGTACTGTTTCTTTGGAGTATTGATTTATTTTGGATTAATTATGTTTATGGAATTATATAAGTTTAGCAAGTTAGTCATGCATTTAATTCATGTTCCATGGATTTGGGTCGTGACAGTGTTGGTGTCAGAGCCAGGTTTCGATCCTAGAACCTATGGGTTATGGGCTATTGTAGTGACCCAAAAAGGGGGTCTTGCATTCCATGGAATCCCACATCGCCTAGGGAAGCACATGGAGATGTGCTTATAAGGAGTGACCTCCCTTCAATGTGTAAATGTCTTTTCCCCCACTGCTGTGTGCTTTGGTGGAGAACAAAACTGTGAGGGGCATGGAATCCAAAGCGGACAATATCTACACAATTGGGGCGGGGCCGTTACAGATGGTATCAGAGCCATGCCCTAGCCGAAAGTATGGGCCCCACACGCGAGGACGCGTGTGCCCGTAAGAGGGGTGGATTGTAGTGACCCAAAAAGGGGGTCTTGCATTCCATGGAATCCCACATCGTTTAGGGAAGCACATGGAGATGTGCTTATGAGGATTGACCTCCCTTTAATTTGTAGAGGCCTTTTCCCCCACTGCTGTGTGCTTTGGGGGAGAACAAACATGTAAGGGGTATGGGCCCCAAAGCGGACAATATCTATGCAGGTGGGGCGGGGTCATTACAGATGGTATCAGAGCCATGCCTAGTCGGAAGTGTGGGCCTCACACACGAGGACACGTGTGCCCGTAAGGGGGGTGGATTGTAGTGACCCAAAAAGGGGGTCTTGCATTCCATGAAATCCCACATCGCCTAGGGAAGCACATGGAGATGTGCTTATAAAGAGTGACCTCTTTTCCATGTGTAGAGGCCTTTTCCCCCACTGCTGTGTGTTTTGGGGAAGAACAAAACCATGAGGGGCATGGACCCTAAAGCGAACAATATCTACGCAGGTAGGGCAAGGTCGTTACACTTAAGCTCTATTTAGTCACCAATAGTGAAGCAGTGGGGGCATTGATAGCCCAAGAAGATCAACAGGGGGCTGATCAGCTAATTTACTATGTCAGCCGGATGCTAAAGGATGCTGAGACTCGATATTCAAGAGCTAAAAAGGCTTCTCTCTCTCTCTCTCTTTCTCTCTCTCTCTCTCTCTCTCTCTCTCTCATATATGCTGCACAACGACTGCGACATTAATTTTTGGCTCATACAGTTTATCTCATGACTAAATCTCATCCTATACGCTCACTCTTGCGGCGTCCCGTCCTTTCCAGAAGGCTAGCACAATGGCTCATGCAGTTGTTTGAATTTGAAATCATCCCTATTGCCCCTACGACTGTAAAAAGGGCAAGCTATAGCTGACCTACTAGCATGGTTCCCAAGAGAAGAAGGGTGGGATGTTGCTGATGAAGTCCCTAAGGATTTACCGGAGGTTTCAATTGTTGAAGTAGCTGGAGCTAAGTGGATTCTTAGGTTTGATGGGTCCTCCACTGCTACTAAAGGAGGAGTTGGAATAGTCCTAATCAAAGAAGCAGGAGAAGCAGTAGCTATGTCCTTTAAACTTAACTTCCCTTGTACTAACAACATAGCTAAGTATGAAGCATACCTCATGGGTTTAGCGGTAGCGCGTGAAATGGGAATCAAACACCTTAGGGTGATTGGAGATTTGAACCTAGTTGTTTGTCAAGCTAAGGGAGAGTTTGCACTCAAAGAGCCGTCATTGGCGCCGTATAGAGCAATGGCCCAAATGTTGGAAGATTCATTTGAGGACTTTGATATCTAACACTCTCAAAGGTCCGACAATCGTTTTGCTGATGCATAAGCCACTTTGGGGGCTAGAATTAGTTTTGAAGGTACTGCTACCGAAGTTACAATCATAATGAAACCTGTTCCAGCCATACAGGTATTGAAGGAGGAGTTTTTCGGACGACCACTGGACTAAGCAGATTGGCGGTCGCCCGTAAAGGAAGTCCTATTATCTCCCTTAAGCAAAGAGCAATTGAAATGTTTCAAAGATTACACTTTGGTGGCGGGGGAGTTATACAGAAAATTCTCGAGAGGAGTCTTGGCAAGGTGCTTAAGCCTAAGAGAGTCTCGCAAGCAACTGAGAGAAGTCCATGAGAAATCTTGCAGCTCCAGCGGTACTGTAAGCCTCTACAGGCGTCTCCAACGGTCAGGGTATTATTGGCCAGATATGGATAAACAGGCTGCCAACATCCAAAGTCAGTGTAAGAAATGTCAGCACATCCCTAGACATGAAGAATCGTATGCTATGTTCACCTCTAACGATTGGCAAATCCCATTTCTCGAATATCTCATAGAAGGCATTTTGCTAGACAATTGGGGTGAGGCATATCGTTTAAAAAGGATGGCGACTCGCTGCTTTGTGGAAGGAGGTATCCTTTTCCGAAAGGGATTCAATAGGGAGCCCTTAAGATGCTTGGGGACCCCCAAAGCACAATCCATCATGCAAGAAGTTCATGCGGGTGAATGTGGGAATCATCAAGGCAAGAAACGACTTCTCCAGCAGCAGATGGCCAATGCCTACAACAAGGTCATGAAGGCTAGAACTTTTGTGAATAGGCAAATGGTCCTGAAGGCAGCAGATCATGTGAGGAGGAACCTTTCTACCCCCTCTAAATTTCCTCCAAATTGGGTAGGTCCATACCTCGTAAGGGAAGCCAATGAGAGTGGTTACTATTGTCTAGCTACGGCAGATGGTGAAGTCCTTGCGGAACTTGTTAATGGCAAATGGCTTAAGTTGTACTATGCTTTACCTCTCATGCTTGTACTATGTGGTCTTTTCCATTCTTTTGTAAGATCACAACTACTACTAAATAGAAGTAAGCACCGCCTTTGTCATAATCATGCATGTTTTCTTTGAAAAGTATTGAGTTTTTCTTTTAAAAAAAAAGAACATAGATGTTCTCTTGAAATATATATATATATATATATATATATATATATATATATATATATGTGTGTGTGTGTATATATATATGCACATATGAATGCACATACATAAATATGTATATAAGTATATGCACATGTATATATATGTGTGAATATATAGGCAGACACTCTATTTCTTTCTTCCTCATTTTTTTTTTTTTTTCAAAAAAAAAAGGGCACAATGGCTACAGCTAGAGATATCCTTTGCGGTGAACAGTGCATAATTTTCGCAAAAATAGTTGGAAAACATGTGCTCACATAAAAAAGTAACAATAGGTAACCGCTTTTATGCGGAAAAATTTCCTTTGGGCATGAACCTTTTACAAGTCATAAGTTTTCTATAGCTTTTATGCAGAAAAATTTCTTTTAAGCATAAACCTTTTACAAGTCATAAGTTTTCTATAGCTTTTATGCAGAAAATTTCATTTATGCAGAAAATTTCATTTATGCAGAAAATTTTCTTTTATGCAGAAAAATTCCTTTGTACAGAAAATTTTCTTTTATGTAGAAATTTCATTTTATGTAGAAAATTTTCTTTTATGTAGAAAATTCATTTTATGCAGAAAAATTCCTTTATGCAGAAAATTTTCTTTTATGTAGAAAATTCCTTTTATGCAGAAAAATTCATGAACCTTTTACAAGACAATGCCCATAGTTGACTAGTCTTTCATTCACATGTAATGTTGGTACCTACAATTATATAATCTTTTGCACAAATAACAACAACACTTACAACTGAACGAATCTGAATAATTTTTTTTTTCTTTTTTTTTTTATAGACGAATAATTTCACATACATGAATAGTAACAACACCTAGAAGAGTTTTTTCTTTTCCCTATTACAAAAAGAAGTCTTTATAACAAGAGAGTCTTAAAACATGTAATAACATGATTAAGTACATATTACATCCCAATGGACTTGTCCACAAAAACAATATTTATAAGAAAAAATATATATATAAGCTAAAGTATGAGTAGCCTAATCCAATAAGCCGCCAAGGGTTTCCGCAGAGGAGGAGGACAGCATGATGGAATCCTTTTGGTTTGTCAAAAGGGATAGTTCTGATACCTTTGCTGCAATCTCTTTCTCTAAATCTGCAATCTTCACTGTGAGCTCAACCAACTTCATCTCACCATCACGAACGATGCATGAGGCAGCATAGTTTTAAGCCAATCAAGAATGAATCCAACATCAAACCTCATGGATCGCAACTCACTAAGTACGTCCTTCCACTCAAGAACCTTGTGCAAGTTGAGACTTTTGAGGGGTGTGCGTTCTATGTCAAGCAAAACCGCAACAAGGGATTTGAACATCGCCTTCCTCACTGCATTACCATATGTGCACTTAGACATGAAATTTGGATGTTTTGACAATATCTTCTCTGGCAATGGCAAACCTTCAATGGGAACATCAAACCGCTGGAATTTCATTGTGGTTCCGGAAAGTGTATAGAAGTCCTCGACAGATTTGTCGTTCTCCCTTTCTTGATCAAACATCTCCATGAAATCTTGGACCTTAACCCCCTGAAACTCAGCACTTGATGGCTTTCCTTCCACAACTGTCAGACAAGATTGGTGGGGGGTTAATATATTTGTCAAAGGAACAAAAAAGGGAAGCTTTTTTTTTACAAGGCAAACCCGACATAAACCTTTAGATGTTATTGAAGCATAGGCAACAGAAACCGTACTTGTGTTTTTTCTACTCTAAGGAGGATCAAGATCAGATGAGGGCATGGCAGGCTCACTTATGGTTCTTTCTCCAACCGCACCAGCAACCCCTTCAGGTGGCAACAAAGGATCAATGACACCCCTTCCAGTTGCGCCACCATCAATAACTCCCTCAAGGACCAACAAGGGTACACCAATTTCTCTTTCAACCCATCTCACACAAGCTTATGGACTCATTTAAACTCACATGTGTGGCCGAAGGCAGGCTGATCACACATACTCAGGGGGCTAAAGGTTGAGGTACAATTTTTTCATTCATGCCACATGCTCTAGTCCTATTCAAATCACTTTTATTTATTCACCAAAAATACCAAAAATATCACTCATATATTATTTTGGGCCTCCATGAATATTTCTCACTGGCCCACAAATATTTTCCTATCTCATTATCTATAATAGGCCATCATTTTTCAAAAAATAATAAATAAATAAATAACAAAAACTCGCATGTGTGATCCTAATATTTTTCTTTCAAAAAATATAGTATTACTAATAACTTGATCACACGTGACTTGGGGGGCTAAATGTTAAGGTACTTTTTTTTACACCTAATTTTATTTAGGTATCACCTATTTACTTTCAAATACATACACCCTATTCTATTCAAAGCCCAAGAATACTTATGTTTGACAATATTTGAAAAGCTCATAATTTAAGTCCATGGCAAAACAATTTTATCAATGGAATTCAAATCCATAATCAAAACCCATGATTTAAACCCATGGCAATTCATTCATCCAAAGCCCAATTTTCATTGGCACTACTTTATCAAAAAGAAAAGAGCCCAAGATTATCAACGCTTGGCAAAGAAAAAATATCATGTTAAAATGTTACCATGGCAAAAAAGGACCATGGCAATCATCTTATGAAGAAACTCATTGAGAGCTATCTTGAGGATTATGTTCTCGTATTATAAATCCGTGAAATACATGTACATCATTTGCATCACAACATCCATAATATACACCTTCAACACTCATGGTAAACATTCAAACCCACAAGATCATCATTTAAGTTATGATGCGATTATTAGAAACCATGAACATTATTGCAACACGGAATTCATCAAAGTAAATATTATTTACAAAAGCATTTTGAAACTTGTCCTATTGTTTCAAACATTACAACTAATTGCCCAAGGGCCCATTACAAGTGTTTATGAAAAACCCAAAAATATTTACTAATAAAAGTCCATGGGGAATGAAAGCCCATGGCAACATGTGCGTACAACCCAGCCCATGTGAGCAAGTCCAAGCAAAAAACACAAGCAGGAGGCAAAGGAGAACAGGTCTTGTTCATTCTTAACCAAAAAGAGCAACTAGGGACTCATACAAGGGAACCAAGCCTTTGAAAATGAACTAAAGGCTGTCCCATCAATTTTCTGTCACCCTCTACCTGACGTGAACAGTGCCCAAGGGCTGTCACATTAGTTGAAGTCTAAAGAATGATGGAACTCCATCATCTTCCTCAAGATTGCACCTCCAGTGGAAGGGGAGCTGAAACCAAATTATTCAAACTTCAACAAATTGATGTTAAAAATAATAAAAATGTTCAAAGATGTGATTCATGTGCCAAGCCCATAGATCTTAAAGGGGGAAAATTGGGAACATGTGGTTTGGAGGGCATAAAGGGATCTCCAACGGAACCCCCTGAAGTAGACTAGAACTTAACACCTAGTTTGGGATGTTAAATTTTACTTCTCAGGGGTTCAAATCTCAGTTGCAGTATTAGGATTCACTCATGATACACGCTTCAAATCACAATAATCAAGCTCAGCCCCAAGAATCCTGGCATTTAATGCAAAAAGCTCTAAAATCCCATCATTACCCAAAAAAGCAAAGCAACCCCTAAAATGGATTTTCCTACTTCTGAGCAAAAATCCCAAGGAAGCTTGACTTTGATTCATCATCTCTGAGTGGTCACATGTTTTTTGGATTTTTGTCAATAAATGCTTCTCTGAAAACTCCATTATAAAAGCACAAGCAAACTAACCAAAAAACCAACTTAGCCACCCCTCTGAGACTCTGAAATTTGTTGGCCATCTTTACAAGTGGTTCAGCTCTCTTTTAGCCCACCACCCATCACCTTTAACTTAAACCCATCTAATCCCAGATATTCTTCTCCTCCCTTTACACTACCTCAACTCATAAGTGTCTTCCAGTTAACTACAAACAACCCATGACCCATAAAAGACTTCAGTCTCAGCATCAACCCCATCTCACTAACTTAAAAGTAGCCCACATTCATCTTATTCATGCCTTATAAATTTACACTCACTAAAGTCTTAGCTTAAAATTTGTTGCACTGAGCTGGGGGTTTTTCTCTCCCTTCACACCATGCCAATTAATCCTCCATTTTTTCTTCCTATGGAGCCTTTAATTTTTACTTTTTACTTTACTGTTGAAGGATATGATGTATTTGTAACAATTGAACTTTTCCCTCACATTAATGTAATAATGGCTGAAAGCACAATAAATTCCTCTTGAATGAGACACATAAGGACCTAAAATTTGCCTAAATCTATCTAATTATTGATGGTTGGACCGTGTAATTCCACCTCTACCGTTGGACAATTTACCTTTTAGACTTAAGTACAACTTTACCCTTACCGCTGGAGAATTTGTTTTCCCTTGGACTATCAAAACAGGACCACTAATGTACTAATTAAGTATTGTAACGTATTTTTCATTGGGCCTTTGTTGCTGTTTTGTTAAGTGCAGTCCTTGTTTCTTCTTGCTTGGATAGGCTTGTCATCACACTGAAAGCCTATGGGTGTCATCTCAAGAGCTCATAGTTGAGTCTCGATTTGGTTTCCCAACATTTCATTTAGAGGCATCAATTCCCCCCCCCCCCCCCCCCAAACAATTTCTTAGGTCACAAAGAATTTCATATCGATATAGGGAAACACCCCGATGACCAAGAATTTACCTTATTGATTTAAATCAGTTTTTATTATTATTCTTGTTAACACTCATCAAGCATCAAGCAAAAGTATTTTTCTTCTTCACCCAAATTGTTATTTAATTATATTGTCTATGAATTTACCTTGCTCCTTGTGGTTCGACCTCAGTACTCCAAGAATTTTATTGCTACGATCTTTTGCACATAGGAGTGAGCAAGCAAAAACTCGCTACTTTTCATCCGTATCCAAACCTAGCTTAAATTGTATACAATGAAAGAAAAGTTTAAGAGCATTTGTATTTGGTGTGCTAAAAAAATTTAGCATTTAGTATTTTCAAAAGCTATTTGATCTATTTTAACATATCAATTAACAGTACACTTTACATTTAATTTTCTATTTTAATGTATAACCTCATTAAAAGAATATAAATAATTTCAACCGATTAAAAAAAGAACCCCCACAAAAAACATACCCACAATCATGGAACACCCATTCCCACAACCAAACAACGATTCTTATCACCAAACATCCATACCCACGCACACCAATCATACAAGCAAATCACCAATCGCACAACCAACCATTGAAACCACTAGCCACAACAACTAGTCAACCATAACAAATGACTCAAATTCACTCTTGACTTCCTCCCTTTCCAGTCCCCACACCTAGTCATGTCGTCATTTGGATCAATCTATCTATGGGGCCAATTTGACTGAGTCATCCAAGTCGAACAAGTCACTCATGGTCTGTATATCCCTTGACTCGTGAGTTCCAACCCCCCCCCCCCCCCTCCCCCTCCCCCTCCCCCAATTAGGATTGGCATGGTCATGACACAACACAATTCAAATCATCAAATGAGAGGGATAGATTCAAGAGCAAAGAAAAGAGAGATGATTGTTTTATTAAAATGAGAGAGAGAGAGAGAGGTTGAATAAAAAAATTATTTTAAGTTTTAGCAATACGCTACAGTATCTACTATTAGTTGCAGTTTACTGTAGCAAGCTGACAAATTTTTTTAGACAAGATAGATTTTTGTTATTTGAGGTGCTAAAATAAAATTTTTAGTGATTTAACAACACCAATGTGAATGCTTTAAGGGGTTGAAGCTTGAAGGCGAACTGATGGGATTAGTTAAGGCTAAGTAAATAATGTTAGATACATTGTTGAGATAATGGTAAGAGGCTAAGAGTGCACACATTTTGTTGGTGCAAACATAATAATAATGGAAATAACATAAAAAGAAACTGAATAATACATCTAAATATTATTATTTTGAAAATAAAAAATTACATAATACTATTTGAACTGAGGCACGACACTCGCTCTTTTTAAAGAGATTTAAGCCCTTGGCTAACTAAACTTTGTAACTAGTGTAGACCTTCTCTGACTTATCTCCCCTAGGATATAACAGCCCAACAAATGTTGTATGACTAGAATAACCTCTACACAAAGTGTTCAAACCCAAATTAATGAGTTTATTTATAGGCTCAATAGGCCTCACGAAATTATTACCCAAATTAATCTGATTAATTATGTCCATAATTATTATGATGTAGTGGGTGTTATAAGATAAATTGATGTACATAAATCTAATGGCCTGAAATTACACAATTAAATGGATGAGATAAATAGTACAGCTAATCCATTAAGTGGGTGAATGACTCTTTAGTTTTCCATAATAAAAATGTCATTTACTCACTAATGAATATAGAAATAATTATGAATGTATTTAACTCAATATTTGCTACAATACATATCAGCCCATTAATCACCACAATTAAAAAGAATAAAAGAGTCTCTCTCATTTTCAATGTGGAATTGAATATTCTACTAACTCCTTATCTTCTATATTAACTCACATATCTTTACATTTATATTGCCATATTATTCATTTTAATTAAATTAAATGCTCCTAACACATTTTCTTGTGGCTTGAAAGTTGTTTAGAGCATACTACGAAAGGCTTGGTTTTGAGTAGATGGGAATGGTTGTGATGCTTGTTTTTGCTTGACTATGCTAGATTAATGCTGATTTTTCGCTTTGGTTTTGTTTTGATTTTAATGTTGTTTGCTTTTCAAGAAAATTTTGTATTTTTTTTAAAGAAAATGAGAAAGGGTTACTTTGCATGCTATGTAGGTGAAAAAAAGGAGGAGGGAAGAATAGAAAACTAAAAACTAGGCTAAAAGAGTGTGAACTATCAACTATGGATAGAGATTTTCTCAACTAAAAAAAAACTATGAACAGAGATAATGTCTCAAAATGTTACATAAAGTTAAAAATGAAGGCATTTAATACGCGCTTATATGATCTGGTGGGAGGAAAAGAAAAGAAAGAAAAAGGAAAAGATAGGCGCAGGTGTGGGGTGTGGGTCCCACAGAGACATGTTGTGACAATGTTATTGTTAGCACCTCCAATTTTCCGCCCCATATTCGCCGGTTACAACGAATCTTCTGGAAATTCCTAGAATTAAAACTCCGGATTTCCCCCACCTACTCCAGCTCCTCTTTTTCTTTTTCTTTTTCTTTTTCGTACATCTTTCGTGTCCTTTTGGTTTTCGCCTTTTGACCACGCGTACGCGTTCAGCAAACAAAACAGTTGTAATGTTGAAATTTTGAATCCAAAATGTCGTTTCCCTTGACACGAAGCAAATGCCAAAATGGTCATTCCCTTTTTTTCTCAATTTTAATTATTATTATAGACTGCAGTATTAAACGCATAAGACTCATTTCACTTCTTTTTTGTCTATAATCTAAAGGAGAGGAAACCTCTAAATCAAATCAAAATCAAAATCAAAGCAGTGTTGTTTGGTTGCGATTCTTTAGTGAGTGGGGTAAGCCAAGCTAGTTTTTGAGTCCGAAGTTCGCTCCCGAGATCCAATGGAAAGAGAAGCTGCTGGTGGTGGGTACAGAGGAAGAGGAAGAGGAAGAGGAAGGGAAAGAGGGAGAGGTAGAGGCGGAGGAGATAGAGGTGGAAGAGGTGGTGCTAGGGGAAGTGCTGCTGGAGAAGGAGCTGCTAGAAGAGGAGGGAGGGGTCCTTCTTGGCATGGTGCAACTCAGCTGTGGTCGGAACAACAACAACAACCACAACCACCACGACCAAGACAGCCACAGCCACAGCCACATGTGGGTGTTGGTGTTGGTGGTCCTCCGGGGAGTCAATGGGTGGGTCCCACGTCTGAGGGGTCGAGCTGGGCCAGCAAGGTTGGTGGTGCTAGTGCTAGTAGTAGTAGTAGTAGTGGAGAAAAAGCAGTGAGAGGCCAGGGTGATAGTAAGTGGGTGGAAGTGGGACGCACTGCCCCATCTATTCCTTCTCAGCCTCAGCCTCAGCCTCCTTCTCCTCCTCCTTCTGTCGCTGGTATTAGATCTGGATCTCTTCTCTTTTCTGCTTTTCTTTTCTTTTCTTTTCTTTTTTTTGTGTGCTAATAAAATTGGGAAAACCGTCTTGGAAAATTATGGTGCTAAAGTTGTTCTCTGTAACAAAGATTTTTTTTTTTCTAGAATCAAATTCTATTAGGAGGCGATGCCCTTGAAGATAAGCAAAGTATATAATATAGTAATGGGTGTTTCACAATATTGGTGTGCTACTTTTATGATAGTGATGATTCCAATGATACTAATTTTACTTACTTGTCAACTTTTAAACATATAATAATAAAACAAAAAGTAACTAAAACACCAATTTCATTCATTCACACTTTAGTTTGTAATTTTTTTTTAAAGAAAAATAAAAGCTTTAGCATTTTCCTAACTATTTTATCAGTGTACTGGATGTGCTTTTCTTGTCAGTGTATTACATTGATGTTTTATCTGGAAATTATGAATTATTATTTAAAGTGTCATATGAGGAAAAAGTTCCATGAAGTGTATGATTGTGTATTTGGTTTTGGGGTTCATAGACTTTTTTTGTTTGCCTTACTGAATTTTCATTTATCAATATGATATTACATTTGTAAAAATGGTCACCTTGGATAATTTATTTCTTATACTTAGTTTAATATATCGATGATTCAAATTGACCATAATTCCTTAAGATTTACTTCCTTTAAAAGCCAAGAAGTTATAATTATATTTAGATTAGATTTATGGTGAAAATGTGTAGTGCAGTCTACCGTTTATGGTTCTACTATTACTCCTATTATTATTTTTTAAGTTTACTATTATAGTTATTATAAATATTCAAATTTCAACAGATACCTTGTCTTTATGATTTTTTTTTTCTTGAATTTGAGTACTTTAGAATCTTTTCTAAACTTAGAAGGAAACTATTCAAGTAATAGAAACGTGCATTATGGTTAGACTCTTTCAACTGTTCTCGACTTCACTAAAAAGATCATTAATGGAAAGATGATGTCTTTTCCCATATTGATCTGCATGCTGTGCTAAAAAAAATTAAGTTAAAAAGTCAGCTTAATTACAATATTATTATTCCTTGGCATCATTGGCTTCATCTTTTGTTGGACCATTTGCCATACCGTCACTTGCAGCTATGTGGACCTTTGTTGAGCATGTCTGTGTTTATTTGTCTGTGGCAGCCTATGCTTTGCTCTAGTGCGTGATCTATTTTGGAGAGAGCTGTTTCTATTGTTGTTATTGCTCTCTCTCTTAGAGAGGTTTTGATGTGTGGGGCTTAAGCACAGCAACCCCTCCCCCCCCCCCCCCCCCTTCCTCCTTCAAAAAAGAAAGAAAATTGTACAGTCTTCTTCTGTATTTGAAAATTTTCATGCTATGGACAATTTCTTGATCTCATGTGCCAACAGAAATGCTTTCTATTGCAGAAAACAGAGCAATTTGAATTCAATATTTTTTAGCAGCCACAATGATTAACAACATTTTCCCCCTTCTACAGATCCTGTAGTTGAAAAATTGAAATTAAAAGATATTTCAGAAGATTCAGACAAGATTATCCCTGTAAAACGACCTGATAAAGGTGGCATGCTTGCTATACGGACTGTTGGACTTCGTGTCAATCATTTTCCTGTCAAATTCAACCCAAATACTATTATAATGCACTATGATGTTGATGTCAAACCTGCAGTGCCCCCAAAGAATGGTCGACCTGTGAGAATATCAAAATCTGTTCTTTCAGTAATTAGAAACAAATTATCTTCTGATGATCCTGCACATTTTCCCTTGTCAAGGACTGTATATGATGGTGAGAAGAATATATTCAGTGCCGTACCATTGCCCACTGGAAAAATTGATGTGGAAGTCCATGAGGGAGAAGACATGAGGGGTGGTTCATATGTAGTTACCATAAATCTTGTGAATGAGCTTAAGTTTGGCAAGTTGAAGGATTACTTAAATGGGCTGCTCTTGTCAATCCCCCGAGATGTATTACAAGGAATGGATGTTGTAATGAAGGAGAATCCATCTAGGCACATGATCCCTTTTGGGCGGAGTTTTTTCCCTAGAGAGCCTAGGGAAGGAGATGATCTTGGGTGGGGCATCACAGCATCTAGAGGATTTCAACATAGCCTAAAGTCCACATCCCAGGGTCTAGCAATGTGTCTGGACTACTCAGTTCTGGCATTTCGGCAGAAAATGTCAGTTCTAGATTTCCTCTGGGAGCATATTCCAAACTTTGATATAGATAATTTCCGAAGGTTCTGGAGACATGTAGAGGATGCATTGGGGGGACTGAAAGTTAACGTGACTCACCGGAAAACCAAACAAAAGTACGTAATTCGGGGGTTAACGAGGGAGAATACACGAGAAGTATCATTCATTGAGGAAGACCCAGAAAGCCAGAATCCACCTAGGCGAGTTAGAATTGTTGACTATTTCAGGGAGAAATATGACAAGGATATTACGTACATGGATATTCCCTGCTTGGATTTAGGGAAAGCCAATAAAAAAAATGCTGTACCAATGGAGTTCTGTGTCTTAGTTGAGGGGCAAAGGTATCCAAAGGAGCATTTGGATAGAAATGCGGGTATCATGTTGAAGAGCTTATCACTAGTACCACCAAGGGTTAGGGAGAGAGAGATATGCAGCATGGTACGCTCAGAAAATGGACCTTGTGGGTATGTGCATTCAAACTTCATTCTTTTAATTTTGATAGCATGTAATTAGCATGGAGCTTCTATTGTTGCTTTATATGGTGATGCATTTAAACAACAAATTAGGGTGCATGAGTGACATCAGTATTAGTAGGTGTTGTTTCACTATGATTACACTTAATAAATGCTAAAATGATATAAATTTTGCACTTTTTTCATTTGGAGAATAGAGAAAATTGTTAGTAGCCTACTCTTTGCCATAGTTTAGCCATGAGAAGGGCTAAAACTTCACAGATTGTGCACTTGGCTTTTATGTTGTAATTAATCGCTAACCTGTGCAATGGGCGGAAAACTTTTAGATTGTATGTTAACATGTTAGGTTCAAATATTTCTCTAAATTTCAACTATTTGAAAGCTGAATTGGCTCTAATATAAGATGAGAATTGTAGTTTAAACATTTCTCATGAAAAACCTTCCAAAATTTTATATATAAGATCCTTATAAATGATAAACAAACAAATATTATAAATTAATATATTTCAATCATCATAATGTGCTATTACATTTGGGTTAATAAGTATTACAAAAAAATTAGTCAATTACTCTTATATCTTGAAGCTTTATCAATGCTTTTCAAGAATCTATTTCCTCCTTTTCTTAGGCTCTTCTCTTTCCTCAACTTCTCAAGCTACTTAACTCTTCACCAAGTTTTTTATAGGCATTTGATATCTTAATTTAAAACACAAATAGTCCAGTATCAGATTCTTCCCAGAACTAAATTGCCAATAATGATGCAGCAAAAAACAAGTAGAGACTAAAGTAGAAAACCGATAAAAACTTATCACTGCTAACCTTCAATTGATGAACATGGGCATCTAATACAACAAAACTTATCTACTCAAACGTCACTTCCACGTCTCACAAATGTGAGTAAAGGATGAGGTCTTGAGTCAAAGCCTGCCACATACATCAAGCGTGCATAACTTACTGATAAAAAAAATTAAGATTGTGTTTTTTACTATGAACTCATGCTGGCCACCTTCAATTATTACTAAGCTGTGACTTGAGCATCATTATTATTTTCTTTTTGACATTGATTCAGTCACTACACCAACTATGATAGGCATGTATGATGACTGAAGTGTGAGTAATGTAGAGCTAAATGGATCATTTACAAAAGTAACCTGCTATATCTGGACTAATAATGTGGGACAGGTAAACCTTGTATCTCCTATATCTTGCTGATCTTCTGATAGATGAAAATAGAAGAGCTTGAGACATTTGGCTGAGTGCTGGCTTATAAAAAAAACTGTTTTATATTCAATATCTTAAGATTTAGATTTTAAGATTCAGGATTCATTAGTTGACATGGATTTCCTTACATTAATTGATTGCATCAAATCGCTTGATGCAGTTTGAATAATGCTGTGATGATTTTATTTATTTATTTAATATTATTAGATTTGTTATGTTCCATTGGCAGTGGAGGAATGGCTCAAAATTTTGGAATGGAAGTAAATACAAGCATGACAAGAGTTAGAGGACGTGTTCTTGGGCCACCTGTGTTGAAGCTAGGTGCTCAGAATGGCAAAGTGATAAAGGTAACAGTTGACAGAGAGAAATGCCAGTGGAATCTTGTTGAAAAATCAGTTGTGGAAGGCAAAAGAATTGACCGATGGGGTGTTATTGACTTCAGCTCTACTGATAATAAATCGAGGCTGAATCCTGGTTTTTTCATTCCAAAACTGATCAATCGGTGCATAAACCTGGGGATCCACATGGAGGAGCCTCTTGTATATAAGCCCACTTCAATGAATAAACTCTCAAGGGTTGATGTGTTGCTTGAACTACTTAAAAGTGTTAATGAAGAGGCTTATAAGAAAGGCAAAGGCCATTTACAAATTCTTCTTTGTGTGATGTCCAGGAGGGATCCTGGTTACAAAAATTTGAAGTGGATCTCTGAGACCAAGGTTGGTATAGTGACGCAGTGTTGTCTGTCCTCCTGCAGAGCAAATGACCAGTATTTTGCAAATCTTGCTACCAAGATGAATGCCAAGCTTGGAGGCAGCAATGTAGAGCTTAATGACCCACTCCCCCATTTTGGAGGCAAAGGCCATGTAATGTTCGTGGGGGCTGATGTTAATCATCCCGGTGCTAGGAATCTTACAAGTCCATCCATTGCAGCTGTTGTTGCTACCATGAACTGGCCTGCCGCAAATCGCTATGCAGCACGTGTCTACCCACAACTCCATCGGAAGGAGAGGATTGTGGATTTTGGAAATATGTGTTTGGAGCTTGTTCAATCGTATGCTCATCTAAATAATGTCTTGCCAGACCATATTGTGGTATTTCGTGATGGAGTAAGTGAGGGCCAATTTGAAATGGTTCTCAATGATGAGTTGCTAGATCTGAAGATGGCACTGCAAAAAATCAGTTACTCCCCAGCCATCACACTTATCGTAGCCCAAAAACGACACCAGACTCGTCTATTTCTGGAGAACGAGAGGGATGGGGGTTCCACTGGCAATGTGTCTCCTGGCACAGTTGTGGACACAACAATTGTTCACCCATTTGAGTTTGATTTCTATCTTTGCAGCCACTATGGAAGCCTTGGGACAAGCAAGCCCACACACTACTATGTCCTCTGGGACGAGCATGGATTTACTTCTGATGAATTGCAGAAGCTCATATACCACATGTGCTTCACCTTTGCTCGGTGCACTAAACCTGTATCACTGGTCCCACCGGTGTACTATGCTGACCTTGTTGCCTATAGAGGGCGACTATACTACGAGGCAGTGGTGGAAGGGCAATCTCCAGCATCAGCAACATCCTCTTCTTCATCATCAACGTCATCATCTCTGTTTTCAGCAGCATCACTTGATCCAAATTTCTTCAAGTTGCACGCAGACCTGGAAAATATAATGTTTTTTGTCTAAACTGCTGTATCATGGCCCCATGTTCTCTTTCTCTTTTCACAAAGGGGGTGAGGAGATAGACAACTTTTCTTGACAATGCCCGACGCCCTCCTTTCCCATGTGAACTATTAAAGGAGTTTGTGCGTGAATCTAATGGGTTCATTTTTAATTTATTTTTCTAGTTAAAGGTAATGAAGTTTGAACTCAGCAAATGGGTTACAATTCTCAGTCTGTCATGTCTTCCGTTTCCTCTAAAGACCGATGGTTTGCTTGGATGATTTATAGTAATAATTTGGTTATGTTCTAGTTTAATCTGTCATCTCTGTGTTTCCTATTCGTTGTCATGGTTTGTGCAGTGGAACGTCACTCATCTGTATGAATAGACAGGGATTGAATTTTTGTGGTTTTCATATTTGGTTTTTAAAAATGTTTGGGTTTTTGGAGTCGGTGTGGATGTAGTATGTCTTCTTTAACGTGTTTTTTTTTTTTTCCTTCTCTTACGTTTATGTGACAAGTGAAAGATCGCATTGCAATGGTTTGACGTGTGTGTATGAATAAAACTATGATGTTTGGCATCATTGTGATTATGTGATTGACAATGTAAGTCATCAATATACCACAGTTCATTATTAACGACAATTCAAGTGCACAACATGTTCCTATAAAACAATTGTAACTATGCTCATCAATTACATAGGCGTGTTGAGAAAAGCATTGGATAAGCACAGCTGCACAGAGCTTTTTACAGTTCTTATGACATTATTAAAACATGAAAGAGCTTCGCTTAAGGATAGCAATCTCATGTGGAAAAGACAACCAAGACATAGGGCAAAGCACTCGAGGTGGAGATAACTTTCCTTGGAAACATTTTCAATGTTAAAAATCCCTCTTTTAAATCATTCACAATCACTAATGTAGGTTTTCCATTACATTTAAAAAAAGAAAAAAAAAAAAAAAAAACAGAGAGTCTTTCTCTAGGCAAATAGTGCACTCATGTTTGGTTAATCCTTGACCTCAACATCCACATTGTTAAGAGGGGAGATGCCATTTGGTCCAAAGATCATTGGCAAAATTAAATAACAGATTCTTTGGCTTCTTCATACTAATTGCAAATTCCACCAAGTAGTATAAGTTCAGCCAACATTTGGAAACACAATGAGTCAATAAAAACACCTGTTAAACAAATCGTATCGTGCCTCTGATTGACTGCTTTTTTTGAGATAGTGATATTGATTACGGCTTTTTTGTAGCACATGGGTTACTATACAGTAGTAGACTTTGATGACAGTAAACTTTCAAAAAACAAGTGTATATATCGTTTTGGGTTCAACTAATAAAATTATTTGGCTCCTCGGCCATCAACAGAAGTAATTCTATTAGACAACGTGGTTTTTGCATTTATATCCTCTCATGTTTCCTGTTTCCATTGACATATTCATAAACAACTTACACTATTTAAGCCACCATGGTATATGAATTATGAACTCCATAATTTTCAAAATCTCAAATTCAATGTGTTATACCATGGTGGCTTAATATCACCCACCACGTTGTTTTATTTATTTACTTTCAATTTTATTAATGTATCAATTATTCACTGTTGTTATCACTAATAGTATTTACTTCATAGCCAATATATAAGTTTTTATTGGAATATGTCACATGTATGGTTATTGGATACGATTCACAGATGGAGTAAACTTGGTCAACCATTAATTGATCAATGAATAACTAAACATGGAATGAAGATGAAAAAAATATAAGCACCGTTTTATCGTCATTGCTTCAACAGGCATTTCCAATTGCTCCTTGAGAAACAGCTCGAAGCATTCCATCAATTGAAAGAATCAAAGTCACATTGCCATCTTATTCAAGTGCCTGCAAATGGCAATAGCGTTGCTTGAACCACATCGTCATGCAATTTTCTCAAACATGTGGACATTGCCTCTAAAATTTTCCAGCACCTACAAAATGAAGCTGTTCAAAAGCATTTAGAGGGGGGAGGGGGAGTGGTTGGAGGACCTTATCACAGAAAATGCCGAAACATACAAGGGAAAACTGAACATGAAATTGTGCCATTGATAGGAAAAGAAAAAGGCATGCAACAAGAGATCCAACAATATAAAAGAATAAGGAATGCTTTAAATCCAATTCAGAACATTTAATGTACACAATGAAACCACCTAGTTTTAGATTATAAGAGTAAAGAACAAACTTTTTTTTTTCTCTTTAGGTACTTACCTGGCATTAACGTTATAAAATAGATGCAATGATCATTTAAAGTCGAATTATATTTAGGTCATGACTTCCCTCTATCAGGAATCCTGAAAATTCAAAGCAATGATGCTGCCACTAGAGAGGCACCAAAAATAACATTCTCCTAACAACTAGAAAGCAGAATTCTTGAGGCAGATCCTTTAACATTGGATTTTCCTCTCTCCACATTTATTTCATTTGTTGAAATTTAAAGAAAAATGCATACATGCTCAACCCATTACAGTGCATTAACAAGGGTCAATCAAAGCTGCAGGAGCTGCAAGTTCACGAGCCCATAAAAAACAAGACACAATTATGAGAAGTTAATTAACTCTGATCAAAACAAGGTCATGATCAGAAACGTACCCTACTTTCACCTTTGGATCCCATTCTGGCTCCAAATCAGCCCCTGGCTCCATGTGATATGCTTCTTATGAATTTAGAGCAGGCCCAACTAGTCCTCTCTTAGAATCCCATTTATTTGAGTCTCTGGATCATCCTACTGCAACCTCATTTTACATCCTAAACATTTAAACAAAGTGAATCTGTCTGAAAATTCCCATATTCCATTGCCACTCACCTAGGATCCAAGCAATGGTTTTCTAAGGCTACTTTTCTCATCAAGTTGCCCCATCAAGACAACCCCTACATATAGCAATAACAACTCCCATCCTAATATAATTTCCCCCTCACAAATCCCAAACAAGATCTGTTATTCCACAAGGAATTATCCTATGTAGAACCAAGGCAACCATATAGCTTTGCAATGAAAGAACAAAAATACTAAACACCTAACCTTTTTTTTAAATGATCAGCACTATTATAGTATAGTAACCAACAAAAAAACGCTCACTCATGTTTTTTTTTTTTTTTTTTTTAATATAAGTAAATAATTTTATTAATAAAAACTCACACATGTAAACTTTGAGGATCTGCTTTTGAGGATAGTCACCTAAACAAATTGTTATTTAGCTATATATATGTGTATATATATATATATAATGTTTCTAGATTCTCTTTAAGGATCTGCTTTTTCCTAAAAAAAATTCACTCATTTGGCATTTAAGACTAGCATATCCAGCATCTTGCAGTTATAAAAATGCTTAGCAAGAGCCGTAGCCAGTACCTGGTTTATTCTACAAGCATCCAGACTATAAGTTTTAACTGATTCTCTGAGAAAGAGATAGATGATCAACAATAAATCAAGAAAAAGGAAAGCAGAGGTCTTAGAGCAAGAAAAGAACAACAAAAGGAAATGTTCTACCTGTCCAAAGCCTCTTCAAAACAATCAGTGATAACACCAAAATAATAGTTGGTGTACCCTGAAGATGTAAGAGCATATTTGTGTAGCCCCCATGCTATGTATGCATCAAGAAGACAAAACACAGAGCACGTGGACAATCCACATTGATAGCGATCTTGCAAGTACATCTAATCATCATATAAAAGCAGTGTCTGAAGATGGGAAAAGATGCACAAGAGGCAAGTTAGAATGTCCAAAGAGAACACTCAAGAGATACTACCATGGAAAAAATTATAAGAAAAATTCCACCCCAAGAACCATCTTCTTATCATTGTTAAGAGATTAATATATGTGGCACCACTCCCTCCATTCCTCATCCCACTCTCAAAATGCCAAGAGACTACTCATCCACCAAAACAGAGCTCTCTCAGTTGAAGAGCTTACCATGGACAGCTTGGCCAAAAATTGTTAAAACAAAACATAGCTTGGACTTTGCCCTACCACTACCCTATAAATTCAATTGGAAAAAGGAGGAACAAATAAACCAGGTTTTTCTTTTTTGGGTGGGGGAAGGAGGGGGGGGGGGGGGGGGGGTTGTTAGGCAGTGCCACCCTTTTGTCTTGTTTGAATCATCAAAAACTAATAAATGATATGACAATGAAACAGATTGGAGTGTTTGTTGAACAATGACAGTTCAACAAATAAACTATTATAACAAAGAGAAACCTGGTCTCAGAATTTACCCTTTGTTTCACGTATTAAATTGTTCCATTTTCAAAATTCCTAATTGCCTCATAAAGTCACTAACCTTCTGTACTGGAGGCATTCTTAGACGGCCCCCAAGCTAGAAAAGATATTTGGGTCTAGCCATGAGTTCACGCTTTTGTATCTTCTTAATTCCATTTCTTTTAACCAAGTTTGATTGTTGATGACAAATAGATGGAAACAGAGGAAAGAAAAGCGCACAAAAATCTATTCATCATATGGTAAAAAGTAGTCACAGCAATAATAAATTTGAAAACGTGCAGATATCTCTTATTCTCTCAAAATAATGAATGGTAAATATGTCCAAAATGTGCTTGGAGTATCTGCCAATGGTTATTTCTCACTGCATAAAACAGCATAAGCAGTGCATACAAATACAAAACATGAAAAATTCAAAACAAAATCCATAAAACAGCTTTATTTGCATCTAAGCCCATCTTAAAATATCTGATATTCTATTATGAGTAATATTTATCAAAACAGATTATTAAAAAAATAAAAAACAAAAAAGATCAAAACAGTATTAAACTTGTGCTTAAAATTCACCATTCCTCCACATCAGCAGCTCCTTTCACATAATAATTTTCAATTTACCTAAAAGAAAACGTATTGTGTTATGGGTTTTCTTGAAAGAAAATTTCAAGCCAAAAATTCATGAACGGGCACTGCAAACAAATCAAATAGTACCAGTACAGCTTTGAAACTAACAAATATAAAGAAATGTATATAAATGACATTAGACTATACAAAAGCATCCAAAACAGCAGAAAAAGAGTGAAAAATCAAAAGAAAAAAAAATGATGTGAAGACTAACCTAGTTAAAAATAGCAACCAGGTGAATGGGAGAAAAAAAAATCACTAAATATCAAAGAAACTCAAATTTACACAATTAACCACCACATGCAGGCACTTATTAAACCTAGAACAACATCTGCCTCAGCAAATATAAAGACCGGAGGAAGCATATATATTGGAACAGAAGTTGCATAAGAATATTCAATAATGATAACTTTGATGGGTGCCTTAATAGACTAGTCAGGATTGGTCACATGTATTCTTTTCTTTTCTACCATTATATTCTATCCATAGCCTAATAGCTTGAGCTTAAAAAAAATAAAAAAAATCATCAAGACTTATTATCTTTTACAACAAGCAAGCAAATCCATAATTCGAATTAGAAACTCAGGAAATAAGAGATAGCTGCTAAATTGAAGAATTTTCTATTCAAATTATTTCTAACCACAACTCGATAAGCCTAACATCCATAACATAATAATCAATAATTTAAGAACTAAACCTCTTAAGAAAGATGAAAAATTAACATAAAAATATAAAGAAAAGAAAAATAAATCAGATGAATTAAGGAACCAAAATGGAGAGAGAGACGGGTATCCTGGTTGCAGGTAATGCGGAACAAAGTGCAGGGGTTGACAAGAGTTAGAAGCACTGGTTGTGATGCACGGAAAGATGCTGTTTGTGGAATAGATAGTTGATAACTCGTAATCGAATCTGTTTCCGAGTTATTAAAGGCACAGAACAATTGTTCTATTGTTGCATTAATGAATTTTGGGAATCTGGAGCTAGGCTGTGCTTTGGAGTCTGTTATGTGGCTTCAGGCTGTTCTTTGGATTTTGCATAATGCATTTTTTCTGCCCAAAAAAAAAAAAAAAAAACTATTGATTCACTAGGAAAAAAGAAGAGAATTATTTTATGAAACTAGAAAGAAAACTCTTGAAAACTTTTTTTAATATAAACATTCTATCAGCCATATGCCTTTGTCCAAAAGAGCTTTCAACTTACATGGCCCAGTACAAGATAAAAGAGAATCTCTTATAGATGAACTTGAATAGCAGCCAGCAGAATAGGTAAACACCAAAAGGCAAAGCAGTTTTAATGAATAAGGAACTCAAAACTAATGATCTTTCTTCTTTTTTATAAGCAAGATATTTTATTGAAGAAAAAGACTACCTTGTGTACATAAATATTACTTATAGAATTACATGAATAGAATTAAGAGCAAAAAAGAGAGACTCAAGACCTAATACACGAGATCATTCAAGTAATGAGCAAATAAAAGAAGTCTTCAATTGCACCTCAGAAGCTTCCACATCTTCACAAGTGCAAAGATTCTGCTTCCTCCACAAAAGCCACATGTGGCATAAAGGGACTAAAATCATCCAAACCAATTCCTCCATACTGTCAGAAGATCAATCACCCACTACAGTGTCACCCACCAAACAAAGAAAAAACATAACTCCATAAAGCATGTGCCAGGTCACAGTGTAATAGCAAATGATCCACAATCTCCCTATTACACCTACACATACAATATCGGTCTACTAATTTGATTCCAAAACTAATTATCTTTGAAACTTAGCAACTACATATAGAAATTTAGGCCTTTTTTTTAATAACAAAGAGCAGCATTAGATCAAAATCAATATTCCAAAAAAAAAAATGATCACCATGCAAAAGAACAGATGAAGCCCCAAAACTTCAGCTTTCTCTCAAGTTTGCTTTCCATTGCTGGGATATACAGGCTGTCATCCAATTAATGAGAGAAATGCAATTCTAACTCTTACCATGTCCAAAAATGCAATTCAAACAAACCTCAAGAATATTACAATTTCAGGAAGAAAACAAAGTGAGACAGCCTTGCAACTGGTATCAAGCATCAAAAATCCATTTGGTCAATAATTATACTTTTCTAGACCACACAGAAGTGGGATCTTTGTTCACTACGTACTACCTTCTCTTTTCAGTATTTTGGATGATTATTGAAAATTTGGCAGTTTTGCTCATATCAAATATGATCCAGGAAAGATCAAGCCAACTGACTTGCATTTGACATAGCATCAATGCATAAAAGAAAATGCCAAAAGTTCTGGTTGCTGCTTTTTATTATAAGTTACAAAACTGCAGAGCCCTAAAATCATCTGGTATTGCCTGCACCTTTGTCAGTCACAGCCATTTTCCATGGATAACAAAATCTACGAGATATGGACCCCTAATGCTACTACTTTGGTTTAAAATGCTAACTATAAATGGATAATTGTTAATATATTAGTTAATCATGAAATAACTATCAGGATTTGTATGTCGCCATGTAGAGCAACCTTTAAAACTAAATAAACCCTAACAGGATTTGTATGTAACCATGTAGAGAAATATTTAAAACTAAAAAATCCCCAACAGTATTTGTATGTAACCATGTAGAGAAATCTTTAAAACTAAAAAATCCCTAACAGTATTAATCATACACAACAAATTCAGAGAAGAACATACACAACGAATTCAGAGAAGAACATAAACTCTATATAACTCAAAAACAACAGAAACTAAGAATTATATTTCATTAAAAAAAAACCATAAACAAAATTCAATCTAAATGAATACCATATTCATTTAAATTTGAGTTACTGATTAACTAGAGAGATACAGTGCGTCTGAAAAGTACTTCATCCTCACTCTCATCTTCCTCATCTGACACAATCTCATTCCCTGGTAGTTCTAACTTTCCACCCATACAAAATGTTGGGCCTATACTCTCTGTTTCAATATAATCACCCTGCAATCTCTCTTCAAATCTCTGATCACTGCAGTTGAGGAGCCAATTCAAGGAACACCGGATTCCCTTGCTCTTTAACCTCTGGTACCTGGGTTTAATCCTGGACTCCAAGCTATACGTAAAATATTCTGGAAATTCCACGAGTTCTTTCAGAGGTCTCCCCATCTCACTCTTGAAAAAGTAATAACTGTTCTTCATGAGCTCAACTCGCGATGCAACTATTTGAGGACATTTCACAACCATCTTGGCCACATCCTCAGAGGGCAATGCCCGCGCCAAGAGGAACTCAACAGGTTTCATAATCACATGTTGGTGAAGGCTAACTATTTGTGGCATCTTCTCTATCACTTGTGCAAACCCTTGAGGATCGATCTTGAGCTTCAAATTGAAAAAGTATTGCTGCGAAGACAACTTAGCTTTCAAAGGCAGGCCAAGGATTTGTGGGTACTGAGCAATAACAGAAGCAAGTGCTTCCCTCCTAATCCCGAAACTTAGCAAACATTCCACATTGGGTTTAACAGTCTCTTCAAGATCATAACCAAGTATATACGCGCGCTTCTCCAACATCCTAGCTAGAATTGTCTTGGGCAAACCCAAAGAAACCAAATAATCCACAAGCGGTTTAATCATAGTCCCAACTCTCATCCCCAACAAATAAGGATACTGTGTAACCATGGGACCAATATCTCTAGGACGCACACCAATACTAACAAGATAGGCAACAGAAGTGCTCATTGTCCCTTCAAGCTTAAACCCAAGAAGCTCAGGATACTTGCCCAAAACATAGCCTATATCCTGCTTCTCAACATCTAGGCCACGAAGGAACTTAACAACGGGGGCAAGCTCAACGACAACGCTAGCGTGCAATACTTGAGGGTAGTTGTTAACAAACTCTCCTAGTTTAGACCTGGGAATCCCAATTTTCTCCAAGTAACCCAAGACAGGAATGATATTCTTGCGCACGCTACAGGCTAGCATTAATGGGTATTGGTTAATATCATCAATGGTCAATCCTAGCTTTTGTAAGAACTCGACACGCTCCCTCATGACGTCGACGGTGGAGGGCAGCTCGAGTTGCTCGAGTTCATCGGAAATTATGCCTAAAGTTTTGAGGTAGTCACAAATGATGACACGAGAAACGAGCCTTTCTTTACGGCCCTGGATGACACCCCAGGTGACAGAAGGCATTTCGTATTCGGGGAATTTGGAGGGCTGAGTTGAAAATGAGTGAATAATTTGGTAGGGTTGTGGAGGACATGGACATGGACATGGACTTGATGGGTGGTTTTGGGTGAAATGAGGGATTTGTGTTGTTGGGTTTGGGTTTGGGATTGGGAAGATGATTTTTTTGATGGGTTTAGTGGTGGTTCTTCTGAGGAGTATAGATATAGAGGTCATTGCCAATTGCCAAACTACCAAAAGAGAAGTAGGAATCGAAAAAGGGGAAGATTAGATTTACCTGAATGAGTCAATTTTCAGTGAGGAAGGCACTTTACAGCAACAGCAACCGATTCCGACTGGGTTTGAGCAACTCCCTCAGTCTATATTGTTTCGTCAAGCAAAGGCAAAGCAGCGGATGCAGGACGCAGCATTATTAGATTTATTAGGATTAGGATTAGGATTTGGGGGTTTTAGCATGTACTAGTTATTAAACCCCAGGTCATCAGATTATATACATACACACACATATGGAGGCATGATTTTTTTTTTTGGGTAAACATGGATGCATGATTAACTTACTAATTCATTCTAAATATTTGTCATGTTTCACGAAACTTAAAAGAAAATAAAGTCATAAAATTGCAATTAAGTCTTTGCTAAATTCTTTCTTAAAAAAAAAAGTCTTTGCTAAATTAAATTTTATTACATGCCTTCAAATTCTATGAACAACATGTCTCAAACTCTAAAGTTGTATTTTATGCATATTGGATATTCTATTAGCTAGTGACTAGTCTCATCCATGGATTATGATCTCGGCTAAACTTGAAGATTTGTCTTATTAAAAAGGTCCAGCATCAACCTAATGATAAAATTCCCCAATTTCATTATGCTCCTCATTTTAAAAAAACGGCACAACCATGGACTTATAAAAGGTAATATTGTTTAGAATTATGAAATCGATCTGGTGAAAATGACTTGTTCCAAATTTTACATGGAGGCAAAAAAAAAAAAAAAATCAATTTTTACTAGACTTCACCAATTCACTTGTATAAGCGATCCAATTAAACAATTGGACTAGATTAGATATCAATTCACCGAGTTATCAATTTGATTAGTCAAGTCGGTCCAAGTTTAATGCCTATCATTTATTGAACATTGGAGCCTAATATTAAAAAAAATACCAGAACAATAAGTGAAAAAGAACTAGAAGAAGAGACAATCCCCTCGTTGTCTCTTTTTCTAGTTGTTGTTCAAATGCCCTAAAGCATCCTTTTAACATAACCCTTCAGAGTTTTATTGCACAAAAATTTGAACAGGACCTATATCTTTATCAAAAAAAAATCCAGAGCACATTGGGAATGGGCAAAATGGCCCATTACCATTAATTATTGAAATATTTTGCCCCGAAATACTGTTTGGGAAAAATATAGCAATATTTCACTTTTTGTGGTACTCGAACTTGGTGAGCTCAAGTACCCCATTTTTCTATTCCAGTGTGGCACCTGACATGGCATCTGGAATTTAAAAAATAAGCTTGGTATCCAAGCTCATGAAGCTCGAGTACTATTCTAGCCCACTTTGTCTCCCTGTTACCCACACTTAAACCATTTGTTACCCACAATACAGAGCAATACATACCCACAAACCAAACCATCTCAATCTCGCTATCTCCCTCTCAATCTCACTATTTCCACACAAATACTCTCATTCTGCCTCTTAATCTCGCGATCTACCTCTCAATCTTGCTATCATTCTACACAAATACTCTCATTCTCCCTCTCAATCTTGCGATTTGCCTCATTCTCCGTCTCCCTCTCGCTCTCGGTCTCCCTCTCGCTCTGTTGCTCACGCTCTCGGTCTCCCTCTCACAAGGTATGTCTCGCTCAGCTTGCATGTTTAGCTTGTGGGTATTTTTGTTTGTAAATTTGTTATTTTTATGCATAATTTGATTCTGGGTTTTGATCCAGAAATTAATTTGATTCTGGGTTTTGATCAATTTAGTTAGTTAGTTAATTTATATTTTTGGGTGATTACTAGAATGTTGGTTTGGTTGTGCTTGTCTTTTGGGTTTTTTATTTTCTAATTATTAGGTAAAATGAGTTTAGGGGAGATGAGAATTGCAGTGCTCCATTTGAATTTTCAACTGTTTACCCTCCATCCATTATTACTAAGGGCTCTCATGGAGGTCCATGGAGAAAGAAAATTACTGATTTAGAGGGAACTGTAGATGATAAGGACTTTCCTTTCTGGTGTCTAGATTGTGTGTTGAATAATTGGCTCCCTCCCAGAGAAAATACCAAGTAAATTCTAACATCCAAAGATATTTTGCTTAATTTTAGTATGTTACTTGTTAGAAAAGCTGCATAATTGCATATACACCTTATAAAATAAATGAGAGAGAGAGAACAGTTCATGGTTAGTTGATATAAACATTTAACTACAATGAATGCATTTAAGTTCTATCAAATGCTATTTGAATGGTTATGGACACACACTGTTCTTACATACATATATAGGTGAGCACTTGGCTTGCCTTTGACTACACTGAGTATAACAGCTATCAAGAAATTGAAGATGACAAATTGGTTCATCTTCAATGCAAAGTAATAATATTTATTGGTAAAGTAATGAGCATTTTATTGACATCCAAATTCTATAATGTGCTCAAATTTGTCCAATGTATGTACTATATCCATTATCCAGAAAGAAGAAAACAATTGCTTAAACTGACTCCTGCATGATGCTAGTAATGGACTTTGACACATGTCTGAAGAACACATTCATTCATTGTAGCCATTAAACTTCTTATGATCTAAATGCATGCCTATTTTAGCCAATAAAGACTAAATGGAGAGCTTTCTAATATTCACTTCTTTATCACATTTAGAAATATGACAAACATGAAGAAAATATTTAAAATAAAATAAAAAACTGCACAACAAATCAAACCAATTGAATGCCCACAATAGTATTCAACAAAAGACTTCTAGGTCAACCATGCAGCAAGATGGAGTCTTTGCTGGCCAACAACAATTGTAGTTCTCTGTTGCGTGAGTGCACAAAGACACACACACAGACCATTTAATGAGGTTTTTGGAAAATTTTACACAAAAATATCATACCTTTTCTTTTATATAAGTTGCAAGAATACCATACCAAAAACTATGGAATTGCTAAACATCATAATTAGACCGCTGAAATTTTGCAGAAAAAAAGCTCCAAAGAGCAGACAGATGGGCATGTCAACCAAACACACAATAATAAAAAAAAGGGGTCACAATTAAGGTCACTTTGAGAGTGCCTAAGTTCCAATAAAGGACCATGAGATATCACACAATTTTCAAATTACAATTATATTTTCAAATTTTAACTTTTAAGCTCAGTTGGAGTTCCAAGACATCTCTGAATAACACTATAATAATATTTAGAGAGTTCAATTCTGGATTCACTCATGAAAGGTTCTGTCCATGAAAGTCAGCAAATAATGAGGCCTACGGATTGAAACCCCAAATTCTACCTCAATAATTTAAAGATATAGGTATGATACCAATCTAGATATCGACATGGATATTTCATTCAGATATGGAGCAAACATAAAATTAAAAATTAAAAGGATATTTTAATTTGGGACAAAATTTAGGCAAAAATAAGTTTTGTACATTAGGTTCCCCAAATAAATACAAACACATGGTTGCATTGACCAATGAAACACAAACAATATTATATTTCCAAAGACAAGTAACTTCAATGCAGCTGTGTTTGAACATAATTGGGAAACATATATTGCACCTAAGCACCTAAGAAACTGTGCATAAAATTTACCATTTTATTTGATTTAGTTTAACCACACATGAAATATAGAAGAAGAACAACAACAAAAACAAGAAATAAAAATCATAAGAATTTAGGTCTCCAAAGTTGTGCTGAGAATCGTCAGGCTGCTAATGTTGATAGGAGGAAGTGCCTTTCATGTTATAGTAGATAGATCACACTAATTTGAAGATATTCTTTTATGGTTCAGTTGAACATACTTATCAACATTATGACCAGCTATTGCAGTTGAATAAATAATAGGTGCCCAATCAAGAACACGAACTTTCTCCCTAACATCTTGCTCATAGTATGTCGCAGTCTACTGATTTTTATTTGGTATGGTATCCCATTTGTTGACGACTATCAGGCACCCTTTCCCTTCTCTTTCTATCCTTTCAACAATCCTGCAATCCTAGGACATTCAGGAAATACAATATAAAATAATTAAGAACTGATCACTGGTGGAAAGTACCAGCTTGCATCTCACCTTATTAAGAGGCCAAAGAGCAGTAATTCTAGATTTGAGAATATAAAAAGAGCAATCCATTCTCTCAAAATATTTCTTGAAGCTTGTGTTATCACCATCATTCATCTAATATGAATTACTTTCTTTCAAACAATGATCTCAATTAATAAAGCATAGAGAATCCAAATATCTACAGCACCAAAGAGCTCTTCAAGGAAAAAAATATTGAAATCAAGTGGAGAGTATGTTAAGACAGCCTCTACTTAAGGGCAAGAGATCATCTGTAAGACTACAACGTTTTCAGCTACCATATCTGCTTTTCTCTCTCTATTTGTTGGTTAAAACCCACTAACAGTGGATCATATAAATTTTAGCTGTTCAAAAATTATATCTAGAGTTGGCCAGACAAGTGAAGCTTGCAGAATGCCTTTTGAAATGGAAATGGATTAGTATCACACACTTATTCACATATAAAGCATTCTAAGCGCCTTTGAAACTGATTACTACTTACTTTAATTGTTATGATTAACTTGATTAGTTTAAAATTTCTGTGAAAATTTGATATATTAATCTACTTGATTCCATATGTTACTACTAAGTCACAGGCCAAAAGAGAAAAAACTCAAATTTGTTAGAGACACTCTTTTCCTGTTTTGGTCAATGGAACTGGTTTGCAATCAATGGCCAGGACTGCTAAAAGAAGTGAGGGTGCGATCCACCACATGCACACGCACTTGAAACTGTGGCAGACTCTATTTATGATTTATATCGAGGAGCCAGAAACTCTGTGGCAGGCCCTCTTTATTTGAAAAAATATTTCAAGAGGGATTTTTGAGAAGTTGGTGGTTGGAAAAGCAATCCTCAATTCCATATTTTCTCTTCTTTTTTTTTTTCAATTCCAAAACATGGTAGCTTTTGCATATCTTCAATCTTATGTTTGAATCTTAGGAAACCCCTGTTCTAGTAATTTCATCTATTCCGCATGCTTACGGCACTAAGGTCTACACTAATATCAAGGTTGTTGGATGGGATTACACATGATGGGGGATGTTAGTGTGTTTTAAGCTTGAAAGAGATGGCAGCCCACTTATTAGGGAGCTTACATAAAAAGACAGAAAACATGAAAAATATGGATTTTAGGGTGAGATGGGCAGGGGATGCGCACCCCCCAAAACCTTTTTCTTTTTCCCGGAGAATACACACCCCACAACCTTAATTATGGACTAACCTTTTTTTTCCTGTGAGGTGTACTTATTCTAGTAATGATCTCCTTTTCAATAATAGAATCCTAAACTGAATTTATACATTAAGAGAATCATGAAGCACATGCAGGAAACACAATTCTTGTATCACCCCAAAGACAATGCATAAGACCATAATTCACAGTAATTTAACATTTAACTTCACAACACATTATTCACCAAAAACTAAAACCCAAATAAAAAACTTACAAGAACTACAAATTCAATGAATTCTAACCCATTCCCATTATCATTGACCCTCATGCAAGAAAAGAAAACAGTCTCAATCTCATACGTTTAATTACTATCTCAATTCCAGTGTTCTTCCTGTGTGATGGTTTGGTTTAAGTTATCTGCAACTTCTTCTTTTTTTTTTTCTTTTTTTTTTCTAACATATATATATATACATATCTACTCCATTACTGTTTGTGGCTTTGTGCTATAACCTGCATGTAGGTCCTTTCGTTGTCCTCCTAGCCTAGCTTGGTTTCTCACATTCCATATTTTCATGTCATGCAATACCTGTCATGTTCATCTGGTCATTTCAGTGCGTCCTACGCAAGGTCAATTTTGTTGTGCCCCTGCCTTTCACTGGTCCATATATTAATAATGGTGCTGAGCAGTTTCTAGGTCCATTCTTAATTTAAAAACATTTAAGTATTCTTTGGGCCTTTGCTCTCATATTTATAATATTCCGATATGAAAAGCAACTCGAGGTCATTTGTGATCCACTGATCCTACTAGCTCCCATGATCCCATAGAAAATCCATAACAATATGAATCCTCATCCTAAAAGATTTTAAATTCAAATTTCACACTTTTGAGCTTTAGGTTCATATAATAAAAAAAAAATTTAAGTACGAGATCTTTTGACAACTATGTATATACCTAGTAAACTAATTTTCCTAAGTTGTACATAGTAAAAAAAAAAAATTTTAAAAAAAAAACCCTAAGTTGTCTTAGTTTGATATAATATTTATGTGGTCCATCTTATCTTAATTTGGTCCGTACTAACAATGCCCCCCTTCTCTCTTTGCAAGCGCGTGTGTACACACACAAATAATAATAATAAAAATTAAAATTAAAATTAAAAATTAAACAAATTTGATAAATTGTGGAATGATTCTTTTTTCTTTTCTTTTTTTTTTTAGTGGAAATCGCCGTTTTGTTAAATGATAGATTTGTAGTAGTATCTCTTTTCATTTACAATGAACGCTGGGGGTTTAATAATGTGGATTTGTTTGTCTATAACGTAAGTTTACATTATTAGTGCAATTTAAAGCTATAAAAGTCTTCTATCACTTCTGTCAAAAAAAAAAAGCTATAAAAGTCCAAGATTTATACCTTCAGCCTTCAGTGCTTCCAATTTTTCATTCAAACACACTAAGTTCCAAAATCACCAACACAACCTCACAGCACCCACACAATTAAACTAGCTAAGTTCTTCACAACACATTATTCACCAAAAACTAAAACCCATATAAAAAAATTAGAACTTTTTTCAAAAAAATCAACATGCTAAGTTCTTCACAACACATTATGCACCAAAATTCAAAAAAGTATGAAATTTTTTGAAAATTTAAAACAAAAACCAAGACATGGAATTGCAGCACCAAAACCAGTTGGATTAGTGAAAATTAAGAGAAAAAGAACTCAAATTTTTCGAAGAGAGAGAGCTTACAAAGCGCCATTGAAGGGGAAATGGTCCGCATGGCGACTCTGTGAAATGAAATTGAAAACCCTAATTGGTCGGAGACAGGGAGAAGAAAGGGCGAAGAATAAGATGAGGACGAAAACAACATCGCACCACTGTCATCCAACAAAAAGTCCATTACCATCGCTCTTCCAACAACCACCACTTTCCCTTCTCCTATTCCCTCAGGCGGTGGCGGTGACGGTGACGGAGACCACGATTCCACTCCCCTGGCCATCATTGATACGCGAAAGCGATCACAACGACGTCGTTTCAGTCTCTTAAGACACAGAGAGAGCTGAGAGGTCGCCGCCAACGAGAGTCTTCTAGCGCCGACGGGTTTTCTGCCGCCGATGGTGTGAGGGTTTGGGGTTTGAACGTTTAGGTGTAAGTGAGAGTGAGACTGAGACTGAGACTGTGTTCTGGTAAGTGAGAGTGTGAAGTGAGAGACTTTAAATTCCAGATGCCATGTCAGGTGTCACGCTAGAATAGAAAAATGGGGTACTCGAGCTCACTAAGCTCGAGTACCACAAAAAGTGGTATATTGCTATATTTTTCCCAAACAGTGTTTCTGGGCAAAATATTTCAATAATTAACGGTAATGGGCCATTTTGCCCCATTGGGAATAGCTGAGATGGGAATAGTAGCAACTCAAAGCCCATTTTGATACCAAGTGGGCTACAACATTTTTTTTTTTTTTTTTGAATAGGAGCTTTAATTGACCAATGAAGGATGCACGTAGATTCTTATTGGATGGGCTGGATAAGGAGTAAGCGGCAAGAAGGAATTGCACAAAATTGAAATAAACCAGAGCTCTTTGACCATGAAGGGGATGATTTATAGTTTTGTGGTCTCTGCTTATTGTTGTCAAACATACAAGCTTGCTATTCTCCAAAGTTTAGAGTTTAGGGTTTAGATTGAGCAGTATCAAAATTGATATTGACAAAAGGGAATCTATATTGTAAGTCCAAAGTCCAAACCAAGATTGATTGGGCTTTTGAGTTATGAAGTTTAGTTCCAAAGCCTTCATACATGTGAGCTAGCTAGCTTCACGTACAAGTGGACTTCACCTGTCGTGCTACTCACTATCTGTAGTGTTAGACTATTGGTTTCACCTTACGCAAACGAAAATTATCATGCGGGGCGGGCTATAACCTAACCAACTGAAGTTTGACATCTATTCAACCACAAACAAAACAAGCTTCAGTGCTTCACAGGTCAACAAGGCAAGGGTGTGTTTGGTACAAAGAAAGTGTAATGTTTGGAATATTCGTCCTTTAGCAACCTAACATACAAAGTTTTCTTTATTGGCACCAAAATTTACTAAAACAAATAATATATTTATTACATCATTGCTTGACAATATTAATTATCTGCAATTTGAAAAAATATGTAGTCTCCTCTACACTATAAAAGAAATTTAAATCTTATACATCAGTGAATTACAGGAATATTGGAGTTCAGGAAAAAATGAGATATAGTAGACTTTTTTTTTTTCTACCCAAGTAAAATTGGAGTTGAGAGCTTAATTGCACAAAAGAAAAAACTGAACGTACCTATCCCCCATCTGCAAAAAATAAAATAAAATAATACGGCATCACGTTTAAATTACGGGTGCAACTAAGTAAATATAAGTGAGCAGATATGACATGAAATCTGCAATATATAGAAGCTTTATTTTTCAATTGACCAATGAGGGGTGCGCCGTGCACGTAGAAGCTAGGATGACGTGTAAAAGCAGCAAGAAAGGGATGCACAGAGTTAAAACCAAGCTATTTATTTAAGCAGCAAGAAGAGAAGACTGAAGAGTTGCTCTGGCCTCAGCAATTAGAGGATCATCATCTAATTTTACAATTTCATGAGTTTACATTATGAAGATTGAATAGGACTTTAGCTTAATTTGTGGTCTCTGTCTATTGTCCCCAAAACAAGCAGCTTGGTTTTCTTTAGAGCTTTTTCAAAATTGACGTTTAGTTACAGTGCCTTTATGTGAGCTTCACAAGTAGAGTTCACTACCTGTAGAGTAGACTATTGGGTGAAACTTTCACCTAACACAAACTTTAATATTATTTCACCTCAAAAGTAAAAACTTTAATATTATTATTATTAACTACCATCCTGCGGTCTGCGTGCTGCATCTCAACTAGAAGTTTGACTGTTTCTCAACAAAAAAAAAAAAAACTAGAAGTTTGACTTTGACATGCATTCAACTAACAATTAAAAACAAAACATTTCATACGATCAACAACACAAGGCAAGTCCAAAAAAAAAACAAAAACGGAGACAAGGCAAGGCAAGCGTTTGGTACAAAAAGACAGTAGGTTCATAAATAAATTAAATAGTTGATAAAAAAACTCATTCATGTTTATTTGTTTATAAACAAGTCAAATTTGAGTCTTAATTTTAGGTTTTTTTTGTTTAATGAATGGGCCCAAGCATAAAAAAGTCCGAAAAATAATTTCATATCTTACTAAATCTTTTTTTTTTTGAAAGGGTTTCAACTTATAGCGTTCGCTTCTAATAATAGCTCTTTATCATCAAATCAAGTACCAATCTATTTTTTGTATAAACGGGGATTAAACTCCAGATCTCTTATTCAACCATTAGAGATTTTATCAATAATTAATTAAGAGTTGAAACCACATCTTCAAACCAAATATGCTTAATATGGACATGATAATGTACTGATATTAGATCTTGAGCTTAAAAACTTAATATATATTTTGATATTGAGTTTGACCTCGACGTGATACATTAGTCAAGTCAAGCTCAAGTTTTGGGACTTTTTGACAAGCTCAAATTCAAACATAATTTCTAAGTTTGGTTCAAGCTTAAGCCAAGTTTTAAAATTTTATATCTGTTGTCGAGTTTTAACATTTAATACTCAACATATCTTGACTCATTTACAATCTTCATTCGTCGTTAGCAATTTAATATAGATTTCTTCATGAATAATTGGAGATTCTAATAAATAATTGGCACCAAAATTTTCCAAAACAAAAATATTTATCCCATTAAAAAAAGAAAACAAAAATAATATTTACATCATTTATTGACTATACATGTAATCCCCCAATTTGATTGATTGTGTGAAATGTGTGGATATGTGATAAGTCCCACTTCGGGCATATACTCGACTGAACTGGGCTTTATTAACAACTATAAGGAACATTAATTGTGATTAGTCTTTTTGAGGTATAATGCAGATATGATTAGCATTTTTCTTTGCGTCATTATGATATAGATCAATAAAGATAAGTAATTGTTGAATTGCTAGATTTGTTGATTATGAACCTCTCAATCTGTCTTGCAATTTGTCACAAAGGCTAACATTAGTAAAATACCATATACCAAGGGGGCACAACCATGATATTTTATTTGGGGGGGGGGGGATAATTACATTTTCATATGTTAAATTTATAAATATATGATATACAAATTGATCATATTTAAAATATAATAATATTATTTATAAACTCAAATTAATGTATACAAATTGTCTAATTTGCTATGAACATGTACCAAAACATATTTTTTAAACACAATACCTAGCGATTAGCATCTCCTATAAAAGTTATGCTTGACGTTGATCCATCATAGTATAAAATTAATATAATATCAATTCTATGTGGATTTTCTTTGCAATTTTCTCTTCAAACCTTTAATAATAATAATAATAATAATAATAATAATGATAATGATAATAATAATAATTATTGATGATACAAAAAATCGTCAATATGAACTTCTCGTCGATACAGATGGACAAAGGCATTTGCTTCGTCTAGAGACGAACCTGTTGGTGTTGTTCTTCTCTGGATTTATAGCTTTTGGTGCTGTTCTTCTCTTCTTGTCATTACAGATGCATGAAGCTGTTGGTTTCGTCCAGAGATGAACCTGCAATAAGATATGAGATGGAGAAATATGGATACACCGATGTGGCGTTTGCCAAACACCGTCCGATGATTAAGTTAGAATGGGATTCAATTGAAGTACACTGCAAAAGAATTCAACTTGAGAATAGTCTTTAGGGCGAGAGTTGTGTGTACTTGTGGCGCTTTGGTTTGTGTGGGTTTTATAGCCCTGGTCTTCATTGTCTGAATGAATATCTACATTCATGAGATATGGAGCTGTTGGTATTAATGGCTAGCTTTTATTGTCCACCAATGGCTATTCGTCCGTTAGTGCTCATATGTTATTCCTTAACTGTCTTAGGCATTGGATGTCTTTTATGGCAACATCCGTCATTGATGTCCATACATTACGCATTGCATTGAATAACATTTAATTCATCCGTTGAGAGATGGATGATCTTGATAGATTAACACTCATCAGTAATGAATGCGAAGGCATTATAGACTTCAATGGTCTTCTGCCCGTTGGTCTATCGATTACGCTTTTTCCTATCTAATGCGTTAACCATCACTCATGTCATTCATGGGGAACTCATTATTGTATATTTAGGTATATACATGGATAGATTGTAATAATGTTGTTTGAGTTTGGAGAATATTGTTTCATAAAGTTGTTAAATTGAAAATTCAAATTCTGGAATTTTCTAAGTGAAAATTCGAAATTCAGCATTTTCGATCGGTCGAATTTTTGGCTTAATCGTTTGAAAATGATAAGAAAATAATCTTGGAGTCTTTGGATGTCTCGATCGTTGTTCAATTCCTATTTGATTGATAAAAAAGAGCACTCGATCAATTGAAAGGAACTTGTGACCGATCAAAACTTGAAAAACTGAAATTTTTGTAGAATTTTCTAGTAACTGTTCAGAAAGGTTGAAGAGGTTTCAAGCCTTGTGAACGGTTTTATGAAATATTTTAACTCTCCATACGTGCCTTTTGATGAAATATAACCCTATGGGTATAAATAGAGGCTTATGTTCACTTAAAAAATAACTAACTCCACAAAATAGTAAGTTAGAGAGAAACACAAGAAATCATGTACTCATTCTCCAGAATTGCTATCTGTAGAACTCAACATCTTGGTTGTATCTTAGAGACAAATTTGCGATGACCATTTAGCAATAATAGTGTGGGGAGCAAATATTGTCTAAGGAAGACGATATTGTGCCTCCAAGTTATCTATTTTCTGTTTGTCTTTTGTGTTAACCTTGTTCTTCCATTATTATTTTGTATAATATCCCCAACACTCATTTAATGTATGTTGTAGTCGTTCGTCATATGGACGATGCTGGCTTAATGGACGAAGCTAGCTTTCTCTTTTCTTGCATGAGGGTGATTTTTCTCCTCATCAATAATAATTGTGGGATACAAAAATTTAATAAAGTAATAATGTCACGTGTCATACCCAATGCCGAGAAAGCCAATACAGTTCCGAGGAGTCCGTACACTCGGACGGTAAGGCCGGAGAGACGAGCCATGGCCACGTTAATGGCACATTACCAGAGTGGGCCATACTGTAGAGGAAGAGTTTCAGAGAGGGGGTTAGCTCTAACGTGATTGGAGGGATGATAGCTGCCACCACATTTAATGCACCCCACCAAACTCCTTGACCACATTTATGTGGAGAAGACCCCTAAACAATGCTATCTTGGTTGCCGCAACTCATAGAAGACTTGGGTTGACGTCTGATGGGACAAGCACTCGAGTAGTGGCTTGCATAATCAACAAATGGAGGGTCAAGATCAGCCAAAAGAGGCTATATAATATAAGAGATCCTCCAAGGATGAGAGGAGGTTCATCTGAGAATCTGAAAAGCATTGTAACACAAAGAATTGAAATTGTAATCAAGTCTAAGAAGAATATACTCAAGAACTACTCTCCTCAAACTTTGCCGAGGAAGAATTTCTTCGCATAAAACATGTTTTTCTTTGTTTTATTTCAATCTTTAATTTATTATGAGCGTTGTCCAACTCACTGAAACCTAGTTTTCAGCCCACTTTCTAAAAATTCTTTGTATTGGGCTCTTTGGACCTTAATCCTGTTATCTTGTGGGCTTAGGATCCAAAACCTGCTCCTACAATAATAATAATAATAATAATAATCTCATCTCTACCTAAATTATCTTCTAAAAACAAATCAAGGTTGGCACAACTGATCAAGCATCTAAAACCAAAATTAAAAGATAAAATTAGCTAGGGAAAATATGAGATAATGAGTAACAGATTAAATTTGTGAAGAAAAAAACTCATAAGTTCAATTAGTGCTGCTAATGCACAAAACATACAAAGGAACATGGTGCACTTTTTTTTGGGTAACAATACAGTGCACTTTTGTATGTAAGGAATACAATGCACTGCATTTTTTTACGCTTCTAAAATATGAAAGGAAAGGACATATGGCCATTTGTTAGGCTTTGGTGAAAGTGTATACTTTAATTGGGTGGGGTCTATTTGATGATAAACTAATGGTGCAGCAAATTAATCATTTGATTTTAATGGAAAGAATAGGCAAACTCGTAAGAACTGATATCTATGAAATTTTGGTATATAAAAGGGATTTCAAAGTATTTTTTTGGAGGGGGGGGGGGGGGGGGGATGCAAATGGTTTGACTCTTAGGTAGGGTAGGTGGTGGAGAAGGGCGAGGATTATTAGAACAAAATACCAAAGTAGGTATTTCTCAAAAAAAAAAAAAAAATACCGAAATAGGTTTTATTTCTCTTGTATCTCTGTCTATTTTACATGAAGTATTGAGCTAACCCACCCTAACTTTTTTGGTTTTGGTTTTCTTTTTATTTGTTTGTGTGATAGTCTTCGATTGTCTTCTGAAGAAAAAAAAACTATTTTCTATTGAAAATAGTCTATTATTTTATGTAATACGATCAATTAGCAACAAAGAAAAAACTAAATATTAAAAATTAAAAACTAAAATATCTAAATCAGGACGAGCTAGGTGACATAATAGTACATGTTTAGAGAGGAAAAAAAAATCTTGACATTATTATATGGGTGGGTAATGGTGCCTTGTTTGGTGATAACAAGTTGAAAAATAGTCGGAGGAAAGAATATGCGGAATATTCGTTTATGGAAAAAATCACCTCATCAAACTGTAAATCTCACGTGCAATAGCACGTGAGTGCATTAATCTTTTTTTTTTTTTGATCATGTGAGTGTATTAATCTAGAAAGTAACAATAGATTGATCACTTTATGATTTTTTTTGTCGGTAATAAGATAGAAAATAATAAAATGACCAATTGATTGTGAGAACATATTTGTTAATATAATAGTGACTACAGTGGATTGTAATAAAGCGACTTTGGGCGCACGCCAAGTGTCGTGTACTGCGAGTCTGCAAATCAAACAGCGGCCGTGAGAAATTGCGTTATCTGTGGGAAGGGGGGTTTTTTTAGGGTCTTGTGTATTTATATTTTATAGACATAAACTTGTGTGTTGTTTTCATTGATCGATCACACACTCCCGACGCCTTCAGTTGCTGTTTCAAACAGAGAGAAAGAAAAGAAAGGAGAGAGAGATGGGAAGCTCAGGATTTTCGTGGAAATTGGCGGATCACCCGAAGCTTCCAAAGGGTAAGACCGTTGCTGTGGTGGTTCTCGATGGTTGGGGCGAGGCCAAGCCTGATCAGTACAACTGCATCCATGTCGCCGAGACTCCCACTATGGATTCCCTCAAAAAGGTTTTTATTTGATAATATATACTGCCCTTGCCATTAGATCCACTTCTTGATTTTATCTCAGCCCCCAGATCTGTTTGTTATTGAATGAAAAAAATGTAAAAAATTTATTTGGTATGTTGTTTAGGGTGATCCTGATAAATGGAGGTTGGTTAAGGCCCATGGTTCTGCCGTAGGTCTTCCAACAGAGGATGACATGGGCAACAGTGAAGTTGGTCACAACGCACTTGGGGCTGGTCGCATCTTCGCTCAAGGGTACGCCTTCTCTTCTTCGTCTTCAATTCAAATAAAGAGACTAATCATTCATGGCTTTAAATCCTATTTTAATTTTGGGAATAAGGCTTTGTCGTTGCTGTTGTTGCACCTATGAATATATTTAAGGTTGTGTATCATCTCAGGATTGCATCAAGCTAATATGTTGTGGTTTTGAATTGTTTTCCAATGAACTTGTTGCTAATGAAGGTTTAATGTTTTAAGGTGTTGAATTAAGACAATGATTAACCAATGGTTTGATCAACAGTTACTGGTTAGATAAAAACTTTAACAGTTGAAACTGGTGTGCTTGTGATGGTGATGTTATATCAAATAACCTAGGGACCGTTCTCTTCTTTTCATCCGATCACTCTTCTTCATTGGGTTTCTTTTATAATGGATTTCCAATTACGAATTTCTTTTGTGGTGTTAATTTGGTTTAATTACTGAAATTCTCTCTCTCTTGTCAATAGTGCAAAGCTTGTTGACCTAGCTCTTGAATCTGGAAAAATTTATGACGGAGAAGGTTTTAAGTATATAAGTGAATGCTTTGAAAAAGGCACTTTGCATCTCATTGGGCTATTGAGTGATGGTGGAGTCCACTCCAGGCTTGATCAGTTGCTGGTAGGTTTTACGGTTGAGGATATATTTTTATCTATTTGTACGCAGGTCTGACCTTCCAAAATAATTAATTCCCTTTTCATAATTTTTCCCTTGCAGTTGTTGCTTAAAGGATCTGGCGAGCGTGGTGCTAAAAGAATCCGCGTTCATATTCTTACTGATGGCCGTGATGTTTTGGATGGTTCAAGTGTGGGATTTGTAGAAACTCTTGAGAATTACCTTGCAGAATTACGTGGGAAGGGTGTTGATGCACAGATTGCATCTGGTGGTGGTCGTATGTATGTCACTATGGATCGTTATGAGGTATGACATACTTATGTCTTTAAGCAAAAAATCACCATATAATTCAACTGGACCATTCATCTTTTTGCTGCTTGTTGCTTTTAACTCTTATGGATCCATGTGCAAAACCAATGAAACAACAATCTAGCAAACATCTATTAATTGTTGATCATTATCTACTAGTTATGTATATTTAACATTAAAAAGTAATGACTGGGTCTTTTGCAGAATGATTGGGAAGTGGTCAAACGAGGATGGGATGCCCAAGTGCTTGGTGAAGCCCCTTTTAAATTTAGAAATGCTGTTGAAGCTGTGAAGCAGCTGAGGCAAGCCCCTAAAGCCAGCGACCAGTACTTGCCTCCTTTTGTTATTGCCGATGAGAGTGGGAAACCTGTTGGTCCTATAGTTGATGGTGATGCTGTGGTTACAATCAACTTTCGAGCAGATCGTATGGTTATGGTTGCCAAGGCTTTTGAATATGAAGATTTTGACAAGTTTGATAGAGTGCGAGTACCTAAAATCCGTTATGCTGGAATGCTTCAATATGATGGTGAATTGAAGCTTCCAAGCCATTACCTTGTTTCTCCACCAGATATAGATAGAACATCTGGTGAATATCTAGTGCACAATGGTGTCCGTACGTTTGCTTGCAGGTTAGTTGTCGCTCCCTTTATATGCCATTCCTTATTATCGTGCACTTGTGTGTTTTGCGCTGCCTACTTGTTCCACTCTCAAAGTGCGGACTCCTCAGATGGTTTTCATTTTGTTTTTGTGTTTTTGTGTGTGTGTGTGTGTGTTCTGTATTTTTTTTAAAATTTGAATATGTTGAATTCTATACTGTTAAGGGCATATTTCATCAAGCCCCATGGCTTATTCTAATTTGGTTAGAACTGGGTATTTGAAGAGGCATTCTTGTGCAAGTGAGATCCAGTTATGGGAACTGAAGAATCTTTCATTTATTTTATTTGTCAAGCATAACAAAAAAATAATTGTTGCTTACTTGTAAATTTCTTATTGACAGCAGTAATTGCCTTCTAAGCACCACTTGTTTGGGTCTTTTTTGTCCTTTCTCCAGTAAGGGCTTCCTTGATATGCCTAAAATTTTATTTCAATTGTAGATGATCTTTGAGATACAATCTTAGTCTTACTTGACGCTGCATCCTATATATGGTGGTGCCAAAATTCTGTTTGACCATTATACTCCAACTAGAACTCACTTCTTTTGATTTTAGGCCTCTTACTGCTCATATCTGATGCCCTTTTGACCTCATTTTTTCTACTTTTTTACTGCAACAGTGAGACTGTCAAATTTGGTCATGTCACTTTCTTTTGGAATGGAAACCGCTCTGGGTATTTCAACGAAGGACTGGAGGAATACGTTGAAATTCCAAGTGATTCTGGAATCACATTCAACGTTCAGCCAAAGATGAAGGCATTGGAGATTGGTGAAAAAGTGAGAGATGCTATACTTAGCGGAAAATTTGACCAGGTAATTCATTGACTAATCTTGTGATATTCTCTGAACCTGGTTTCAGGTTGAATGAACATTGACCTGATGATTCACATGTCTAGGTACGTGTTAACATACCAAATGGTGACATGGTGGGACATACAGGTGATATTGAGGCCACAGTTGTGGCTTGCAAGGCTGCTGATGAAGCTGTCAAGGTATGACACCCCCTCCAAAAAAAGAAACTGCAGAGTTTTCTATTTTAGTGGTTTTGTGGTGTTGGAAACTTAATGAGTGAAATTTAAACCTTTTATATCAGTTCAAGTAATGAACTGGATCAGTAGAAAAGATATATATATTTTTTATTTATTGCTTTTCTTAATGTGCCATCAAACAAAAACTTGATGTGTGAAATTTGCTGGAGAAAGGGGGAAAACAATTATGAAGCTTAAGGACTAGATTGGAATTAAGTACTTACTTTCCCAAGGAAAGAAATTTTCTTTGATGAAGTAATCATCTTTATTAAAGTAGAGGAACTATCTCATGTACCCTGGAACTGGATGTATACATGGGGTAGCTTAGGAAACAAAGAAATATCAGAAAATGATGCTCCTGTTGCAACCAATTGAGCATCAATGAGCTCTAGCTCAATTGGTACTTAACCACCATAAAGAATTATATGGTTGATCATTGATGAGCTCTTGAATTCAAGATCCATTGGGGTGACTTACCAATTAAACCAAGGATGAGATATGGGGAGTAGCTTGAATCAAGTCTTTCATCTTCTGTTTTCCTTTTCCTTTTACCTATTAAAAGAAAAGGTTGCATGTGGCTTACTGGAGAAAAAATTGGAAAATTGCAGATGATCCTTGATGCAATAGAGCAAGTTGGTGGAATTTATGTCGTTACTGCAGATCATGGTAATGCTGAGGACATGGTGAAGAGGAACAAAACAGGGCAACCTCTTCTTGACAAGGGTGGCAAAATTCAAATACTCACTTCTCATACTTGTCAGCCAGTAAGTTCATTGAATTCTTTTTACTTGAAACGCCCAAGTAATGATACACTTTTTTTTGGGCTTTACAGATTGCACGCTGCACCTAGGATTTTTTATTGTTATTGACTGTTAATTTATCAGTCAACATTGTTGTTATTACTATTAACTAGATGGATGTTGCTTCTCAAGTTCTAAAACATTGTATATTTGTTTTCTCTTTATTTAGGTGCCAATTGCAATTGGAGGTCCTGGATTAGCACCTGGTTGCAGATTCCGCAGGGATCTTCCTACTGGTGGGCTTGCCAATGTTGCTGCAACTGTTATGAATCTCCATGGATTTGAGCCTCCTAGTGACTATGAGCCAAGCCTTATTGAAGTTGTTGATATCTAGGGCAGCATAAAGATTTGTTTCTTTAATGCGTGGAGTTAGATATAGGTTACAATGCAACTCAGAAGGCTATCATGATATGGCATGCTATCATGATAAATAAGTTTTTATTTCTTACTAAAAAAGAAAAAAAAGAAACAGTCACGGGTATGGTGGCTTCGGTATTTTGGGCTGTCTGTGGAGGTTTACAGAACAGTATGGTTAAAATGGAGTTTTTGTTCTATCTTTTCTTAATATGATTTTTGTCATGATTCGGTTTGTATTAAACGTTCCTGTTCAGACTTTAGATTGAATGGTTTTCAGCTCAAGAGGCTTAAGCTTAACAGGCTTGTTCTATACTTCTAGTTCTATCAACGTAACTGCTTTAGGTGGCCAGTTTGAGTTGCTGTTTTTTTTTTTTTTGAGAAATACATGAACTATTCATTTATCTGGAAATGAGATACAACAGAGAAAGAAAAACAACAACTGGGAGAATAAAACAATAAACAACTACACACCACCCTCCACAATGAACCCAAAAGCCCAGCAATAATCTTGTGCCTGCATATTAAAATTTTGTGGTTTCTTTCCTGGGCTCTAGTAACCCTTTTTAAACTCCCACTCTTTTGGCATAAAGGGGTATTGGTGGGCTCAATGGAAGGAGAGGGTTTACTTGTAGGTTTCGGGCTGGGTGATTTTTGGGCCTTAGAGGAAAACATTTGAAAGCCCATATCCGAAGCTTTGACTTCTACTTCCTTACCCATCACAAAAGATTTTTGGGAAACACGTGAGTGCACATCTGAAGAGGGTGTTGGGCTCAAGGGGCGAACTCAAGCATCATTACTCTGGTTCTCCACTAACAACACAACTGACCTGCTGCCATGACCTCGGTTTGTGATGTTGGAGCTTGTGTGATTTGACAAAGCAATTGAGTGCCTCGCTTGCTCCGTTCCCAAACTCACCTGACTAGCAGCCATCGAACTATGCTGAACACCAGTGTCTTCTTCCTTTCTTTCCTCCTACCCACCGCTGCTAGCAGCTCTATGTTTCTCAAAAACCCCCTTAAAGCCACTGTTTTCTCTGGTTTAGTCCCCAAAAAGCCTGTGACATTCGGACTTACCTTGAAACCTAGAATGATGTTTCTCACCATGACCCAAAACACCACAAATAAAGCAAAAGTTAGGAAGCCACACCATTTGAAAACTAGAATTGAACTTAAACTGGAAGACCTTTATTCCAACATCTACAATCCTTAAATCCGAACCCATCTTCCAGGCAATTCTTAGAGTGGACTTGAAGGCTCGTGTGCACTCCTCTAAGAGGTCCAAACTTGTGGTTGAAATGGAGATTTCTTCTTCCTCTTCTATAGTGAGTTGAAGATGCTGAATCCCACCAGTGATTTCTTGATCCAGGTTGATGAGGAGTTTTAACCGAACCTTGTAGGCTACAAGATCTAGAAAAAACAACGTATTGGAAGAGGGAGAAAAGACTTGTACTAAGGCAAGAGAAAAAGCTCCTACTGAGGGAGAGAGAAAAACTTTCTCTCTCCACAGGAAGAGAGAGAAAGTACAACAACAACAACAGTTTGAGTTGCTGTTGTGAACTATGATAACTGATAAAAAAAATTTCATGCTTGTTAATTGTTAGAGAAAGACTAAACAAAAATGTTCACACCATAAATGCATCACATGCCTAAAGTATATTTGGAAATTCATATTTGTTCCCAAATATGGTAAAGGAAAAAAGGACGATACCCACCTGAAGAACAAAAAAACACAGGAAAATAGAATTTAATAGATAAAACACAACAGAAATTGAGCAAGACGAAGAAGACCAAACACATTTGGAAAAGAAAAAGAAAAAGAAAACTAAAAATAAAAAGAGAATGGAATAAGATCTGGTAATTGAGAATAAGTTCTAATGGATTGTTAAGAGTATTTGTATCAGTTCATACATATATATATTTAAAATTTTAACATAAGAACCTTTTTTTTTTTTTACATAACTATATTTTAAAAATACTCATATTACTATTAGATCATCTATTTCACAACAATCCAAATTTACACAAGTTTACATAGACTAATGTGGATGATGTTTGGAGTTGAATGTGCAAAATTCACCCCTTATGCTATTATATATTTACTGATGTGATTGCTCTTAATCAGTGTAGTCAAAGGCGTTCTGGGCGCTCGCCTAGGCGCCCAGGCGAGGCGAGGCTCCAGAAAAGCGCCTTAGAGGCATTGAGGCGAGGCGCCTTTAGTGAGGTGCTGGCCTCTGGAGCCTAGGCGCTCGCCCAGATGTATTTTGTTAGGCGAGAGGCGAGCGCCTGAGGCAGATTTGTGTTTTTAAGGGTTGTAATGGCAAGTTTTGTAAATTTAAAGAGGTGTATGGTTGGTTTTAAACTGTTACCTCAGTGGGGATGAGCTGTCTCCCAAATAAATTAATATAAAAAAAAGCATAACAAAAGATAAAACAAATAACTTTTGGGAGCCACTTAACTTTCAGGGCAAAACAGTAGTCATTTACCAAAAAAAAAAAAAGAGTAAAGCAACGGTCAACCAACATTAGAACAAAGGTGTTTCGTCTTCTTCTAGGGTTTGGAAGAGAGTGGGCTAGTGGCTACTGGCAGTGAACCAACATCAGGTAATATTTTCCTATTCTTTTAGTTTTTTTTTTACACTTTCTTTTCCTGAGTTCTCTCTCACAACGACATTGCTTTGGTAAGTTTGTCGTTGTCCACACTTTCAAAGCATATAAAACTCTCTCCTCTCTATTTCTTCTCTACTTTTTTACCCCTTTTCTCTTCTCTGTTGGACTCGCTGTTTTTTCCCCCTTTTCAGAGCATATAAAACTCTCTCCTCTCTGTTTTTTCTCTGTTTTTTTTCCCCCGTTTCTCATCTCTGTTGGACTTTGTTTTTTTCCCCCTTTTCAGAGCATATAAAACTCTCTCCTCTCTGTTTTTTCTACGTTTTTTTCCCCCGTTTCTCATCTCTGTTGGACTCTGTTTTTTCCCCATTTTCAGAGCATATAAAACTCTCTCGTCTCTGTTTTTTCTCTGTTTTTTTCCCCCTTTTCTCTTCTCTGTTGGACTCTGTTTTCCCCCCCTTGTCAGAGCATATAAAACTCTCTCGTCTCTGTTTTTTCCCCCCCTTTTCTCTTCTCTGTTGGATTCTCAATCTCCAGCAACTTTCTCCTCTCTGTTTCCAACTACTTTCCATTTTCCCGAACTCATTACTTCACTCAATTTTTAGAGCTTAAACCATAGTAAATGATATATAGCTAGCTTAATATAGAATCCTATTAAATGTATTGTATTGGGTTTTATTTTTTTATATGTAGAATGGCTTCAGATAATGGGAGGAGAAAAGATCCGGGATGGAAATATAATTATTTAGCTAATGTTGAAGACAAAAATGCAGTGACTTGCCTCTTTTGTAATAAAGTCACAAAGGGAGGGATACATAGAGCAAAGCAGCATCAAGTAGGGAATTTTAAAAACAGTACAAAGTGTTTAAAATGTCCTGATCATGTTAGAGAAGAGCTTGCACAGTATATGGCAGAGAAGAAGAGTGACAAGCATGGTTTTCAGACCCGGACCGTTTATTGAACTGTAAAAGAGAGAGGTTTAAGGGTTTTGAGGTCGAACCGAGGTCGAACCGTAATGACGTCATAATTAATTCAATAATTATTTTAATATAAATAAATATATTAAATTAGTATAAATAGAAAATTTAACTAAAATAATCTAATTAAATATAAATATCTATATTTCAAATATATTTTTTCATATCATAACTTTTGCAAGACAAATAATAAATATCAAATTCTAAGCAAAATTTAAATATAATATCTATTTATTTATTTATATATTGATTAGTTAAACTTGTAATAATAATAATTATTATTATTATTATTATTATTATTATATAAGAATTAGAAAGATACTCAAATAAAATAAAAATAAATTATTTAATAATTTTAAATTGAAATATTTTTTTTGAGAATGAATTATTTAATAATTATTATATGCTTAACTGTAAATATTAATTAAAATTAGAGCAATAATAGGAATATAACATTTTATACAAATTTTACCACAATTTGTCACGTGATGAGATGTGAGTGGTAGAGATGTAAACCCATAATTTTTTTTTCATTACTCACACTTTGCCTTGTGTCAAATTATAGCAAAAAATTGTGTAAAATATTAGAGAAATGATATGTCCACAATATTTTTACAACAAATCCTAAGTGGCAGGTTGTTATCGTTGGGGCAAAAAAGTAATCTTAGTGTTAATTTCAAATTTGAACCAATAACAACTAACCACATGTGATTTATTGTAAAAATATTGTAGATGTAGCATCTCTCAAAATACTACGTTACTCTTAAAAATACTTAAAATATTTAATTCACCTATCAATCATGTTACGTCACGTTGGCCAGCTGAAAAAATATCTACATCTTATGGCTGAAAATTCCTTGCTTTTATTAAAAAATTTAAAACCTTTCATCATTTCCAAGATCGAAGTTAGCCACATGAGGGACAGGGACTTAGGAATTCAAATGAGTAAAAAAGTAACAAGAAAGAAAGAGAAACACATACCTCAGAGAAAAAAAGGAAATTACAGAGCTCCATCAACGGAAAAAAGAAACGGATAAAAGAAAGAAGAAAGAAGAAGATGAAGCAGCAGTAGAAGACAAAGCGTGATCGGCGACTGTGTTGGTAGAAGACAAAGATACGTGTTATTGTAATTTGTGTTTTTATTTATTTATTTTTTTTATCTGATGTAGTTTGTGTTTACTGTTTATTTGCTGAGCAAGTGTGGAGTTTGTTTTGGCGCAGACTGTTTATTTGCTAAGCAAGCGTGATCGGCGACTGTTTTTTATTTTTTGATCTAATGTAATTTGTGTTTTTTTGATCTTTGGTTCTTTTTTTTTTCCTTACAAATCTCTTTGTTCAAGATCTGAAATTATCAGATCTCCTTCCGATCTTTGTTCTTTTCATGTTCTTTCATTTCTTCTAGATCTGATCATAAATTCATACCGGTGTACATGCCAAAATTCACCGGAAAAGCTGAAACAAAAAGAAACCGTCCGAACCTCAAAAACCGGTCACGGTTCACAGAACCGGACGGTCAGACCGTGGTCCGTGCGGGTTCCTGCTTTTTTTGTATGGAACGGTTCTTCACCCTAAACAAACCGTAAAATTGAACGGTTCTAGGTTTTTCTGGTCGGACCGTACGGTCCGGTCCGGGTTTCAAAACCTTGGTGACAAGGAGAACTATGACAAGATGCTTGATTTTGTTGATATAGATAATATGATTGAAATTGAGGATGTAGATGATGATGAGGTAGAGGAAGTAGAAGTTATCCAAAAAGGGAAAAAATCATGCTCTAGTAAGAGAGGGGTTGGCAGTAGCACCCAAGTGAAAACTATGAAATTAATGCCAAAGTCTAAGAAGTTGAAAGGTCCCATGGATTCTTTTGTAAGATTAAAGCCAGAAAAAGTGGTTGCACTTAGGAAACAGGGTAAGATGAAGCAAACTAACATCAATGATAAACTTGACAAAGAGAAAAGAGCACAAGCTTGTCAGTATATTGGCCGGCTATTTTATCTAGCTGGTATACCATTCAATGTTGCTCGCTTAGATGAATTTAAATGGGCAATTGAAGCTATTGGGCAGTATGGTCCAAATATGAAGCCTCCTAGTTACCATGAGTTAAGAGTTCCAATTCTCAAGAATGAGGTGGCTTACACAAATGAGTTATTAAGTGATCACAAGCAAGATTGGAAGAAATATGGCTGTTCTATTATGTTTGATGGGTGGACTAGTAGAACCAATAGGACCTTGATTAACTTTTTGGTGAATTGCCCATTTGGAACCATGTTTGTGAAGTCAATTGATGCATCATCTTTTATGAAAACCGGGGAAAAAACTTTTGAATTACTTGATACATTTGTAGAACAGATTGGGGAGGCTAATGTAGTCCAAGTAGTATTAGATAATGGATCTAATTATGTGTTGGCTGGGAAGTTGTTGGAAGCAAAAAGGCCAAATTTGTATTGGACTCCATGTGCTGCACACTGCATTGACCTTATATTGGAGGACATTGGGAAAATTCCTAGAATTGCAAAAACTTTAGAAAGGGCCATTCAATTGGCTGGATATATCTACAACCATGGGGGTGTCTTAAATATGATGAGAGAATACACAAAACAAAGAGAGCTGGTTGGGCTAGAAAAACTAGGTTTTGCACTTCATATCTTACAATAAAATCCATTTATAAGCAAAAGCATAACCTAAGGGCCATGTTTACTTTTGAGGAGTGGGTTCGTAGTAGATGGGCAAAGGAAGCAAATGCTAAACGAGTAGTAGAAACGATTTTAATGCCTTCTTTTTGGGATACTATAGTTTACATTCTTAAAGTTATGGGCCCTCTTGTTCGGGTTCTTCGCCTTGTTGATAATGAGAGAAAACTAGCTATGGGTTACATATATGAGGCAATGGATAGGGCTAAAGAAGCTATTATAAAAGCTTTTAATGAGAATGAAGAAAGGTATTCAAATATTTTTAAAATCATTGATGAGAGATGGGAATGTTAATTACTTCGGCCTTTGCATGCAGCGGGTCATTTCTTGAATCCTGAGTACTTCTATTTTGATGATAACATAGCTACAAATCATGAAATTACAGCAGGATTGTATGCTTGCATACAAAGACTAGTTCCTACTGTTGAAATTCAGGACAAGATCATGGCTGAGCTACCCATCTATAAGAAAGCTAAAGGACTCTTTGGCATTGAATTGGCTAAAAGATCAAGAAAGACAAGGGCTCCAGGTAAGAAAACATTTATATCTAACTTATAATGACTAGAACAGTGGCACTTTTTACCCAAAAAAAAAAAAATATGACTTCTATGATCTATCATATATCATTACTCATACTTATTTTTTTAACATAGTTGAATGGTGGAGTTTGTATGGGAGCTCAACTCCGAATTTGCAACAATTAGCTATTAGAATCTTGAGCTTGACTTGTAGTGCATGTGGTTGTGAGCGCAATTGGAGTGTGTTTGAGCAGGTGAATTTTGAAGTATAATAAGTAGATTTCATCCTTTAATGAGCTACTTTATTTCATAGAAAATTCCAATGGTTCAATTATTCACTATAGTCTAATACTTAGTTTTCATAAATGGTTGTAGATTCACACAAAAAGAAGGAATAGACTTGCACAAAAACGACTAAATGATTTGGTCTTTGTGAAGTATAATCAAAAGATGAAGACACGATATGATAAGCGTGATGTTATTGATCCCATCTCCTTAGATGATATAGATGAAAGTAATGAATGGTTGTTGGGGGAAATGGGTGCTGAACCATCTATGAATGTTGAAGATGAGTTGGTTTTTGATGATGATGATGATGGTTTGACATGGGGTGTAGTGGCAAGAGCTGCTGGTGTTGGAGAACCAAGGAAGAATACTAGATTCCAAACAAAATCAAGGGCAAGCTCAAAGGCCTTAACATCACAACCAAATATTGAAGAGGAAGATGCTGATTTTGATGAGACCGAGGAAGAGAATGTTGATGGTTATAAATCTGGTTCAAGTGGCTTTGAAAGTGATGGAAACTTGAGTGAAGACTCTGATGATGACCTTTAGATTAAAATAACAACCACATTAAGGCTATTAAATAGGCTAATAGGCAGAATGTTCCATCTTCAAATGCTTTTGTTTTGTCATGGATAGTCATGAAGTTCAATCTTCAATGTTTTGTTAGGAGTTTTCTTCTTTCTAATATGAAGTTATGAACAATATTTTGGTTTAACATTCAGATTTAGTTGATATTTGGATGGAGACTAATTTTTAAATGGTGATTTATGTTTATATTTAGACTTAGTTGATATTTGATAATTATCTAGACTTAGTTGACTGTTGATATTTGGATGGAGACTAATTTTTTAGAATTTGGCGCCTCGCTTCACTCAGGCTAGCGCCTTTTTGGCGCCTCGTCGCCTCGGGCGATACAAGGCCTTGGCGCCTTAAGGGCACCTTTCACCTTTGACTACCTTGCTCTTAATTTTGGTAATAGACCTAATGGGCTAATAAGATGAGAGACTGATTTAACCCAATCCAATGGGTGGCTTCAGGCTTGGATTTTTTTTTTTTTGCTGTGGATTGAGTTAAGTTGGTGTCAGTAAATTCATAAATTCGCCTAACCCACATTTTATTATTATAAGTTTTTGTTAATTACTTTTTTGCCACTTTCCCTAATATAAAACAAAACCCTAAGTCCGTATTTAGATTTTCTTGTAACTCATAAAACTAGTTTGTGTTTATATTGTTTCTTAATTGAGTTGGGATAGGCTTATTTGATTTTCTTTCTAACTAAATGTCATTTGGTTTGATAATTTGTGTATGATGATTCCACTTCTTAGACTTCTTAGATGGCAGGTGGTAGAAAATAGTTGTAATACTGCTGCTATTCTATTTTGATTCTCAATTGAGTTGGGATAAAGCTATTTGGTTTGATTATTTGTGTTGGTATAATAATTTATGTATGGTGCTATGCTTAGAATTTTTAGAAGACTGCAAGGGCAGCAAACACTTGTAATATTGTTTGCTATTGCTATTCAAATGCTTAATTTTTTTTAAGGTAAAAGAAGAAAATTTATCCAAGCAATGGGTCCAACTTGACCCCAAGGGTTGGGTTGGACCCTTATGATGGGTTAAGTTGGGTTGAGGGGTTTCCTAGATCCAATGAGTTTTTTCAAACAATCCATGATGGGGTTGAATTGAGAAAACCTATCAAGACCTCAACTCAATTTAAACCAATCTATGCACACCTTTACTTAATAATTGAGAGTTCTATTAACAGGTGTTTTTATAACAATTGTTAATAAATTATTTTTTAAAATTTTTAATACGATAACATTACTTTAATGAAAAATATAAAAAACAGACATTTAAAAAAAAAAATTTCCATAAATTTTTTTTATAAACTAATGTTTATCTGTTAACTTTTACCAAATATAAGTAATTCGGTAATTTTGCAAAATAAAGAGGTGGCAGAAGAAGAGAATCAAAAAAATTCAAATTTCAAAATTCAAAAGATCAGGAGGGGAGCGAGGGAGCGACAGCCAGCCAAGTCACACGTGTCGAGTGTGCTAAAAAAAAAAAAAATTAACAAATCCATCATCCATCCCCCACTCACTCCCTCTTTCCCTCCCCCCTTTTTATAAATTTGAATTTGCAAAACAAACAGAAAGAAAGAGAAGAAGAAGAAGAAGAAGATCAAAATCGGAAAAAAAAAATGGAAAAGTACGAGAAACTGGAGAAGGTGGGAGAAGGAACATACGGGAAGGTGTACAAAGCTAAAGACAAGGAGAGCGGCGAAGTCGTCGCCCTGAAGAAAACCCGTCTCGAAATGGACGAAGAAGGCGTTCCCCCAACCGCGCTCCGCGAAGTCTCCTTGCTCCAAATGCTCTCCCAATCTCTCTACGTCGTCCGCCTCCTCTGCGTCGAACACTCCCTCAACAAACACGGCAAGCCTCTCCTCTACCTCGTCTTCGAGTACCTCGAAACCGATCTCAAAAAGTACATCGACTCTCATCGCAAGTGCGCCAACCCTCGGCCCCTCCCTCCTTCCCTGGTTCAGAGTTTCCTCTACCAGCTCTGCAAGGGCGTCGCTCACTGCCACTCCCACGGCGTTCTCCACCGCGATCTCAAGCCCCAGAATCTGCTGGTCGACAAGGACAGGGGGATTCTGAAGATCGCAGATCTTGGACTCGGACGCGCCTTCACCGTTCCTCTCAAGAGCTACACACACGAGATCGTTACTCTCTGGTACAGGGCTCCGGAGGTTCTACTCGGATCTACTCATTACTCCACCGCCGTTGATATCTGGTCCGTCGGCTGCATCTTTGCTGAGATGGCAAGGCGTCAGGCTCTCTTTCCTGGCGACTCCGAGTTCCAGCAATTGCTTCATATTTTCAGGTCTCTTACAAGATTGATTTCATTTCATTTCATTTGCTTTTGTTTTATTTATTACTAATTATTTAAATTCGAAAATGAAAAAAATTGATTGATTTCAATTTCAGGTTGCTTGGCACTCCCACAGAGAAGCAGTGGGGTGGAGTTACTACTCTGCGGGATTGGCACGCGTATCCACAGTGGGAACCACAGAACTTGGCACGTGCCGTTCCTGCTTTGGGACCTGATGGTGTTGACCTCCTTTCGGTAACACATTTCTTCCTCTTTCCACCAAATGGCCCTATCATATCAATTTCCTACAACCCCTTTTTGTTCTATTATGATGAAATTATCATTTTGTCCCAAAACTTTATGCTTTTAGGAAAGACTGAATTTCATCATTTAACTATTATTCATCCATTTGCTTAGAACAATTGTGAATTTAATCATTTAATTATCATTTTAACATACAATACAATGTAATGCTAATTGCATCTCAATTCTCAAACCATAGAGAATTTCACACACTCCTTTGGGGATGTCTCCCTTATCCTTTTGCCTGCTCATGCATTTCACCTTATGTGTAGACCGTAGAAATCAATTTTACATTCTAAAATACTAAGATATGAGACCGTGCAAAAGCTTTTTCTTCATTGTTACTGAGGGGCAAATAATCTGCTAGCTTTTTAGTATGATCCTAAATCTTCTATTATATCTCATAGCTGTGACTATAACTTGTCAAATCTAGCAAAGTTCTTCTTTCTTGGTCTGTCTTATATATAGTCCAGACCCTAGAAGTGATGTGATAGACCATATGGGTTTTCACCATCTCTCATATTTGCATTTGTTTAGTATAGTTGACCTATTTAGTTTTATTATTATTTTAAAAAAAAATTAGCTGAGTACAAACTAATTTAACATGCTGCTGAACCTAGAATGTTAGCAGAACCTCATGCTTAGTCTTCTCATGTTAGCTGCATTGTGAATGCTAATTATCTATATATGCCCCCTTTTGTTTGTTTCAGCTTTGTGTGATTTACAGTTTTTCTGTTTGTACTTGCAGAAAATGCTTAAATATGACCCAGCTGAAAGAATCTCAGCCAAAGCAGCACTTGACCATCCCTATTTTGACAGCCTTGACAAGTCACAATTCTGAAATTGTGTTGCCTAGCTTCGAGAATCAGAGATAGTCTGAACTTGTATTTTTCTTGTGGTGTTATATAGTATATGCTGGGAATTTACTTTCATGTGTTTAAGTTGAGAGGCTGACCTTGTCAATTGATACTTGGTGAAGTCAGTTGTCATCATCTTGGTGATTTGAACTTTGTTGTATGTGATTTACAACTTAAATCTTACTGTGTTTTTCTATCTGGCAGTTTTTTCCTTTTTCTTATTCTTATAGGTATTAGTCTTTTGAGTAATGCTGGGGAGTAAAGCCACGAGAGTGCAAGGGTGGGGTGTCAGTGGTCTTTGGAGAATTGGAGTTTGGACCAAATGGCACCTTCTCCCTTGTAAATAAGTAGTTTTAATTATCTCATACATTGGATATATGCACGATCTCTCTTACAAACATGTGGATTCCATACTTAGTAGGAACCACATGATTGTGAGAGAGATGATGCATATATCAGATGTACAATATATTTTCTCATGAATAAGGGATGAAGGATGATGTACTGGTTCTTGTTGGGATGAGTTGCTCCATGAAGATTGTGATTCTTTCTTGTTGAAAATTTATTATTTCATACTGTTTCATGATTTTTAAGCTTAAGAAGTGCTCCCTTTTTGCAAAATTGTCCACAAAATTTGATTGGAGGAACCAGACAGATCTCTCAATTAGCAGTAACAGGATGTGCAATACAGATCTGCTAATGTATAAATAGACTAGAAAGGGTATGGCCCTAGAGAAAGATGTATTATAAGCATATTGTATACAGATGATTACTAAACAGACCCAATTTGCCATCGCGAATTATAAATTAGGCTTGAACATGTTTCCTGAGTCTTAGGTTGTTGTAGACAATCTATTAGGCGAAACGCAGCATTATTGTGTCAAAACCACATGAGTTGCTTTGTCGATAGAGAGATTGTTTTATGGCATATTATTCAGATGACTGTAAGACATGTATTTGCAGTGGTCAACATATCAATCAGGCCAAAACTTGCTTTTGCATCTTTGTTCTGTTTAGACTGCTTTTCAGTTGAGAAAGCCACATAAAGAACCAGTTGTGTTGCAGTAAATCTTGTGTACCTCTAGAAAGTTGAAAATGCCTGAGAACTACTTTTCCCTGAACATGTCATCCCCAAGTAGTGGTCTCGCTTCTCTCTTCCCCTCTCATATACGACATTCCACCGTGTTGGTAAACTTCGTTGATTTCATATTTATGTTTATAGAAACAAATGCCATTGCTCAATGTTATTTTGTCAGTATATTTAAATCAATATTTTCTAGTGGATGCAGGGAATCTTTGTTTCTAAAATTGGTTATGGGTTCCGAATCTTCCGATGTGGGCCAAATCAAAGCAAGAGATTTAAATCCTCTGCTTGCTACACAATTTTACGTATAGATCAAGCATACGTGGCTGCACGATGACTGTTTTTTCTGTTAATGTTTTGTTTTGTTTTTATTAAGGTTACTGCGTGCTTTCAGGGCTGATGATTGAGAAACTATTAAGAAATAGAAGGAAGATGGTTGTGGCGGATGAAATATTAGCGTGGCGGTTCAACTAAAACATGATTAGTTGGTAATTGCTTTATTTAGCAAAAAAGAGTAGCAGTTAAGCAAGAAGCTTGGCAAGCGTCAACGGTGGATCTTAGTTAGCAACAGTTGCCAGCGATGATGTATAAGTTGTCTGTGTCTTCGGTGACAGTAATGCAAAAATTATTTTAAACAAATTCAATTAAGGAAAAAAAGAAAGAAAGAAAGAGAGTGGTTGGGTGGAATGGACCATGTAAATCGGGGAAAGGGAGGGGTGCTTATTGTTTCTTGTCCACAATAGTTGGCAAAATGTAAAACCTTACATATGACAACCATTCAAGACATAACAAAATGCAGTCACAATATAATGTAAAACCCATATATGTCTCAACTCCTCCTATTCTTTAGCCAAACCTCTTGTCTCTCTCTTATCTCTCTCTCTCTCTCTGTCTCAAAATTTGCTAGCATTGTTAGCTAATCATTTTTCCTTTTTCTTTTCTTTTTTCTCTCTAGTGTCATTTAGATTCTGATATATAGTATCAACAGCAGATATACCATCTCTTTTTTTTTTCTTTTTTTTTTTTAATTTTTTTTCTTTTTTAAATAAGGAAGAGGGAAAAAAAAAAACGGATCAGCTGGCTGATAAAGAGGGTAGTAGTAGTAGTGGTAGTGGGAGGAGGGGTGGGGGTCGGAGGGGAATGGACGGACTGGACGGGCTGATAGAGAGGCTGTTGGAAGGAAGGAAGAGTAGAGGGAAAAGGATTCAGCTTGCAGAGTCGGAAATCCGCCAACTTTGCGTTACTGCCAAGGAAGTCTTCCTCAAGCAGCCTATTCTTCTTGAATTAGAGGCTCCCGTTAATGTTTGTGGTATGTAAACAATGTTTCATTAACCCTTTTTTCTTTCTTCTTTTGTTCATCCTATGATTCCTACCTATCTTATGTTTTGTTTTGTGTAACCAAAAGCATTCCCCCCATTTGTTGTTGCTTTCAGGAATCTCATTGTCCCGTGTTGTGGCATTTGAGATACAGAATTCGCATAACATGTTAGATTGATTTGCCCTCCAACCTCCCTTTTAATAACAATTGTTATAAATAAAACCCAACATCATGTAAAATCCGATTTCAATTTTATGCATGAGAATGAAGAACCAGCGTTTTTAACAGATGGGGTCGGGAAATAATGCCAGCTTCATTATATCAAATTCTACCATCGATTTTTAATTTTTGAAGAATCAGCGTTTTTAACAGATGGGGTTGGGAAATGCCAGCTTCATTATATCAAATTCTACCATCCGATTTGATTTTTAATTTTTGCCCTCCTTTTCTCTTGAAAGAATCCTCCCCAACCATCTATGATCGTAGTCAAAGAATTTTATCTGAATTAAATGTCCATATAATTGCATTTATTTTCTTTTGATACAATTAATCTACCATTGATTTATTTTGCAATAGGATTATGATCATTATCGTCATATATGAATTGCTGAAGGTGACAACATCTGTAAAAGAATCCCGTACGGGTTTTTAACAAAGAGATTCTATAAGAAGGATTCTGACGTTTCTAACATACTAAAGAAATAAGAAAATTAGAGTGAGTTTACTTTCAGTAACCCTTTTTTAAAAATGGGTGTTGAGGATTGTTGATCTATACAATTTAGTGAGGAGTAAAGAAAAAAAAAAGGAGAGAAAATAACACAAAAAATTAACGTGGCTTGATGGTGTAACTATGTCCATATAGCAAAAAGAATAGGGTTTACAACATAACCTCTATTCCAGAGACTAGTTTTACCTTTTCGTATTGAATACGAGGCACCATTGTGCTTAAATTTAGAACCGAACAGTTGATCTATGTTCTTTTCATAAGTCAAATTTCAGATCAAAAGGGTGGAATTTGGTTTGAGAGGTGAGGAATGACTTACTAATCTGCCTGTCCTTGGAGTAAATTAAATTAAACACTCAAAACAACGTAAAAAATCATACTTAGGGAATGGTTAGGTGGCTTGTTTGTAAGTATTGAGAAGTGAGAATTTTTATATTTAGGTATCAAGGCTCTTAAAATAATGTTACACAGTATTTGTAGCTAAGGAATGGCATGGTGGCTTGTTTGGGTGTGCAGGTGACATACATGGTCAATTTCCAGACCTGTTGCGACTGTTTGAGTATGGTGGTTTTCCACCACATGCAAACTACCTGTTCCTTGGAGACTATGTGGACAGAGGAAAACAAAGCATAGAGACTATATGCCTTCTGCTTGCTTACAAAATCAAGTACCCTGACAACTTTTTCCTCCTTCGAGGAAACCATGAATGTGCATCTATCAACAGAATCTATGGATTCTATGATGAGTGCAAGCGCCGCTTCAGTGTCCGTCTCTGGAAGATATTCACTGAATCCTTCAATTGTTTGCCCGTTGCTGCAGTGATTGATGAAAAAATCTTGTGTATGCATGGTGGGCTTTCACCAGAAATGGACAGATTGGATCAGATACGAGCTATACAAAGGCCAGTTGATGTGCCAGACCAGGGGCTCTTATGTGACCTTCTTTGGGCTGATCCTGACAGGGACATTAAAGGGTGGGGTGAGAATGATAGGGGTGTTTCCTATACCTTTGGAGCTGACAAGGTGACTGAGTTCTTGAAGAAACACGATCTTGATCTCATATGCCGTGCTCACCAGGTCTTCCTTTCATCATGTTAATTATGTTGTGAATGAACACTATGAAAAGAGTTGTCTCTCTGACATTTATTCCGGTTGAATTTTTGTCCTTAGAAAAAGATTACATTGTTTATGTTGCATAAAGAACCTAAGCTTTACCTAATGAATATATATGTAGCCTAATGAATTGAAAGAAAATGGTTGACAGGTGGTTGAAGATGGTTACGAATTCTTTGCAGAGAGGCAGCTGGTTACCATATTTTCAGCACCAAACTATTGTGGAGAATTTAATAATGCGGGTGCCCTGATGAGTGTGGATGCAAGCTTGCTTTGTTCGTTTCAGATTCTCAAACCATGGAAAGGGAAAACAGCACATCTTCATCTGGAATAAAAGTCCAGGCATTGGAGAAGGAAGTTAAAAATAAAACTGTGAACTATAAAGAGAAGAGAATCCTGGTGGAAGACAAAAATATGCATTCTTGCTACAAGATTAAAGACTTATTCGTCTGTGATTTTAAGAGGCGGAGAATTATGTTTGTAATCATACAGCTATCGTTCATGCAACCTAGGCAGCAATAACAAGGCCGTGTATATAACCCCTTCATAGGCATAATTACCTTCTGCTATTTTTCTTTCTTTTTAAGTTTTACCTTCACGAAAATTTCTTTGTACTCTCAAAACCTGACTGTACACAAATAACAAGTTTAGTACTTGTATTTCTTTGTGAAGAAATACTTAAAAAGCCTCGACAATTTACAGTTTACACTGCTGTTAATGTTGTTTTACGTCAACTTTTTCTTAAAATGCTACTTTTCCATCTCATGTCCGATCTGAGTATACACTTTCATGTGTTCATTGTGACAGCCAAACACTTCTTTCGTAGTTGTCTTACAAAGTCTACATTATAACTTGATATGCATTTCTAGGTGAGCTCAAGTTAATGAGCTAGCTAGCTTGATAAACTAGTTGAGACAGGCCGAGCCCTAAATCAAGCTGAGCTCCAATGGCTTGCAAGCAACAAAACTTATTTGCAGCTATACAGTTATAAATATGAGCACCATATATGAAGGTGAATTTTTCAATCCTTCACATTATCAGTTTATCTTGAAAATATCTATATAAATCTATCATCATTAAAGAAACATCCATTGTGGCTTTTTTTCATATAATTCCTTGAATGAGATCGTGTACATCATGGCAAACATAAGATTGTGAAACTTAAAAGATAATCTCTCGTAGGAGAAGGTAGCACAGTAAAACCATCCTATTATCCTGCTACTACTATATTTGCACTCCTGGTAACAGTGATATAAACTCATTCTGTTTAATTGTTCATTAAAAAAGTACACAGAAAATCAGACTTGTTGGGATCTAACTCAGAGAGAGAGAGATTCGCACATAATTTGCTAGATTTCTAATGCATGGGCATGTCATCCTTGCATCTCAATCAGGCAGCCTATATTTCCCTAAAAGCAAATCTACAAAATTACATAAGAATTACACAGATCAACAAATGATACAATCCAAGATCACTCTGAAAACCTCATGAAAAACCATAGAGTGCACTGAAGCTATCCCATCATGATATATGCAGCTGGGCTAGCCAAAAGAAAAGCCAATCCTCTGACGACAGTCTTATAGTGCCCATGGCAAACTAAAGAACAATCTATTTTCAGTTAGACCACACATGAACCAGACCATGCCTGTTACCAGTATATATCTCATTCCGTTCTTCATCATAGAAAAGGGCAGTAATGTCTTCCAAAGCCTCTGCAACTGTGCTTCTCACTTTGGAGTAATCCTGCTTCTTTGAGCTGCCAGCACTGGTGCTACACTCATCACCCTTGGGACTGCCGTTGGTGGCATTTATTTTAGCTAGGCACTTCCCAGTCAAGATGTTGCTGATATTGATAGACCCAGCTGCATCAAAAAAGCAAACAGTAAGAAAACATTATGACTCAACCCTCCTAAAATATTCTCCTTATGAAATGAGAACAAAGCAACAAATGGTGATCAACAGACAACAACTCTGATGCTATATCCATTTTCTTAGTAAGAGACAAATGCAGAAACAGGATAAAACTGCCCATCATTATTGTTAATCAAGAAAACAAAAGTGGGACAAAGTAAACAAGCTCAACTAAGAATTAATAAAGTTCTAGAAAACATTCACAACTTGCAATTACTCTTTTTTTATTAGTTAAGAATTTTATTTTTAAAGAGCTACCTCATGTATCAATTTGCTATACTACCATGCCCTTGCTTTATGTAACAAAGTCAAAAACCAATGTTCAGCTCTGTCGTCCATTTTAATCCCTAATAGACCAGCTAAAACACTAGACATAGAATGGATCACAACAGGCCGTAGTGGCATACAAATAATTCATACTCAAATCAGGGTGGTTGGTTTAGAACAATGAATCTATCAGAAAACAGACAGTTTTCAATGAGATCAAATGGGGAGCTACACCCACACCTCAGGAATTGTTTTTTTGATATGTAGAAATAGCTATTAAGTTAATACAGCAGGGTTCAGAAGACCTACAAGTCAAAGCAAAGCAAACATGTATATCTCTAAACTTTATTTAGTAACCAAGAAAAATTGTTTAGGGCCTCATGTTGCCCAAGAACATGGTCAAATGCCAACAGCCTTGTAACTTAACTGTTACTGCCTAGTATTTCCAACAGAGACATCTAGGATTCAAATCCCCCATCCACCATTGCAACTATCAAATTATTAAAAAAAGAACAATGCCAAAATACCTTCTTTTTTTTCTTTTTTTTTTAACATAACTAACAAGATTTATTCAAAGAAATGAAATATTATTTTAATGCATGAATTATGTGTCAGAGTTCAATTTTGTCCCTAAACTAGTAAACTATCAAGTATGTCAATGAAGTTAAAAAAAAATTTAGCGTTACTTTTGGCCCCACTTGCTGTCAAACTAAACTGCTCATAGTAAAGATCAAAGTTAAGCATAGGGTTGAATCATTCGATTTATGAAGAAATTTCACAAAAACACTTGATTTCTGAAAGAAAAGTGTGGAGGCGCGCGCGTGTGTGTGTGTGTGGGGGGGGGGGGGGGTTGTGAAGGGGGTGTGAGGGTAACATCAAATCATTTTCAAATCTTCATACACTAAATTGACACAATCAATAGTTCAAAAGGATTCTAACCAGAAATAAATAGTTCAAGGATGAAATTGAAACTTTGACACATAGTTTAGGAGCCAAAATTGTTTTGCTAAATGCATTATAGTTCTCCAACTAATAATATAAATTTTATATTACTCCCATAGAACACCCCCAGTGTACTTGGGTTTGTTTGTGTTTTCAATAAAAGTTTCACTATTTATATAAAAAAAATAAAACTAACAAATATAAATTAGAACCAGGATGGACCTCAACATAGCCATATGCAAGCCATTTTCCCCCTTCTCTATATGGCTTTTGTATTCAGATGCTCATTCATTTCTTTTTTCAATTATTTTCTTTTCATACTTATTTTAGGGGGAAAAAACTAACAGCTAGGTTGCAAATATAACAATTGGGGAGCCACCAGGCTAATGAGGCAGGTTCAAGTAAGTCCTTTAGAGCATTACCATTTCCTTCCATCCATTGTTCATCAGAATCAGCCTTGCAGTAAGATATAATAAGATCCTGGTCACTTGTAATATATATGTTATTTGTGTTGCAGTCTGGATGCCATAAAAGGTGATCCTCAAATGAAGTCACAAGCTCCCCACGAAAGTTCCAAACAGCAACAGTTCGATCTCTGAATGTCAGGAATAACTGGTTCTCATAAAGAAAGATAAATGCAGATGGAGTCATGAACTCAGCTCTGCTAACTTCCATCAGCTCGGCATTTCGAACCTACATTCAAGTGAATGACACTTAAAAGGGATAGAATAATCAAAGGCTGCAAGCAATCCCCAAAAAAGGACAAGGATAACTTACATCAAGAATCTGAAGATTTTCATTTTCTTGCTTGACAAGAAGCTTTTCATTGAATTGTTCTATGAAGTCCACCTTCTTGTTTCGATGAAGTAGATGATTGAATGATTTGAGAACTGTGCCATCTTCTATTGATAGAATCTTAAGAGGAACATGACTGCTAGCTCTATTGAAAATCAATAACATGATTCCAGGACTGTACAAACAAAATTGACATGATGGGGTAAGGTGAAAACATAAACAGCATGACAGAAAGTAGAATCTAAGACCCACACACACACTTTCCTAAACACATACATGTGCTTCAAAAGGAATTTCAACGCTGATAGAATCTTAGAATTCATAGAGTAAAAAGACAAATTCCCAGGCGCACACACACACACACACACTAAGTAGCACAACTGTTTCAAGAGGAGATAGTAAGAAAGAGATTACCTGATCTTGATTTCTTGTACATGTTTATCCGAAATAGAGTAAAGCATTGTATAGTTTTTCAAGTCAAACACCTTGTATATACTGACAATATTTAATTAAACGCCTGTTAGAATCAATAATTAGATATACATTTAAGCATCACAAATTAGAGCAGCATGCACGTTTTGAAACATACCTATCTTGTGCAGAGTAGGTTAGCACCTTTCCATTAACATCATCAAACTCTACAAACCCAGGCCACTTTAAAGACTCAGACTCAAAAAGAGGAAAACCCGCATCCGGCTTTCCCCTCCGAATGTATCTAGCAGGCAGGAAAATTCAAATAAGAGGAAGAAACATAACACACACACACCCCAAAAAAAAAAAAAGCTGGGTTAAAAGAAAGAAGAATGAAAAGAGGTACATACTCAATCCTTGTGGATCTACATTTCAAAGAACTGAAGTTGTCAGAAGCGTAAACAGAGACAGTAATAAGGGAGTCATTGTTCTTATTATAAAACAAACTCCGAATGACTTCATCATGACACACATTCAAAAAACATATCCTTTGGTTTGTCTCTGCAGCCAAAAACAAACAAGCCCAACAATAATAATAATGTTAAAGATAAAAGGGGACCAAAGCGCATTCAATCCAATTTCTAGGGTTTAGCAGAGTAAATAAAAACCCAATTACGGGGTCGAATGCAAATTGCAATACAATACACAGAGTCAGAGTTTAAAGGGCATACCTCTACTGAAAGCAGCACAGACGCCAGAATGGGCTAAAGCAAAGACAATGTCACGGGCAGCAACAATCTCAATGACTTTGGCTCTCTTCATCAAGAAAGGCAAAACTGGAGAATTGTGGCCCTTCGGATCGTGAGTGTCATACTCTTCCATCAAACGCATGTTGCGGAATCTCTCCTGAGCATTGGTGATGGAAAAAGCGCGATTGCGGTTCGAAGAAATCTCGCGGCGGTGAAGTTTCTTAACGCTGTTTATGCACCCGTCTCCTCCTCTCACTCTCTTCTTGTTATTCGCTATTACCCTTCTGCCCCAGGACGGCGCCGATAACCGATGCCCGGGGCCACCTTCCATTTTTTCCAAACCCTAAACTCAAAATGTCAAAAAACAACACCGCCTTAAAACTGCATAACTCAAACTCTCTCTCTCTCTCTCTTATGAATCAAATCAAAGGAAGAAGAAAAGGAGAGAGAGAGATGTGTGAGTGTTGTAATCTCTAAACTCTAAATCTATCATTTGTTATGACAAAAGAGAGAGATGGAGAGAGTTCTCGGAGTCGGAGTCTTAGGAGAGAGTAATAAAAGAAAGAAGATGAGACTTTTTTGTGAATTTTTTTTTTTTTAAGAAGATAAGAGAAGAGAAAGGAAGAGATAGAGGGGATAATAATAAATATATATATAAAATAATTAAATATTAATTAAAATAGTATTAGTATTTAGTAGTGTATTACTCAAATCCCGAGGCAATTTCAAATTTTACTCCCTCCCTCCCTCCCTCTCCGTACTACCCTTTCTTTCTTCGCCTACGCTCTCTCCCCCCTCAGTTATTTTGCTAAAATTGTTAAATGAATCCAAAAATAATAAAGTACTTTGAACTTCTTTTTTTTTTTTTATAAATCATAACAAATATGATTACATAATACTGTTTTATTACACTACAACTTCAGAACAAGATAGAGGCATTGAAAACTATTAAAATAAATGTTGCTCTTATTTGAAACTTTGAAAAATATTTACAAATCCAAAGCATTCAAAAGTTACTTCTTCTTCTTCTTCTTCTTTTTTATTTTTTTTTTTATTTTTTATTTTTTATTTTAAAAAGAAGAAGAAGAAGAATGTGGTGCATTCTATTCCTCCCCTTATAAGCTTTTGAACTAAATATTGGAGCTTCCATCCTTGGATTTAATTTCCTTGTTGCAAACTAATGGCAAGAAATTTTAATCTTTTCATTAAAATGTAGCCCTTTAATTCAATAGAAGGAAAAAAAATTTAAAAAGAAAATTATGCTAGTCTTGTATAATTCTCATAGTAGACGCCGTATAATACATTCATAAACTGTCAAACTCTCTCTGATTACATTCAACTAATCCTACATTCTTACTTTGAAACTCAGCTAATTATGTTCACTAATTCAGCAACCGATCCTATGGCTGCAGTTCCACCTCTTTCAAGCAGAGAAAGGGCCAGCTCACATTCATGCCACCCTCTCAATCCATTGGCCAATTTCCTCAACGTCTCTAGCTTCACTTCTTGAATCCATGATGGAGTGAAGCTCACCATCAAACCCACTAAACAAGAGAGATAAGCTTTCCAAGTGGCAGGATGACACCCAAGTGATATGTTCCCTTCCAATACCCCTGCCAAAAAATCCATGTGAATCCCAACAATACGAGCCCTTTTACAGAATTCCCATGATGTCAGATTCGCCTCAACACCCCATACAATTGCCCCCGACAAAATCAATAGATATGCCATGGCGTACCCCTCCACTATTAGGGACACAGAGCTCACCTTGTGGAGTCTCTCCTTTCTTGAAGACAGCAGCCAGGTTGGAATAGTATCCCTGAACAATTCCTGAACCAGGTGGACCCCACCTGTTACACATAACAGACTTGCACCTAGTGCGGCCACCTCCCTTGCCCTAGCAGTGGCCAAGGATAATGATGCTTGATTAGACTTCAAGCGAGGGGAGTCCGTGCTTGCCCACCTGGCAGCTAATTCCCCAGCATACTCTGCTACAAGCCCTACAATGACATCATTTACATATTGGACATTGTGTATATTCCGACAAGAGCGAAGGTATAGAAATCCAGGTGCTATAGAAGGACAAATGGCACAGGCAGAGATGGTGCTTCCCAACAGACCATTCACACTGCTTTGATTGCTCAATGAAGAAGTTGATACGTCAAGTGATCCTAGGAATGAGGTGAAGCAGCTTCTCAGGAGTTGTGCAACTGCTTCTTTGTTCTGTCTGAATACAGAACGAGAACATGATACAACAATGAAGTCATGCCAGCGTCGGACCTTTTGAGCCCATAGAGATCCAATTATAGGCATGCTTGGCCAATGGCAACCTGATGCACAGTTCTCCAAGGCCAGCCCAGCTACAGCGTGTATGTACTCCATACTCTTGTCAAGTTTAAAAGTAATAGTTAAGCTGACAAGAGCTGCCATCGGCAGTGGAAGTATCAAGTTTGAATTCCCTATAACACACAAGAAAACTTTAGCAACTTAATGCAGAAACCATAATTTAGGCTGTTAAGTCCAATAGTCTTCATTAACAAGAATATTACATTCATTTATAACAATAAATATAAATAAAGAGGTGCAATCTACCATTGGAACAGCTTGGAACATCAACACCTACAGCAGCAAGTATTGCTTTTATTTCAGACTCAACTGAGGGAAGAATTGCTGCTGGACTGGGCCAATCTTTTCCATTCATTTGAACTGGTTTCCATATACCGCGAGTAACTTCTGCAGAGAAGTAACTAATAATAGCAGCAAGAGATGCGGGCAAAAAATCGACAAGGTCTCTCAGGCCTGCAAACATTCAAGTGTCAGTAAGAGGTATGCTGATGAAGGGAACGTGCATAGGAAGATCCTTGGGTTTTTTTTGAGCACCTATTATTATTATCTAATATTTGGGGATATCAGGAGCAGAAAAAATGTTCAGAAACTAGAAAGATGGATTAACAAGAATCCCAAGAAGGACAGAAAGGGGGAAATAAAACACAAATAAAAAAAAGTGAGCCTCAGCTGACAAGCTAGCACTTGACCTGTTGTCACATCCCGAGATGAAAGCCTTCCATGGGCACAAGCAGTTAGAATTGCCTCAAGAACAAAAGGAACGGCTTCCAATACCTCCCATGCAGGGAGCATAGGTCTCTGGTAAGCATCTTCTCCAATATTTGCAGGGGAGCTGGATGCACTGCTGCTGCTTGGCGTTGAAGAGTTAACCAACGAGGACCCACTTTTAGTCATTTTCCAGTATATCATACTTAAGATCTTATTAGCAACTTGATGAACAGGATTTCCACTAGAAAGGCCAGCAAGCGTTGAAGCTACACAAGATTTGTTTTGACAATACCAAGCTCGTAATTTTGGATATGAATCAATATATATAGGCTTTCTTGATGCTGACTCAGGCTCGTTTTGATTGCTATTTGTATCAACCTGACACGAGGCAATGCTGTTATTGCGCAATAACAAAAGATACTCCAAAGTAAGCTCCCCTCGAACTACTCCTCCTCTCTCTGATATGCACTGCTCAAGAGGGGGCCTGTAGAATTTCCACAGACGAAGAAGAAACAGAAACGCTAGAGAAAAACCCATGTAAACTGAGGGCTCATCAGCCTTGCTTGATTTGTTATTTGATGGGGAATTTTGTGACCCAAAGGCCTCACAAAGTGGCATTAATGAAGCTGCAACTTCAGGGACCTGTAGGAACAGAAACATTCAGAATACATGTATCAACTTGTCATTGTCAATGATACAAACCTGACAAGAAAATTAGGAGTAACAACACAATGTATGTCTTCCAACAGAATAGCCATAGAGAGTAGATTAAAAAATATATATTTAAAAACCTTGCTCTAAATATATTCAAATTATGGCTCATTTTAAGTCGGCCCTCAAGCCAACCAAAGAAATAACCATTTTGACCAAACCTTGTTCCACTAACCCCCACTTCCAAGCAATAAATGTTTTGAACAAATAGTGGTCCAAAGAGAAAATTTACTAACAATAGCATCATTCGAAACAAATAGTTATGGACAAAATACTGAAATTTGATGAGTATTGGAGAAGATTTGGGGACTACATAAAAATCATCACAAAGTCTTAAAGAATTATGCATATATGTAAAAAAATGTCGCATAAATTTAGTGAAATCAGTCTCATAGAACCTAAACCTCCACAACATCCAGAAGATATTTGTAATGCAATTTAATACACCAGTAACTTTACCCACTCTTTTAGACGCTGATTTTTCTAGCAAAAAGGCCAAATGGCTAAGAGCAACTACGAATTATGGACAAGTGTGGTTTAGAGCTTCTAGTCTCATTACAGATAGAATTTAGTAGAGATCAAAGGAAAGAAGTCGTTTTTTGTAAGGGAAAATTTGGGGGGGGGGGGGGGGGGGGGAAGGAGTGGACAAATAGTAAAAGAAATTAATTGTGCAAAGGATAAAAATGGTCCACCCTAGTCAAAGGTCTCTCATATAATAAGTTGTGTAATGTAAATGAAAATACAAAATCTTTGCCAACTTGTTCATTAATATTTATTAAGCAACTACTCAATATTTTTCACATAGCTAGTCCCAAGCACAAAGATAGGAGGAGGGTTCTGAGTAATGGTTGAGGTAACACCTTTTTTATTGGTAATTTATAAACTCAACCAATGGGTTTTGAACCCACAACCTTACCCTCCCGCTTATAATGGGAGGAGGAAGTGTCATTGGAACCAGAGCTCATTGGCTCAAACCTTAGAAATCCACTAAGTGGTTGGGATTAAGGCATCAAAGAGAGAAACAGACTTGAGTATTTGCCACAACATAGAACCATATAATTGAGATTGCCACTAACAATTAATAAAAGAATCTAACGGTGTGCATAGCAAGCATTGATTCAATAGTCCACACTATGCCAAAACAGTAACCACATTTATACCCCAAGTCTTGAAGCAAAATAATCAGGTCATCAAAACAAGAAAGTAGGAAGTGATAATATCGTTTCTAAATCTGATAATTATATCCAAAATAAATGGGAACTCATATGTGCTGATGAAGGAATAAATTTGTAATTTTCATATGAACACAGCAAGAAACTTTAACTTCAAAAAAATGAAGGGGATAATATTTATCTCTTACTTTTCATTTTGCATATCTGTAATTCGATCAAAATAATTAAGGAAAACCACTTTTTTTCTGGTTTTCATGCTACACATTTCTTCAATGTTATGATTCCTATGGCTAGGTAGCAATGCCCCACTTGTTATGAACGGGGATTATGACAGTAAATTGTGTGAGGTCGTGAGTCAATATGAGACCGTAACATCAAGAGCCTATGTATATAAAATTCATATCATCAACCTAGAGCCATATAATATAAAATAGAAGTACTTACCATACCATGCAAAGAAAGTATATGAACAGTATCAACAGCAGAAGCTCCAAAAAGAAGAGCACTTAACATGGACATATAATCAATTAAGTGGCTGCCTGGTCCAGTATAACTAGGAGGAACTGGGGGAGAAAGAAGCTTGACCACAAAGTGCACCACATGTTCCTGCCAAGAAAACAAGTGATTCAAAAGTAGATACAAAGTCATTTTCTTCAAGAATAAAGAGAAGGGGGGTGGGAGTACAAAGTAAAAAAGAAGTAAGTTCCAAGTAGCATCAAAGGAGGACAAAAATTCAAAGGACATATATTGATTCCAGGTAAGGGCTGTGCTGTGCATGTGGTGTTTTAAACTGCCTGGAGTATAAATGGTTTCAGCTAAGGTTGAGGCAAAGATTTTGTTTGAACGAATTAAGAACTAGTTTTCTTGTTGCTTTAACTCAAAAGCATAAGGGGGTCAAGTATGGGTATACTTGTTTGATTTGTACTAATAAAATACCAATTGTTCCAAAAGCTTAAGCTATTAGGAAATGGACCAAATGGTGAATCCAATCATTTAATTATAATTCTAATACTCTCCCTCACTTGTGGGCCCAGGTCCCCCTTAATAAATGGGGCCCAACATGTGGGTTTTTTAAGTTTTTAAATGGGAGATAGAGTGGAACAGGGTTTGAACTAAGACCACCTAATTTGATACCATAATAAATTTTAGAATATCTCAAAAGTTTAAGTTATTAGGAAATGGTGAATTTGACATTTAACCATAATTTTACTATATACAAACTCTATTAGTATGGGAAACAATTCATGAAATATATAATCAATTATAAAGACATAAAGCACCTCTGGGTGAGACTACAATAGAAGAGGACTTCAAAAATTTCCAAGATCCAATATCACTAGTGATGCTACCTGAATGTTCCATCCACGGCTGATAGATGCACCACATAGAATCTTTGCCGCTGCTGACTTCTCTTCCTCTGACCCATTCAGAGCTATATAATATAATTTCTCTATCTCCGCTAAACTAGAATAGGGAAAATGGAGAAAATTATTCACACCAGTAGTTTCTAGTACTAGAGTTTAACAAACAAAAACTTTGTTATACCTTGAAGCAGGAGTCTTTATAAGGGAATTTATTAGAGAAGCATTTAATGGTGCTCCTTCCATAAATGTTGACCAAGGGGATATTTCAACTGGCAATGAATCTAACAGTGAGATTATTGATGCAGACACATAACCAGGCCAAAAATATGCTGATGTGTCAATTAAATTTCTTGCAATGCAAGCTTCCACTATGAGGTGCCTCATGTTGGCTCCTGAAAGCATAAACAATAAATTGCAAAAAGATTACAGAAAGCACTAGACAAAGTGACTAGGCAGTAAACTAAACCCATGTATATGTAATGTATGAATTAAGTATTGCTCTCATGTTATAAGAATTTGAGATTACAAGTGAATTATATGCTTCCCCACAGCACCTGCTCTTAAAGGCGATGGAATCCAATCATTGAGAATTTGAGAATGGAGAGGAGATTAGAAGGTGGGAAGCGACTTTATTTATCTAAGGGGAGGTCGGGTAACGGGTTACATTATTTAAGAGCACTCTCTCCAATTTGCCACCTTATTTCCTTTCTTTATTCCCTACTCTTACTTCTGTGGCCAATGTATTGAAAAGATTTAGAGATATTTTTTATGGAGCAGTTTAGGAGAGGAGTCCAAGTTCTATCTAGTACATTGGACTAAGATTTGTACACCTCTTCAAAAGTGTCAAGAATCCAATATGCTTTAATTAAGTCCTTTTTAAGGAAATGGTTGTGGAGGAACGTTTTTGAGTGGGGTTCACTTTGGAGGATGGTGGTTGAGGTGAAGTATGGAAGTGCTTGGGGTGGGTGGGGCACCAAGGAGGTGATGGGCCCGTATGGAGTGAGTCTTTGGATATGTGTTACATGGGAGTAGGCATCATTACCGCAATTTATTCAGTATGAGGTGGGAGATGGATCTAGAGTGAAATTTTGGCATGATAGGTGGTGTGGGGACAAATCCTTAAAGGAGGCGTTTCCTATGTTATTTGGTTTAGTCGGTATAAAGAGGCTTCGGTAGCGGATCTTATGAAATTCTGCAACAGTGCCTACAGTGGAATTTAAATTTTGTCAGAGCTATGCAGGATTGAGAGTTGAAGCCAATGGGGTATTTTTATGAACTTAATCTGCTCAACTCCTGTAAGAAGGAATGGGAAGAATATGTTCTGTTGGAGCAGCTAAAGACTGGGATTTGAGGTCAGCAGGTATCATCGCTCTTTGATTTATATGGCTGATATGTCTTTTCTCTAAAGAAGCATTTGGACGCCTAAAGTTGCTTTCTAGAGTTTGGGTTGTTTGGAGTTTACTGGGTTATGTCAGACAGTGTTGTGCAATTATTGGCTTCTTGGCAAGGTCAGCTTGGGCAGCATCAGAATATAGCTATTTGGAAAGCCGTCCCGCATCTTTTGATGTGGTGCATTTGGAGGGAACATAATGCTTAAGCCTTTTCTTTTTAAAACTTTGTTTGATTGGCTGTTAGCTTTAGGATCTTTTTCTATGTGTTCTTTGTTGTATATGCTTGATTCTTGTACTTTGAGAGCTTTATTTTTTGGTTCCCCTGTATACTTCTTGCGTACTTGGGATTCTTCTTTCATCAATAAGATTGTCATTTATCAAAAATAAAAACATACCTGCTCTTATAGAAGTATCAACATGACTGCCTCCAACTACAATATTCCTTTCATTCTTGCCACTAGAAATGAAGCTAGCTGCTTTTCTAGCTGCACTATTAGCTGCATCGACAACTAATGCTGGAGGGTATAAAAGGCTGGAAAAGTGTCCAAGGACCTGGAGAGAGGAAATCAGTCCGTCTTTCCTTGAAGCAAGAGCCTTGCCATTCATTTTATGTCCATATGCAGACTCAACATATCCAGTAGCAGTAGCTTGAGAGAATTTGGCCTCATCCTCCAAAACATTAGCAATTGCCAAGGGGACGATAGACAAAAGGACACAAAGACGGGTCTCAAGATGTGGAATTGGACCTTCTAGAGGATCACGTTCCTGTAACAAAGCATGGAAAGAGCAAATATCAGATAACTGTATTTATTTTTTCATGATAAGAAATGTTAACACGGACTAGTCTCAACTCGTTGTACAAGCCGAAGGGCTGAAAGCCAGAGTGCCAGGAAGGTTTCTTGCCAGCTTGCCTGGTTAAATACTTGGAGCGTCTTAATTGACTCTGCAGTTTGGCCATCAAAGATAGGTTATAATTGATCCCTTGCACTTATCAAAAAAATTATGCTCTTTTATTTTAAATGCGATTTGTGCCTATGTGCACGCACAAGAGCGCACACACAATTGAAATTGATCTGAAAAAATTTCAAGGTATACTCTTGAAGAGAATAACCTGCTAGTACATCAACAGCAGATTTGATAAGGAGTTGTTTCCCATCCATTGCATTCTCCATGTAAATATCAAAAGGAACCCAACAAGCAGACCGGCCAAATTCAGAGTTGAAGCAAGGCGATGGCTTACATGATGCAATATTGACAAGCATCCCAGTGAGTTGGCACTTGTTTAACGGGTATTCAAAGCCCAAAACTCTTTGTATGTTGCCAGATAATTTTGCCAATAATTGGTTGGCTGAATTAAAATTTGAGGATACCAATTCATGGGCTTCAAGAAAGCGCAGCCTCTGCAGGAGGCCATTGAACTTTTCAGGCCTTTTAAGTAAAAGAAAACAAGACAAAAGGGATGATACATATCAGCTTCTCCATGAAGATTGTTTTACACAAAAGAACATTTATGTCTGTACTTGTGTGCGTGCACAATCATTCACATATACAACTGCAAATAACATTAGCAGATGGATAGCATCATACACATGTGTAGTTAAACAAAAAATCCCTTACAATTCAAAACGTATTACAAAGACCAATAATTATGTATAAGAAGAATGATTATGATCATATTCTATCCATTCTACAATGCCCATAGACAAAGTGCTTCATCTGTATTTCATAGACCAATAATTGTGTATACAACTGCAAATAACATAGAAAAAGTGGAAAAGAAATATGTTTCCTGCCCTTTCTACTCCTCATCTGTTTTTAAGAGTGTGACAGAACAGCTATTGGCCTCCCTTAACTTGTTACTCGCTAGATATTGTTTAAGCTATCAATCATTTCTACTCCCTCCAACAAAAGCATTATGCTGTTACACCTGTTAGACCCAAATCTTAGTGAAGTCCATTATAAAAGAAGAAGTTCATTTTCGATTATCAAACAATCTCCTCAAGGAACATCCCTATGTTCTGTTACTGATTTGATCAATTTATGTAATCTTTTGTGATTGATTGTATGGACCCCAGTTGTATACTCCCCGTATACTTGAGCAACTCTATATTTTTTATATCAATAAAATTGATTTGAGCTTGAATAATATTGAATTCATGCATTATTCATGAAGTCTTCAGGCAATAGGAAATGTACAGGATACAAGATTTCTATTAAGACCGAAAATTTAAAAACGTGGTCCAGAAAACACAATCCATTTAGAAACAATATCCATCAACTGAAGAATTCAACCTGAGTACATGCTAAAGTTTTTAGATATTACCTAGCCTGGAGTAAATATATATAGTTCTAAATATTATTCCACTTGGAAAATTGGATCAAAGATGAGCAAATAATAGGAATATTGTGGATTAAAATATGCACTACCAGAGCATTGCAAGGCAAACAATTTCTGTAAAACTTAAAGAGTTGAATATTTGGGGGGAAAATACATGATATAATTCTAATAACATCAAAGGGAGCTCTCAAGAAGGCAAACAATACAATAATGGCATACATACATGTTCAAGTGAACAAGGCGGAGTATAACCACAGATTTTCTGCTCTCTGTTAGTTTTCCCAACACCTCTATGGCCATAAATGAATTCGTCCTCCTCATCTGTTCATGATGTTCATTGCCTTTAAAATCAGGGCTTCCTCTAAAATCAATGTCCATATCAATGTGCTCTGTGCTTCTGACTGCTACACTAGGTCTCTCTATAGGTGTCATTCGCAAACCCCAATCATCCAATGTGCTATCAATCAAACCAATGACAACACTGAAAAAGAACAACACAAATGCATGTCCAACCTCCAGAACACGAACTTTATATGTCTGAGATAGTTGAAGGGCAACATCAACAGATTTTATTATCCTGAAAGATAGCAAAGCATGTACTCAAAACTTTGTTGGTTGATTGATAGTGAGATGTACTTGCAAGACTACGGTACAGTAGCAAGCATTTCAACCATTGTCTAGACACACAGCATGGGAAAAAAAAATAACAACAAAGAATGGAAATGGCTGCATTCCCAATTGTATGCGTAGATGCCACTGGTTTGCAACCATGCGTGTTATTATATATCATTGAAACATATGCATTCATACACATTATGGATACAACTGGTTAAACCAAGGAAACTGAATATTTTGCAGGAAGTTGGAATTGCTATGAGCTCCTTGACAAATGCATTCATCACCATGGGCCTATTTAAATTGTATTTATCAAATAATAAAATCCACATATTATGGAGAATGAATTATAGAAAATTGGAATCTTGTGGAAAAAATTACATGTAGTAGAGGTTAAGAAATTTCTCTGTTCATAACGAACGGGCCCCGAAAAGGATAAACTAAGTATCAAATGTACAGAAAGGGCAGTCCTACATTTCCCTTAATTTCAGGAAGCATCAATAACAAAGAAAGAAACATAGAAAAGTTATGACTAAGGACAGTTAAGGGTTGAAAGAAAACCCATAGAAAAATGCTAAAACTACCACTACTACTACAAAAAGCTTACAAATTGACATGAAAACGAATGTAATTAGTGCAATGGGGCTACTTAAGCAACATAGTAAACAAATGTCTGAATTCCTTGTTCGTGATTGGTGAAACATCAATTTGTAAAGCTTATGTAACTAATAAAAGCTCACAAGAATTAAAGCAAGAATGAAAGTAAGATTAAGACACTCACTTGTCTTTGCAGGCATCTTCACTGAGTGGATAAAACAAAAATGCATACCGACTCAGAAGTTCAAGATAGAGTCTATACGCCTTGGGCTGAGACCGTCGATTTGGAAGTACCCTGAAATGCATATACAGTAGCTAAAAATAAAATAAAAAAAGATCTTGCAAAAACAATCAAGAAATTATTTATGATGATGATGATTTCTTAACAAACTCTTGCGCTCTATAGAAACAGTGCCTAAAACAATTTTCAATTTGATGAGTAGTAAGTGAATCTAAAAGATGTGGAAATCGATGAGATACCTAGAAGTGAGGAGAGAGAGGAGTTGGAGTGGGTAGAGGAGGCGAGAGGAGAGAGCTTGTTCGATGAATTTCCAGAGTGAAGAAGAAGAAGAAGAAGAAGAGCAAAGACGGGAGACCAAGAGTTGCCCTAACTCAGGACTGGGAAGCTGAACTTGCCAAGACCTTAAGCATTTGGCAACTTCCATAGCAGAAACGAGAGTGGTCTCATTACGCTGCTCGCACCTCTTCAATGTCTCCAATACACCTTCCTCGAAGCCAGTCAACTCGCTTTCGGTCTCGAACTCGCTCCCCATTTTCAATCTCTCTCTTTCACAGATTCATTCATATATAACACCTTTTGGTTTTGCGGGAGTGAGTATAATAAAAAGGCTGTTGCCTATTTTGCCCGGCAGAGGCAGAGGCAGAGAGCAGTTAGCAAGTACTTTTATTATCCAAAGCTCGATCAGTGTGTAAATGTGGTAGGTGGTAATGAGAGTGGTAATAACTAATAAGTGGTAAGTGGTGACTGAGTTCTTCTCTCCTTCTCCTTCACCTAACAACAAGGTGAAAAAGTCACTTCTCCACTTCTCCTCTCGCACTTGTCCCCATAATTATTAAACCCCGTCCTGGGGTTCAGTGTTCACCGGTTTATAAATTTTTTTTTTTTTTTTAAAATAGAATTTCCACTCGTGTGTGAAGCTCCTAAACTTGAATTCCGACTCTTACTCCACACACTTCATAAGCAGACTTGAACTCTGATTTTTACCCGCCACACCTCATAACTATTTATATTTGTAGAGTAACCAACGTACCAAAAGAACGCGGTGGTACCTATTTATAAAATCTTAAATCAATAGATATTGTACTTGATCTAACATCAACATTAATAATAATTAACCAAAAACAAATTAATATTTTAAAATTTATAAAATAAACTGATATTAGTCTCTGAGTACACGCTAACACACCCAACTAATAACTAACATCTTAATTATCTTTTTTAGTGAGAGAGGGCATGCTGCAGAATATACTACTAGCCTCATCACATGCACTTTGCGTATGCAATAGAGCTTCTTTTTTTTAGTCTAATGTCATAATTTTTCTTTCAAAAAAAAAATATTGGATAAGTTTGTTTTTTGAAAGATGTGAATTAGTAGAATAGTGTACTATTTTGTAGGCATTTTAAGTGGAATTAGAGATATGTGTTTACTGGGTTGCCCTCAAGTTTTTCCATATTAAACCTAAGGTTTAAGGGGTATTTTTAAGCCACATAAAAATTCAGTCCAAAGAGAAAAATCATCTTATAAATAGTATAGATTACTAACCAAAATGAAGCCAAAAAAATTCAACCACGTAATCAATTGAATATAGAAAATAAAAGCTTAGTCTTTTTTCCTTGCCTTATTTAAATATGTTTAGCTATATTTATGAAAGCGTGCATTTTCTCACATCATCTCTTTTAAAATATATAAATTTTAGTTTTATTTTTAAAGTTACAAACATGATAAAGTTTAGTTACAAAATTGGTTGTAGGCTTAGGTTACAACCTTACTCAATATCTTTTTATTGGATAGTATAAATTACTAACCAAAATGAAGCCTAAAAATTCAACCACGTAATCAACTGAATATAGAAAAATAAAAGCTTAGTCTTTTTTCCTTGCCTTATTTTAATATTTTTAGCTATATTTCTTAAAGCGTGCATTTTCTCACATCATCTCTTTTAAAATATATAAATTTTAGTTTTATTTTTAAAGTTACAAATATGATAAAGTTTAGCTACAAAATTAGTTGTAGGCTCAATATTTTTTTATTAGAAGTGAATTTTGATAAATCCACAATTTGATTACATCTTCTTCTCATATCCTCTATGCTTGCAAAATTTCTGGAAAATTAATGATCACTAGTTATGTTATCAGTAAGTTGTTTAAATTGCAAGTTTTGTAATTTAAAATTATATATAAAATATAAACTTATAGATCATATAGTAAATAATATATGATTAACACAAAATTTGACACGTGTATTAAGAGCGTAAAGAACATACAATTCAATGGTTAAATTTTTTAAATATGTAATTATGTTTATTTTATTGAGTAAGGTTGTACCTTTATGCTACAGCCAATTTTATAACTAAATTTTGTTCAAAAAAAATAATGATAAACTATGTTAATTTAACCTAATAAATCAACTATAATACAAAATAATTTTAATTAAATTAGTTATATTCTTTTCTTTAAACTACTTTAACTGAATTTTGTTTATTAATACTTATTCAAAATATATGCTGTGTATAAATATTTTCTTTAACTTTATTGTGCAAGGATTGCTGACCTGACTGGTATAGTTTAAAATCAAAGGTTTCACCATCATATTGCACCATTGGATGGTTTTGTTGTTCTCTTTTCAAATATTATAATTTGAAGTTATCTTCATAATTATTTTTTTTCCTAAATGAGACTTTATTATATTATTAAAATCTCTAATAAATTTAAATATAATCATTCTAGTAGTACCTTTGTTACTAAAAGTTACAAGAAATTTAATAAAAACTCCATTATATTGTAATTTTCATTTTAACTTTAGTCAAGAGCATAGTTGTCAAAACGTGAATCGTATCGTGAATCGATATTTGATTTTTCTATATCGTGTATCGTATCGTATTGTGTATCATAAAATATATAAACACTCAATAAAATTTATAAAAAATTATAGATATACATATATAAAGGGTATATTCATTATAAATTTTGAATATATTTAGCTAATGACAAATTTATTCATCACTTATGTAATAATATTTAACAAGCTAACTAAATAAATCAAATTAGCATGTGTTTATAACATACACATTCAAATTGCTTAAATTCAAAAGTGATAATATATAACAAATGATCCAAAAATTAATTTATTTTCATCATATTGGCTAATCAACCTCATCTAAGTCAATACTATCATCATGCTTATCATTTTGCAAATTTATTTCTTCATTAAATTTTTCTTCATCGTCATTAACATTTACTATCTCTTCTTATTCTTTTTATTTTAATAATTTTTAAAAAAGAAATCTTCTTGGCATTCTAGTTTCTTGGACTTATAACAATAGTGAAAAAAATAAAAATAATTATATTTTCAATATCTTATTCATGATATAGAAAATAAATTTGTAAATATTAAAGTTAAGTGTAAGTGTGTATTGTGTAGTCCAAATTTTGTAGAAGAAAAAGAGGGGAAAAAAACTTATAAATATGTTAATTTATCAAATTAAATTAAGTAATCTAATAATTTTATGCTTAAAACAAGTCTAACAACTTGTAAGATTCAAATAAAAGTACAAATTAAAAAAAATAAAATAAAAATCTCATTTTAAAGCATTTATCTATGTATCGTATGATACGTATGATTTTACGATACAATACGATTTATACGATATATACATTGTATCATACGATTCATGAACACTAATGATACGCTGATACGATACAGAACTTTTTACACATGATACGATACATATCGTATGATACGCTGGAGACTTGAACTCCAGCTCTTGCCCCCAACACCTCAGAAACATTTATACTTGTGAAGTGACCACCGCATCAAGGGTGCACGGTGATTATATGACACTACTTAATATAAAAGTTTAGGTTTATAAGTTTGCCTCATTAATGTTACATTTACTCATGTTATTGTTATTCAATGTGACTTAATCTTTTAGCCGCTCACTTGCGAAATTGTCAACATTTTTAATCCACATGCAAGTATGCAACCTTGTGAAGAAATAAAATGTGATAATAGTCAACACTTCTACTTACCCCCTTGTCATGACCTACCCTACTCATGACCGACTAAAGTGTGAATTATAGCCTATAGTTATTTAATTCGGTAGGAAACATGACAAGTCTCACTTAAACATATATTTTACGAGGCTAATGATATGGCAGATATATTGCTTGGCTGAACATGGAATGAATCAATCACAATGCAAAGTGTTTTTTTGACACATGTCCCACCTTTTTTATAACAGTCAAATTTTGGGATAAGAAATGAGTCATTCATCTAGAAAGAACGTATCTCGTCATGATTCATATATCTCTGAACATGTGAAACCCACACATATTTTGAGAGAAATATCTTTTAAACCATCTCATAAGAAATTTTATCCACCCAAGTCGCTAGTCTGTTTTGGTGATTTTATCCTTAAAAGTGTTTTTATTTGGATGGTGTTCTAGACTAGTCTATTTGTGTCTGTGGTTTCTTAACATAGTCTGTATTTTCCAATCTCTCTTGTGTTTGCTAAACTGTTTATACTAAAATAAAATAAAATAAAAAATGTGGTAAATAGTTGGAGATGCCATATAGAATGCCTAGGTGACAAGTTTAACCAACATGTTAGTGCCACGCATTACAACCTCCTTAAGTCGACGAGTCACTTATTGTGGATAAATGGTGGGAGTTTCAAGCTACATTCTTAGCAACCTCAACCTTTTCTTTAAAAAAAAATAATAAAAAAGGATTCGATGTTGTTATTCAGACTACGTTTGGAAACCACTGTTTGTGTTTGCGTTTACGTTTATGTTTTTCTGTTTTTTTTTTTTTTTTACGCGTTTGTGAGACTTGTGGCTACTGTTCATGTACAGTGCATGAACAGTAGCCGCAAAGTTTGACTTTTCTTACTTTTTTTTTCAGCCGATCAGTGCACACCGTGCACTGTTCATAGATCCACAAATTTCACTTTTCAGCAACTTTTTCATTAAAAATGATTCTCATACTATTCACACATTTAAAAATTATTTTACTACAGTATTTTTCAGTTTTCAGTTTCAGTTTTTAGTTGTATCCAAACGGACCCTAAAAACAAAAAAAGGTTTATGTATTTTATTGTACTAGATTACAACCAGGTTAGAAGTTATTAAACCAAGCACCATTAATTTGACATAAAAAGTCTTAAATTTTTCTTTGTGGAAAGTTGTAGTGCGAACCTTAACATTAACAAGGACGTCAATGTAGATATGTCAGTCCACAATGGGGATTAAATAAAAATGTCTACATTCATTTTGATAGATGATTGAGTTGAGATGAAAGAGAAACATGCAACACAGGCTCAGATCAGCAAACACGCAATTATGCCCTTGCAAAAAAAAGGGGGTTTAGAAATCTGGAAAATAGGTCTGCAGTACTGCACCAAAAAGAATAAAACATAGAGAGAGATCTTTGATGGCTAAAAAAAGAAGCAGCGTCTAGATGTCATATTGCTTGACTAACAAGTCAAACATTATCCCTAGTTCATACGACTACTACACATTGCAACTTGCAAATCAAACCAAATTAAAAGCAATACAATTTTGAATTTAAGCAGCAAAAAGGCTGCCTTTTCAGATTTTTTTTTTAAAATTTTTAATTTAAAAAAAAAAAAATCTCCAAACAATTTTGAGCTCTGATCTGAGTTGACTTATTTTTTTGTGGGAGAGGGGGGATTGATAAGAAACAAAATTCATCCCAAATTGGGAGTTCTACAAGGACTAACAGAAGCCATTCTCACATAAGGCTGAAAGAGAAACACAACCCCAATCAAAATCTGTCAAAATGCTAGCTGGAAGTCACCCCAGTTCAACAGAAAGCTCTCAAAAATCATTTGGCAGAAGATGAACCTGAAGAAAGTCTTTCACTCCGTGCTTTATCAGCCTTTTCCAAGTAATCTTGATGGGACTGATGTTTTGATCCTAAAAATGGGATAGCAATTTTATTAGATATAGCAGATAAATGACAGCAGCACTACCCACACCCACAGCAGGGCAGGAACAGTAGAAATGGAATAATAAATCAACATGCAGGTAGAGCAACCACCAACCAATGGTCCAATCCTCAAGGATCACTAAAACCAAACCAAGTCAAAGTTCACCTATAACCTCCATTTGTCAAAGATAGTTTCACATGGTACAACAAGATAATTTGGGCCAATAAGTGTAACTAACAGTAAGAAACACTAACATGACAATAGTCTCATTAATTTTCTTATAAGCAATGCAGGTTATAATGCATGCATGACCTGCACTACATGAGACACTAACAAAGAGGCCACCATTACAAGTTTCCAATACTTCTGAACCACAATTAGCAAATTGAAATGGGTCCTAGATATATTCCAAGCCTGACATTTACTCCTGCCATAGAATAGCGCTTCAATAATTTCGGAAGAACATATATGATGCAGTCATGTAAGATAAAATTGCTACTACATAAATTGTCCATTCAAGATTTTATTTTATGGGATCTACGTATAAAATCCAATTGAAGTAAAAGTACGTGATTCTAAAAGTACAAGTTGGGTTTTTATTTAATAAAATATGGTCAATTTTGTATTCAAGGATAAAACTGTAATTTTTGCAATCTCTGCAAATCAAGGGTATTTTGATAATTTGGTTGAGTCTAAAATTTTATAGGACATCCTAGGTATCTTAGATTTTAATTCCTTTGATTCCAAGTTAGTCTTTAATTAGTTATTACTACCTTATTAGGTTTTTCAGTTTACTAGTCAAATTAGGAATCCTAATACTCTTATTAATCCTAATACTACAAGAAAGAGTTATTATACATATTTATGTTCAATGTATTCGGAAAAAAAAAAAAATAGATGTAGCTGATTAATAAAAATATTTTGGTGAGTATTGAGACACGTTGGCCTAATTGTTCTTTTTTCCCCCTCCCTTTCTCTCCTCTCTTTCCTTTATTCTTTCTTGTGGTATTGTTCACAGATAATGTTCATATCTTATTGATCAAAAATCTTAAAACCCCATGTTCTTCTTTATCATATAGCCAAAAAAAAAAAACTCATCAAACCCTCTCAAATTTTGAGCCCTAATCTTTTTTTGACAATTCTAAACCCTTGGTCCACAAAACCTCCTAAAACTTAACAACCTCATATTCCCAATTTTTCCTACATTAGTATAAAGGATTGATTTTTCTTCTTAGCAATTATCAAAGAGGTAAAATAAATCGCATAACACAATTCATACTGATTTAAAAATGTGCGCAACACATAACAACCACAGTCCAAAGTACAAATTCAATTAGTAATAGTTAATTGTATAGACTAAAAGATGGTTTAAGGAAATCTACAAACACTGGACCAAAACATTGCAATTTGAAAGGAGGCAATCTGTGATAATGACAATTTGCAGCCACAGGGAAGGCAACGCTTGCCTATATAGTAATGTTCTTAAATTTTTTTTTTGGCTCAAGAAAAATGGGTAAGGGAAGCAACCAGTTTGTAGAAGATCTTTCCTAGACGTGATCATAGCAGAACCTACTCGCTGAGGAACCAAAGCCTAAGAAGCCTAGTTAGGGGGATGGGGGATTGGAGGACACATGAGCTCCCTCAGGTTTGGGGGGGGGTTGTTGTGTTCAGGCATAGCTTAATGCCTTAACCTCAACCCCACAAAGATTCAAACTCAGGATGTTGACCCCAACCAGACCACATTGGAAGACTTTACCATTGGACCACTCACCGTTGGTGGTCAATAATGTTATTACCTGTACAATGGACTGCTAGCATCCTCTAATGCTGGTATCTTCCATAAAGAAAGCTACTCTACCTATACTTGGACCATTGGTGATTTACTGATTATGGGCTACAACTATCCCATTAAATGACCATGTAGCCACCACTGGACCATTTTTAAGGTATTAAGGGAAGATTCACCTCTGTATAATGAACAAGAAATGCTCCTTGGACAGATGGAGATCCAATTCCTATGATATTGGACCGGCACTATAGCCATCAAAGAGCGGCTAAGATCAATTTTAGAGCTCATGAACTATAACTGAAGATTTTACATTTATTACTTATCAAAAAAAAAAAAAAACTGAAGATTTTACATAAATTTCTCGAAGAGGATTGCTAAATTCAAAAAGCTTTTAAAGGATGTTCAGAAAGATAATGGCATTGCACTGATTGGAAGAGTGTCAGAAAGCCTCCGAGAGTCTGAAGCAGACGATGATTGATGAACCCTTATTGTGTTAGCCAAATCACACTAAGCCATATGGAGCACACATGGATGGATCAGACTATGTCCTACATAGCATCTGTATTATATAGCAACCCAGTCGCATATAAGAGACAAAAGCTCAAAAGCTCAATGAGACCAAAAGGAATGGTCTAGGAGAAAGAGATTACAATCAAGTGCAAACATCTACAAGAACTTTGGGACAGTATATCAGTCTAATCTACAACAATAAATACTCAACATTTGTTTGAGTTCCACAACAGCCCATTTGGCTTAAATGCTCAATAACAAATGAATTTACTAGTGCGTAAGTGAACATAAGATTTAAATGTATATGAACATCTCACTGCTTAGTATGTTAGGAATTCTCAAGTATATGAGATACTAAACAAGGGAAGGCATCTCACTGATTGCAGTTACCACTTACCAGCACTCAAGGTTGTTACATTTTACTAGAAAGCAAGCAGCAATTATATGTTGGAATAAAGAAACATCTTTGTCTATAGTGGCAGGCTAAAACATAAGCAAAGAAAAAAAGATAATGAATGCAAATCAGCTTAACCAACATTGAATTAAAAAAGCGCAGACTAGTATTAGATTGAAATGTGTGCTTCCGTTGTTTCATTTTGAAGTTTTTTTTTAAAAAAAAATTTCTTGTTGAGTCTAATCTAATGTACCCATCTCCTGGCAACGAAACACTAAACTAGGTTTTATATTTTTTATTCTGTGCATATTTTTCCAGCCATAAATATAATTAGGGAAGAGTACTTGTCAAAGATAAGTAATCAAATGTAGACAATTAACACAACAGTTGAGAGTAATAACTAACATAGATAGCATCAATCTTATAACTTTCTTCTTCTTTTTTGAGACACTATTTCTAAGTGGTAACAAAATGCGAATCATTGAGTTCATATTGCATCTATAATATTTATTGGGTAAATATCACAATTTTCCCTAAAACCTAATCCAATATAGAGTGTAGTGAAATTCTCAATCCAATATAAAGCAGTCCTAATTAGATGAAAAATAGGATATGTAATAAGAGTCATGCTTTCCATATATTTCCCTAATCCCTAACTATCCAGCAATTTTCACAGCAACCAAACAATGATTTTATCTATTTTTGTTGCCAAATCAAAACGCAGCGGTAGAAAAGAAAGAAGTACAAACCTCGGTTCATGAAGTACCAAGGGATGCCAAAGATGACAGTAAAGACAGCAATGCCAGCCGCGACATGCTTCTTGTCCCCACTGTAGAGGAAGTGATCCATTTTGGACTTGAAACCTCCTCCTGCTCCTACATTGGTGCCATTTTTTTTGGCGTCGCTGCTCATTTTCCCTTTTCACTTTCTCACTAGGTTAATCGTTGGAAGCTATATGTATTCTGCTTTATTATGTAATTGGACTTGGAAAACCTTCCTATCCTCGTGTTACCTAGGATAATGACATGGAAAGTATCTATTTTAACACAATAGGTATACCAAGTTAACAAGCTAACTAGTAAATACTAAATACGATGTTGGAGGTTGATAGAACCTATTCTGATAAAGTAAAATAAACTACCCTATTCACACGCACTATGCGTGGATTTAGAGGCTCTTCAGGGCCGGCCCTTCCCATAGGCCCCCCAAAAATTTTGGTAAATCCTATTAAACATTGGTTCTAAACAAAATCATTGACCAAAAATGAACCAGATAAACTACAAATCCGGTCTAAGAGATTAACCACAAAACAATCACAAATCAAAACCCTAAAATTTTTACCTTTCTCTCTAGTCTCTGCTCTCCGCCTCTCTCTAGTCTCCAGTCTCCACTGTTCAGTCTGTTCTCAGCCTCTCTCTGATTCTCTGCTCTCCGCCTCTCTCAAGTCTCAACTGCTCACCTCACCTCAGGAATCAGGTATAAAATTATAAATATTTGGGCCATTTTATTTGTTAAGAACTTAAGATAACTTTGTTTGTTTTGGCCCTCCCTGGCTACTTTTGTAACTTTGTTTATCACTTCAGTTTATCATTATGGCTGCCTGGACCCTCCCTGGACCGGGCGTTAAGTTTGGGCCTTCAAGTTTTTTTTTTTTTTGGTGGCTCCTATTAATAAGTCTTGTGTCAGTGTTATAACTGTGTTTAAATTTTTTTTTTATACTTGTACTTAATTTTTTTTTTAATTTATGTAAGTTGAGATCGTTAAAAACTTGTTATTGTTTAGTGGGTCTCATTTACTCTACACTTGAAAGTTATTTTTTATTTTAGATTTTATAAATATATTGTTTGATTAGAAATGTCTACTAGAAAATATGCATCTGAATATGAAAAACTTAAAAAAAGAAAAAAAAAATTTTAATTGAGTGTCAAAAAGGATCAATGAATAAATTTGTTATTAGTAATAAACAAAATATAACATAAAATTTAGATGAAAATATCACAAATGAGCAAGAAATTCACCAAAATAATTTAGAAGAAAATGATGTTCAATTTTGCAATACAACAAATCTTGATAATGAACTTCAAAATAATTTAGAAGAAAATGAAAATAATGATGAAAAATATAATATAAAAATATTAAATAAAAATTAATTTAATTAATATATAAGTATAAAAAATGACCCATTTTTAGTTCTCGCCTTAAGCCCCAAAATGTCTAGAGCCGCCCCTGTTTCCCTCTCATCCTCTCTCTACCTCAACCCACGTCACACCATGCTCCATGGCTGACCACCAAGCTCTCCTTCTAAACCTCCATGGCCGGAGCTTTTCAAGCTCATCACCTCCAACCACGCACCACTGCCGAAACCCAGTCAAAATCAAATCACGACCACCACCACGGCCAAAACCCAGCCAAAATCAAATCGCAACAAAAACCCAGAAGCCCACCAAATCACAAATCAAATCACACCCACCGAAATCAAAGCACAAAACCCACAAAACAACCAAAATCACAAAATGAAAACACTGAAAGTGAACCTACCATTAAAAAAACATATATTGGTTTTGTTATTATATTTTAGAAAAAGAATCATCTTGTTGAACTAATTTTAGATCCAAATTAATCAAACACATACCACAAGCAAAAATGATAGACTGAAAGCAAAGCAAAAAAAATAGTATTTCTCATAAAAGTGTTTTTAGAAAATAGAAAGGGTAAGCAAAATATAAAAACTATCTGCTTCATAATCTCAAATAAATAAATAAATAACCAAAAATCACACACCATAATTCGGTGAAGCCTCGTGAGCCACGATATCACCTAAAGGGATCGTCTGAGTTGAGAGGAAGAGATTTTCATAGTCTTTAGCTCGGCAGCACAATCTTCAATTTCTTTTCTTGACATGGCTTTCGCTCGCTCCTCTCTTGTCAGCCTAAGCAACGTATAAAGAGAAATAAAAGGAAGAACAACAAAGTACCGTGTAAAAAAGAAGAAAAGAAAAATGGTGAGAAAAGAAAGACGGACTGAGATCAGGTGCACTGTCATAGGTATTTTTTTTACATTTTTTACTCTCTTTTTTATAAAAAAACTTTTTAACTCTCTTTTAATATATTTTATTTAATGGTTGAGATTGAAAGTTGTTTTTTTAACTTTTAATCTCAACCATTAATTACAATTGCATCAGGGTATTGCACTTGAATCTGAAAAAGACAAAGAGACCTACACATACACATACATAAGCACGCATAAACATTTACACATACACATACATAAGCACGCATAAACATTTACACATAAACATACATAAATATAAGCACGCATAAACACATACACATACATATACATAAGCACACATACGCATACACATACACATACACACACATAAGCACACATACACATATATACATACACATACACATAAACATACATACACATACACATACACATACACATAAACATACATAAATATAAGCACGCATAAACACATACACATACACATACATATACACATACACATACATATACACATACATAAGCACATATACACATACACATACACATAAACATACATAAATATAAGCACGCACACACACATACATAAGCACACATTCACACATACACATACACATACACACACATACATAAACACACATTCACACATACACATACACATACAAATATACATAAACATACATATACACACATAAATATACATATACATAAACATAAACACACATACACATAAACATGTATAAACTCACATAAACGTAAACATGCACACACATATAAACTTAAATATAAACATAAATACACATAAAGGCTCGATTTATCACACCAAAGTAACTAACAAAATTGTTTGAAGATTAGTGTTAGTTTGTAATTTTTTCCAGCCTATATGAGTGTTGAATTATGAAATTTAAAAGCAAAATGTGGTTACATAAAAAAATGTTCAAGCAATATTTATGAAAGAATATAAAAGTTTTGAACAAGTTTATGGAGGTCCAAAATATATGTCCCTTTAAAAAAAAAATGATAAGATGTTGAAGGGTGGGACGTGTGGTTAAATAAAATGTCTCTAGCCACACGTACCACTACAATAAAAAAAGGGGAAAAAGAAGGAAGGAAGGAAAGAAAGTAACATGGGAATGGTTGGTTGCTTTTACAGCATATTACCTTAAAATAAGGGAATTGACATCACATGAGTAAAAAAAAATAAAAAATTAAAAGCAAAATACTTATAAAACCCCACACCTCAAAAGAAGTGGAGTAACTTGCCAACTATTTGAAAAGGGGAAATAGTGGGGCACGGCTGAACACAAAATTAGGAGTTGTGGAGAGAAAAACTGATGCAAATTGCTCCATGAGTTGATCAGTTGAGAGAAAATAAGGGAATAGTTTCTTTGGAATTTCTCTATAAATAAATAAAGTCACGCACAAGAAAAAAGGGAGAGAAAAAAAAGAAGGCAGAGACACAAAAAAAGAGAGTAAGTACACACACATAGCAAAGACAGAGAGAAAATAAAAGAGAGGCACAGATAGAGAGAGTGACATCAAACAGAGAGCATGGGTTTGTATATGGGATTTCATTAGTCCTCTCCTTCTCAAAATCTCTCTCTCCTTCATTTTCAAATCTGAATTCTTGTTTGGGAAATCAAATAGGGTTGGGTTTCATGAGGAGTTCCTAACTCCATACATGAAACTTTATACAAGAATCCTTGACTCTTAATCCTATTTGATAATTACAAAATAAAAATTCTCTCAAATTGTGATGTAATGTTCCCATTATTGGAGTCCTTAACTCTACCCTATCAATGAAGTCCTTGACTCTACCCCATTTTTGAAGTCCTTGATTCCACCATCAAATTAATGGAGGCATTAACTTTACCAAATTAATTGTGACTAATTCTTTGGGATTATTAATTCTTTAAACAATATTAGAGTTAATAATTCTTAAAATAAAATGACCATAAAAATTGATTTAAGTAAATTTTCCAAATATTGTCACAATGAATAAAATTGCTTCAAAGGAGTTTTCTTTCCCTTAATCAAAATATCATTAAAGCTCCTACAAAGAAGTAAATGAAGGAAAGGGAAAATTGCTTGGAATTTTAACTTCTCAAAAAGAGAATCATTGATTCAATTTCCATGAAAATATGGTCTTTGACTTATCCTTGAGATTAAAACCAATGATCTCACCCAAAAGTAAAATTAAGTCGATGCTTAATTAAAATACAAAGTATTTGACTTAAATGTCCATCATTTAAATTGAGCAAAATCAATTTGAAGACTTTAAATCTCAAATCTCAAAATTAAGAACTACGAAGTGGCTTGATCCTCGCCAAGGGTATGTAGGCAACCTAAATAAATTATTAGGTGCAACCACAAATAAATAATAAGAACATATATTCCCTTAAATATAAAAATAAATAAACTTATGTATAAAGACGACATGATTGGAATCAAATGGTCTTCCCTTGAAACAAGGGATTGTAATTAAGAGATACATTATCTTGAATGGTCACTACTCACATTAATAAAACTCATACGCTAAAAGACCTATGAGTGAAATTATGTTTGACAAATTTGACAATAGTTGTTAAACATAATTTGACAACAATTGTTAAATATAAGTTGACAACATTTGTTAAACATAAGTTGACAACGTTTATTAAATATCTAACAATTATTGTTAAACATTGGTTAACAATTTTTGTCAACAATGAGGGTTTAATTTTTCTTAGTATGTATGTGTGTTTATGTCTATGTATGTTTATGTGTATGTGTGTTTATGTTTGTTTGTTTTTGTTTACGTTTGTTTATGTGTGTTTATGTGTAACATAAACATACACACTCATACACATATACACTTATACACATAAACATACACACATACATAAACATAAATGAACATAAATATAAACACACATGCACATACACATACACATACACATACACACACATAAACATACACATACACACTCATACACATACACATACATAAACACACATACATATACACATATATTTTTAGTTCTCGCTTTGGGCCCCAAAATATCTAGGGCCGCCCCTGAGGCTCTTATATATATATATATATATAAGTTGTAACTGCAAGTAGGTATAGTTGTCTTATTGCTAACTCATTTTTAATCAAATAATAGGGTATTTTTGGAAGAAAAGAAAAGCGGACACTAAAGATTTATGTTCCAATTGTATATACAAGCATGCCTTTCCTTGTGAATTTTCTTATATATCATGGAATAGAGGGGAACTTCATGTACCTATATACACAATCTCACCTAAAATATATGTCTACATAAACCATGTTGGCATCAAAAGACATGGTGACCTTTGAAACTCAAAAATTGTAGGTGAGGTTTTCACTTTTCAGTTTTCACCACACATTCTTCTTTATCTAAAAAAAATAGAAAAACAAGAGCCTTTCACTAAATCTAAATGCCTAGTTTGATAATTTGATTGCTAAAACAATGAGCTCTAGCTCAAATAACACTTCATCCCAAATTCCATAATCTTTGGGAACTTAATCAGATACTCCCAACTGAACCTAGGCTATATCACGTACATACTATGCAGGAAATGGATTTCAACTCGGAAGAAATAAAAATTTTATTAGGCTAAAACCAACTATGAATAGTTGCGAATCGGACTAATAATTGAGAATCGGACTAAACCCAAAACTTAAAAGCAAAATCAAAATCAAAATCACACACAGACAGAAAGGAAGAGTACATTGGCTTGAAGAGCGAATGAGAGTGGGAGTTAGGGTTTCCAAAAGCCACAGTATACGTGTGGAGCTTGGTCTTTTTCTCTTCCGATTTGCCAGTTGTGCGTGATTGCGTTGGCACGTGACTAGTGTCAAAACATAAAAACCTTGTTTATAATTAAAACTATTTTTTTTTTCTTTTCTTTCTTGAATAATAAGTGTATGACCTTTTCAAGTACCTAATCAAAACTCTTTTATTTTTGGGATAATTACACTTTACTCACCTGTGGTTAGCCTCTAATTCAGTTTGCCTACCTGTGGTTTCATTTTTGACACTTTATCCACCTGTGATTCCCTCCGTTACTCCTCCGTAACCCACCTCCAGTGCAGACGTTACTCTAACACATAAACTCATAAAAAATAGAACCTAAAACAGATCAAACACTCCTCACTCCCAAAACACACTCTCATCCAACTTGCTTACCAAACGAAGATCACAATGCAATGTGCTTGAGATAATGGATTGAGAAACTCCTGGGATTTTGATCATGCAAGCAAACCGAGCAAGAAGGAGACATAGTGTTCAGCATTTGAGCTGTTGCAAATAGTATTTTCAATTTTTAGTGCTTGGTCCGTTCGTCTTCTCTTGATTTGTTGAGTTCCTGACTTTGTCAGCTTCAAGTTTTGGTTTTCTTTTACTGTTGTATGCTCTGTTCATCTGATTTTAGGTAGGTCCTTTTAATTTTTGAAATCTAGGCTTTTAAAATTCTTTTTCGAAATTGGGTTTTTGCTTGCTATGTCTTCATCAATGTGGGGCTACTGGACCATAGGATTAGGCTTCCTTCATCAATGTGGGGCTCCATTACTTATTACTTTTCATGATTTTGCAATAGTATTGATCGTTGCTTTTTTGCTTTCCCTTTCCATGGGTTTGTCTCCCAAAAATAGAACAAAAACTTTTAATAGTATGTTTGTGTGGACCATAGGACCACATGATACATACCCAATTGCTGGTATATAGTTAATTACATTCATCAAGCCCATCTCATTTGTTGGTATATAGTTAGGGAAATTGAAAGAGAAATTTGATTGCCTAATAAAGCAATAATCTACAATAGATTATACTTTTCCACATGCAAGCACATCTCATACTTTATTCTGTTGTATTTTATATGCAGATGGTTGACTTAACATTTATTTTTGAGATTCATCATGGTGGCCAGTTTGTGCAGAACCCAGATTTGATATATTTAGGAGGTAGTACTTCTTTTTATGATGAGGTTGACCCAGATAGACTTAGTTATTTTGAAATACAAGATATATGTTGTGGTTTTGGGGCAAATAGTACAAGTAGATTTCATTATCTTATTTCTGGAGGTAATTTGGAGCAATGGTTAAGGCTTATAAATGAAGATGATGATGTAGTTTATATGTGTGAGATTCATGTTGCATGGCTTACAGATAAGATAACACTATATGTTGAGAGTGGTGAGGAGCCACTTGCAGTTGAACAACCATTTGCTAATGAGGAAGTGGTAAATGATAATGATGTGCATGAGGCACCTGAGCATGGTGATGATGTGCATGAGATGCATGGGGGAGGTAGTGTGGATGCTGAAGGAGGTGGTGGAGAAGATTTTGATTGGTTGGAGGAAGGGTTTGAGGGGCCGGATTTTGTTGATGATGTATTTGGAAATGTAGATGATGGGCCATCTACACATGATGGAGTTAGTGGTAGTGCAGCAGCCCCATATAGGCCCTCTGAGGGAGATAATGTCAATGCAGCCCCAAATAGGCCCTCTAAGGGAGATACTCCAACTAACAATGACCCATATAGGCCCTTTGAGGGAGATACTCTAGCTAACAATGACCCACCTCTTGAAGAGGGTGAATGGATTGACCCACCTCTTGAAGATGACATGGAAAGTCTAGTAGATTCTGATGATGATCTGCCAGCACCAACTGCTGCAAAAGAACCTGAGTTTAATGTCCAAACTGACATGAGAAAACCAGTGTTACAGAAAGGAATAAAGTTTCCAAACTCTAAGATATTTAGGGAAGCATTGAGGGAATATGCTATTAAGAAGCCAGTAGATATCAAGTTCAAGTTGAATGAGAAGAAGAAGATATCAGTTTATTGCATAAATGAATGTGGATGGAGGTGTTATGCATCTCAGCTACATGAGGAGTTGACATTCCAAATAAAAACATTCAATCCGGAGTGCACCTACCCTAGATCCTTCAAACATAGCCAAGTGATTTCAAGTTATGTTGCAAAGAAGTTTATGCAAGAGTTTGACAAAAATCCCAATTGGAAAGTGGCTGGTGTTCAACATCATGTGAAGCAAACACTTGAAATTGACAAAAGTTACAGTCCGGTGTATAGGGCAAAAAGGAAAGCCACTGACTATATCACTAGGGATGAACAGCTGCAATATGGGAAGCTTAGGGATTATGCAAAGATGATAAGACTGAATGATAAAGGAAGTACTGTTATTTTGTAAACTAAAATGAAAGATGAAAATGCACAACCCAAATTTAAGAGAATGCATATTAGGTATAATGCACAAAAAGTTGGTTTTTTGGGAGGTTGTAGACCAATCATTGGTTTAGATGGGTGCCACTTGAAAGGGAGATTTGGGGGGCAAATACTTGCTGCCACAGCTAGAGATGCAAATGATAACATTTTCTCAGTTGCATTTGCTGTTGTTGAGCAAGAGAACAAAGATTCATGGGTATGGTTTTTGCAGCAGTTTTCAGATGACATTGGGATGCAAAACAGCTTAATCTAGTCTTTATTACTGATAGACAAAAGGTGTGAACTAAAATTGTACTAACATATTTAAAGTTTAATAATACATGCATCAGTTCATTTTAACATGCTTAACTAACATATTTACGTGATCTGTTTTGTATATGAATTAGGGCCTCATACCTGCACTTGAGATGCTGTTCCCAACTTGTGAGCATAGATATTGTGTGAAGCATATTTATAATAATTTTAAAATGGATTATAAGGGCTTGAAGTTGAAGGATGCACTTTGGAGATGTGCTAGAGCCACAACAATTAGGGAGTTTGAGAGAAGAATGCAGGAACTGAAGGATTTGGATGTCAAGGCATGGGAGTATCTTACTGACATCAACCTTGCACAATGGTCTAAGTCTCACTTTAGTAGTAGAGCTTTGTGTGACTATTTAGCTAATAACTTGAGTGAGTCTTTTAATGCCATGATCTTAGAAGCTAGGGATAAGCCAATTTTAGCAATGTTGGAGTGAATCAGAGTTAGGCTCATGACCAAATAATACAAAAAGATGAAAGGTATAGCAAAATACACTGGAAAGGTTTGTCCTAAAATTCAAGACAAATTAGAGAAGTTAAAACATGAGTCTATACCTTTCAGTGCTACTCCATCAGGCAGGTTTATGTATGAGGTTGATAATGGTTGTGAGAGACATGTGGTTGACTTGGTTAGGAAAGCATGCAGCTGTAGGATTTGGGATTTGACAGGACTTCCTTGCAAACATGGGATCTCTGCTATTGTTAAGAACCTGGAAAAAGTGGAGGACTATGTGCATCCTTGTTACTTGAAATAGATATTTGTTGAAACTTACAAACAAATAATACAGCTAATGCCTGGCCAGTCTGAGTGGGTTGAGACTAACCAACCTGCTCCTGTTGCTCCTGTTGAGACAATGTGCATCCCATGTTTGTTTGCAAACATGGGATCTCTGCTATTGTTAAGAACCTGGAGAAAGTGGAGGACTATGTGCATCATTGTTACTTGAAATAGACATTTGTTGAAACTTACAAACAGATAATACAGCTAATGCCTGGCCAGTCTGAGTAGGTTGAGACTAACCAACCTGCTCCTGTTGCTCCTTACGTGTATAAACCACCTGGCAGACCACCAAAGCAAAGAAAAAAAGATCCTGAAGAGCCAAGGAACCCTTATAGAGTTTCTAGGGTGAACAAGACAATCAAGTGTGGGAAGTGCCAAAAATAAGGACATAATGCAAGAGGGTGCAAGACAGGCATCACTGGTGAAACTCCATGGTAGAGAAGAGAGAGACTTGCTAAATCAAAAGCTGTAAGTATTTCCAAGCTTTGAACTATAGTCATTTCCTCATATATTTCATGTGTATGTAACTTGTACAAACCCTATTTGTAGGCACAAGGCAGTAGATCTACAACAACAAAGCAGACTGCAACACCTCAAACTACATCTCAGCCACCAAGTATTAGATCTCAGCCTGCATACAGAGATTTTGGTCAAACTGCATCTCAACCTGCACCAAACAATAGATCTAAGGCAGCAACTCAACCTCTAATTGCATCTAGGGCCAACTGGTTCTCTTCATCCTCACAACCAAGCAACCATACCTTTAGAGAGACATGAGATACTTTACCATCTCAGACACCTCTACTAATATCTATTTTGTTTATTTTTTTCCTCTTACTTTCTATTGTTGGACCATCTTGCTAATTGCTGGATTTTGGTTATGTAGCCAAGTGCATCTAATGGTGCTGCCAGTTGTGTTGCTGATAGTGGTGGTGGTGCTACTGCTAAGGGGTTTAACGGCAAAAAGTTTGGTGTATCAAGGCCAATAAAGTTTCAACCAGTTGGTGGAAAGGGCAAGAATGTTGCTGGCAAGGGCACAAAAAGCAATAAATGAAGATAGAAGATGTTGAAGTTTCAATTACATTTTTTGTTATAGTTCCCACAATTAATGTAACTAGTATTTAAATTGGTCAAGTGTCAAAAACAATATTGGCAATTTTGGTTGGAAAATGTGTATGTCTGATGTGTGGTGGACTAGTAGTTGGGTTTTGGTTGTAAATATGTCTGCATGTGACATAAAGTCACAATGGCTGTGGCAGATTATGACATTATCAAGATTTTATTAATGTTAATGCGCATTGACATAGGATAAAGTGTTTTGATGTCTTGTGCTTGTCTTTGCTTTTGGTGGATTTGCTTGTCTTGTGCTTTTGGTGTATTTATACAGGTGTGTGTATTGAGACAACAAATCATGTGTATGTCATGACCATTGGTCCATTTATGGGCAGGTGGAGCATAGAACCAAAATCAATATATATGGATCCATTTATGGGCAGGAAGTAAAAACAAAAAATAAATTATAGAACATTTGCACAAAAACAATAAATAAACTACAAAACATTTGCACAAAAACAACACTTTGTATTTCAAGAAATGGATATAATAATCAAGGACTTAATTCAATTACCCAACCACATTTCAACAACCCCCTAAGTATCATGGCAAATTAAGGGTCCTCACCCTTACATTGTTGTTCATTGAGGCAAAACACAACAACATTACAAAAATGAAAAATAACCATGACAAAACTAGTGCCAGCTTGTACAATCTCTCATTCTCTCTAATCCTCTTAAGTTCCTCCCTAGCTTCTACATAAAACTCATGAGCTTCTCTTTCCCTTTGGTTAGATCTTTCTTCCATTTCCATGCTTCTCATTTCTCTCTGATTTACAAGCTTTAGTTCATTCTCAAGCATACTTATCCTTTCACGGACAAGTGAGGCAGTTTCACTCCTACAAGATTTGTTATCCACCCACTGAAAGGAGCCACATTTGGGACCAACCTGATCATTACAATTACAACAGTTAATTTCACAGTTCACAATTAATCACAACTAATAATTCAATTCAATTCAAATGAAATACACCAATGGAATTGTTTCTTACATTAAATTGACTACAACCGAGAAATCTTCTTTCATAGTTACCAAATTTTCGACTTGTTCGTAGGGCATAATTCTCATGAGTACATAAATGGCCATTTAAGGCACGGTAGAAACCACTAGTTGTAGACCCATTGCCAGTTGATGAAGACATAGCAAGCAAAAACCCAATTTCGAAAAAGAATTTTAAAACCCTAGGTTTCAAAAATTAAAAGGATCTACCTAAAATCAGATGAACAGAGCATATGACAGTAAAAGAAAACCAAAACTTGAAGTTGACAAAGTCGGGAACTCACCAAATCAAGAGAAGACGAACGGACCAAGCACCAAAAATCGAAAATACTATTTGCAACAGCTCAAATGCTGAACACTGTGTCTCCTTCTTGCTTGGTTTGCTTGCACGATCAAAACTCAGGAGTTTCTCAGTCAATTATCTCAAGCACATTACATTGTGATCTTCGTTTGGTGAGCACATTGGATGAGAGTGTGTTTTGGGAGTGAGGCGTGTTTGATCTGTTTTAGGTTCTGTTTTTTATGAGTTTATGTGTTAGAGTAACGTTTGCACTGGAGGTGGGTTACGGAGGAGTAATGGAGGGAATCATAGGTGGGTAAAGTGTCAAAAATGAAACCACGGGTAGGTAAACTGAATTAGAGGCTAACTACAAGTGGTTAAAGTGTAATTATCCCTTTATTTTTTGATAAAAAAGGAAAAGAAAAAAAAATGAGTTTGATTATTGAACAAATCAAACTCATATATAATAATACTAGAATCATCATACGTGCTTTGCGCGTATAATAATACTCTTTTTTACTTATTTGTTTTTTGGGTTTAGTGTTATAATGTTTAAAAGTGATATATAAATAATAGTTTTTTTAAAAAAAATAAATAAGGTAAAATGGAATAATGTTTGAACATAAAATAGAGATAGTGTCATTAGTTTTAAACTAAATGGAGAAGATAAAGGAAAATGCCTAAAACTTAGGAATAGTAAATTACTCTTTTAACCGGTTTGTGTTTTTTAAATTAAAATTATTTAACTAAAAGATAGGGGTATTTCAGAGAATTTAAGAATTTGTGTGAGGGTATTTTAGTGTGCAAAATGTTGAAAGCCAAATAGGGAATCATATTTGTGGGGACCAATTGTATCTGGTATTCAAACTACGCTGGAAGAGGCCAGACCCAATATCTGATCTCATATGTACAAGCTGTGTAAGGAAGGGCCAGGCCCAATGTCCAATCTGAGGGTGAGAGAATATCCGAGGACAATCAACAAAAGAAGAGATAAGATTATCCTCCGAGGAGAGGTAAAGAATGCTCGTGGAGGATTTGACCGTGTCCGAGGACTATAGTCACCTCGGGACTTCTATCCGAGGTGTATGGTGAACTTTATCAGTCATTTAGAGCAACACCTCGGACAAACCTTACAGCAAAGGGAAAGGGAAAAATATCAAATAAAAGATAAGAGTAAGCAGGAACAAATATCTAAAGGTACTGTCACCTCCGCATTAAATGCCGCCCAGCTAACCTTCTGGCCGCATTAATGTGGAGGTGATACTTGAACAGTGAACGGGCAGTCTTCCAGCTAAGAATGGAAGATTCAAGAAATGGCAAGAGGGATGGTGAAAAAGCACTTTAAACGCCAAGTCCACACGTGGATGATGAAAAAGGTAAAAAAAGCCATAGTATATAAGACGAAGGAAGGAGAAAAGAAAAGGACGGGAAAATTATTCTAAAATCATAGCACGGGGGCATGTCCGAGGATACTCTTTGCATAAACTACAATTATAGCTCTAGCCTCTTTACGCTAAAATCCAATATCTTGGCCCAAGATTCAGACTAGCTTTCTCTCCCGCACTCTATAAATTTATTGTTTGGGCTACGTGGGCCTGGACCGATTCCTGTTCTGGATCCAAGTCAAATCTGGTCCTTACAATATTATTAATAATATCTATACTATTATTTAAAGGGTTTTTGCTTGCTCACTCCCAAGTGCAGGAGATTGTAGCAATATAATTCCCAGAGTACCGAGGTCGAACCACAAGGAGCGGGGTAAATTCAAAGACAATGTGATAAAAAAAAAAATTTGGGTGAAGAAGAAAAGTACTTTTGCTTGGTGATTGTTAACAAGAATAATAATAAAAACTAATTTAAGTCAATAAAGTAAATACTAGGGCATCAGGGTGTTTCCCTATATCGATATGAGATTCTTTGTGATCTAGGAAAATATCTATTTCATAATTGATTGTTCTTATACAATTAAAAACTTATGATTCGGTTGAACTGAGACAATTCAAGAACGCATGATAACCTCGATTAATAATGCGGTTAGAAAAGTTTTCAGAAAAACCCATTCACTTTAAAACCTGATTTCTATTTGAAATTATTAGAAATTCATCTAAACAATAAGAAAAACATGATTGAACTTATTGAAAGCATGGAAGAACTAATACATCAAAAGAAATCTAATTGAATAATCAAATATATTATTGATAAAATCCTAGAAAGAATCACATTGAATATTCATACCGTATAGAAGAAACATAACCCCTAGCCCTAGCAAAGAGTTTAGGCTGCCATTAGAGAAAGAAAAATACAAGTTTTTCTCTGCCAAAATTCATTCTGCCCAGCCTCACTTCAAAACCCTAATGTCTAAGTGTCCAAAGAAAAATAAAACTTATACTATTTTAATTTTCGTCCAGGTTTACAGCAGTAACTTGTGAGTTAATTTCGGCCTTCAAAAATTGAGAATTTTGAAAAACTCAAAACTGAAAAGTTGTAGATATTTAAGTCATGGTTCCAACCCATCCAGCCTTGTATCAATTAGATTTTTGAAGAGAGAGATACGCCCAAAATACTGATTAGTGCTCAAATCAGATTTTTCCTTTTTAGATTCTGCCTCTTTGATTTCTTTCCTTATTTGAAGTTTCCAATCATGGCAGCCAATCCTAGCACTTCAGCTGCACCTCCTTAGACATTTAAGCATGGTCCTTTAGCTCCACTTTAATTCTAGTTTGGCCTCCATTCTCTCACAAATTCCTGTAAACTCATCTTTCTCACATGATTTCCTGAAAGTAGAAAATTATACACAATGAATAGCATCTTATTCAAGAAATTATGTAAAAATAAATAATAGGGACTAATGTAAATCATGACTTAATTATACAAATTAAGCATAGTAATAAGGAGATAACGTCTACATAAACATATAACAAGTATACATTTTAAGGCATTATCAGTTTTTCTTATTTGGAATCCTCAATTTTGATATCCAAAATATCCTTAAATTCATCTGTTTGTAAAACTTAACTAATAAGGTTAACCATCACATATCCTTAGTGCGATAGTTACTCCACAAGTATAAGTGTTTGTGGGGTGTAGGGGACAAGGGTTGGGGCTTTAGGAAGGAATTTCACACACATATTCACTTAGATTAGACTAGAGTAGAATTTCTATTTTGTATATATATATATATATATACATACATAAACCTAATAGGGTTAAACATGTAAAATTACTAATTTAAAAACTCCTAAATTTTAGCTAAATTAAAAAAATAAAGAATAGTTTTTTATTCCACCTCCACATTTTTCTCTTATGTGGCTGCCCACATACAACCATGAATCAGATGGTCTCCACCTCCCCCAAACTCCCTGAAGGTCAACTTCGACGAAGCGATATTCAAGGATATATGCAAAGCTGGTCTAGGTGTGGTGATCCAAGACAATCAATGTCAGGTCATAGTTTCATTATCGGAGCAAATCCCTCTGCCTTTTAGCTTGGACATGGTGGAAGCCTTGGCTGTAGCGCGAGCTATATTGTTTGCTTTGGAAATTGGGTGCAATTGCTTTGTTCTTGAAGGTGACTCAAAATCTGTGATCAAAATACTTAGCAGTGAGGAGGAATCTCTTGCCCCATTGGCCATATTCTTGCCCCAGCCAAAACTATGACAAATGCCAATTGTATCTCTTTCTCCCATGTACGTAGACTTGATAATTCTTTTGCTCATAACCTAGGTATACATACTAGACATGTTAGTGGTTACTCAGTGTGGATGGAGTATGTTCCTCCATGCTTTTATTCTGTACTCCTAGCCGATTTAGGCTAATCTTTTGAATAAAACTTCCGGGCTTCATTCTTAAAAAAAAAAAAAAAAACATTTTCCTCTCATGTTAGTAATCAAGCACTAATACAACTTATTCTTTTAAAAATAAATAAATAAATAAAACTGTTTTTTTCCCCACAAACATACATTTTTTTTTCTTTCTAATTGCCAAAGTGAAATGGCCGCAAGTTGTGACACTACATCTGCCCACATTTCTCTCTCACATTTGTAAGTCAAGTAATAATATAACTTCTTCTTTTAAAAAAATAAAGTTAATTTTTTCCCCACAAATGTACTCTTCTTTTTTCTAATTGCCAAAATGACATGGCCACAAGTTTTTATCACTAAACGGTTTAATAAATTTTAAAATTTTGACACATCTTTTTTCCTAAAAATTAGCATTCTCTCTCTCTCTCTCTCTCTATATATATATATATATATATATATATATATATATATATATATATCATAAACATTTTACATATCTTTTTAGTTTGTTTGCATAGATTTTTGGATTGCCTTAATTTTTTACTCACCTGATCACCATCTCAAATTTTAGAAAGGTTTGTTTCCTTTGACATTGTTGAAATTATTAATTTGTTAGTTTGTGTATTTTTGTTTTTGTAATTCTTTACAAATCTCACTTAAAATTTTTTTTTTCTTTTTCTTTATCTCTTTTTCAAGTCTATTTCCACATTAAAAAAAAAAAAAAAGTTGATTTCCACAATTCCTCCCCACAAATTTTTTTTTTCTCACTTCATCACTATCTTTCTTTCTTTTCAAAGAGGTATTGTGGGGCACAAGAATTTAAATAAGGTACCTATGCCATGTGTCGTATCCATGGCCGAGGAGTCCATTATCGTGCCAAGGAGGTCACATGCTCGGACAGTAAGGCCACGTCCGTGGCACGTTACCAGAGAAAGTCATACAATAAAGAAAAAAGTTTCGGAGAAGGGGTCAGCCTTGACATGACTGAAGAGATGGTGGCCACTCCCACATTTAATGCATCTCACCAAACCTCCTAGCTGCATTTATGTGGAGAAGACCCTTAAACAGTGTTGTCTTGGCCGCCGCAACTCATAATGGGTTTGGGAAGGTGTCTGATGGGATAAGCATTCAAGTGGTGGACTGGATGATCAACAAATGGAGGGCCAAGATCGCTTGAAGGGAGCTATATAATGTGAGAGACCCTCCAAGGAATGGGGGGTAGAAAATCTGTAGAGAAAACACCATAGAATTAAGAATAGCAACTGTAATAAAATCTAAGAGAAATATATTCAAGAACTACTATCCTTGGACATTGCCGAGGGAGAATTTCTGTGCACCACAGTTGTCTATTCACTGTTTTTCCTTGCTCTCTTATCCTCTTTAGCCCATTGAGGTCGTTGTCCATTTTGTTGAAGTCTAGCTTTTTAACTCACTCTCTATAAATTCATTGTATTGGGCTTTTTGGCCCTTAATCCATTCATCTTTTGGACCCAAGACCAAAGCCCGCCTTTACAGGTATGTTTCCTATACAAGGAGTAAATATTAGACTGTGAGAATTTGGGGTACGTTTGGGCAAGTTGTTATCTTCTTTTTCTTTTTCATTATTATTATTACTACTATTATTATATTTCGTTTTGTTAGTTCATTCAGCTGAAAGTGTACAGTTCTCTTTTACATTGATAATTTTTAAGTCAAATGTTGAAGATGAATCATTACCACCAATGTGATTGTGTTTATATTTAAGTACATGTTGATTTGGTTTGGTGTATTCATTTCTTTCATTTTCAAGAGCTTGGTCTATACACCTTAAAATAGTATGATGAAATTTATGTGAAAAAAAATGCCATGAGTAAAATGTGTAAACCCAAAAAAAAAAAAAAAAAAAAATCATTGCACGCACAAAGTAGGATGGTATTTATGTAAAAAAATGCCATGAGTAATACGTGTAAACCCCAAAAAATAAAAATTAAAAAAGCCCCATCGCACGTGCAAAACGTGTGTAATGAGGTTAGTAGATGATAGTGAACAAACTCACAAACATGAGTCTCAATTAAAATATAAATAATATTATATGTTTGTATGTATAAGTGTTTAAAATATTCTTATATAAACTTAAGATTACATTTTATAAGTAAATTCATAAGATATTAATTTTCTTTTTTAGTTTATTGGTAATATAAATAATTATATATACTTTTAACAATACAAGGTGATTAATCTAATTTTTATTAATTTTTAGGAAAAAACATTCTATTTAATTAACTCAAATTATATAATCTCAAGTCTCAACTATAATTTTTTATTAATTCTTAAACAACAACTGTTCTATTTAATTAACTCCAACAACTATTCTCAATTGTTTCTATTAAGAATATTAAAAAGTGTCCGTTGAGAAGAGTTCTTGTTATTGGTATTTTTAATAGAAATATTCAGAGTTCAAACCATCTCTCTATTGAATTATTTCTAATAATAAAAAATCATTAAGGAGGCCACATTGGGACAAAAAAAAGGGGCGATGCATTTAGAATTGTGAGATCCTACAAGTCTCAATATACTACCTAACATGTTTTTGTTTAACCATTTTCCATGAATAATATCACCATAAATGAATCCACAGTGCAAATTGAAACGTTTGAGAAAGTACAAGGCGTGATTTAAAATTTTTAAATATGTGATTTACTTTTAAACTACTCTCAATTGTACAGTCAATTCAATTGTAATTTTTGATCAAGGTTGATTCTAAAAATAAAAAAATAAAATGGTCAAGGTTTATTTATGATCAAATAATATGCAGATGAGAGGGAGGGTATCTAAACCATGATTTTAGTATTTCACTCTTAAAGTAGACCAAACAATATTACTGAAATTTTAAAACTCTTTTACAATATATATATATATATATATATATATATATATAAACGAATTTTGAAACTCTTAACCACACACCTGCATCTAATATTGTATGTTGAGATAATCGCTGCTCGTGTATCTTACTTCTTTGGATGCTCGTGATCTTGATTGTTTATAATTATTGATTAATTAATCTGTTACACCCAGTTTGTTTCGTTAGAAAACCTCATGTAAAGATAATTTTTCATATTTTTCAGTGTTTGATAGCATAAAAAAAAAATTCAAAAGAAAATTATCATTAATGAACCTAAAAAGTATGACTTATTTTTAGAAATTGTTTTCCATTAATCTTTTTTGAAAAACAATTCAATCTCACAGCAAGTTAAATAAGGAACGTTAGAAAATTATTTTTCAATTCATTTAAGATTGTTACCGAACATAAGAAAATGAGATAATTTTATAAAAAATGATTTTTTAAAAATGACTCATTTTATATAGAAAACGACATTACATAAACAGAGCGTGACCCATGCTTGCAAGATCTTGCACTCCAGTCCATGGTTCCACTCATCCAAAAAAGCAAGCAATTAGAATTAGACAGCTGAACTACACAGCATATGTTGATGCCCCCACTAGTATTCTAAATCATGATTCACGTTAAAACTAAAAAAGTAAGGAATATCTTGCACGCAAGCTCACGTTCCCTTCGAATTTTAAAGGGTTCGCAATACTTAGAAGTTTTGTAAAAAGAAAAAAAAAATGTCTAGGAGAAATAGACGTTGCATTCATTAGTGTTCCTATAATTTAATACTAATCTGTCCCTTCATAAAAAATAAAAAAAATAAAAAAAAAATACTAATCTATACCACCACCTACGTTAGGTGAGTTGGGGCTTCCCTAAACCTTAAAAACTTAAGGGGTTTATGGATCTAGATTCGAGTGGTCTTGGAATGGAGAAAGATGGGGTTATACTGTCAATTGTCAAAAAAAAAGAAAAAAAAAATGCTAATCTATAATGTCTAATGGTATTAAAGTAATAGTTTAGGGATATTGTAAATTGTAATGTCCATCCACAATCTAAGTGATTGTCTAATTAAAAATATTAGTAGGTCAATTAATCTTGAATTTTATTTTTTTATTGCACTTTTAACATTTGTTCAATAATTATTTCTAAAAAAAAAAAAGCATTTGTTCAATAATTAGTTAATTTAGACATTAAGTAGAAGCGTCAGGCAAATTGCTGTATGGGCTCGAATTTGAAAAGTAGTTGCATAGAGAGTTCACCTCTCTCTCTCTCTCTCTCTCTCTCTCTCTCTCTCGTACTGTACAGTACAGCCTGTACTAGTGAAATTGTGAGAACCTAAGAGAATTATGTTATTTTTTATGTGTTGCTCCAATCCTCACCTTTACTATTTAAGATCTCATTAATACTTATTTAAGAAGGTTAAAATCATCATACCCAGTATTACCTTCAAAACTTCAATGTTGATTGGATGTTGGGTATCATTGGAGTTGCCTATAATTACCAAGGAAATTTGGAGTTTGCAATTGGAGGCTCAATTAATTGCATATCCGGTGACCAAAGAGAGAATTAGCCTATATAAAACTTGGCTATAAAACCCAATAAATCACCCACGTTAGATTAGTAAGACATTTAAAATATAATAATTGTTAGTTATTGTGTTCGTCCAAAATTAACTAGCACGGTACCTTAGGCATTAGTGTTTTGCTTTGATTTTGTTCTCTCTCTGTAACTCTTTCTATGACATATGTTGACTTGGGCGATTGGATTCCTCAAATATGGTAATTGTCTATTAGAGGATCATGGTGGAGGGGAAAAAATATTGAGTCAGATGAGTAATTTAAAAAAAAGGTTTCTTAAATTAAGATTTACCTACAATTTTATATAGGGAGAGAAAACAAAATTTGAATGTGAAATGTATTTACCGGTGAGTTACAGGGAGAGGGGGGGTCATGGCCACCCTTGGCTTTGTAAAAAATCCCCTCTCCCCCTATAGTTTTTAATAAAAATTGAAAATTTTGTTTAAATGTTACCTAATCCCCCTCCCTCCCTCCCTATTTAAGAAAATTGAAATAATATTTCCCTTCTCCATTTTTTAAAACCATATATAACTCATTAATTTTACTAGTATTTAAAGCATATATTCATAAAACCATATAAGTATTAATGACCCTCTTCATATTAAAAAAAAAATTATTGACACTCTATTAAAGTATTAATGTCTTATTTTTGTCTTCTAATATTCAATATTTTTTGCCATGTATAACTCATTTATTTTAGTAGTATTTCGAGCACATGCTCATGAAAGATATAACTAAGTAAATTTTTTTATTAGTTAAAAAAAATTTATTTTCCGAAAACAAACATTTTTTCTTTTATTTTTGCTACAAATTTTTTTAAGTTCCCATGTAGAGTAAGGAATATAAAAAAACATATATATATATATATATATATATATTTTAAGAATAAAAGCATTTGTTCCTAAAAGAAAAAGAAAAAAAAGAGAGGAATAAAATCATTTAAAAAAAATATTTTTGATGTAGTTTTTGCTTATTATAATATTCATATTATATATCACATCATAAATGTTAAGGCATATCAGCATAACTTGCGAGTAGACAAATTATTTTTACTAGTATTATGCCCATGCGATGCACAGTTTAATCAAAATTCATATGTAAAAAATTATTTTATTAATTTACTTAAAATAAATAATAAAAATAAATTAATATTTTACTTTTAAGTTACATAATGAATGCATGTTATGTGAGACTAAGGTATCATAAAATGTATCATAAAATGCGCGCGCGCACACACACACACACATATATATATATATATATAATTGAATGGAAGATGGCAGAGGTACCAAAAATATATATATATATATAAAATGATTTTAATAATACATTGAATTTTAAGGCTCAATTAATCACATATATTTTAATGGAAAACCCTTGAATTTAATAGTTAAAAACTATCCAAAACAATAATTGAAATCATATTTTAGTAAAAACCTCAATTCAATACTTAAGAACAATCTAAATTATTAAACATTTAAAATTTGAAGTAGAGAGACTCACATGAGAATTTAATTTTTGTCCTTGAAAGTATGGAAGAAGACATTGAAACTTGAGTGAGTTTTACCCTATCAAGTTTAAGTCCTGTGTGTTGCACGCTACATGTGTGTGTATATGCATAAAAAATTATGTAAATTTAACATTTATTGTAGAAAAGAGGTGATGTAGTCTTACCCTTGTTTAGCTAATTCTTGTTATAATCCATTTGTCTAGCATGTGTATATGCATGAAAAGTGATATGAATTTAACATTTATTGTAGAAAAGATGTGGTGTAGTCTTACCTCTGTTTAGCTAATTCTAATTTTAATCTCTTTGTTTTGTGGGGAGAGAGAGAAACGCTTCTTTTGAAAAAAAAAATCAATGTATAATATATAATAGTTAAGATATTAATATCTGGAAGTGGTATCTCATACAGATTAGTATTTCAATTGTGGGTTTGGTAGTTAGAAGTTAGCGCGTAGTAGTTAATAATTAGAAAATTACTTTGAAATTTTTATAAACCAATCCCTTAAAAAAAATTTAGTAGAGTTTAAATCACGTTAATAAATTATCTCTCAATTCAAAATTTTTTTTTTTTAAATCACGTTAATGAAAAGTTAATGATAAAACTATCATTAGTAAATGTAAGGACCAACTTTGACTTGAACCCAGAACAGGAATGGAACCAGGCCCAAAAAGCCTGAACAATAAATTTGTAGAGAGTGGGAAAATAAGCTAGTATGAATCTAGAATAAAGATAGTGGTATATAACGTTAAAGGGAAAAAGTTACATGCGCACACATGCAAGAAGTATCATCGGACCTGTCCTAGTACTATGACTAAGAGTGTTGGATTCCTCTTTTTTACTGTTGTATTTCTTCACCATTTTTTTTTTTCTCTCTCTCTCTCTCTCTCTCTCTCTCCTTCTTCTTATCTTTTTCTTTCCGTCCTTCCTTTGAATCTTTTTTCGTATTATATACTATGGTTTTTAAACCAGTTCCTCCATCCACGTGTGGGTCAGGCGTTGGGAGTCCTTTTTCTCTGTTCTCCCTTGCCTCTCCTTGAACCTTCCACTCTTAGCTGTAAGGCTGTTTGTTCACTGTTCAGGCATCACCTCCACATTAATGCTGCCAGAGAGTTAGCTGGGCAGCATTTAATGCGGGGGTAACAGTACTTCCTGATATTTGTTTTTCCTCATCCTTATCCTTTATCTGATATCTTCCTATTCCATTTGCTGTAAAGTCCTTCTGAAACGTTACCTTAAAGGACTGAGAAGTCTACTGGCCACCTCGGACAGAGGGTCCGAGGTGGTCATCATCCTCGGACACGGTTAAATTCTACATAGGTATTGTTTACCTCTTTTTAGGGCTTAGTGTTCATCTCTTCCTTTGCTGGTCGTCCTCGAATACTCTCTTATCCTCGGACTGGGTATTGGGCCATAGGCCCAGCCTTTTCCAATGCAAATTGTACCTATGGGATCAATTGGCCCCCACAGTAAACATTTCTTAGGCTTATCTATTTAGCTTTGTTGCCAAATTTATATAAACTCTTTTATTTTTTTTGAAGAATATAACAAAACCAAAAACCTATAAACAACAATTTACATTCAATATAAAGAATGTAATCAAACTTATTTATAATTTAAAATTAAGTAATTAACACATTATAAATTAAGATATAAATTTAGAAAAATAACAAAGAATAAACCTGATTGTTTTCTCTATTACTTTGAGAGATGAAAGTGTGAGTATGTAACTAAAACCTGAACCAATTATTGAAAATTTGAATGTGAAATGTATTTAAAGGTGAGTAGCAGGGAGAGGGGGTCATGGCCACCCTTGGCTTTGTAAAAAATCCTCTCTCCTCCTATAGTTTTTAATAAAAATTGAAAATTTTATTTAAATGTTACTTAATCCCCCTCTCCCCCTTATTGAAGAAAATTGACATAGTATTTCCATTCTCCATTTTTTTTTACCATATATAACTCATTAATTTTAATAGTATTTAAAGCATATATTCATAAAATCATATAAGTATTAATGATCCTCTTTATATTAAAAAAATTTTATTGACACTCTTTTAAATGAGTAATTCTTAAGTATTCTCGGAGTACAAAGAATGATACTCAATTTTCTCACATTCATAATGGGGTTTATTCATTAAATTCATAGTAGGGTCCACCATGAATGTGAGAGGAGGGAGGATCATTTCTTCATCATTTTTCCATGCTCCAAGAGTACCTAAGAATTTTCCATTTTAAAGTATTAATAATGTCTCATTTTTGTCTTCTAATATTCAATATTTTTTGCCATGTATAAGTATAACTCATTTATTTTAGTAGTATTTAGAGCATATGTTCATGAAAGATATAACTAAGTAAATTTCTTTATGTTTCTCAAAAAAAAAAAAGAAGTAAATTTCTTTATTAGTTAAAAAAAAATTATTTTTTGAAAACAAACTTTTTTTTCCTAGAAATTTTTTTAAGTTCGCATGTAGAGTTACGAATATAAAAATGCATATATATTTTTTTTGTTAAGAAAAAAAGCATTTGTTCCTCCCCAAAAAAAAGAAAAGAATAAAAGCATTTAAAAAAATATTTTGATATAGTTTTTGCTTGTTATAATATTCATATTATGGGTCCGTTTAGATACAATTGAAAACTGAAAATTGAAACTGAAAACTGAAAAAAAACTATAGCAAAATAATTTTTAAATGTGTGAATAGTATCGTATGACTCATTTTTAATGAAAAAATTACTGAAAAGTGAAATGTGTGGGTTCATAAACAGTAAAATTTGTGCTGAGAAATGAAAAAGTCAAACTTTGCGGCTACAGTAGCCGCAACAGTGAATGAACAGTAAAAAAAAAAAGCCCGAAATGCGTTAAAAAAAAAAAAAGGCTGAAACACACAAGCGCGTTTTAGCTGTTTCAGCCCAATCTAAACGGGCACTATACATCACATAGTAAATGTTAACGCATATCAGCATAACTTGCGACTAGAATTTTTTTTTATTTATTTTTTAAAGTTGATCAAATATCAAGTTAAGATTTACCAAAAAATTCTTCCAACAAAAAAAAAAAGATATTTACCCAAAAATAAGCCAGCAATCCAGCACGGCGGAAAAAGCTGTATCTTTCTTAGCACACGCGGCTTGCAAAGGCCGCAACCATTGAATGCTAATGTGGGCTCTCTTAATTAAGCATGGCTCACTGGTCCCCACTTCCCCTAACACCGTCACTGGGCTGTGAGACCTGTTACTCATATTCTCCAACTAACATCCAAATCGAACTTTTTTATTTTTATTTTTTAAAGAAAAAGTGGGTAGATGAGGTGGTGAATGTGACTTCTATTTGGACGCATCTTATTTATTTTTGGACGAGACCTCATACTTTCGGTTTATAAGTAATTCACTTATTATTTTTTGAACCATTAGAATGGAGATGAGATATAAAAATATCAACATTTAGCTAGTTGTTGAGATTCAAACTCAAATCCTGACACTTGTTAATTCGATACGTTACCAACTAGGCCATGTCGATAAATAGAACTTTCTTTCATTCAATTTCCAGTCAATTCATTTAATTAATTAATTAATTAATTATGAAGCAAATCTTAAAATCACAAATTATAAAGCAAACCTTTTTACTATTTATATTACGAGTCATTGGAAATGAAAGTAGCCACTAACACAATTCAAGAAGGGTAGAATATTTTATATAGTCTTTCCTCTTTCCTTAGTATTGAATAGTGAGTGATGGATAGTGTATCTAAAAAGATGGATGTTGAGAAAGTGAATCACCCAAGCCTTAACACTTCTTAATCCGATATCTTACCAACTAGGCCATGTCGGTAAATATAACTTTCTTTCATTCAATTTCCAGTCAATTCATTTAATTAATTAATTGAAGCAAATCTTAAAACCACAGATTATAAAGCAAACCTTTTTATTAGTTATATTAGGAGTCATTCGAAACGAAAGTACTAGCCACAAACACAATCGATAAGAATCGAATATTTTATATAGTCTTTCCTCTTTCCCTAGTACACAGACAGTGTATCCAAAAAGATGGATGTCGAGAAAGCGAATCACAGGAGAAACAGAAACAGGACTTGTTGTTGTATAGGCACAACAATCTGTATCATCATAGCCATAGTAATCCTCATACTCATATTAGCACTCACTGTCTTCAAGCCCAAGCGCCCCGTGATCTCCTACGACAACATGAGCATCGAAGACCTCGATGTCTCTTTCGACATAACCAAATTCAAGGTGTACCTCAACGTGACTCTCGACGTCGATATCTCCGTCAAGAATCCAAACAAGGCAGGTTTCAAGTACTCCAACTCCACCGCCTTTCTCAACTACCGGGGCCAGCTCGTCGGCGAAGTCCCCATTCCCGCCGATCAAATCTCCGCCGGCGAGACCAAACCCATGAACATCTCGCTCACTCTCATGGCAGACCGTTTGCTTTCCAACTCCGACTTGTATTCCGATGTGAAATCTGGTGTGCTGGCACTCAACAGCAACATCAGAATTTCTGGGAAAGTCAAAATCTTAGGTTTGAAGATCCACGCTGTTTCGACTTCGTCCTGTGATTTCTCTGTCTTTACATCCAATCAAACTATTAGAGATCAAACCTGCAAGTATAAGACACAATTATAATACTTCCTATACTTCCTAGCAAGTACTACAAGTACAACTACTACTTTCCCTGTCAACATTTTTTGTTCCTATTATTCTGTTGATCTGTTCCATGTGTAATTTTTTTTTTTTTTTTTTTTTTTTTGGGATTAAAGAATTTTATTTATTTCATACTGTTACTAGACATGGTAGACTGGCAGCGTTTCTACTTGCAATTTTTAATTCTTGAGTTTTATTTTATTCGAATTATGAGTTATAAATAATAATTATTGCTTACAATTTTTATATTTTCCAGTTAGTTTTCTTGTGTGGTTCTTCGTTCATCAGATTTTGGGAACTCCAATCTGTTATCTGTATTTTGTATACTTATAAACGTAATGAATAAACTCTACACTTGTATTTTGTATATGGTTCTTTTTAATTAACGTAAAAATCATTCTTAATTTGTAATTTGTAACAACTTTTATCCAAGTAGCTCAAAAAGAAAAGAGAAGGAAAAGTCATGAATATCCAAGTTGATCTCTACCCAATGACTTTTGGTGTAGTTCTTTGATAAATTTGTCACTTTGTTGTTCTTTTATATTTTGTTTAATAAATAATTTGTGAGCAGAATGAGTAAACTGTTATTCAAGATTCAGAGTTCTGATGCTTCCACATTAAATCACATATGCAACTTGTTCACTTCATATACTCGATAGGAGAGGCTAGCTTCAGTCATTAGTCATAACTTGTCAAAGAATTACTATAAGTATCATTCATTTTGGGTTCATTATATGGAAGCTTAGTTGGTTTTGTCTCCAAAATAGCGTACTTTCCTGGTCAAGATGATCATAGAATCTAGCTTCAATTCGTTATTAACTCAAAAGAAACAAATCTATAATCTGTGGATACTTCTTTTCTGTGGGGCTAATATTATATTACAACCTCCAACGTCCAACAATTTACTGTGTGTTGGGAGGCACCTTTGGTCAAAGCAAAGCATGTGCTGGGCATGATGATGATGGTAGCTAACAAAGTCTGGCACAACTTCGGGGACGCTTTCAAGCATCAAATACTGTTTCCGAAGAAGTCTCCAGTTCACACCAAATTGATTGGAGTTTGTTATGCTTATGCTAGCAAAGAAAGGAAGGGATGGACCGTTGGGCCCTTGAGCCTTACTAATTTGAAATAGTTGGCAGTGCCCATTAATGCTCTTAGGCTAGCTTTGATTTTACAAAGATATTAATTGTGGCACAAGGAGAGATTCTAAAGACTATTCTTTCATTGACGTGTGACTTGTATATATTTTGAAACGATGGGCTTCAAAGAGCTGTGTCCTTAGCGGCAGGATTGAACATGACTTGTGTAAACTTATGCTAAGGACACTGCTTGTTTCTGGTGCATTGGACACGTGTTCAATTTGTTTGTAATCTAATGTGTCGAGTACAACTAATGTATTAGACACAATCCCAACCCGTATGCTAATGCCAAATGGTTACCGAAGTTTTCAACTTATTAAATATAGGTAGACACAAATAACTTTTATTAATAGAGACAAAAAACTTCTTAAATATAGGTAGACACAAATAACTCTTATCTATTTTTTCATTGTTTAAAATATTGTAGATAAAAGTTAAAGGCTAAATAAAATAGAATCCGGTTAATGTGCGCCTTTCGGGTCTTTGTTAATAAATTATTTTAGAAAAAATTTGATACAATTTTTATGAGAAAAAGAAAAAGAAATCCAAAAATCAAAATTTTATTTTATTTTATTTATTATTTATTTTTTTATATTTAATTTTCTCACACAAACTTCCATAATATGATTCACTGACAAATAACCTTAAGGCTGTTAACTTTTCTCAATAAAATAAGTTCATTGCTTTTTTGTTAAATAAAGAGTGAGACCTGCAACAGAAGAAGAAGTGAGCAAAAACCAATGGGTGGTATTTGTAGTGACTTTTTGACCAAGAAGAAGCCAAAAGTATGACCCTAAACTGAAGCTTGAAATAAGCTTCTTTGTTGGGGAAGCTACGTGAGACCCGTAAATAATGCATAAAGTAAGTTAACATTAGCTTATTTAGTTTTTTTGTTAAAAATTGTTGCTAAAAATATTGTAAAAAAAAAAAAATAGTTAATTGATGTTTTGCCTGCAACTAAAAACTAAAAACTAAAAAGTACTAATTTTGGGTGTGGCTAGAGCAAATTAAAAATTTTATAGTTGAATGATATTAATATTTGGGATAGAACAAATATAATATTAAATTTACAAACTGTGGGAGCATATTATCTAGAAAGTACTATTAAAACTGTATGAATTGGGCCTATGATCTAATGGCCTAATCCGAGGATGACCAAATAAAAGTCATAATGGGAAGGGTATAAGAGGAAGAGATAAAGATTGTATATGATAGTTCAAAATACGTATAAGGAGAAAAATTATCTCGAAGACGTAGATCCGAGGTGATTAAAACCGTCTTATCATCCTGGACATTCTTCAAAGTTGCATCATAATGGGGAGTTGGACATTGGATAAGGGATGAGTAAAGGGAGGCAACAAATATCTTCAAAAGCTGTTACCTCCACATTAAATGCATTCCAATTAACTCTTTGGCCGCATTAATGTGGAGGTGATACCTGAACAGTGGTTAAGCAGCTTTACAGCTACTAGTTGAAGGTTCTGTGAGGGGTTGGATGGGATAAGAAGGAGTTTCTAGAATCTAACCTACACGTGTATGGTGAAGATGATACCAGAATTATAGTATATAATATGAAAAGGTGGCTAAAGGGGAGGGGAGGAGAAAAACACAAAAGAGAAAAAACCCTAGGAACAATCCATTGAATATTGTTAATCGTGTTCATCAGCAAGATATTATAACATAGCTCCTCAGGTCGTGCCGAGTACCGTTTTTTCTTATCTTATTCATGTTTAATGCTCTTAATACTGCAACTATTATGATCTTTCTTCTAGAATAGAATTAGTTCTTTCATCCACTCTCTACAAATTCATTGTTTGGGCTTATTGGGCTAAAATCAAATCCTATTTTGGGTCCAACCCAAATTTAGTCCTTACACAAACGTTTTAGATCTATGTTTTTTCCCCCCCTTTCTCTTTGGTCCAATCTAACAACAGTATTCCTTTCTAGTAGTATGTTTATCCTCTATTTTAAATTTTGATTTTTTTTGAGAAACTCCCGTTTGATACGTGTGTTTAAACAACAGTTTTTATTTTTTTTGAAAATAAATGTGGGTGAAAGGTTGTATGAAAATATGTGTAATGTTGTTTAAAAACTGAAAAAAAAAATTTATTAATTTTAATTTTAACTAAATAAAAAAAATTAAAAACCAAAAATCACATAAATTGAGATCTAAGTATGTCTTGAACAAGAACAACAAGAACACAAAGCCAAATCTAAGAACACAAACCCAGAAATTAAAATCCAAAAATTAAAAATCTCAAAATCACAATTTTCTCAAACCTAGAAAATAAAATCCAAAAATAACAAACCCATAAAATAAGAACAGAAAATTAAACTATAGATCCAAATCAAATTAAACATGAACAAGAAATTAAACATGAAAACAAAATTAAAACAAAAAAGAAAAAACAAAATTAAAATCCAATTCATCTTCAACAAGAACTCTAAAGAACACAAATTCCGATTTAAACATAAGAACACATGCCCAAATTTTCTAGCATTTTCTTGCCCTTTCTTGTCAACCAAACACAAAAACACAAACACAAACTGATTTCCAGCAAGAACAAAATGACAGTAGTTTTCATGTTTAATTTCTTGTTCATGTTTAATTTGATGTGGATTTATAGTTTAATTTTCTGTTCTTATTTTCTAGGTTTGTGATTTTTGGATTTTATTTTTTGGATTTGAGAAAATGGTGATTTTGAGATTTTTAATTTTTGGGTTTGTGTTCTTGTTCAAGACGCACTTAGATCTCAATTCATGTGATTTTTGGCTTTTAATTCTGTTTTTAATTTTTTTATTTAGTTAAAATTAATATATATTTTTTTAATTTAGATGCTGACATGGCATTTTTTAATGCTAAAATAAAATTTATTATTATTATTTTAATAGTTTCGTCTAGCACGTAGCATTTTGCTGATAGGGTACTGGAAAGGACTAAAACGAGATGCTTTTTCTAGAATAGGGAATAAAAGCGGTGGAAAAAAGAGATAGGAATCAAAGTGGGAATCACATGAAAATGTAAGGATGAAAATGTGTTTTTTGCCTTGAAATATTCTTTTCGGTGAAATGGTTAGCTGGTCTATAACAATGAATACTGACCCTACAACTTCTAATTTTCCAGATGAGATGTGACTGACGGAGGAACCGAAAACTCGGTTTGACGAGAGAAAATAGTTGTTGGAAGCAAATTTTAAGGGCATGATATGCCAAAGAAAGTACAGTTGGCGGTTGAAAATTTACTTGTTTTTAGTGGTTTGAAATTGAATAGAGAATAGAGCATAGAGAGTGGAGAGTGCACTAAATTAAGAACCCCCCAACCCCTACCTATCTGGATGACTTCCTTTACCAATGGTCTCTCTTATTTGATGATAGCTGGTCACTCTCAGCATTCAAAGGGCCAGCTACCCCAACTGTATGCTGTTAATGCACCCCATGTTTTTATTCTCCTCCCCTTCCACGAAACCCATCTAAAATGATCTCTCTCAAATCCAAAAAACCAAAACCCAAAAGAAGTACCAAGAGATGAAAGAAAACAAGAATGAGCATGACCTAAACCAAAACCAAAACCAAGACCATGATCAAGACCAAGAACTAGACCAAAACCATATCATCCAGCCCAATGACATGAAACGAAAGAGAAAACGCCGATGTCTTATGGCATTAGGTATACCACTAATCTTGATCTTCCTGCTGTTCATCATTATCTTGATATTAGCCCTGACCGTGTTTAAGACAAAATCACCAGAGACCAAGCTCGTCTCCGCCTCTCTTGACGGTGTTGCGCCTAGAGTCTCATTACCTGCCGCTCAGATTGAACTCAACATCACCATTGACCTCAAGATCCTTGTCAAGAACCCAAACCACTTCAGCTTCAAGCACGGCCAAGGCAAGAGTTACCTGTTATATCAAGGAAATCAGGTGGGAGAGGCTGATATATATCCTGGTAAGATTCCTGCAACGGGTTCCACCACACTTCCATATAGGCTTACGCTAGAGGCGGATGAGCTAGCTTCCAATATGAGTTTTATCACTGAAGTAATAGGGGGCCAACTCGTTATGCAAGCAAACACCAGAATTCCGGGCAGGATTAACTTCTTAGGGATTTACAAAAAACACGTCGACGTTGTATCTGAATGCCACCTGCAGATCGCTGTTCTAAACATGAACATCACGGATAAAGCTTGCAAGGACAAGACTAAGTTGTGAACGTACGTATGAAGCACTCTATAGGCAAAATCCATTTTTATCGCCCTCAAAAGGTTTTGAGTCCTTGCATCTGTGGGAGTGGGAGGGTTCTTCTTCGGTTAAGGTACGCTGTGTCAACTTCGGACTTAAGACTTTGAAGGCCATTGCATCATAGAAAGAAGACTCAAACGACATTGTATCTATAGTCGGTGAAATAAACTATTTGTCGGGTCCATATACTTGGTAGTAGGCACTGAGATGTAAGTAGTCATACTTGGCAAACAGTGTAGAAAAGCAATATTCTTAGATTTTGTTACCACATCTTTTTTTGTGGCCACTTTTTGAATATGGAATGCACAAACCAAAGCTCAGACAAATCCACCCGTGCACTTAAAATATCCGTTTAAGCCTTTTTATGATATTTTAGTTACAAAATAGAACTTCAACCACCATTGTTGTGGACCTGTGGTTTGAAGCAGACAAAGAAGCTTGTTTTTTATTGGTAAATTATGGTAGAGAGTGAACATATGCAGACTAAGTTTGAACTCAAAGCCTTGATCAAGTTCTCTATAACCAATAGAGTCATTTTCATATTTTCAAAAATCCAGTTGTTGTTGTATGCCTTTCACAGAACACAATCCACATCCAAGGCATTGCTGGTACAAAATTAAATATAATAACAAAGTTAAAAGACTGACAGAAAACAAAACACGCTAACATCCACTTTACAAAACATACTGATCCATATTATTCCATTTCACAAACCATAATGATCCAAACCAGCAATTGTGCCATATTTATTCTTCAGCAAACTATAAAATAAGGTAAAACCATTTATGATAGCAAACTACTGAGTATTCATTTCTTTACTGCATACAAAATTCTTCACTCCCACCCATTATTCCATTTTACAAACCATGATCCAAACCAGCAATTGTGCCATATTTATTCTTCAGAAAACAATAAAATACGGTAAAAACAGTTTAAGATAACGAAATATTGAGTAATCATTTCTTTATTGCATACAAAATTCTTTGACCACCCCCCCCCCCCCCCCCCCCCCAAAAAAAAAGCACTTTATCTTTCACAAATGCACATGTACGTGTACATTTCTCATATTTAAAACAAAGCACCCAAGACTGATGCGAAAATGAAGGTAAGATTTTATTACAACTATGGAATATTAGTCCTAAACATCTTGCTTTCAAAAAATTGAGGAACATATAGAAGCAGCAGATATGGTAATCCAAGAAACAAAGTGGAAGATCATGGACATTGCAATTAATTGAAAATATTATCAAGAGTGGTAGGGAATATTAAAGAGGAGGTAGCAAACTATAGCATACCTGCTTCTCAATTCATCGTACTTTGACAGCACTGGCTTCTTACAGGATGGTGGAAGCAAATCTTGTTTAAGTCAAGAGTTAAGCTAGAAAGAGAGAGAGAGAGGGGGGGGGGGGGGGTGGGTTGGATGTGGAGCCCTTCAAGATAAGCCACATTCTTTATTCAATGCCATAGATGTTCATAATTATTCAAGAAGTGTTTTCATTCTTATCAATTAAATTCAAAATCTTATCAGGCATCCTAATAATGAATCTACACCACGATATGGATTTATTTGCAAAACCAAAAAGTTGCCAATTCTGTTTTTAAACAATGCCACTCAATGAAAAGAAATAAAAGCCTGAAATTGCAACCAGAATATAACAGATAGGATAAGATGCAGACATCATGTTTGGCAGAAGAAGACTGGAAGGCAAGCTAATTTTAACTTAAAATTAATGAAATAAATTGCTATACAATGTGACTACTACAGTCTAAACTTGGTCAGACAGTTATTTCCTATTAAACCATGTTCTTTCAGAACCCCAAGTTACTATAATTTAAAGGCAAAATTGTTGGGGTGTTGTAAAGCTAGTCCATATGCATCTATGAAACATCAGTTACCAGGGGTCTGTGATATTCCCTGCATTATAATCACCACAAGAGGCCATCTACATCAGAATTCAAGCTTTCTACATAAGCCCAAATCAATGTTCCTTGATTGCCCAGCAGGCTTGATGGGAGGCCCAGGACAAGTATCAGCAATTCCAGTTAAACGTGGTGCAAAAGGTGGTGTTCTACAACCATCAGAATCCAAATATACATTTGAAATTTCAGAAGCAACATCCTCGGTCTGCTTTGAGAGTATAGCTTCCAAGAGATTCTCATAAACCGATTCAAACATCTCTTCATCCGAAAGGGGTTCAGCACCATCTACACAATCCCCAGCTTCCACAGCTACAACAGAAGAATGAAAATCAAGGCGGCGTGCAACAATGCCCTTAGGCTCATGGGGGTACTTATTACATAGAGGAGCCAATGCCTTGTCATCAGGACCCGGGGCAAATGGGTCGAAAACACCATCCTTTGGCGTCCGAGGGCTACTATCATCAGACGGGTCATCCTCTCTATTGCTGTTACTGTTAGAATCAATGGAGAAATCCCCAATCTCTCTATCTGAATCAGGAGTGATAGGACCTAGTGAAACAGTACCATCAAGAACCGCTGGCGCCTCAGTAACATTCTCACGAGTTTCCATCTGACAAACCTCATCGGATTTTACTACAGAATTTACGATTTTCTTAGATTCCTCAGGAGGAGATTCTGAATCCATAAGTCCCAGACCAGAATTATGCTAAAAAACCAACTGAAATAAAGTAAAGATTGGATTTTTATTAACGTTCGGCTAAAATTTCCTTCTCAAAGTAGAAGAATCTAAATTAAAAAACGCCACGCTGTACAACCCTAGTCGGCTAGTACAAACAAAATAACATGTCATATATTACATCAAAATTGAGAAATGTTATTCTTATTCGTTTGGGGATAAAACGAATAAACTCAAGGAAATCTTAGATACAAAGGAAAGAAATCTGAAAGCGAATCCTTTTATTTCCAGAGATAATATCTTGAGGAAATCTTAAATACCCAAATAAAATAAGGAACAAGAAAAATCCAGCAACAGGAAATTTTCAGATACGAAAAGATTTGAAGAATAAAAATCTAAAGATTCAGAACAAATAACCAAAATCCCCGGACACCTCTGACTAAACCCACACCTAAAAAAAACAACAACAATAATAACAACATTAATAATACCTGAGAGTGAGAGTATTAAGGTTGAGATAGATTTGCCCAAAACTGTGGTGCAGCGGCGATTGGAGGAGCAGAAACCAAAAAGTGTCTCTAGGGATTCTGTTTCTAAACTTCGAACTCCAAACTAGCCAAAGCCAAAGCCAAGTGCTAGAGTCCACGTGCGTATCTATCTATGTGTGTCTCTCCCTTTTATATGTCTTTGCATCTCAGTCCGATGATGTTTTACACACTTTTACTTCCACCGTTGGATTTTTATTTTCATTAAAACTATCGAAAGATCGGGACCCACTTGATTCGCAACCTCACTTAAATATGAGCATCAACCATTGATTCTTTATAACGTGTCTGATTAAACCATCTTCTTCTCAATTCTTTAGCTCAAACTAATTTCATTGAATCAATCCTACCGTTGTAAATTTCTAACTTACCAAGTTAGCCCAACCCCACAAAAAAAGAGAGTGAGAATATTCTTCAGGTACTTATCCAAAGTGTACAGAGCCATAATAAATTTAATGAATTAATAACTGTTGTAATATAAACTAGTATTTTTTTTTTTTTTTGAGAATCTAATATAAACTAGTATTATCTTTTGCATTAGTACAAAATTGAACTATAGCCGTCCACGTTGGGGGGCCAGGTAAAAAATGGACAACTCTAAAATGTGGCAGGCTCCTTTGGCCAATGTATGAACTCCAAAGTCAAGCTTCCCGCGTCCTTGCATATATAAACTTTAGATTAGTTCATATTTAAATCAAATAAATAAATCATTAAAAAAAATTTAAATACAAAATTTAAACAATATTAGCTTTAGTTTTACTTCTTCAATATGTCATAATAAAACCAAAATCCATGGGTGATATTTGTAAAACCTTATGAGTTTTATACGAAACTACACCTTGATTACCTAAAAAAAAAACATACAAAACTACAAAGTGAAAGTGATTGAACAAAAAGCATGCTACTCCTATTATTATTGTCTATTTTATTTGAAGTGTTCGTTTTCTTTTGAATAAGTTCTATGATTTTTTTTTCTTGCTAACTATTTTTTTATAATTGGAAAAATTATACTTTACCACCCTAAACTATACATCAGATTACATTTTGCACCCGAAACTTTTCGAACGCACATTTTGCATCATAAACTATGATTTTTGTTACACTTTGCATCCTAAGTTAAATTTTCCGTTATATTGGATGAAAAGCACAATCACATGAGTTGCATGCCACTCATGCTTAAGTGGAACATAGTCCAAAGACCTAAATGCCCCTCTTTCAACCCAATAACAAGCTACTTTCTCTCTCCAAACTCTTCCATCGTTTTTGGCCACACACACACCGTTGCACAACCACCAATTTTCAGGCATGAGATTCGCAATCAAAACCCACACACTGCCTGCTGTCTCACAAGCAAAAACTAGATCACAAACACAAATTCATAGGGATAAAAAATCACAAACATAAATTCGGATCGACCCATACAAGATCCACAAACACAAATCTCAACCAATCCATCACCAAGATCTGCCGTGAGAGAGAGAGAGAGAGAGAGAGCTACAATTGTAAGGTTGAATTTAATCAATCATCTTGTTGGCTTTATTCCGTGCCAAATTTGCTTGTATTTTAGCAATTAGTATCCTTGTATTTAGGTGGGAATCATGTAAGGGTAGTGTGTGAGAGAGTGTGAAGAATTGCTCAAGATTGTGCAAAGAAACAGGGACTCGCGGCTGGATCTTGCGGGTGGCTTGCGGCTGCAAGCCGCCAGAATGATGCACACGTGCCAAGCATGCTAGAAGCAGAAGCGTCGCGCCAGCTGTTGCACTACAGGACAAAAGTCCCAGGCTGGCCAGGCCGTTTGCTCGCGGCTTGAACTCGCAACTCAACTCAGTCGCGAGGCCAAGTCGCCAGAACACCTTGTTTAGGAAAATCTGACTTTTCACATTCCTTCTCACCCTACTATATATATACCCTTATATTCACGATTTAGAGAGAGCTTCCAGAGAGGATTTTGAGAGAGAAACCCTAGAGAAAACAAGATTGACTCATCCACAATCTTTACCTAAGAGACTCTTCAAATTCCTCTACTCTCTTCCTCTCCATTGTCAGATCCTTGAGAGGCTTATTACCAAAACCTTTTCTCACCATATCCATTTTTGTGAGAGGGCTATTTGGTGCTTTGGGAAGCAGTTAGAAAGGAACCAATTTCACATTGGTTGATGCTATGGTCAAGTAGCGGAATCCGGGAAGTTAGAAAAGAAATAGGTTCGGCGCAACCTCGTTGAAGCAAGAAACTTGGAGGGCTTAGGTCCATTGGGTAGATTAGGCTTGGAGGGTCTATTACTGTTCATGTATCCCAACTACATTTTCTAGTGAATTACTTACCATTTAGAGGGCGGCGGAAAGGTTTTATGCCAAGGGCTTCGGTTTCCTCTTCGATAACACATTGTTGTGTTGTCCTTGTGTTTGCATCTCTCTTCCCTTATATTTGCCTTTATTTTCTGCTGTGGATGTGATTTTAATTGGCTTAGATTGTTTATCAATTTTGTTTATAGCTTGTGTTCATTTTCTGTACACATTGTGTTTTTCATAAAGCTTGAATTGGTAATTTTATTTTGGGGATCTAAACGTTCATAGTGTATTTTACACTATTTGAACTTTCAATTGGTATTAGAGCGGGTGCACTCTTTGTGGTTTAAACACCTTAGTGCGATCCTTGACCTCGTATTGAGATGGACCGGTCTCAATCTTTGAATGTTCCACCATTTTTTGATGGAAACAATTATGCTTTTTGGAAAGTCCGGATGAGGGCATTCTTGTGTTCAATTGATGATACTGTTTGGGATGCTGTAGAAGCAGGTTGGACTAGGCCGGAGGCTGCTGAATCCACTTGGGATAAAGCAGCCCTTGCGGCAGCTAATGCTAACAGTAAAGCCTTGAATGCAATTTTTTGTGGTGTTTCTCCAGATGAGTTTCATAGGATTTCACACATTATCGTTGCCAAAGAAGCATGGGAGATATTGGAAACCACCTATGAAGGAATGAAGAAAGTGAAAGACACCAAGTTGCAAATGCTGACCACTCGGTTCGAGGAGCTCAAAATGAGTGAGGATGAGTCCTTTGACTCTTTCTATAGCAAGCTGAATGAAGTAGTTGTCAGTAAATTCAATTTGGGGGAGAATACAAAGGATTCTAAAATTGTAAGGAAGATCCTTCGGTCATTGCCGGAAAGCTTTCGTGCCAAGGTGACCGCGATTGAAGAGAGCAAGGACCTTGATGATATCAAAGTTCAAGAGCTGATTGGTTCTCTTCAGACCTACGAATTGTCATTGCCCAATCAAAGAAAGAGCAAATCCCTTGCTCTGAAGACTGTAAATGAAAGGGTGGATGCTCATGACTCTTCGGATGATAATGTAGTCGAGATGGATGTTGCCTATCTTGCAAAGAATTTTTGAAAATTTTTGAAGGTCAAGAACAGTGGTAAATTTGGTGATAAAGGGAAATTCCAAAGTTTAGGAAGGGAGAAAAGGGAATTCAAAAAGAAAGATGGAAAAGAATCCCAATCTACACAAGGTGTCACTTGTTTTGAATGCAACGGGCATGGAAACTTTAAGAAAGAATGTCCGAATTATTTGAAATCGAAAGGCAAGGTGTATGCCACAACACTTAGTGACTCGGATTCTTCAAATTTTGATTCTGATGAGAGCTGTGATGGAAAAGGAAATTACTCTGCATTTATGACTATCGCTCATGTCGAGTCTTCGGAGGACTTGAATTTGCTTGTGCAAGAACTTGGGGAACATAGTGATGAAGAATCCATAGGAATTGTGGAAGAGTCGAATGTTGAAGAAGACGAGAATGCAACCTGTCTTCAACAGAATTATAATTCTCTTCTTGAAAAATCAGGAGAGTATGCACGTGTGGCCAAGGCGGCTGTGAAGAAGATGAAGAAAGCCAAGGAGGATTATAGGAGTCTTCTAATGCGTCATAAGGAAGCTAAGTGTGAGATAGACAAGCTGAATGGTAAGCTATCAGAAGCTTACACAAAAGTGAGATTTCTTGAGCAAGAGGTTTTGCAAGCCAATGCCAAGATAGATAGGGTATCCACCAAGAAGCTAAATGATGTCATTTCATTTCAAAAACAGTTCTTAGACAAGTCCGGGTTGGGATATACCGGAGGAAGTAGTTCATTGGGCAGTGTCACAAAAGAAGTGAAGTTTATAAAGGCCAAAGAGCAAATTGAAGTTAGTCCTACTACTAAGAAGCTCAAGATGGAGGAAAAGAGGAATGTGGATGACCAACAGATGTTGAAAAACTCTCATAAGCAATTTGTGGGCAGGTCTGAATCCCGAGCCAATTCTCGTCCTCAATCACAAAGAGGTCCTAAATCAAACTATGTGTGTCACCACTGCGGACTTCAAGGGCATACTCGACCAAATTGTTAAAAGCTGAGAGCAATGAATAATGCAAGTGCTCCAAGGTCTCGAGGACCTAGAAATGACAGGAGAAATTGGGCTGGTGAACTGTCAAGAGGTCGAAATGGTGATCCCGGAATGATGGATGTGATGAAGATGATTGGTGCATTCATCAACTGCTTGGAAAGTTTCACACGAAGTTTTGAAAGCCCTAACTCCCGTACCCAATCCTATAAGGATATCACCCCAAACACAAATGACGTGTGGGTGAAAAAGGGTACTCATGCATAAGCATTACAACATGTCCATGCATTAATACTTCCTATACTTTATGACTTTGTTTGGTTGTTTGCTTATTGATTATGTGATTTGAAATTTGTTTGTTTGTTTATTTTTGCTTTCTTTTATACAAATTGTTTTCACTGTTGCTTTTGATCAATCTTTTCATTCTTATGTGTCAAAAAAAAAAAAAAAAACCACATAAAAAGTAGAAAATCAAAAGTTTGATTGACATTGTTGAGTTGTTGTCTCAAAACTTGTTTTGCCTTGTACCTTTGTGCTAATGACTTTATGCATTTATGAGCGTAGCTTGTTCCTTTGCACTCTTATCACTGTGGAAGAACTCTTGAAATCTATGTGACTGTTGTAAATAGATCTTCAAACTTGTCATGAATGATTAGTGAATGGTTTGTTGATCTTGATACATGCATAGACTTGTGCCTATATATCTTCTCACTCTTTATTTTTTTGTTTTTGCTAAAAAGAGCTCTCCAAATGTAAATCTCCAAATGTAAAGAGATATTGAGCTGCAAAAGTCTGTCGCATATACTAGTATTCGACTAGGAAAAAAGGAAAGTGACTAAAAAATAAAGTGTATGATTCTTCAAAAGGCAAAAGGTTATCCCATCAAGGAGAAATATCAAAAGTCGTTCTCACAATGAGATGTAATTGTTCCAAAAAGATAAAAAAGATCTAATGTTATGACTGAAAAAATGGAGTCAAATGTAAAGCTCCAAGTTATGTTATAAAGTCTTGTGGGAGGTCATATATGTATACTTCTATAATTGAGATGGGTCACATGATCTAGTGCTAATTGTGTATGCCTTGGTTGAATTGATCATTGAAGCTTCACATTAGACTAAGGACTATCTCATTGTTGATATCCACACACAACACACAAGTTTATGTTCAATGAATGCTATATTCATTTGTGTAATTGTACTTGTTAAAATGTGTTTTCAAATGCTCAATTTTTGTTGATTCAAACATAAAAATATTTTTGAGTGTTTTAGGTATTTTTGGAAAGTACTTTGTTTTTACAAAAATAAAAAAATTTCAAAAACAGTGTTGCCCTGTTTTGGCGACTTAGTCGCGGGTCATCCAAGTCGCATGCTATAGCCGCGAGCTCGCGTGTTGATTTTAGCGACTTGTTTGCGAGTGAAAGGTCCAATCGTGAGGGGTACACAGAGATTTTCGCGGCTCAGCTCGCGACTCCCTCGCGGGTAGACATTCCAGTCGCGAAAAACACTTAGAAATTTTTTTCACAATTTTGACTTTGAGTGTTTTGGCGGCTTGCCCTGGTGACTTGTTGGCGACTCAACCTAGTCGCGAAAAATGCGTGTTTGACAAAAAGTGGGTTAGTTTTTAAAAACCTTTGTAGTTTTCCCTTGAACTTTTTATGACTATTCACTTTCTCTCTCAATTGAAACTCATCCAAACACTCCGTGTCACTCTCTACAAACTCCATTTTTGCACTTGTTCACCTCCAAATCTTCAAGAAAAAGGTATGGGTTCTTATTTCCTCACCTTATATCTTGTGTTTTAGCTTCATTTTCGTGAATATTTGTGTTGGTGTTTTGTTTTTTTTTGGTTATGGGTTTGTTTCGTTTTTTTTGGATTGTCCTTGTTTGGATTGTTGAGGTATTGTTCCTATGCGAACTTGTTTCGGTTGATAAATTCATGTATTATCATGTGTTGGTTTTCTTAAGATAATCTGTTGCCTGATTTGTGATTCATGTATTATCATATGTTAGTTTCTCTTACCCATTTTGTTTGAACCTAATTTGTGTGGGTCTTTTGTGTTCTCTGTTATTTCATTTATGGTGAATCTGGTTTGGAGTCATTGACTGCTATGTGATTAAAGCTGCTCATGATCAGTCACATTTAGCCCTGTCTCATTGACATGAGTTTATGACTGTTTATGTGTGGTATACACTTTTTGTGGGGCTAGTGTGGTAGGTATCATAATATTGTGGTTGCATAATATTATCTCTATTATACTTTGATAGTGTTTATGTGGTATCTGTTTCACTAAATTGCTCATCTACTATTTACAATGCCAATGACATGATCACTAATGTTTATAATTTTATCTATTGTGCTATCTGTTTGTTGTGACCTCTTTTGCTTGATTACGGATGACTCCCTCACCTCCGAAGAAGAAAACTCCTGCAAAGAAGGCTGACAAAAGATTGAAAATGGACTATGACTTGTTTAGGTCCGTTCAACACTTTGAGAGATATAAATATTCTTTCATAAAGGGAACTATAATTCAGGAGAGATTTGTAGACCTAGTGGACTTAAAAGACACTTTTATTCCCACCTGTTTTGAGGGCAGAGGTTGGGAAAAGTTGTTAAGTGGTTTACCTGGAGTGTGTGAGCCACTGATAAGAGAGTTTTACTCTAATGTTAAGATTAGAGAGGATGAGCTAGATTGTTGGGTAAGAGGACATGAGTTCACTTTAGATGCACATAATATTGATGAGGTCCTTGGTCTTGAGGGTTTAGAGGAGTATGAGTTTATCAACTACAAAGACAGGATGTTGTCATTAGAAACTGTCCAAAATCGCATTGGTGGACAGAGAGAAGGGAAATGTCTCAATACTACAACTTTTCCAATTGACATGAGGTGCTTCACCATCATCATGATGAATAACTTATATCCTGTGAAGAAGCTAACTACAATTAACAATGCCAAAGCCATTTTTCTTATGGAACTCAAGGAGAAAACGTTCAATGATATCAGCTCTCATATATTTGATACAATAATGGATGTGACCAGAACAACTTCACGAGCAAAGCTGGTTTTTCCTAGCCTTCTCATGTGGATTTTCAGAGCAACAGGTGTTCCAATTCCTCAAGACCTCAGCCTAATGCCTACATCCTCAGCTATTAACAAGCAAACCATCATACGGATACAAGTACGTCTTCCGGGTGATGTAGATGAAGAAGGGGCTGAACAAGAAGAGGGTGATCCAATGGTTACTGAAGTAGAGGCTGCAGGACAGACTTCCACATCCAGAAGCAGAGCCAAGAGGAATAAGGCTTCGACCTCATCAGCTGCACCTCCAGATGCATTCCAGATCATCTTGGAAAGGATTGATGGCCTTAGAGAGGTTCAAAATCAGCATACTGAAAGGATGATAGCAATGCAGGATTAGCTTGATGTACTTTCAGCCAAGTTTGACAGCATCTACACCAACCAGGAGCACTGACCCTTTGGCCATTCCAGTCAAAATGGGGGAGAATTTTTAGGGGGCAACAACACCTGATGGGGAGTGCCTGTTTGAGGGGGAGAAGTTTCAGAAACTGTTTAAGTTCTTATTTTATGTTGTTTTTGTTTATGTTTTGGATAATTTTTTATTGGCTTTAATAAACTGTGGTTATGGTTAATGTTTGTTTGAAACTTATAACTCATGGATGGTTTTGAAACTTTGGTATATTTTATATATTGATGATGTTTTTCAGTATATAATGTGCTTTGTACCCATGTTGCTTTTGTAAGCTTTTAGGGTTATGTTTTATGCATAGTTTGTAGGCTTTATGGTTTGTACCAAGCTTTAAGCAGCCTTTATGCATTTTTTATTCAGTACTTCTAACTAAATTTCATGCATTTTCCTTTTAAGTACTGTCACTTTTGTGCCTTTGTAGGATTGTTCCTAGATGCATATACTTAGTGTATTGTGTATTGGTTGAGTATTGGGCATGCAAGTGATTTGCATTGAGCTTATTAGCTTGTATGTCCAAGTGTTCATTCCAAGTGTGAATGAGCATTGTGGTCACTACCTTGTAGTGATTGCTTGTTTGATCAAGCCATGGTTTGTTTCTTAACTCCATCTTTTCTTGATCACATTATGCTTGCTTCATATGCATTTCATGCTTTTTTGCATACAATGATCATGATGTATTGTTGTGTTTCAGGAGATTCATGTTTATATGATTCAAGAGCTTTACAGTTTCTAGAATTAGGTGTGAGTGAGTTATGTTCAATTGTTTCCAACTCACATGTTAAGTCTAGAGTCTGTTTTAGGGTTTTGTCACAGAATAGCCAAAGGGGGAGATTGTAAGGTTGAATTTAATCAACCATCTTGTTGGCTTTATTCCGTGCCAAATTTGCTTGTATTTTAGCAATTAGTAACCCTGTATTTAGGTAGGAATCATGTAAGGGTAGTGTGTGAGAGAGTGTGAAGAATTGCTCAAGATTGTGCAAAGAAATAGGGACTCGTGGCTGGATCTTGCGGGTGGCTCGTGGCTGCAAGCCGCCAGAATGATGCACACGTGCCAAGCATGCCAGAAGCTGAAGCGTCGCGCCAGCTGTTGCACTACAGGACAAAAGTCCCAGGCTGGCCAGGTCGTTTGCTCGCGGCTTGAACTCACGACTTAACCCAGTTGTGAGGTCAAGTCGCCATAACACCCTGTTTGGGAAAATCTGACTTTTTACATTCCTTCTCACCTTACTATATATATACCCTTATTCTCACGATTTAGAGAGAGCTTCCAGAGAGAATTTTGAGAGAGAAACCCTAGAGAAAACAAGATTGACTCATCCACAATCTTTACCTAAGAGACTCTTCAAATTCCTCTACTCTCTTCCTCTCCATTGTCAAATCCTTGAGAGGCTCATTACCAAAACATTTTCTCACCATATCCATTTCTGTGAGAGGGCTATTTGGTGCTTTGGGAAGTAGTTAGGAAGGAACCAATTTCACATTGGTTGATGCTATGGTCAAGTAGCAGAATCCGGGAAGTTAGAAAAGAAATAAGTTCGGCGCAACCTTGTTAGAGTAAGAAGCTTGAAAGGCTTAGGTACATTGGGTAGATTAGGCTTGAAGGGTCTATTGTTGTTCATGTATCCCAACTACATTTTCTAGTGGATTACTTACCACTTGGAGAGCAGCGGAGAGGTTTTATGCTGAGGGCTTCGATTTCCTCTTCGATAACACATCGTTGTGTTGTCCTTGTGTTTGCATCTCTCTTCCCTTATATTTGCCTTTTATTTTCTGCGGTGGATGTGATTTTAATTGGCTTAGATTGTTTATCAATTCAGTTTATAGCTTGTATTCATTTTCCACACACTTTGTGTTTGTCATAAAGCTTGAATTGATAATTTTATTTTGGGGGGTCTAAACGTTCATAGTGTATTTTACACTATTTGAACTTTCAAAAATCATACACAACCAAAACCCAAACCGGATCTGAATTGATACCTAAGCAAAACCCAAATCAGATCTGAATTATGGCCAAAACAAAACCTAAATCCGACCTAACCACCATCACACACTACCATTCGTGACCTAGCCACCATACCACCTTCCATCTCTGCTGATCGGTGCATGCAAGAGGCCTAAAACACCAAGTCATGGATGAGAGGGACTACCTGAGACCAGACTGTGTAAAAGACGTGAGGGACTTAAGTTTGGACTTGGAAGAGGGCATTTAGGTCTTTTGACTTGGTGTTACTTAAGTAATAGTCTTGGGCTAGTCATGTGATTGAGTTTTTCATCCAATATAACAAAAAATTTAATTTTGGAGTGCAAAGTGTAACAAAAGCCATAGTTTAGGGTACAAAATGTGCGTGCAAGAGGCCTAAAACACCAAGTCACGGGTGAGAGGGACTACTTGAGACCAAACTGTGTAAAAGATGTGAGGGACTTTTGAGTTTGGACTTGGAAGAGGGCATTTAGGTCTTTTGCCTTGGTGTTACTTAAGCAATAGTCATGTGCTAGTCACATGATTGAGTTTTTCATCCAATATAACAGAAAATTTAACTCTGGGGTGTAAAGTGTAACAAATACCATAGTTTAGGGTACAAAATGTGCATTTGAAAAGTTTATGATGCAAAGTGTAATCTAGGGTATAGTTTTGGGGTGGAAAAGTGTAATTTCTACTTTATAATTCTATAGTTACAACTGGGGGGGGGGGGATTTTGAATAGGATTGTAAACGAGCCAAGCCTTGTCGTCGAGTAGTGCATGTTCAAGCTTGGCTCATCAGGAAAAGTCAAAAACTCAAACTTGGCTTGAGCTCGTGACAAGCCTAAAAATAGTGTTTGAGTTTGAGTTTATGGGAAAGCCAAAAGTTTGAGTTAGGCTTGACTTGGCTTGATTAATTAGTCAAGCCAAGTTCAGGCTTATATCAAGCTCAAACTTGAGCTCAGGTCAAGCTTTTGAGCTTGAAATTTAAAAAAATTACATTATCAAATGCTTAAATCTCTCAAATTAAGAAAAAAAGAAAAAGAAAATAGAATACTCATTTTATCAGGCAGCTAGTCCTACTTATGATTCTCCATTATTCAAATTAAAATTTCATATAGTTCAATTCATTCATTCATCATTCCTTGTCTACAGTTTCAGCAGTTGTTTAAAATACAATTTTTACATTCACATTAGATGGTGAAGAACTAGAAAAATACTTGTTTGTAATTATTATGAATGAGAAAATACTAACACGTTTCATAACTTTATTTTAAATGATTGATAGGGAACGATCATATGTGGCCTACTTAATTAATTAATTAATTTATAAATATAACTATAGTCGTCAATTTAGAGGGAAGGAAAAAATTAAGGTAATGGGTAGTGGTCCCATGTTGGCCATGTCATTATTAAGATATGTGTAATGAGTATATTTAGCTAACACATATAAACTTGTAAATGAGTCTATGCTTGATTTTTTTTTTTTTTTTTTTTTTTGTATCAAGCCTAATACTCACGAGCTTGTTCGTGAACAATTTGTTTTGCTTGGGCTTGGCTTGTTTATTAAATGAGCCTAAAACTAAGGCTTAAGCTTGACTTATTTATAAATAAACAAACATGAATGAGTTTTTTATCGAGCCAAGCCCGAGTTGTTCATAATCAGCTTGGTTTATTTACAGCCCTAATTTTGAATGTCTTAGAAATACTAGAAGATACTAGCGCAGATGAGTTACAAAATTTTTGGCTTCTTGCTAACTAGTTTAGTTCTAGAGAAGTATTATGTTAAAAAAAAATTTCACAACAAATTATAGGTGGTAAGTTGTTACTATTTCTAATTTGAACCTATGATTTAATTAATTTTTTATTCACCAATAACAGCTAGTAGCAACTTGTTACTTAGGATTTATTTGTAAAAGTGTTGTGGACATAATATTTTTCTTGGTTTAATGGATTGGCGAAAACACCATTTTGGTCCCTACATTTTGGAGTTACAGTCAATTTAGTCCTTACATTTTGGTAGCAGTCAATTTGGTCCCTACTGTTAACTCACTAACGGAAAATTTCTACGTGGCAAACAGTTTGCATTGTTGGCATGTCTAATATTTAAATATTAAATAAAATGCTGATGTGGCAAAATTTTAGTGGTTACATTAGTGCTTAGATGGTAAGAAAACTCCACATCAGATTTATTTGTAAAAGTGTTGTGGACATAATATTTTTCTTGGTTTAATGGATTGGCGAAAACACCATTTTAGTCCCTACATTTTGGAGTTATAGTCAATTTAGTCCTTACATTTTGGTAGCAGTGAATTTGGTTTCTACTGTTAACTCACTAACGGAAAATGTTTACGTGGCAAACAGTTTGCATTGTTGGCATGTCTAATATTTAAATATTAAATAAAATGCTGATGTGGCAAAATTTTAGTGGCTACATCAGTGCTTAGATGGTAAGAAAACTCCACATCAGTTTTTTTTTTTTATAAATAATTTTCTTTTCTTTACCAATTTTGTTCCTATCCTTATTTTTTTCTTTTTTAATTTTATTACAATTTCTTTTAGCCAAACATCCATTCGCACTACCAATCTTTGGAGAGAATCAGAATAAGTGATAAAGGGTTAGATTTACGTTTGATTGTGAGAATTGAGGGTTTATTTGAGTAAAGGGGAAGAGATAGAAGCCACTGACATTAGCGGTGGTAGCAGTGCAGATCTAGCCACGGTGGCTGGTCAAGAGAGACAAAGAGGGCTTACACAGAGAGAGAGAGAGAGAGAGAGAGAGAGAGAGAGAGATTAAAAAATGAAAAAGGAGCTTCGACGGTGGTGAGATCCATGTAGATTAGTAGACAAAGAGAGGCGGATGCTTGTGCTGTGGTGGCGGCAGTAGTGGCGGCAATGAGTGTTGTTGGGAGGCCGATGCTTCTCTCTTTCGTATTCTCTATTGCTGTCACCATGTGATCTACAAAATGGGTACAAGGATAATGGATTTGATTGAAATGTGTTTCAGTTTTGGGCTATCTTGTTGTGTATTCTTTTTTACATGTAGTGATTTTGGGGTACATGGATCATCCGACCATCTTCTTGATCTGTAAGCATATTTTGATTATTGGGATTACTAGGAAGTGAAGATTGGGTTTCAAAATGTTGCTTCAAAGGTGGTTCAATTCTAGTGCAGTAATCTAAATGGTAAATGGAGGCATCCTCCCATTCCTGTTTAGAACTGGTAAGAGGTGTGTCATGCTGTCATCGGAGGAAATGTTCTTTTAAAATTCATTTCCAGTAGAAAAAGATTTTACCCTTGCAACTGGACATAGCCTCTCGTGGTGACCTGTTTCCAAAACAATGAATGAATAGTTTCTAAACGATGAACGGTTAAAGAAATTGTAATAAAATTAAAAGAAAAAATAAAGATAGGAGCAAAATTGGTAAAGAAAAGAAAATGATTTTTTAAAAAGCTAATGTGGATTTTTCTTGCCATCTAAGCACTGATGTAGCCACTAAAATTTTGCCACGTCAACATTTTATTTAATATTTAAATATTAGACATGCCAACAATGCAAACTGTTTGCCACGTAGACATTTTCCGTTAGTGAGTTAATGATAGGAACCAAATTGACTGCAAGTTAAAAATAACAAAGACCAAATTGACTGCTACCAAAATGTAGGGATTAAATTGACTGTAACTCCAAAATGTAGGGATTAAATTGACTGTAACTCCAAAATGTAGGGACCAAAATAGTGTTTTCGCCTATATATTAAAAACAAAGATGTAGTAGTCCTTTAGCACCTTTAAAATTTATTAATCTCTCATAAAATAGAATTTAATTACGTCTTAAATGTGCATACCAAAGGCTTAAAAGTTTATTGTTATCTTTAACTTAATTTGCATTGGAAGTTGGATATGAACTAAATAAGGTTAAGATTTTAAAGGAAAAGAAAACATGGAAAATAAATTAAACACATGCCATGAGTATTGGGCTACCCATTTCTACGTACCTACCAACCATATAGCATCTCTTCTCAAGAATCTCAACTACTGCACGTCTTTAGTGTGATGGTCACCCTACAAGCAGGGACGGATCTAGGTAGGGGCCCAAGGGGGCTCGGGCCCACTTGGTTCCCTTTTTTTTTTTTTTTTACAAATTATATTCATAATTTTTGTAGTTGCTCCCGTTCCAAAACATTAGGCTCCCTCCAACTAACAGCTATCCAACCCAAAAACTTAACAAAAACAATAAAAACATTTACAATGTTGATTGTATTTTAGCAACCAAAAAAAAAAAAAAAAAAAATTATCATCAGAGAACCAAAAAAATCATGTGTTATTTGAGAAACCAACGCTAATTTTTTTGCAAATACAGTAAACTGGTATAAATACCAATTGATTGTAGTAAGTTATTAAAAAAAAATACAATATTTTATTAAGATTATCTCTCTACCTTCAATTAAAAAAACTCAAATTCTCTCTCTTTCTTTATTATTTTAATGAGTTATTTATATTATTTTAAATGAAATGGTAAAAGAATAGAACATTTGATGTTGGGTGTATTGTAAAGTGAGGTGGTAAAATAGATAAATTAGCCTTTTGAGGTGCTAAAAGCTAAATTTTTTAACACCGCTACTATGAATGCTCTAACTTAAAATAAAATAAAAAGAGATTAAATTATGTAAGGATGTGGTGTAAAACTCATGTTTTACCCTCTAATCTCAACATGCCACATCATTTTATCACATATTTAAGAACAAGCATAACCACACACAATCAATATAAATCCTACTAAATTGGGAGTTTATTAAGAAGTTATTAGGTATATTAGGATGTATTGAATTTTATTTAAAATACTGATGTGGCAATCTCTTATTGGATGGTGTAAAATATAGGTTTTATATCTCATCCTTACCAAATTCGGACTCGAATAAAAATCCTAGCTAGCCTAGTATTTTTTTTTTTTGGTAGATGATTGCATTTTAATGTATTAAGTAATAACGATTTTGTATATTTATAATTTGTTAATACTATATGGATGCCTATTTGGATTTTTTTTTCTTATACTTCGGTCCCCTCTACCTTGAAATCCTGGGTCCGTCCTTGTCCATAAGTATAAATGTTTGTACTTTGTAGGGTGTGGGGAGGGGGGGGGGGGGGGAGGGGTAGGGAAGGGCCGAAATTCAAAGTGTTTAGGAGGAAACTTTACACACATACACTTACATTAAGTTAGAGTAGAGTTCTATCTCAGGTTATAAAAAAAAAGAAAAATCTCTTCTCAAATTTCATAATTCCCACACAAAATAGCCATAATTATTCATTATCATTGATTTGTATATTGAGACAATTTACGAGGTATAAATGAAACAAGTGATCTTGATAATGGGTGCCCTTATGGTGTTACACAGTTATCTTGGAATTGTGATAATGGACATATATACTATGAATATTTTAAATTATGATATGTTGTGTGTATCATAACTTGCCTCATACTTCCTTAAAAGTTATAAGTGAGTTTATGGTATGCCTTTTTATTAGAAGTTAGAACCACATTGCCTCTTCCTTGAGTGTGAGTGTGTGTGTTTTTGTTTTAAAAAGTAGAGGATTCACACCATTCATTTGACAATAAGTTTTTTTTTTTTTTGATAGGATTCATTTGACAATAATAATAACATAAGAAATCCTTATAAGGTCGTAATGATGGAGTTATATATATGGCATGGACCATGCTATTTTTTTTTGGCAATAATAGGAAATAATGGTTCTTAATTGTTTCGGGATAAAGAAGTTAATTGATATTTATTCATTTATTTTAAAAAATACTCCCTCCGTCCCATTTTGTTTGTCCTGTTTGAAAAGTCAAACTTTTTAAGAGAACATTATTTATTATCTTGTCTACCTTTTAAAAATGTATAAGTTTCCAAAACTACCATTAAATAAATTTATCAAAAAATTGAAAATAAAATAGTTTTGAAATAAAATAGGGGTATAATAGGAATATTAATAAATTAATTAATTTTATTTTTAGAAACAGGACAATATTTTGGGACATCTCAAAATGGAATAGAGGACAAACAAAGTGAGACGGAGAGAGTATTTATTTTAGACGCTAAAGTTATTGCCTATGGTCTAAATAGACTAATCCTATAGGTTTTTATTTATTTATTTTAGTTTTTTGATAGTAGTTACATAGTGGAGGAAGGGAATTTTTTTTACAAAATTGAATTAAAATTATATCAGGTGCCAAGCCATATAGTTTAATTAGTTTACACATTCTAGTATTTACAATGGGCATATCCTAGTATTTATTTCATGTTTCATGTATAATATTTTTACACATTTTCTTCTCTTATTATTATTTTTTTGGATAGGATTCTTCTCTTCTTTTGTATAATTATTAGACTAGTAGACTATTAATTTTAATTTTCAAACTATAGACTAAATTCAACTTTTATCTTTAAGTGTCTTCTTGTTGTTGCATTTGCATTGAAAGAAAAAGAAATACGGATCATCAAAAAAAAAAAAAAAAAACGAAAAAAAAAAAAGTTTATCTTTTTTGGTTAATTGAAAATTAAAATTACAAATCATTAATTACAAGTTGAATGGATCCTTCAAAACCCGAAACGTGTTTAAGTTGAACTCGATTGAGCCGTCCTACTTACTAGCTCTAGGCATAATTCTCTAGAAGGAATGGAGGTGGAACACGAGAAGGAATTATTATTTACATCGGGAGGATAGCTGATGTGGTCCTCTCTGACCAATGAGATGATATCATTTATGCAAATATATATGTGATTTTCCTAATCAGCCCAAGTAATAAAAAATAAAAATTATTAGATGATGTCACATTTGTATAAATAATAGCATTTTATTGGTTGAGAGATCAGAGATAATCATGTCAACAATCTTCTTGATGAATCTAATAATTTCTCGAACACAAGGGAGAGAGAGGGAGCAAAATAAAGCGTAACAGGTGAGGTGAGGTGTTGGACTTGGACAATTCAACTAGTTGAGTTTTCAAAAGCGATGGATGACTAGGTGTAGTAGTTAATTACTAATTAGTGGTGGTCGTATTTGGGTGATTACCAAAAACAACTGGAAATGAAATACATATATACTATTACTTTTCAATCAGAAATGGTCTGCAACCAAATTAAGAAACAACCCCATTGGCCGCCAAACGCGCATGTTCCCATATTATATAGCTAGCGCAGCTTAGGCTAGCTCCACCACCACCACCTTTCCTTAAAGAAACAAACACTTAAATTCGTTTCCTTCTCTCATCATTCTTCACCTCCTTTCGTGCGTGTGCGTGTGCGTGACTGCTGCGCCTGCTCCATTCCACAATTAATAATTAAGCCATGGAAACAGCAGGCACAACTCCACCTTCCAAGCGCAGACTCACCAGGAAGACCTCCTCCTTTCGCCTCCGCTGCGATAGTCTTAATACCCTCCGTCTCCGCCGCATTTTCGATCTCTTTGACAAGAACAACGATGGCTTCATCACCGTTGATGAGCTTAGCAGTGCCCTCAACATTCTCGGCTTAGAAACCGACCTCTCCGAGCTTGAATTCACCATCATTTCCTTCATTCAACCCGGCAACAAAGGTCTTAGATTTGAAGATTTCATCTCATTGCACCAATCCTTAGATGAAACCTACTTTGTATGCGACGACCACATGGTCAATCATGTCGGGGCCGAGGAAGATCAGAAGATAAATAATCATCAGACTATGTCTCAGGAGGATTTGGACCTGTCAGAGGCTTTCAAGGTGTTTGATGAGGACGGAGATGGCTATATATCCGCTAAAGAATTGCAAATAGTTTTGGGGAAGCTTGGATTATCGGAAGGGAACGAGATTGGTAGAGTTGAGAAGATGATCTTCTCCGTTGATCAAAATCAAGACGGCAGGGTTGACTTCTTTGAATTCAAGGATATGATGCGTGGCGTTCTCGTTCGGAGCTCTTGATTTCTTTTTTTAACACATTACTTAGTACCATTTCTCCTTTTGCAATGTGCAATTCTATGCTTTTTTTTTTTTTTTATGAATGCAATAATTGCATGCATTTAATTAATCATTAGCATTTTCTTGTTTTAGTGTTTCTCTGTAATCTGTATCCTAATGTTATTACAGCAAGAAGTACCTTTCTTAATTTTGCTGAATACAGCAACATGTACCTACTTTCTTTCTTTTTTTTTTTCCCTCTAATAATCAAATTTCTCATCAGCCTCTGTGTACATGGAGTGGAATTCGTTAATTCCTGAATTTTGCACTGATCCTTGATGTTCATGCCCAGTGTCTTGCCTATTTGGGGTTCGGTGTTGACTTTGTCTTCATTTTTCGTTTCTTCAATTTTACTGCATTGACTTCACTGCAGATACATGCGTACACTAGTACAACTTTATAAATGTAAATATAAAAATTTCCATGTATAGATAAGATGTGATTTATAAGAAATAGATGGGATCCAATCAATGAATGAGATATTAGGACCGTTCTAAATTTTTGACATTATTGGAAGTTTTAATTTCATGGAACACAATTAATTGACCAACAAGTAGTGTACAACACGGTTTAGATTGTCGTAGCTCTGAACTTCCAGAGAGTGTGTGAATTCCTCTAAGTCGACAAAGACGTCTAACTGCATTTCCACTTTCTCAACACGAGCTTTTTTTCTTTCTTTCAAAAAGGGGCGACGACTTCTGAGTTTGGACTTCACCTGCATTGCTTGACCAATTCCATCCAGTCTCAACTTTTAAATTTTTTAAACTTCATATATACTTTTCAAAATAAATTTAAAGGGACAAAAAACAAAACAATACACTTTTTAATATACTCGACAAAACCAAAGAAAACTTATAAGAAGGCCGTTAATTAGCTTATGAAAACAATTGAATTGTCAAAATTAAAATAGTTGGGTAATTAATTAATTTCTGAAATTGTCCTTCTAACTTTCGATTGTTCTTTGAAAATTAGTATATTCTACATTTTATGTATTGGATTTGGATGTCTTACAAATAGGGAACTCACACTCCATATATACACACAATATATATATCCACACACACACTAATTGGCACACCATAAAGTATGCGGATATTTGATAGAAGAGAATAAACAATGCAGTGGACTTATTGTTGGTTTTTCTTAATTTTACTCAAATCAAGGTTTTATTTTTAACGTTCTAAAGCAAGATATTTTCTGTATACCGAAAGGAAAGAATATGGGCCAAGAGCACCATGCCCATCTACTTGAATTACAAAAGAAGATATAATTGAGATGGTGATGGGCCTGAAAATGTTACCAAATTATGTCCATCGATCGACCATCTTCCAAGGTCATACTCATATATAAATGTTTATATATACACACACAATAGATATAGATACATTTTTTTTTTTTTTGGGGGTAAAAAGAAAACCCACAAGAAGGATTTGAAAGGATCAAATTCTTATATTGCAGTGGAAAACTTTTTAAGTTGCTAAGGTGGTGTGGTGTGGTGTGCCATAAGCCCATAAGAGATACATTTTGTGACGGAATTCAAATTACTTTATGAAAACTCTTTGTGAGGGTGACATATTAGGATTTTGAGGCAACACCCTTTGTCATGGTAAGTCTTAATCGAAATTTCAATGTCATATATTAGTCTGATAATTTTTTGAGATGGATAACACGTTATTCGATGTCATAATGACATCCTTTATGTTTCTTCGACTCAACAAGTCATACCTTATATTTGAATGGAGGGAGATGAGAGGGGAGGTGGTTGGAATGCCTCTATTCCAAACATACCCATAAATCACTTTATGGAAGGATTTTGGTAAAGTATTATATGATGCCAATACAACAAATATTTATCATGAAGCTCTTTTCATTATCATAAATTACTTTGAAAAAAATTGATTGTTTTAACAAAGAAAAAAAAGAATTTGAAAGGATCAAATTCTTATAGCGCAGTGGCAAACTTTTTAGGTTGCTAAGGTGGTGTGGTGTGGTGTGCCGTAAGCCCATAAGAGATACATTTTGTGACGGAATTCCAATTACTTTACAAAAACTCTTTGTGAGGGTGACATATTAGGATTTTGAGGCAACACCCTTTGTCATGGTAATTCTTAATCGAAATTTCAATGTCATATATTAGTCTAATAATTTTTTTGAGATGGATAACACATTATTTGATGTCATAATGACATTCTTTATGTTTCTCCGACTCAACAAGTCATATATTATATTTGAATGGAGGGAGAGGAGAGGGGAGGTGGTTGGAATCCCTCTGTTCCAAACATACCCATAAATCACTTTATGGAAGGATTTTGGTAAAGTATTATATGATGCCAATACAAAAAATATTTATCACAAAAAATATTCATTATGTGCTGATTGAAGAGATTATTTATGTATAATTTTAGTCATATGATTATTTATAATGAATTCTAACTTGTTTAAATAACACATAAATAATCTTATAAGTCGTCACATAGTGAGTTGGAGGGGATAACTTAAGATTAATTTGGAGTTATATAGACTTATAATTCGCTATGGTGGGTTGAAAGAAATTCCTTCAAACTGGTTTGTAGTTAATCTTTGTTTATTAGCAAAGTTTAGGTTTCATAATGGCTATATCATCCTAATTGAATGACTAACAACCTAATAGACACACACAAGTCATGGGCAGCTATATTACCAAAACCACAACACCAGCAGTTGCATCTTCCAGCTGAGTGATCAACACAACATGAACATCCTAGTAATGCAAAAAAACTTTTACATCTCTACCAGTTCCTAATTGCCAATTGCCTGAATTGAACAAAACAACCAATACATAGGTTCTACTCAACTTGAAAGTAGAGAGATATGTCATTGTCAGTTGGTCAATATTGCCTAGAACAAAATATAAAATGTGGCTTAGGTAGTAGATTATGAATAAGGTTGTTGTCACAGCTCTTTCACGATAAACCCGGAAGAGGCTCCCAACAAATCCCTCATTTTGAGAGAGATAAATAATTTGCGCAGGTGAGGACACGGCTCTTACATGTATTGTGCTTTCGTCTGTATCTCATTCTCATATATGCGCCATGGAAGTACCCTCCAAATCCGACCCCTCAGATCAAGGAGTTGTTTTCATTTTACAAATATAAAATAATAGAATAGATTACATTAGATTGAGGAAGAAAGACTAAAAAAATGGGCTCATGGTATTCAGCATATAGAACTTGTCAATTTTACTTAATCACTACGTCTTTTACCATTGAAACACCATGCATCAATTGCCGGGTCTCGTAATCTCCATCTTCTTCCCATTAAGAAGCAATGCCCATTAATTTCCTGAGTAGCAATGTAGCATCACTCTTGGCCTTGGGACGGGGATTGCTCACTTTGACTTCTCAGTTAATCCAAGTACCAAGTTCTTTCAGAAGGGAGCAGGATGCTCTCCTTATTGCTGAAGAATTATAAATAATCCTATATCTCAGATAATGTGGAACTTGTTTTTGTTTTTTGTTTTTAGTAACAATCTTATACGCATTAATTAAATAACAACACAACAATGACTAATTATATAATATTCTAAGAGTACAATAGGGTTGTACTCCCTCCTTATAAATAATATTTAGAGAGCTTCGTTAATTAAGTTTAAGGTGAAAATATTGAACAACGGTAGAAAGACAAATTAAAACTTTTTCTCGGATAGGAAACCAAAGAGGCAAAGACCACAAAAGTTTTCAATTGGTGGCATCCTTTCCCAGTTAGAGGATTAGATTAAGAACTACATCAGTCCAATTCACCATAGGAATATTGAAGTCTTGTGATAAAAGCGATTCATTAGCAACCTGCAAAGAAGTTTGTAAGAATGTTTATTGATAATGAGTCTCTTTTTGCTGAATTGATTGATAATGATTTAAGGACTATATTGTTTAAACCCAAAATTTTAAGCGTGTGTATTGATGCAACTTCAAGTTAAATAAGGAACAAAGGAAAAAAAGGAGTATATGTAAAGGGATTTCGAAAGCAACCAATTTTATCTTTTCTTAAAGGTTAGGGGTCGAATCACCAACCTTTTTAAAATCTCAAATATCCAAAATTATTTTAATTTGTTAAAAGGTGAGAATGATCACAGAATGAGCTACTAGAAAATTAGATTAACAGAATAAAAGATTATAGGTTCACCTGCAAACCATATTTAATGCGAAGTTTAACTTGGTTGGCCAGTATAGAAAATTTCTTTCTGTTTCATCTTTTTTTTTTTCTTTAGACAAGGACCCAAAATTCCGATCAATTTCAATTAACATTGTCAATTATAAAAGTAAATAGGTGGGGCTCATACGTCAGTGTCACATGTTTAGTACAATGTTGAATATAATGGAAGAGCAGAAAGCAACAAAAATTGGATACTTGTACTAATCTGCATGCTCTATTAGAAGTTAGAATTCAACAATGGACCGCATTGAGACTTGAGAGTCTGTGGTTCCCTTCAACAAAATAATAAAGGCAACAATCTATATTCTATTATCTAATCTGTAGTGGATCCAAATTGATGACTTTTAAATGGAGACCGCCCACTTTCTGATCCGGACCATTAATCTTCATGAGAAGTACTAACTTTAGGTAGGGACTCTCGCACGCATTCTAGCTTCATCTTTGCCTTGATTACTTTCCACGCTTTTAATTCCTAATTTACTTACTCCATATTCTTGTCAATTTTTGTTTTTTGTTTTTTTTTTGTTTTTGTTGTTGTTGATAGATTCTTGTGAATTAATTTGCTTCTACAGCTTGGTTCGTTCATGTTTTGATGAAAGAATAGAAGCAAAAATTGGACATCCATTGGGACAAAGGATTTTAATTTGTGATGGAAAACTCCATTTTGTCTCGAGATTCAGAGTTAGAAGAAAGTTTCTCATTTAGCTGCTATGATTTCAACACGGCTGTGTCATTTTTCTCCGAGGAGGAAGATTGTGGAAACGATGACGATGATGATGAATCTTACATTGAAATAGCACTTGATAATGATGATCATAAAGATGGCAAGCATGATGAAGAGGCTGATGCATTCGAATTGCGAATTTCATATTCATCTCCCAATATTGTCTTCAATGAACTCCCCACCCATAGTTTGACTGACACCAAAATTCAAGACCTTGGCTTTGAGACACACACAATAATTGAGACCCCTTCTTCTTGTTCATCATCATCCACTATGAGTTGTTCTTCAACAGAAACTTGTAGTACTGGTCCACCAGTATCGCATGTGTCTCCTCAGCCTTGGGGTATTCACAATTCTGCAGTTAGACAAGGGGCAGAGTTCCCAGCAGTCAACGAACAAGTCAATACGCTCCCTAGTTTGGGTGAGGAAAATTGTCTTCCCCAGAAAAACCCGCAAATTTTGATCGACACCCATCAATGGGACCTGGTAGGGAGCAGGTACTGACGCATGCATTCCTCTTTCTAACTTTTTTGTCTTTTCATTTTTGTTATCAATATGTCTATTATGCAAAATTGCCACAATCTACAACTGTTGTTGTTCTTGTAGGATAAAAGTATGATTAGCGTTAGATGCATGTGAAATTCATATTACTCCAATCACAAATTATCACATTAACAAGGTGTAAAAGAAGTTATATTAGGCATTCTTGTTTTTGAATCCAAATAAACAACGATAAGATACATCGTACATTTATTTGTGGGGCTTTGATTAATTCTACAGATAAAGTATGTGGTCATCAATACCTTGACCTGAAGGTAAAAAACAATCATCATTAACGAGATGACCTTAGTTTCAAATTCTATTGTTTGTACTTTGTATATAAGATACATATATCATATTTATTGATCTAAACTCCACACTCCAAAGTACATTTGCTACATCATGTGGCACTGGTAATAACTAAGTAATAACCAAATGACAGCTCTGGTTACTCACAAACGTACCCAGGCCGATATTATGTTTACCACAATCGGGGACGGTCCCATTTGTTTTGATTAGGATTTAAGATGTACTAATTCATAGTGTTTTTGGATTTATTAGTATTATATTTATCTTCTAGTTTTATATTTTAGGCACCGAACGCACATTACTTGAACAGATGTTTAACAATTTTAATGTAATTGATCACTGAATTGTTGTCTTTCATGTTTGATCAACACCAGTAAAACATCAAATAACAGAACAACAATGAGTGGTGGCATCATGAAGCTCTTTATCAAGTTTCGAACCATGAAAGTCCGAACCCTGCTAGCAACATTTATGAAATCCCGCCAAGTTATATCTTCTCCAGGCAGCAGTGATCACAAGAAGAAAAAGTCTAAAGAGAGGCTAGTTAAGCCTTCCGATAAGTGGCTAATACAAAGAAATCAGGAACAGGGTCGCAACATCAATAAGGACAACGAAAAATCTCTACCAATTGGTGAGAAATATCCGAGAGTGCTGGAGATAAACTTGGATGCAATAAAAGGTGCTGTAGAAGCTATAAGCATGGGCGTTGGTCGCAAAAATAGACAGACTAGAAGCTGCCCAACTTCTATCAAGTCCTCCCCACTTCACAATGGTTTTCCAAGCGAGAATAAATTATACTCGAGAGAAACGTCAATTCAGGCTGCCATTGCCCATTGTAAAAGATCACTTAGTCAAACGTAAGTGTAATTAGAGTATTACAAAGAAAAGTTCTGTTGGGATTTCCACTATCTTGAAAGTGAAGTTCTTTTTAACCAAAAAAGAAAGCAAGTGAAGTTCTTTTCTTAAATTTTAGTAGTCTATTTTAAATATTATAACTTCGTCAAGTTGTCTCATTTAAGAAAAATCTTACTAGTAAAGTAACAGAAATGAGATAACTTAACCTTTTATTTTTCTTTTTAAAAATATGAATAACACTATATTTAGATTGGGCCAAAGGACAGAAGAATAGGGGTAATTATTTGGTACTCTTGAAATACCATAAATGCATACCTCCTTTCATATAATTGTGAGTCCCACTATATTAAATTTATAGTGAGATTCATAATTCATATGAGAGAGGAGAGTATACATTTATTGTATTCCCGAAATATTCAATAATTTTCCAGAGAATAGAGGGGAATAGGAGCAAGATTTAATTCTCATTTATTTGGGTTTTTTTTAAATGGAAGCAAATCAGTTTTTATTTTATTTTTTATTATTTAACTCTTTCACTTTGTGGGGATTTGGAGGGCTAGGGATTCAAAAGTACTTCTTATTTTGGGTTTAGGATTTGTTAAGTGCACTTTATAGATTTTAACAAATTAAGAATACACTCACCAATTCTTTTATACATTATCACTTCCTCTCCTTCTAATCCTACCGGCAAACAAGAGTAGGCAGATTTACTCCTCTCTCCTCTCCTTTAATTTTTAAAATATACAAAATAAGAGAAAGAGTATCTACTCCCATTTTGCACTCTCCTCATCTCCTCTGCGTCCCATTTCATCAAACTTTTAATTTATATATATATATATATATATATATATATATATCTAAAAATTGAAGTATATCATTTATTATGTTACTACGCTTCTGTTGAGCAATTTCAACTGCCACATCATTCACTTATTTTTAACATTCTTTCTCTCTCTCTCTCTTAACTTTTTTTTTTTCTTATTAATTTCTCCACTACTATCCACCTTAATATCACTTTTCCTCTATCCCTTTATCTTCCTTTATTTTTTCCTTTTCTTATTCCCCTCCTCTTATTATAAATTTACAATATTCTTTCACATCCTATACATATTTTTCCCACACACAAAATGTTCTCTCTCTCTCTCTCTCTCTCTCTCTCTCTCGTTTTTTGTGGATTTTTAAAATATTTTTCTTGCATCTCTACTTTAAGTTGATTTTTTGTATTATTTGAAACTCTACTTTGGGTTGATGTGATTAAGTTTTGTATTTTTAAGTTGTTATCTTTTTTTAATCTCTTTGATTTCATAGATGTTATCATATTGTATTATAAAGATAGTATATAAGAATATAATGTTATTTTATTACACAACATGACTTGGATAATTTGATGTATATTACTATATATTTTTATTTTTACTTTTTTTCTTCTCATATTATTTTCTATAAATTTCTTATTACTCTCTCTCTCACATTCTCTCTTGAAAAAGTTGTTATTCTCTTTCTCTTGATTTTTTAATTCTTTCTTGCAACTCTATTTTGTATTGATGAATCATTGTGATTTTTAAAAGTTTATTTTGAGTTCATACATTTTGGTGTTGTATTTTTTAGTTTCCCATCACAAGTAATCTCTCTCTCTACAATAAAATTTAAAGAATAAATTATACATATTCAGTACATGTTTGATATGAGTTTTAATTATCATGACAATCTCTTTTAAGAGAATGCATAATTTGAATAATTCATTTAAATAAAAATTATACATACATACATACATACATACATACATATATGTATATATTAATTTATTTTGCTTAAATGTATAATCAATTTCATGCAATTCATTTAAAAGTAACGATGTTAAAACAAATGAATAACTGCCCTAAAATTTTATTTGTATATTCAGTCTTTATATTTAGAAAAAATTTCACTTAAATCTAGTCGTATTGAAGTAGACTGAAATGCTACGTTAATGTAGCTCAACAAAAATGTAGCAACAATAAATGTTATTCCCAAGATTTTAAATATTATAAGTTTGAGATTTATATTTTTTTTAATAAATTTGGATTTAGATTAAGTGCTTTCAACCCAAATATGTCTTTTACCATTATGTAAGTGCACAAAAATAAATCGAAGTGGACCAAAGTTGTCAAATGGACTAAATTGGACCAAATGGAACAAAGTGGACTAAATGGACAGAATATGACCGAATAGAAATAAGGTGGACTAAATAAAACCGAAGAGGATCGAATAGGACCGAATAAGAATGAATGGACCAAACAGGAGCGAATTGAAAAATATAGACCGAACGACGTAACCACTTCAACGAAAAGAACGAACAGCTTCTTGCGCACACACACAAACACACTCTCTCTCTGCACTCTGCAGTTAACTCTTCCTCGGCATTTGGCCCGTTTACTATTTATCATATGAGCTTCAAATCTTAATTTATTTCTTTTAAATTTTTTTTGCAAACTTCAAAATTTTGTTTCTCAAATTCTGGAGAGATTGTTCAGAATTGTCAGTTACTGCACTGGGATGTAGCATTCAAAAATTGAAATATTTATGGGGTCTCTGTAATTTATGGGGTACCTGAGCCTGAAGAAGAAACTATCATTCTTGAGCAGAAGAGATAAAAGATAGAGAGAGTAGCAACTAGCAAAGGTGAGTTGAGAAATCTCCCTCCCTAATTTCTAACTTCTTCTTTTCCACCATTTTCCTCTCCAACACCTTCTTCTTCATATGGAGAAACAGTGATTGGAAATTTCAATTAGGTACATATTCCGTACCTTATTTTGAGCTAACAAAGCTTTTTTGAGTATGTAAATGGACTAAGAGTTAGCATTTGATGAGTGCCACCTCAAGGAAGAATCCAACAATAAGCAACAATCAAATCATTCTAAGATTGACTATGTATCCTCAACAACTTAGTTAGGTTTGGTCACATGTCTTGTTTTATACCATTATTTTCTATCGGACAATAAGTATAGTATAAATTAATAGTATGTTTGGATACTGCTTATTATGCTGAAACTGAAAAATTATTACTGAAATTACTGTAGATAAAGGTAAAAGTTAGTTGAAATAGTATAGTGGGGTTCATAAATAGTACCAAAAAGTATAATAGAGCCTATAAATAGTAATAAAAATAAGCTGAATAATAGAGCCTATAAATAGTAATAAAAATAAACTGAATAGTAAAATAATTTTAATTTTTCATCATAATCCAAACTGACAGTAATACTGTCCTTTACAGCACTAACATATATTATCCTATTCTCTTGGATTTATCCATATCAGTGAGTGCCTTTTCTTTATACATCCATGGGATTTCCTTAATATGCCTAGATTCTTTATTTAGCATTGTGCTTTGTTTCCTATAACACACGAGGTTAACGAGGAGTGCAGAAGTTGCTGTTTGATATACAAATGGCCTAACCTTAATTACCATGTTGTAGAAGGTTGTACCTTCCCAGTTACTCAATCCTAGGAGGTGATTGGTAGGAACTCTTATCCTGATTCCATATTTATGAGATTTCTAAGTTCTTACCCACCAGAGAGGGGGAGTAGACCAAAGAGAGAGAGAGATGGAAGAAGGATTGATAGCAGAGATATGGTGGTCTCTTGTATTCATAGGAGTATGTAGTGTGTTAATAAGAGTATGTCATGTGGTGTGGCTGAAGCCCAGAAGGATTCGGTCAATAATTTGGAGGCAAGGCATTAGGGGGCCACCGCCTTCCTTTCCCTATGGGAACATTTCAGAGATGCAGAAGATCCAATCCTCCATGATCAACAATCCTTCTGATGGCCAATCTGTCTCTGAAAACTGGACTCACTCCATCTTTCCTTATTTCCAAATATGGAGACAAGAGTATGGTATGCATCCTCATTACATCATTTTGGTTTTCAACAAATATATAAATTCATAGTTTACATTTTTGATCTCTTAATAATTGAATTATGTTAGGGAATTTGGGTTGACATATTTATTTTTGGATTAATGTGATGACTGCCTAAATTCCCACATGTTCATTTCCATGTGGGCTGAGGTTGGACTTTGCTCATGATACTTATAAACATATAAGCACAAAAACATTTAATGAGCTGGGTATTTGGAGTAAGTTATAAAAATTAATTGGAGGCAAACGTGGTTGAGGAATGCAGGTCCAGTATATATGTACTCAACAGGGAGCAAGCAGCACCTGTATGTGAGCCGGCCTGACATACTAAGGGAATTGAGCCTGCACATGTCCTTGGATTTGGGTAAACCTTCATATCTGTCTGAGACATTTCAGCCTTTGCTGGGTGATGGCATCATTAAGGCTAACGGAAACAACTGGGTCTACCAGAGGAAACTCATTGCTCCTGAATTCTTCATCAACAAGGTCAAGGTAATTACTAGACATAACCCCACAAGTAAAACAATTTATGCAGTTTGTGCAATTATTTCTTTTCTTTCTTTCTGGATTTTTTATATTAATGAAATGTAAGAAGTTTATTTGCAGAATATGGTGGGTCTGATGGAGCAATCTACCATAGCAATGATGAAGACATGGGAGAATCGTATAATAGAGAGTGAGGGAGGGGTTGCAGACATGATTATTGATGAGGATTTGAAGAGCCTCTCGGCAGATATAATATCAAAAGCCTGTTTTGGCAGCTCTTACTCACAAGGCAATCTGATTTTTGTGAAGATTGCCTCCTTGCAAGATGCCTTGTCCAAACCAAGTGCACTTTTTGGACTATTCAACTTTAGGTTTAGTCATCCTATAACTTTTAACATAAATAAAACATCTTTTTCCCAAAAAACATTTAGGATTCATCAAGAGAAGTTTATGACAAGGAAATAATTGTTTTTATTTATGTTACCCAGATTTCTTCCCACAAAGAGCAACAGAGAGATATGGAGGTTAAAGAAAGAGGTGGACACACTGATACTCAAGGTAATCAAGGATCGTCAACAAGAAAGCCAAAAAGGCACCGTACCTGAAAAGGACCTTTTACAAATGATGCTTGAAAGTGCTGTTACTAGTGATGACATGCTCCCAAGGTTGAAAACAGACCGCTTCTTTGTTGACATATGTAAAAATATCTACTTTGCAGGCCATGAGACTACTGCTCTTTCAGCCTCCTGGATCTTGATGCTGCTTGCATTACACCCTGAATGGCAGGAACGTGTTCGCGCTGAGATTCTTGAGGTCTGTGGAGATCATTTATATAATCTCTTTCAACACATGGATGCATTTCGCAAGTTGAAAATGGTATTTGAATTTTCATTGTGCATTGTTAATTTGTTGCTTCCCTTTGTCTGTAAGTAATACAGCTTTAATGCATGCATTCATAATCGCAAATATCCATGCAGTTGATGATGGTGATCCAAGAGAGCATTCGTTTTTATGGACCTGCTGTTATAACGGCAAGGGAAGCTTTTTCAGATATCAAGTTGGGGGGGTTTGTAGTGCCAAAAGGCGTCCACATATGGAGTTTGATTCCTGCAATGCACCGTGACCCTGAAAATTGGGGTCTAGACGCATTGGAATTTAAGCCAGAGAGGTTCGCACATGGGATATCTAAAGCATGCAAGTATCCCCAAGCATACATACCATTTGGCTATGGGAGTCGATTATGCCCTGGCCAGAACTTTGCAATGCTTCAACTCAAGGTAGTACTCTCTCTCATATTATCCAACTTTTCCTTTACCCTCTCTCCAGACTACTGTCACTCCCCTGTTTATAAAATGTTACTGACGCCACAACATGGAGTAAGATTACTCATAACGAAGTTGCAGGGAAGCCTGGGTTAAGGGTCATAACCTTCAATGTCTGCACAATAAGGCAATTGCATATAATTGTGTTTTTGTCATGCATGCTGCAGTTGTATATATACTTTTTATTATGCTGCAAAATGTATTAGCATTGTCATCTTCTGGGTTAAGGTTCTTGACTCTTGAACCCATCATATGTTTATTCAAATGCATTATATGATGTATGTATGTACATGTATATAAGGCCCTTTTTGAGTTATTTTCTAGAATAGAAGAGGTTTTTTTTTATTATTTTATAAAAAGACTTCCTTAAAATTATAAGCACTTGAGCTTTGAGAATTATTCAAACTGGTCATGTTTCCATTCCACTTGTATACCAAGATGTTTTGTAAGCTTGGCACTTCAATTTCAGTCCTTAAGAGGTTTTCTATTTTTTATTTCATTTGGACTATCATTTGAAGTTTAACTAACCAAGTATACTTCAGTGGCCTGGTAAGTATTTTCTTTACAGAGATAATTCAAACTGTAAGACACCATTTGCTTTTCTTGCCTAACTTTGCTCTTTCTTCGAAAATTTTCCATATAACCAAAGATTTTTTTTTTTTTTTTGAGGCCGGTCTCTTGTCAATGGTAATGCATCCTTGCAGCCGTGGGTTTGAGTTAACAAAAGTAGTTTCTTGGCCTGATAATAAATAGCAATCATCATTAAGCCAACAGATTGGTTAAAATTCGATTCTATCGTATTAAAAAGAGAAAATTGCAGCCAAACTTTCCAATAAAAATAACAGTAACTGGGATAGGGACGATGTTTTGGTAATGTTAGGCCCAATATTGGGTTGGTCCAACTCTAAGATTGTTTCCCACGGGGTTAACTCAGCAATGGTCCAGTCAGCGAGCCTACCAAAATTGAGTTTGGAACAAATGAATAGGAGTGAGGAGAAGATGAAATAATCATATGAAAGATAAGTCTTTAAACTGAGAACAACATCTGATCGGTGATCCTTCCTGGAAAGAAAAGAAGTGCATGGACTATTGATGGTTATTACTTATTATAATTATGTACTTTCATAGGATGACAATGAAGATAATGTCATAAGATTAATGGATTCACATTATAACTCCATTGATTTGTCATGGGAGGGAACATAAGATGCCAGCAAGATCATCGTTTGTGGAAAGAATTTCTTTCTCTCTTTTTTTTTCTTTTTTTTTCCCCCTCAAAAATACAAAAATTCTCTCTCATCTAATTTAATATAATCTACCATCAATAATCTATGAAATGAAAGCCACTTTTAAAGTTCACTTTATATATATATATAGCTAACATTTTCTCACATTATTATTATAATATGTACCTTTTAATTTGGCTTTTAGAATTACAAATAATGCTAAACTTAGTTTAAACTAATCAAAAGTCATTGATTTTTTTAATGAATTTGGTTTGATCTTTTCTTAAAAAATTCTAATTATATTATTTCCTCAAAAAAGAAAAGAAAAGAAAAGAATTCTAATTACATTAGGCAAGTTTTTTTCCCCCACGATATATCTAATTTAACCTTTAAATACTTATTAGTTTAACATGTATTAAATATAATTATTTGGTGTGAACTTTTCCATCTATTACATTTACACGGGGTTTTGATATATCTTAAGTAGAGAGATTTGATCCCAAATGCTTCCATAAAAAAATAGTAAAAAATGTCATTAGACTTATAGGTCATTGGCCATGCATCGAACGAGTTAGGGGTGTGACGGCGTGTATGGGTCAATTTTGGTTAGTTTGAGAGGCTTTTTTTAACCCTTCACCATAGTGGGTTAAAAAAATCCAACCTAACCCATATGGATCGGTTTGGGTCGGATTGAAACCATGGCCATTGGACACTTTTTTTTTTTTAATTACTATTATATATATATATATATATATATATATAGCTAAAACTTAGAGAAAATCCAATTAGATTTTAATTGGATTCTTAATTTTACATCATGTGTCCCATTTTATTTTTAATTTTGTGCTAAGTGAATTATTGAGTGTAAAAATCAGAGTCCAAATTTAATTAGATTCTAAATTGGATTTCAATTGGAGTCCAATTTTCTGCCACATGTCCATTTATTTTTATTTATTTTTGTGGCAATTGAATTATTGAGTGAAAAAACCGAAGTGCCTAAATCTAATTAAATTCTAAATCACACACACACATAATGAGAAACCATTACATATTTTAGAAATGTATGGTTTTAAAAAAAAATGTAAGCTAATACTATGTATAATTTGAATCTTTTTTTAAAAAAAATGTATAATTGTGATTATTTTTAATTGTACCCATGTATATGTACGGGGCTACATATTAGTTATTATTACATTGAGAGTAAATTTATAACCAAATAATCATGAGCATATAATATCAAACTAACACAAACTATATGAGAAGAACTTAGGGTTTGGGTTTTATTTAGGAAGAAGGGTAAAAAAGTAAATAATAAATTTTTATAATAAATTTTTAAATATATATATTTTAAATATATATTAAATATAGGTGGATTGGGTCGGGTTAGACGGATTTGTGAATCTTATGACCCGAACCTAACCCAACCCACTATAAAAAAAAATCTCACAATCCAACCCAATCCACCAACCCCTAAAAATCTACTTAACCCGGCAAGTTAGGTTGGATTGGATCGGTTTTAACGAATTAACGGGTTTGCTGCACACTTCTAGCACAAGTTAACAACCAATAATAATATAGTACTTATTTTTGAAGTTTAGAGAAAGTTTGTGAAAAGAGTTTGTAAGTATGTCATGTGGTAGGCAATTTCTCTCTCTTTTTTAATCCAACTGAAATAAACTTGAATATGATCCCCTTAACAATCTAATCTTGCAAATAAAGTTATAAAAATTAAAATTTTTGATTGAATCTGCGAGTAAAGTGGTTGAATTTGAAGGTATTTTTAATTTGTTATTTACTAAGTGGGGATTGGGGCATGAGTGAGTCAGTCAATCAATAATTAATAAAAGTTAGTACTAAAAGACAATTAAACAATTAGACAAGAGAAGATTCTACAAAAACTAAAACAAAATTAGACAAGGAGTGTGGGACATGGGAGTGAACACAAAAACAAATGTCAACACAACAAAGCCTACGGAAGCTTCACATTACAAAAATAATTACCATGTCATAAAAAGTTGTACGCAATGCACAATGTTCACATTTTGCGGGAATCTAGGAGGGGTAATTAGTAGTTGGCCTTACTTTCAATTTCATATTTTATGAAATTTCTGACTCAACCAATAGAGAGGGAAAGTCAAACGTCTGCAACTCCAAAGACACACACACACACACAAACTCACACAGATGGAACAAGGATTGGTAGCAGAGATGTGGTGGTCTCTTGTAGTGATAGGGGTATGTAGTGTGTTAATTAGAGTATGTCATGAGGTGTGGCTGAAGCCCAGACGGATTAAATCAATGCTTTGGAGGCAAGGCATTAGAGGGCCACAGCCTTCCTTTCCCTATGGGAACATTTCCGAGATGCAGAAGATCCAATCCTCCATGATCAACAATACTTCTGATGGCCAGCCTGTCTCTGAAAACTGGACTCACTCCCTCTTCCCATATCTCCAACAATGGAGACAAGAGTATGGTATATATGCTTCCATATTATATGATTTTAGTTTTCAACACATATAGAAATTCATGGTTTGTCTTTGATTTTTCTTTTTCATATTATATTATAGGGATTTTCTTAGTATCCTAGCTAAGAGTAATAGCAATTTTTCTTGTTTGTATCTTGGATTTTGATTTATCAACTTATTTTATTTTGTGTATGTGAAAACAAGTAACGAAGACTGTGTTAATGTTATAGCACACTGCAAAACTAAAATGTTCAAAAATAAGTTAAAACTTATGCAAAGGGTATTTTTTTATAGTAGTTCATAGTTAGTTAACCAATGGATGATATAAATATATTCATACAGATATTAAAGACGTGTGTGTAAATTTAAGGTGAATTCAATTGTTTATATGACCAACGCTGTTGGCCATCAAAACATATATATATATATATATATATATATATAACCAAAGTAGTTTTTAGGCATAGATGTGTCATGTAGGCAGTGTGGTGCGGTGCAGTTTTGGGTCATTTTAGTACAGCGCTTTGTGGTGCAGTTTAGTTAAAATCATAATTGCATTGCACCTCATTTTTACAGTCACATATGTGATGCGGTTTAGATTTTAGCCAAAACTATAACCACAACGCACCTCATTTTTGCGATCACATGTGTGGTGTGGCGTATAAAATGCGGTTTGAAGTCGATATATTTTTTAAACTTTGGGCTTTTCCTATCCAACCAAAAACTGATTTTTCCCTTTGTTTTGGACCAAGTTTTAAACTATTAAGATATTTTTTTCTTTATTTTAGACTGGCTTTCCTAATCAACACTTGCTAGAGTTATTAAACTATTAATAATATATTTAATATTAAGAAAATAAATATATTAATATATAGTGAGAATGTGGTGCGGTGTGGTGCAGTTATACCATTTTGCAGGCGGTTTTGGTATGGTTTTTGCAGATCAATGAACACCTCTATTGTCATGTGTGCCACTTGATCTTTGACAGAAATAGCCAAAGTGATGGCATGCAATCTAGTGAGACATGGTGTATCAATTCAAGTCATGTCATAACAATTAGATGAATATATATATTCTCCGTATTATATATTTTGTGATGAAAATCTATAATTGAAACCTAATATAAGGAGAGCTGAGTTTAAAAGTGTCAAGACTAAAGCTGTTAGGCTAGAAATTTGTATCTAAATCTGGTCCATTTTTTGGGGTTTGGGTTCCCACAAAACCTAATAAAAACTATTAACATTTCTTATCTCTTTATAACCAAAGGTTGACATGTTTATATTCGGATCTATATGATGATTGCCCATATCCCCATTTATTCATTTCGATGTAAATTAAGGTGGGACTGTGCTCATGATATTTATAAACTCATAAGCACAAAAACATATAATGAGTATTGTCTTTGGAGCAAGCTATAAAAATTAATAGGAGGCAAACATGGTTGAGAAATGTAGGTCCAGTATATATTTACTCAACAGGGAGCAAGCAACACCTGTATGTGAGCGACCCTGAGTTATTAAGGGAACTGAGACTGAAGTCACTGAACAATTCCTTCGATTTGGGTAGATCTTCATATCGGGGTCGGCCATTCCAGCCCTTGGTCGGTGATGGCATCATTGGGGCCAACGGAAGCAACTGGGCCTACCAGAGGAAACTCATTGCTCCTAAATTCTTCCTCAGCAAGGTCAAGGTAATTACTACACATAACCCCACAAGTAAAACAATTAATGCTGTTTGTGAACTTATTTCGTTTCTTTCTGTCAGGATATTTTATATTGATGAAATAGTCGAAATTTATTGGCAGAATATGGTGGGTGTGATAGAGCTATCTACCATTGCAATGATGAAGACATGGGAGAATCGTATAATAGAGAGTGAGGGAGGTGTCACTGACATGGTTATTGATGAGGATTTGAAGAGCCTCTCGGCAGATATAATCTCAAGAGCTTGTTTTGGCAGCTCTTACTCCCAAGGCAATCAGATTTTTTCAAAGATTACCTCCTTGCAATATGCCTTGTCCAAACAAAGTGTACTTTTGGGACTATTCAACTTTAGGTTCAGTCATCCTATAACTTTAACAGAAAATAAAACCTTTTTTCTTTCCCTAAAAGACATTATTAGGATTCATCAATATAAGTTTGTGACAAGGAAATAATTGTTTTTATCTGTGCATGAATGTTACTCAGATTTCTTCCCACGAAGTGCAACAGAGAGATATGGAGGTTAAAGAAAGAGGTGGACACACAGATACTCAAAAGTAGTCAAGGATTGTCAACAAAAAATCCAAAAAGGCACCATAGCTGAAAAGAACCTTTACAACTGATGCTTGAAAGTGCTGTCGCTACTGATGACAAGGTCCCCTGGGAGTTTAAAACAGACCGCTTCATTGTTGACCTGTGTAAAAATATCTACTTTGCAGGCCATGAGACTACTGCAGTTGCAGCCTCCTGGATCTTGATGCTACTTGCATTACACCCTGAATGGCAAGAACGTGTTCGTACTGAAATTCTTGAGATCTGCGGAGATCAATTATCTAATCTTTTTCAAGACATGGAAGCATTTCACAAGTTGAAAATGGTATTTAAATTTTCATTCTGCCTTTTTAATTTGATGAAAAGAATATATGAGGCTGATTTTGATTAGCCATTGAGAATCCGACCCCAATATTTTAAGACTAAGATTTGGTTGTTGTTGTAGTGGTAGTATTAATTTCTTGCATCCCTTGTCTATAAGTGATATAGCTTTAATCCTTATATTCATAATCACATATATCCATTCAGTTGACGATGGTGATCCAAGAAGGCATTCGTCTTTATGGACCTTCAGTTGTAACGTCAAGGGAAGCTTTTGCAGATATCAAGTTGGGGGAGTTTGTTGTGCCAAAAGGTGTCCACTTGTGGTTTTTTGCTCCTGCATTGCACCGTGACCCTGAAAATTGGGGTCTAGATGCATTGGAGTTCAAACCAGAGAGGTTTGCACATGGGATATCTAAAGCATGCAAGTATCCCCAAGCATACATACCATTTGGCTTTGGTAGTCGATTATGCATTGGTCAGACCTTTGCATTGCTAGAACTCAAGGTAGTACTCTCTCTCATATTATCCAACTTCTCCTTTTCGCTCTCTCCAGAATACCGTCACTCTCCTGTTTATAAACTGGTACTAACGCCACAACATGGAGTAAGACTACTCGTTACGAAGTTGCAGGGAAGCCACCTGGGATCAGGTTTATGAGGTATATAACCTTCACATGTTTACATTATAGAGAACCTAAATATAATAATTGTGTTATTGTCATGAAGTGTCATTAACCAAAAAAAAAAAAAAAAAGTGTCATTGTCATGAATACTCCTGTTGTATCTTTTTTTTTTTTTTTTTTAAATTTAATTTAATTTTATTTTATTTTCAAAGGTACCCTAGCAGGGTTATCTCTTGGGATAAGGATCTTGACTTGAACCCATCATATTTTGTTCTATTACATATGTTGTGTGAATGCACATGTTGTTGGGGGGGAAAAAACCTAGATCCGCTCTATATCTATCTGTGAATATAAAATGACTACCAAGTATTAGTAATATATATGGAAACAAAAATTTCAGCAAATACTATAGAAATATATCAACATAAAGATACCAAATCTTATGTGAAAAACTCTTCGGTGTAGAGAGAAAAACTACGAAGCAGCTCTGAAAAATATCCATAATAAAAATAGAGATTACCAAACTTGAGTTCATAATAAATTGGAGATAGAATAAATAATTCTCAATGAGTAAATATAATCTCACCACAAAGCCAATAGTAAAGATCTTCTCTTTAAAAACTTCCAACTTTCTATGTTTATAGCACTCAAGAACTCCAAGAAAACTTCACCATTTGCTTTTCATGCCTAACTTTGCTCCCTTTTGAAAAATTTTCCCTTGTAACTACTATTAGAGCATTAGCATTCGGTATTCTAAAAAATATCATATTTTACCATCTTAAAAGCTATTTTATCTATTATACCATACCATTTTACAACACACCAAACATCCAAACTCAATTTTTTTTTGCCATTTTGTTTTTACTCTCTCTCTCTCTCTCTCTCTCTCTCTCTCTCCCTTAAAGCAACCAACAACCACAACAACACACTACCCATTGTCACTCACATCCCAACAAACCCACTAGCCATCAGCCAGCAACTGCCACCACAACCATAATAACCACCACCATGCCAACCATGGCACAACCATGCCAAAACCACACCAGTGCACAACAACCCATTAAAAAAACCACCAAAAAAACACAACAACACACTGCCACCACCATGCCATCGCGAACCCACATCAGCCACCACCAAGAGAAACACACACACATACACGCTCACAACATCCAAACCCATAAACCTTCACAACCACAACCACAATAGATAATCAACCACCACCATCAATCACCCATCCCCACCATTACGGCAACCCTCCACCACCACCATGAACCTAACCCACAACACAGAAGTAAACACAGTGGAACCCACCCCCTACCACCAACACGACAACCCCCACCTCCACATACACAAACTCATAGATGACATAACAAAAACCCACCCATTCACCACCACCACAGCAACCCCCCACCACCACATCAATTACAAACCCAACAGCACCCACACCCACACTCATTAAACCCACCATCACCGCAGCCACCCACCACCACCACCACGCAATAAAACCCACAGCCCAACCAAATGACCCACAAAACCCAACCTACTGCCACCACCACGCCTTCACCTTTCGTCCTCAAAAGCGCCGCCTACTAGAGAGAGATTTTTTCTAGCCAAGAGAGAGAAGCAATAGAGGTCTTTTGTGAGAGAGAGAGAGAGAGAGAGAGAGAGAGTTGAATAAAATATAAGGATTTATGTTTAGAATGCATGAACAGTAAGTTCTATAAGTAAGATATCACTGTAGCAGAGTTGTAAAATTTTTTAGATTTACAAGCCCGGGTAAAGCTGAGTTTTAGTGTTTGTGGGTTGTAAAATAGCAATTTGGGGGTTTTACAACCCCCAATGCTAATGCTCTTAAGGCACAAGCCTATAGTTGTGAGCCTTTTAAATAACTAACCAAGAGATTTGTTTTTTTAATTTGCGTATACTGCATTATTCTTCTGGTCATGGCGTGCCAAAAAGTGAACAAATTGAGAGATATCATCATCTTCTTTTATTTCATTTACAATGTGTTTGGAAGTACTGATGAGGAGAGTAGAGGGTGGGGGGTGAGGAGGGGAATGGTTACCATTTTCCCTTATTTGGATGTTTTAAAGATTAAGTGTAATCCCTCCCCTTCCCTCCAATTTTCACCAGTTTGAGAGAATTAAAAATAAAAGGTTTGGAGGAGTTTCTTTAACCCTACAAATCCTCTCCCTTTAAAAACCAAAACAAGGTTCATTAAATCCTCTCCATCCCTTTCTTCTTCTCCTCTCCTCCCACACCATCCAAACTCACTCCACCTTTTTAGAAATTTGAAAACAAATAAATTAGGCAATTGAAGGCTTTAGAGTATTGCTTTGAGAAAGGTCAAGATTTATTTATCAATGATTAAATACTGAGGCATGGAAATCAACCCATCGGATATTAAATTGGTTTCAACTGTCCAGCAACCTCCACAATGGTTCAAATGTGTATTATTTTGAAAGAATGAAAGAAATCGAAAGAGAATGGGCCAAGATGTAATTCTCACATATCCTAAGTGAAACAGTTAAAAAAAAAAAAAAAGACATGATAAGGTGGCATGTTTTCTATAGGAGATACTTTCTTTGTTGTTTAAGAATTTTCATTTGTACTTTGGTTAGACAATTTAACGACTCATAATTTGGCTGCATTGGCTACATGTTTTGGAATAATAAACATTTTACAACTATTGTGACGGTAAGTTCTTAATAGTAGGTAAAAAAGTGATATATATTATAGGCTCAGATGAAAACCAATTAAAATTTGTTAACTCAATTATTATGTATGTAGCATTACTTTGTCCAAAACTCAAGGTTTTATGGACATTGGGCTGCTTCCTTTTTTATTTTTAGGGATGATGAGGGAGATGAACGGGTAGCTTTGTTGTGTTTGTGTAAGTAGCTTTGTTGTACTCGCTTTTCTTTTGCTTGATTAATGAATTTTTAATTAACCAAAAAAGAAAATAACAAGAGGCATAATCTCCACTCTTTAGTCAATAGGATTACCTCTTAGGCTCTTACTACACTCTTAAGAGCACTCACAGCAGTGGTGCTAAAAAGCTATATTGGTATATTTTAGCTTCCTATACACAAAAAACAAGCCACAGCAGTGGAGCTATAGGTATTTTTTTTTAGCTGATTTGCTACAGTGCACATCTATTTAGCTGTGAGCAAAAAAAAAAAAAAAATGTTTTTATTCTTCTGCCTCCTTTTTTTATTCATTCTTTCACACCATGCCTTTCTTCACTCTCCTCTCATCTCTCTCAGAACTCATCTTTCTCATTCACGCTCTGGTCTCTTAAGCTCGTCAACGTCATCGACCCATGAAGCTCGACTCATCTCATCTCTAAACTCATCGCTCTTATTCACTCTCCGGTCTCTTAAGCTCATCAACGTCGTCGACCCATGAAGCTCGACTCATCCTCATCCACGACGTCACTGAAGCTCAACGTCACTGAAGCTCTCTCATTCACCGCCGCCATCCACCTCAGACCCATGCCGTCACCAAAGCTCTCTCTATTCTCTTTGCTGTGATTGAGTTTTTTTTTTTTTTTTATTATTATTTATTTATATGTATTTTCATATGGGTTTGGTGGCTGTGGTGGCGGTGGTTGAATTTGACTATGGTAGTGGTGGTGGATGATTTTGACAATGGGTTTGTGGATTTTGGTTGTGGTGGTGGTGGATGATTTTGGCTTTGGCAGTGGGTTTTGTGGATTTTGGCTATGAGTTTTGTGGTTGTGGTTGTGGTTGTCATGGTTGGTTGTCTGGTGGTTTGTGGTGACCGGTGATGATGGGGTTGTGATTCTGATTGTGGTTTTGTTTTGTTTTTTTTTATTTTTTTCTATGTTGTGTTGTGGTTGCCAAAGTAGAGTGGTGGTTGTGGCCGGTGGTGGTGGTTATGGGTGTAGTTGTGGCTGTGGTTGTGGCTTGGCTGATGGTAGAGGTGGTGGTGGTGGTGGTTGGTGTAGTGAATGTTTTTTTTTGGGTGGTGGGTTATATTATTTTATTGTGATGTTTATATTATTTTATTGTGTTAAAAGCTAAAATAGATCCATTGCTGTAGCATGTGTGTAGGTAAAATAGATAAAATAACTTTTATTGATGCTAAATAGCTAAAATTATAGATCCATTGTTGTGGATGCTTTAAGGGTTCTCATGGCCAAGCTTTCTCATAAAAATAACAGGGAACTGGGTTAACTACGTCTGGCCCAGCCAAGCAATAGTAGATTGATAGTCGTATCGTTAATTTACTTCGGAACAAATGCGCTGGAGTGAGGAAAAGACGAATTAAAAAAAAAAAGTGCAATACGTATGGAACATGCTAATCATATTTTGTACCGGATTTTTCTAAAATAAATAAATTCTGTATCCAGATGATCTTGTATGATCCAACTAGTGGCGGAGCCAGGAATTTTGAATTGGGGGGGCCGAAATATTCTGTTAAAATAAACTCAAATCACAAATAGACACTTCCCTAAAAAAATCCACATAATATATATTTGTGTATGAAAATATAAATTTTAATTTTCTTATTCTAAAGTAAGTTATGCACATATACACAAAATTATCAACCTTAATATCTATATATACACACCTAGACACAAAATCTTCTTTATAAGAGAAACTTATAATCTTCTTAAACTCTAATAAGTATACAAACATTGTATAATTGGGTATACAACATACAAATATATAGAACAAAAAAAGAAAAAAGAAAAAAGAAAATAATATAGTATCTTCCATCAAAATCATGCTCAACAATACTACTTCACGTAATAAACTTCATCAATTATTATTTTTATAGCAAAATTATTCATAATTTCCTTTTTAATACATAAATTTTTTGCAAAACTTCATCCATTTTTGACAAATCAAAATCATAATGTTATAATTGAAGTCTCGTATGAGCTTTTTCTTTTTCTTGATAAAATATTGAGAATAGGAAATTTCAACAAAATTGCATATATTATCAATGTTGAATGATTTGAATGTATTAATAGGTTTTGAAATTGAGCTAAAAATTAGGAGTTCCACACTTTCACTGTTTACTCACAAAACTTACTGCCTAATTATTTCATTCTATTGCAATTGTATATTAACTCTAAACTCTCTCTTTTTGAGAAAAATTACTAGATTTTTTTATCAATACTTTCTTTTTGGGGGGGGGGGGGGGGCAATTCCTTTTTTTTTTTTCATATAACCTTTAAATATTTATAAAATATACCTAAATTGTATAAAAAATTAAAAATTTTGGAGGGGCCAAGCCCCCCCACCCCCCCCCCCCCCCCCCCCCAAGTATACATGTGGCTCTGCCACTGGATCCAACCAAAAAGAAAGATGGTAAAATGCAATGTAGAGTCAAACTAGCAGTCAGGAAATAGATTTTAACCAATAAATCTTACTTATTAAGCTAATCATATGAAAGATTGTGACTTCAAAGTGAGAACAACATCAATTCCCGTTATCCTTCCACAAAATGAAAAAGAAATAAAACACTCTACAAAAAGCATGGACTCTTGATGGTTATTTATTAATGTATGTATAATATTATATATGTTTAAATTATACATTTTTTAATAGTAGGATTTGGCTTATCTCAGTACTTTTTTATAAGGGTATGCAGCTAACCCGCCAAAACCGATCTGACCCAACCTAACCCCCCAAGTTTGGTCGGTTTTTAAGGCTTGGTGGGTTGGGTTGAGTTACAAATTTTTTTTTGATAGCGAGTAGGGTCGGATTCGGGTCATAAAATTTCAAATCCGTCAAACCCGACCCAACCCACCCATATATTTAAAATATATTATATAATTAATAAATTTTTTTTCCTATCCTATATAAAAGCCAACTATTTCACACAAACCCTAATAAATTACTATTCTTGTTTAGTCATTAGTGTTGTTTGCCTTTAAGGAGTTACATTGATACTAATATTTGGGTTTTTTTTTAATATATTTATATTTATATTTTTTCTGTTCAATTTAATAATAATAGTAATAAAAAAAAGTTGTCAAACCCACGGGTTCAACCCGACCTAACCCGACCCATGTGGGTTGAGTTGGGTTGGACTTATATGATGGGTTGGGTTGGGTTGAATTTTTTTTTAACCCACTATGGTGGGTTGGGTAAAAAAAATCCCCTTAACCCAACCCAATCTGACCCATGCATACCCCTACTTTTTTTAACTGGAATCTCATTTTGTTTTAATGAGAAACTGTCAAATCACCTACTAACTAAATAAAATATGGAAATTAAAACTCACTACTACTTGCAATTGTGTATTTAAAACAAAAAGAGACCTTCAGTTAAAAAAGGCCTAGAGGTAATAAGCCAAACCCTTAATTGTAATCTATGAATGATATAAATAGTCCATTTTATAGTAAAATTATATACAATTTTTAATATTGTTAAATCTAATTTATTATAAGTTTATAAAAAAAAATAATGTTATCTAATTAACTTGAATAATAATTCCAATTTTAATTTAGTTATTAGTAATTATTTTATAGATTTTTTAAAGAGCAAAAGTTTTAATCTTAGTGCGACTTTGTAAACATACTTTTTTTATTTTTGAGAAAGCTTTGTAAACATACTTGAAGTCACCAAATAGAAAAATAAATTACACTTTGTTTTAGAAGAAGAAAGTAAATCAAACTTAATCATATAATTTTACAATGAGTTTAAGCTCCAAATAAGCAAGAGTTTTGAAGCGATTTAGGTTCAAATCTCCCATCTATGGTTGAACCTATTAAATAATCCCAAAAAAAAAAAAAAACGTTTGGGCTCAAACAACCTTAGTAAGAGAAATGTTACATTTACCATAATTTCATAACAAATTTTAAATTGTAAACTGTTACTAGTTGGTAAAAAAATACATAAATAAGAACCAATAATAATTTCTCACTTAAAAATGTTTTGAAAGACAGGTTACTCTAGTTTTATACTCTCTCTCTCTTTTACAGTCCTGACTAGTGACCAAAAGAACGAACTGTTTATTGCTCTGTCTCTCTCTTGGAAAGGTTTAGCTCTTCGTCTCCATTTTGGCGGTTTAACTGTTTCTCATGTGAGCTTAAAATTTTAATTTATTTCTTCAAGTTTTATTGCAGGCTTCAAAATTTGTTTCCGAAAGACCCAAAAGTTATGGGGTACTTGAGCTTGAGGAAACCACCATTCTTGAGCGAAAGAGAGGAAGAGATGAAGATCGAGAGCTTTGCAAAGGTGAGTTGAGAAATCTCCCTAAATGTCTCTTTTGATAATCTTTTTTTTTTTTTTAATCTTAGATGTCCCATTTGGAAATAAAGCTTACTAGAATGATTAAAAATTTCAATTAGGTAGATATTGTTTTTGGTCTAATAAAGCTTTCATGAAGTCAAGGCAGGACCCTTTTGGTCAGGGACCAAGCCAGAGTTTTGAGTTAAGGGAGGCCACTTTACTGTTATGTACAGCAGTTTCAACTTTTTACTCTGCTACTACTTAGTTAATAAGTTTTTTTTTATCTTTTTATTTTTATTTTTTGTTTTTTTGTGTTAATAGGAACAAAATTATTTTTGTTTAGAATTTTTTAAATAACAGGGTTGTTTATTTTAAATAAAATTGGTTAATTGAGCTTAGTTTTTATTTTAAATTTTTACTACTGATAATTTTTGTTGTTTAGCTATTTTTTGGGGCTTGTATACTTTGTTTTAGATTTTAGATTTATAAATTTTTTTATAGTCACTAAAATGAGGAAAATACTAGCGTTACAAACTTTTTTATAAATTATTGATGTAATAAGTGGGTTAGTAAGTTGGGATGCACGGACACGGCAAAATGGCCGCTGCACCCACGTCTGACACAGCGATGCACGAGGGATGCTACTGCCTGTGCGTCGAACCACGTCTATTTTTTTTTTGCTATACGTGCCAACTCGCGCCGATTTGTGCCAACTCAAGCCAAATCGATTCGTATCGGCCGAATATCGATGTGTTTCAGTTAGAAAAAGGAAATCAGCTGGTAAGGGAAAAAAAAAAAAACTTAAACCAAAAATACCGGTGGATATTGATACAAGATAGCCATTGTCGCCGTCACAATTTCACTGGCCTTAACCCCTTTTTTCATTGCTTCTTCGTCCTCTTCTTCCTCAGCCTGTTTTGTTTCTTTTTTTTTTTTGTAAGTTTTTTTTTTTTTTTGATAAGTTTTGTTAAACGCCTTCCACTTAAAAGGCTTTATTTTGGTTTTTGTGCTCTCTGACTAAACACGTGAGCCACAGCCACTAAGGGGTCGTTTGGTTCATCAATTCTCATCACTCAATTCTCAGTTTCCATAACTCAATTCTCAAAAATGGTGGGACCCATCTCAATTCTCAAAAAAAAGTTTGTTTGGCAAGTCATAACTCAGTTTTCAATTTTTTGTTTCCATCACTCAATTCTCTGATTTTTGAGTTATGAGTTATGGAAACTGAAAACACCTTTTGGCTGTTTTCAGTTTTCATAACTCATAACTCAATGACATTTTTGTAATTAAACACACATGAGGGACCCACTCAGCCGCAACTTTTGACCAATTGACTTTTTTTTTTCTTCTTCTTTCTCACTGGTTCGGTCTTCTTCATAGTTTTTTTTTTTTTTTTTTCTTCTTCTTCTTCACTGGGTTCGGTCTCATTTGTTTCATTCTTTTTTTTTTTTCCTTTCTTCTTCACTGGGTTCGGAGTTCTTCATTGGTTTTTTTTTTCTTCACTGGGTTCGGTCTTCACTGGTTTCTTTTTTTTTTTTTTTCCTTTCTTCTTCACTGGGTTCGGAGTTCTTCACTGGTTTTTTTTTTTTTTTTTTTTCCTTTCTTCTTCACTAGGTTCGGAGTTCTTCATTGGTTTTTTTTTCTTCACTGGGTTCGGTCTTCACTGGTTTCTTTTTTTTTTTTTTTTTTTTTTCCTTTCTTCTTCACTGGGTTCGGAGTTCTTCACTGGTTTTTTTTTTTTTTTGTTTTTCCTTTCTCCTTCACTGGGTTCAATCTTCTTCACTGTTTTTTTTTTTTTTTTTTTTTTTTTTCACTGGGTTCGGGTTGCTGGCTACTTGGAAAGAAAAAAAAAAAAAAAAAGAAGAAAAAGCTGCACCGTGACAGGCGTGGGGCCCCTAAATAGTGTGAAAAATAGTGAGTGATGGAAACTGAGTGATGGTACCAAACAACATTGGTATTTAGAGTGATGAGTGATGAGTGATGAGTGATGAGTGATGGAAATTGAGTGATGAGTGATGGAAATTGAGTGATCAAAAAAATTGAACCAAACAGGCCCTAAGCCACATCTTTTTTCTTTTTCTTTTTTTACTTTTTTTTTAATTTATTTATTTATGAGAAGCTTCATCTATTTTAATGCATCTGTCAATAATTCAAGTGTCAATAACTTTTGTATACTTATTACTATCTATCTATTTATTATTATTATTATTATTATTATTTTATGAGTTTTCTATTATTATTATATAAAAAAACATGCTTAGCAATATATAAATATAAATAAAAATATTTTTAATAATTTTTTAATCACCGTATCCCGTCACACCCGTATCCTATTTTTTCAAAAATTACCAAGTCTTGCACCCTCACCAGCACCTGTACCCGTACTCGTATCTAAGTTTGGAAACGCACCCGTGTTTTATAGTTAGTAAGTAAAAAAATGATGTGAATAGTGGGTCCATGTGTGAACCAGCACGAATTTGCTACCAAAACAATTTTGTAAAAATGTTGTAAAAAAGTTTGTAAGTATAGCATTACTCTTAAAAGAATTAGTGATATTATTTAAAGGAAAAAAATGTAATTTTATAGAACAAAACTGCTAAAATTAATACACACATACATATATATCTATATATATATATAATTTTTTTTTTAATTTAGGGGGGCCATTGCCCCCTAGTCCAAAGCTAGCTACGTCCCTGCCTTTGGTTTTGGATTAACCACCTGAATGCACGAGCCACCCACAGAGATAAATCCCAGATAGGAGTTGAACTTGGGTTCACACTTAACTGTTACACCACTAAGGCAACCCGTGGTAGACAGGAAGTCATTGCTTACAAGGCATAAATTGTTTATTTAGCATTGTGCCCTTTGTTTCTTTCATTGTTTATTGTTTCCAAAGACAAACGAGGTGACCATACATTGCATCGTTTTCTACGATACAAAAAAGATGAAGATAAAAATATTAGAACAAAGCCGGCAGAAGTTGGCATTTGATATACAAAGGGCTTCACATTACCTAATTAATTACCTGTCAAAGGTGTTGTAGATAAATTGGTACCTCCCCATGTACAAAATCTAGAGAAGAAATGGTTCGAATTAAGGATTAATAATATATTATAATTATTTCTAAAAAAAATAATAATAATAATTACCATGTCATAAAAGTTCGTACTCAATGCATAATAATTGCATTAGGTGGGAATCTTGGGGGGGGGGGGGGGGGGGGGGGGGGGCCTCTTGGCCTTACTTCCAATTTCATATTTTATGAAATTTTTTATCCATAGAGAGAGGGAAAGTCAAAAGTCTGCAACTCCAAAGACACACACACGCACAAACTCACACAGATGGAACAAGGATTGGTAGCAGAGATATGGTGGTCTCTTGTAGTGATAGGGGTATGTAGTGTGTTAATTAGAGTATGTCATGAGGTGTGGCTGAAGCCCAGACGGATTAGATCAATGCTTTCGAGGCAAGGCATTAGAGGGCCACAACCTTCTTTTCCCTATGGGAACATTTCTGAGATTCAGAAGATCCAATCCTCCATGATCAACAATACTTCAGATGGCCAGCCTGTCTCTGAAAACTGGACTCACTCCCTCTTCCCATATCTCCAACAATGGAGACAAGAGTATGGTATATATGTTTCCATATTATATGATTTTAGTTTTCTACACATATAGAAATTGATTTTTCTTTTTCATATTATATTATAGGGATTTTCTTAGTATCCTAGCTAAGAGTAAAAGCAATTTTTCTTGTTTGTATCTTGGATTTTGATTTATCAACTTTTTTTGTTTTGTGTATGTGAGAACAAGTAACGAAGACTGTGTTAATGTTATAGCACACTGCAAAACTAAAATGTTCAAAAATAAGTTAAAACTAATGCAAAGGGTGATATTATATTGTAGTTCATAGTTACTTAACCATTGCATGATAAAAATATATTCATACAGACATTAAAGATGTCTCTGTGTAAATTTGATACACAAACAGGCATGAACAAACACATAACTGTATATGTGGGTAAATTTAAGGTGAATTCAATTGTTTATATAACCAAAGCTGTTTATAGGCATAGATGTTTCATGTGTGCCACTTGATCTTTGACAGATATAGCCAAAGTGATGGCATGCAATCTAGTGAGACATGGTGCATCAATTCAAGTCATGTCATAACAATTAGAAGAATATATATAGTTTTCCCTAATTAAAAGTAGGCATGTATGTGACCTCTGTATTATATTTTGTGATAAAAATCTATAATTGAAACCTGATATAAGAAGACCTGAGTTTAAAAGTGTCAAGACCAAAGCGGTTAGGCTAGAAATGGACAGGAAAAGAAACGGCTCCGAAGAAAGAAATTGGGGTTCCCAATGCTTCTCCATGCCCAACGAGATGTGCCAACCTCGGGGTGCTACATTGACAGGCAACAATAAAAGAAAAAATAAAGTCTCTAGCACTCCATTTAGACACTAATTGTGAAATTGCGTTGCTTTGTCAGAAGAATGATCGGTATACTCTAAAGACACCCTTGGTATTTGTATCCAAACTTGGTCCATCTTTTGGGGTTTAAATTCCCACACAAACCTAATAAAAACTATTAACATTTCTAATCTCTTTATAACCAAAGGTTGACATGTTTATATTCGGATCAGTATGATGACTGCCCAAATCCCCCATGCTTATAAACTTATAAGCATGAAAACATATAATGAGTATTGTTTTTGGAGCAAGCTATAAAAATTAATAGAAGGCAAACATGGTTGAGAAATGCAGGTCCGGTATATATGTACTCAACAGGGAGCAAGCAACACATGTATGTGAGTGAGCCAGAGTTATTAAGGGAACTGGGACTGATCAAGTCCTTGGATTTGGGTAGACCTTCATATCTGGCTGGGGCATTCCAGCCCTTGCTCGGTGATGGCATCATTAGGGCTAACGGAAGCAACTGGGCCTACCAGAGGAAACTCATTGCTCCTGAATTCTTCCTCAACAAGGTCAAGGTAATTACTAGACGTAACCCCACAAGTAAAACAATTAATACTGTTTGTGAACTTATTTCTTTTCTTTCTTTCTGGATATTTTATATTGATGAAATAGTAGAAGTTTGTTGGCAGAATATGATGGGTGTGATAGAGCAATCTACCATTGCAATGATGAAGACATGGGAGAACCGTATATTAGAGAGTGAGGGAGGTGTCGCAGACATGATTATTGATGAGGATTTGAAGAGCCTCTCGGCAGATATAATCTCAAGAGCTTGTTTTGGCAGCTCTTACTCCCAAGGCAATCAGATTTTTTCAAAGATTGCCTCCTTGCAAAATGCCTTGTCCAAACCAAGTGTACTTTTTGGACTATACAACTTTAGGTTCAGTCATCCTCTAACTTTAACATAAATAAAACCATTTTTCCCCAAAAGACATTTAGGATTCATCAAGACAATTTTGTGACAAGGAAATAATTGTTTTTATCTGTGTATGTTGCCCAGATTTCTTCCCACAAAGAGCAACAGAGAGATATGGAGGTTAAAGAAAGAGGTGGACACACTGATACTCAAAGTAGTCAAGGATTGTCAACAAGAAAATCAAAAAGGCACCATACCTGAAAAGAACCTTTTACAAATGATGCTTGAAAGTGCTGTCGCTAGTGATGATAAGGTCCCACGCGGGTTTAAAACAGACCGCTTCATTGTTGACCTATGTAAAAATATCTACTTTGCAGGCCATGAGAGTACTGCTCTTGCAGCCTCCTGGATCTTGATGCTACTTGCATTACACCCAGAATGGCAAGAACGTGTTCGTACTGAAATTCTTGAGGTCTGCGGAGAACAGTTATCTAATCTTTTTCAAGACATGGAAGCATTTCGCAAGTTGAAAATGGTATTTAAATTTTCATTCTGCATTTTTAAAAAGAATACATGCAACTGACCTTGATTAGCCAATTGCCGACCCCAATATTTTGAGATTAAGATTTGGTTATTGTTGTTGTTGTTGTAGTGGTAGTATTAATTTCTTACTTCCCTTGTCTATAAGTAATACAGTTTTAATTCTTATATTCATAATCACAAATATCCATTCAGTTGACAATGGTGATCCAAGAGAGCATTCGTCTTTATGGGCCTGCTGTTGTACTGTCGAGGGAAGCTTTTGCAGATATCAAGTTGGGGGGGTTTGTTGTGCCAAAAGGTGTCCACATGTGGTTTTTGGTTCCTGCATTGCACCGTGACCCTGAAAATTGGGGTCTAGATGCATTGGAGTTCAAACCAGAGAGGTTTGTGCAAGGGGTATCTAAAGCATGCAAGTATCCCCAAGCATACCTACCATTTGGCTATGGGAATCGATTATGTATTGGTCAGACCTTTGCAATGCTAGAACTCAAGGTAGTACTCTCTCTCATATTATCCAAATTCTCCTTTTCTCTCTCTCCAGAATATCGCCACTCCCCTGTTTATAAAATGTTACTGACACCACAACATGGAGTAAGACTACTCGTAACGAAGTTTCAGGGAAGCTTGGGATAAGGTTTATGAGGTATAAACTTCACATGTTTGCACTATAGAGAACGTAAATATAATTGTGTTATTGTCATGAATACTCCAGTTGTATATTTATTACTATTTTTCTCTCCTGGGATAAGGATCTTGGCTTGAACCCATCATATTTTATTCTATTACATATTATATGTTTGTGTGTATGTACATGGATATATTTAAATTTAGAAGACCCTTTTATTCCATGAACTTTCATTCCAAATCAAATTGAAGTGAATTATTCAAATTAGTATTGTTTGAGTGTTTCCAATCCATTCGTATACCAAGAAGTTTCAACTTCAATCCTCGAGAGGTTTATTGTGTTTAAAGATTAAATTCCATTGTGTCTACTCGGCAATTGTAAAACACCATTTGTTTTTAATGCCTAACTTTGCTTCCTTGTAACTGCTATAAGGCACAAGCCTACAGTTGTGAGCCTTTTGATTAACTCACCAAGTGATTTGTTTTTTTATTTAAATTTGAGTATACTGCACTATTCTTCTGGTCATGGCGTGCCACAAAGTGAACAAAATGAGAGATCTCATCATCTTCTTTTGTTTCTTTTACAATGTGTTTGGAAGTACTGAGGAGGAGAGTAGAGGGTGGGGGGCGGGGAATGGATACCATTTTTCCTTGTTTGGATGTTTTTAAAAACTAAGTGTAACCCCACCCTTGCCCTCAATTTTTTACAAGTTTGAGAGAATTAAAAATAAAAGGTTTGGAGGAGTTTTTTTAATCCTACAAATCCTCTCCATCCCCTTCCCTCTTCTCCTCTCCTCCCACACCATCCAAAGATTCCAAACTCACTCCACCTTTTTAGAAATTTGAAAACAAATAAATTAGGCAAGTGAAGGCTTTAGAGTATTGCTTTGAGAAAGGACAAGATTTATCAATGATTAAATACTAAGCATAAGGCATAGTCTCCTTTGTTGTTTAAGAATTTTCTTCTGTACTTTTGTTAGACAATTTAGAGTGTGTTTGGATTGATGAAAACTGAGCTATATAACTCAATTTTCATCACTCAAAACATGTGGGATCTACTGAAGAAATGGATGTTTGGACTAATTCTTGAGTTATGTTCTCATCACTCAAAACTCAAAAAAATTGAGTTTGAGTGACTTGAAAACTAGGAACACCATTTTGATGTTTTCAAGTCATGGGATTTGAATTTCAATAGCAAAATTGTTATTATGGTGCATTGATGGAGTCCATGGCAATGTGTTGTCACATCAAACTACATGATACCGTTGGGCTTAGCTATTTTTCTTTGTTTCATTTCCTTTTATTTTCAAGCCACTCTTTCTACTCTTCTTCACTCTCACAGCATCACAACTATTGTGGCAGAGTGGGCTACATTTTTTGGAAAATTAAACATTTTACAATTACTGTGGTGGTAAGTTATTAATGGTAAGTAAAAAAGTAATATATATTATGGGCTTAGATGAAAACCAATTAAAACTTGTCAACTTAATTATTATGGATGTAGCATTACTTGGTCCAAAACTCACTCAAGGTTTTATGGACATTGTGTCGCTCCCTTTTTCATTTTTAGGATGAAGAGGGAGATGGCCAGGTAGCTTTGTTGTACTGGCATTTCTTTTGCTTTTGCTTGATTAATGAATTCTTATTTAACCAAAAAAAAGAGACATGGGTTGTGTTTGGGAGGTGAATTTAAACTCAGCTTATTTTACTATTTAGTTTATTTTTGTTACTATTCAACTTATTTTTGCTACTATTTATGAGTCTCATTGCACTTTTGGTGTATTCATGAGCCATTCTGTACTATTTCAGTTAGTTTTTACTTTTATCTACAACACTTTCAGAAAAAGTCTTCAGTTTCAGCTAAATAAGTTGTTCCCAAACGGACTCATAATCTCCACGTACTCTTCAATCAATTTTAAGCAAAAATGCAAAACTGACACTCTAACTTTCTTCAAATTTCATTTTAATCCTATAACTTTACTTTCGTTCATTTCTATCCTCTAAGGCTCCGTTTGTTTTGGCTGAAAATGAAATTCGGAAATCATTTTCCAGAAAATAACGTGTTTGGTTGGCATGGTAAATTCGGTCAAACTGAATTAAGCCAAAAACGACGGAAATCATTTTCAGCCCATATTTTCACTTCAAACGTTTTCCTCCTCTCTCTCACACGCACTCCTCTCTCACACACGCACTGTCTCTCTCAAAGCTTGACTGCTCTGACCCACACACCGAGCCAAACGGAACGATCCACACCGACGCACCACGATCGCGATCGTGATCACCAGAACTGCACCGATCGGCGCGATCGCAATCATCGAAATCGGCTAGATTGCGATCGCGATCTCGCCGATCTCGCGCGAAGCGTCGATCGCGATTGAGATCGCGATCGAGATCGGCGAGATTGCGATCGCGATCTCGCCGATCGCGATCTCACCGAGAAAATGTGATCTTTTCTGGGTTTTATTTGTGATTTTAGGAATGAATGACATTATGTGTTTGTTTGGTAACTGAGAAAATGTGAGCAACAAGTAGAAAATGTGTTTTTTATGGTATTTTCAAGAACACAACCAAACATCAGAAAATATTTTTCGAAAATTTTTTTGAAATGCAACCAAACACATGAAAACATTTTCTTTTCCAGAAAATAGCATTTCCGGAAAATATCTATTTTCCGGAAATACTTTTACACGAACTAAACGCAGCCTAAGTTTCAGATTTATTCAATTAAAGCATTTTCGTTAACTTTTGTTAAAAAAATTTTAAAAAAAATCTAGAAAATATTTTTCAATCCTTAATTTAATTTTTTTAATTTATAAATTTAAAAATTTGAAGAAAATTTTATAAAATTGGAAAATTAACCACAACACATAACAAAAATTGATGGAAAATTCTTAATTGAATAAACTTAAAAGTTAGAGAACTGAAATTAACAAAAACAAAGTTAAATGAATGAAATGAAATCTGAAAAAATTTAAAAGGTTAGTTTTGCATTTTACTCTCAATTTTATTACCTCTTACTACACTCTTGGTGGGGTCTATGGCAGTGTGTTGTAGCGCCAAGCTTTCTCACAAAAATAACAGGGAACTGGGTTAAGGACTTGGTTGTGGTAATCCCAGGCCCAATGCTGGGTTGTTTCCCATTACATTAACTATGCCTGGCCCAGTCATCCTAGCAATATTATAGATTGTTGTCGTTAATTTACTTTAGAACAAATGCACGGGAGAGAGGGCATGGCGAATTTTTATTTTTATTTTTAAAAAAAAGGTGAAATACGTATGGAATACGCAAGTCATATATTCTAATCCAACCAAAAAGAAAGATGGTAAAATGCAATGTAGAGTCAAACTAGCAGTCAGGAAATAGATTTTAACCAATAAATCTTACTTATTAAGCTAATCATATGAAAGATTGTGACTTCAAAGGGAGAACAACATCAATTCCTGCCGTGATCCTTCCACAAAAAGCATGGACTCTTGATGGTTATTTATTATGTACTTACCACATGATGACAATGAAGATTATGTCATAAGATAGGAGCAATGGATTTCACTATTTTTAATTCCAATGATTTTGTCAAGGGAGGCAAGAACATCTATTCTGCCTTACTTCATGTCTTTTAAAATCAGTAAGAAAATGCTAAAGATTTTATATATATATATATATATATATATATATATATATATACAAGATAGAAATTCTTTTTTAGCCTAATCTAAGTGTATATATGTGTGAAGCTGAAAACTTGAATCCCGACCCTTGCCCCTCACACCTTACAAGCACTTATACTTGTGGAATGATCATCGCACCAAAGGTATGCGATTGTCACTTCACAAATTTTACTACAAAAGGCTTATAAAAATAAGAAAAATGATATATTTACAACATTTTTACAATATTTTTATAACAAATCTTAAGTGACAAGTTGTTACTAATTGTTATTGTTAGGGCAAAAAAGTAATCTTAGTGTTAGGTTCAAATTTGAACTAATAATAACTAACTACATATGATTTGTTGTGAAAATATTGTAAAAATGTTGTGAACATAACACCTCTCTAAAAATAAATATAATAATGAATGTGATTGTGGCATATCAATAACATAATAAATAAATATCTAATACATATAAAGTTGTTAGGTTTATGTAATAAAATTTAAGTATTCCTAGCATCTACATTATGAGGAAAATGTTTTGGCCTTAACAATCCAAAGATGTTCAGGTTAGCATGGATTCATCTTGGAAACCTCCATCTACTGGAGAAGTAAAATTTAGTGTTGATGTAGCTATATTAAAAGACTGCACTACTCTAGCTGTTGTGGTTCGAGATGAAGTGGGGGAGGTGGTTCGAGATGAAGTTGGGCTAAAGTTCATGAAATTTGTGAACCTGTGCAGGCTGAAGCAGCAGCAATTTTTGGGCGTTGTAATTAGCAAAGTTAGAAAACATTGAGAGAATTGTAGTGGAGGGTGATGCTAAAAATTGTTTTGATGCCATTAAAGATGGATGCACACAGTTTGCTAGGCCTATCCAAACTCTGATTAGCCATGAATTAGACCTTGACAAATCCTTTGTTAGTTATAATTTTAATTGGGTGAGGAGAGAGCTAAACTTTGCAGCCCATTGTTTAGCAAAGTTTGTAAATTTTTTGAAATAAATGTAAATTTACATAATTATACACGAACTAATGTGGGTCATTTTTAGGCAAAAATATGTACATTCTATATATTTTTTTATTATACGTGGACTAATGTGAATGTTTTATATCAAACTTGTAAATTTACACAATTATAAACGGATTCATGTGGGTTATTTTTAGACAAAATTGTATAATTTCTATACATTTTTCTATTATACACAGACTTATGTGAATGGTCTACGGAGATATGCTAATTGTATTAGATATGCCCTTGCTAAATTTTCAGCTACTCATAGGCTTTTTGAATTTTGTAAAAGACACTCTCTTCCTATTGCTGCTGTTGAGCAATTGAGAAAAGATGCTACTTCTCTATATTGGGTTTTAGCCAACAAAAAAAAAGTGTTTTGTTGTGAGTCTTGTGACTAATGTACAAAGATGACAGTATTACGTACATTTGGTGATGTAGGTAGGCATACATGCAATGCATAACAGTCCAGTCCACACTTGACACTACACTACACAGACACATATAAAGATATAGATTGCAGTTGCAGTGATTGGGCGCATGCATGTGGCGCCGGTTAACGACACAGGAAGATGGACTTGGACAGAAGTACAGAACAGGCCGGCGTGGTATAGAGAGTAGACAAATACAATCCCGGCCCGTGAAAACAAAAGCCATACCGATACGAACCAAATTGAAGCTGAAGAATATATGCTTAAGAGTTAAGAAGGAAGTTTCCAATGTCTCAATCTCTAAACAGTAGTAGTTCAGTTCTGGGTTCCTGACCTGACCACATTTTTGGCTTTTGGCGGGACAAAGACAAAGGGACAAATCGAGAAAGTGATTCCCGGAACCCAAACTCAGTCCCCACCAACCTCTTCCTTTACTAGAATCGGTTCAGCTAGCATGCAACTCCTATTCCTTATCCACACATGCAGTCACGTCCAAAATTTTTTTTGATATAAGCATCTGAAGCTTTGTTGGACTTGGAGATGATGATAAAATAAAAATCGTATCACTCTCTACTCTAGTCCCGGGGAAATCTACAACGAAGCAACCTCTCACGTACTTTTCCTCCAATCCACTTAATTTCATCCTATACTAATAAGGCTTCATTAGGATTATATATGTTTTTAACTTTTAACAATAGGTTATATCACACTTTGCACCTGCATCTTAATAAATCTTATAAAATAAATTTTCTTCCAAATTGCTTTTAACATTAACAATAAGCCTAGAGCCACCATATATTTCACAACACATTTCATAAATATTGAATTGATAAATTATTAATGGTGGTCATCGATTTAATTGTAAAATTTGTTATGAAAAATTTTGCGTATATAACATTTTTCATTTAAATCCTTGGGACATCTTTTAATCATTCTCCAATTATTAGTTATTTGTTTTTTTAGAGCATGATATGTCTTGAGTTATTATAATTATATTTCACTTCATCAGCTTGTTGTTTATTAAACGATATACTTCCGACTGTATTTTTTTTTTTTTTTTGGGATAAGAGAAAATTTATCTCATAAAAGAAGATGATCACTGTCCATTTCAATCACTCACTCTCAACACACAAAGAGGGATCGATCGAGGGGATGAAAGGAGTTCATCTATCATGACAAAACACATTCGCCTAATAAACTAGCAAAATAGTTAACAGTAGAATTAATTTGTCTAAATTGTCTTACAACATAAGATGCTTTCCAAAAAGAGCAAGAATGTCGACATAAATAGATCGAGATCCTCTACAGGCTTATCCCTCCAAGTGCAATTTGCAACATGCGATCCTATCCCTCAAGTATTAAATCTACTCGAAAAACTGTAAACATATCAACTTTAGTAGTACATATTCATCTAGACTCAGCACAGACTTTGCTCTGTTACTGTAACAAATTGATAGTCAATTCACCAATGATCACTGGTTATGATAAGAAGAGCAACACGGTTATATAATATCATTACCGTTGGAATTTTTTTGTTGTGAGATTTAGACAGGAATGGTGACAATGATCGAAAATTAGAAATTGCACTAGATTATAGGATCCTTTTAAAATTCAGCACAGGAATGATTACACAGTAAAGGTGTTAACTACTTCATAAAAGAGACCATAGTACTATAAGCTTTATTCAAAATTACATTTTCTCCATCACCTTTACTATGTCAGTAAGCAATATTGTCGTGAATGAATTTATTTTAAAATACAAAATAAAGCAGCATATTTTTAAATTATTGAGACAACTTTTCTCCATCATCTTCTCAATAGTTTTTTTTAAAAAAAAATTATTTAAAGAAAGATCTTCTCATTAGTTAATTGTTATTTTAGAGCATAATACTTTATAATAATTTTTTAAATTAAACTTGAATTCAACAGCTTGTTGTTTGTTAAACAGGCCTTCCATTTATTTTCATGATCTTTATTTTTCCTTTTTTTTGGGGGGGGTTTTTTGAGAGACTTTCAATTTATGACGTCCGCTTCCAATAATAGTTCTATCATTAGATTAAGACACTAATAGTTTTACCGATTTTTAGTGTAAGCAGAGATTGAACCTCAAAACTCTTATTTAAACTATTAGAAATTTTACCCTTTTTTTATACCATTCATAAGAAACAAAGTCTTATAAAGGGGTTGGATTCACCCAACAGTGGTGGATATATCGGCATTGAAATTTTATCAATTGAGTTAACGAAAATGTTAGTATATATAAAACTCTTATATATGCAGAACTTGGAAAAGGTGATTGATAAATAATTTTATTTCCTATCTTAAAAAAAGGTTAATTCCTAAATTCAAACCAATGACTCGTACGTTAGACAAAAAAACACCTCCCACGATACCAATGTTTCACCTCTTATTTTTCTTTTTTTACTAAAAGTTATTAATTAAAGCCACGCAGAGAAACTTTAATGGGCCAAAAAGCATTTTGTCATTGTTGGCATTATAGATGGGTTAAATATGTCATTATCATATTGTATTTTTAGTCACCATTTTTAGTAACGCATAATCAAATGTTTAACCTAATAAATTAAAATTAAACTGTCTACATTCGCCAGTCTTACAAGGACTTCATTAGAGCTTAAAAGTTAAAACTAAACGCTCTCTAGTACTCAAATTCTACCGCTAAAGCTAGACTTCCAAAGCAACATCAAACAGGCACTAACCAGAAGCATTTGCCGGACTCTTAACAAATGTGTCCTTGTTGGTCATTGAAATTACACCTATTTGCAACATTTTACTATGCGGTAAATTACAGTCTGTAGGTATAATAGTAGAAGTGACACTGATGGTGCCATGGTGGTGGACTTATGTGAACGTTTTATAAAATTTAACACCCACAATTACAACTTGTCACCATAAAAAATTGGAAAAAGAAAAGGGGTTTGAAAAAAAATGTGTCCATAGATTTATTCGAATTATATTTTCTGGGGAATTCTAAAACCATGTGTCATGTCAGTAAACAAAAACATTATAAAGTAAATTATATTTTAAACTCCATAGTTTAAAGGTAATTTTAAATTTAATCCCTATACATTTGCAAAACTTTAATCTTCCATTTGCAAAAGCATTTAAATTTAAATTATAAGTCCATTACACTCAAAACTATTGTTATAAATTGCTTAAGAACACAACACCTTGTGGCTCAAAATGAAATAATGTTCGTGTATGTGGTTAAATAACCACATGATAAATTTGTTTAAACATTTTCCTTTAACTAGATCATCGTAAATGAGTATGATTTGTTTTAGTATATTTAAGAACGACATTTACCACCGCACACTCCTAGTGCGGTGGTCATTCCACAAGTATAAATGCTTGTGAGGGTGTAGGGGAAAAAGAGCCGAAATTCAAGTCTCTAAAAGAAAGTTTCACACACACACACACACACACATATATATGTATATATATATTTAGATTAAACTAAAATAGAATTTCTATCTTATATTAAAAAAAAATAAAAATAAAAATAACAACATTTAGATAGATATGAACTATTAGTGATCATTTAGAAAAAGTGAAAATTAAACAATACAAGGATATTTTTGAGTAAAGTATACAAATTGATCCATTTTAGTTAGAAAAATAAGACAGTTTGTAACAAATTTATATACGTAAGTCATTTTGGTTTTGTCCCATAAAGTTAAAAATTATGAATTTGGACTTTTAATGTTATATAGTTAGTACTTTGGTTTGACCACTTCCTATTTAAGTTTGTTACTCCAAAAGGTTGCCTTTAAATGTCACTTAAAAGTCTTAAAACTAAAAACGACCACCTGAGCTGGGTCGAATCAAAGTGCAATAGAGATGGAGCTAGAGATGTGATCCACAGAGAAAAGAAGAGTCTTCCAGAGTTCTTTCCAGTGTGCGTTGCGTAACGCGTCGGCCTTTATTATGTGTCTGCGCACGTCTCAAATGAGAAACCGATCATGTGTCAAAACTCAAAACTGCCAATACAATACTTACTAAGCAAGAAAAATAAAATAGCCTTCTTTCAAGGGCTAGAAGCCTAGAAGTCACCATCTGTCCCATACCCATCAAAAGTGACTTATATTAATTTTGAGTGCTTTCAAAAGCAAGAACCTTTACTTTACTTACTCAAACTTTCAAACTGTAAACTGTTTTCTTATTAGCTTGTCTTTTTTTTTTCTTTTTTTTTATCCCCTCAAAAAAAAAAGTTGTCTTTTTTTAATTTTTTATGATATATATATGGAAAATGGAATATTAGCTAGCCTAATAATATATCTATCTCAAAAAAGAAAAAGCTAGCCTACCATCTTCGAAGTACGATTGCAGTTAGCATCTCTCTTAATTTCCACTATTTTAATAAATGGGAATAAGGAATAACAGCAAGGGGGAGTTTTTTTTTTTTTTTAACAAGATAAAATTCTACTTTAATCTAATCTAAGTGTATATGTATGTAAAATTCCCTCCTGGAGACTTGAACCTCATTCCTTCCCTCTACAGTCTACAAGCATTTATAGAGTGACCATTACACCAAAGATGTGCAGTGATCAAGGGAGAATTTTACTATTATAGCTTAATTTCCTTTTCAATATTACTTCATTAAAGTAGGGTTTTTTTTTTTTTTGGGGGGGGGGGGGGGGAATCGCAACTTGTTCCATTATCAGCATTCATTTTCTTTTGTTTTCTAATACAGGTTCAATTATCAATGTTTATTTCTACCTTTTTGTGCAATATACTCCACATGGATACTAATTGTCATCATCTTGTCAAAAATAGAAATTCTAGCTACAAATAGAAAAGACATTATATATGTGAAGCAATAATTTCTAATAATGTAATACTGTAAAACGTGACGACTGTAATTATTTCTAATGATGTAAATAGAAACAGTAGACATTAAGGTATTCTGCATGTTAGCTACTCTATCCTGAAATAGAATGTATGAAAAATGGGGGGAAAAATAAGAAAAAGGAACAAATTATTAAATTAAAAATATCATCCAATGATTTTAGCTTTTGAAATTGGTTAGCTGATTGACACAATCGCTTTTCAAACCTCACCCTGCCTTACAGTCAAACCACTTTTCAAAGCTAAGTCAATTGAGACCGAAAGGTTCAGCTGGGTTGTTATGCATTGCTTCAATTTTTTTAATCATGTGTCCTGCTTCCAGTCTTGGTTTGGTTCTATTTTTTTTTTTTTTTTTTACTATTTAATTATAGGTGAAATACCATCTAACATTCTCACTTGCCAGCACGTATAAATGGTGGGAAGTGATGCTCTGGGTTAACCAAGATTTGCAATGAAAAATTAATAAATGTTAGATCCAAAAGTTGAATTAAATGGTTCGTAATTTCACATTAATTTCATGCATTTGTGTCAGTCAAGGCCATTGATACCTTCTCTGAATACTAAATAATCACACCTCGAATATTATGTTTAGGATGAACTCTTCATGGTGAATCTTTAATCTTATGACTCGTACATATGTAATATTCTCATTCCATCAGTTGAACATTTTGATTAAAATATATATATATATATATAGAAGAAGAAGAAAAAGGAAGTTGAACATTCTCATTAAAAAAAAAGAAGAAGTTGAGGAACACAATTTTTTTTCCTAATTAGAGACATGTTAAGTTTTGATTGGAATTTTTTTTTTTTTTTGGAGGAGTTTTGATTGGAAATTGAAATATCGTTGAGTCATAGTTAATATTACTTTTATTAAGTCACTATATATATATATATATATATATATATATATATATATATATATATATAATGAGTGTCTTTAAACTTAAGCCGTGTTTGGTTCGATAAAAATAGATTTTTGCAAAATATTATCTGCATTTATAGGTGTCTAAGGTGACAAAAAATATTGGTCAATCGATACTTGTTTTCCAGTTAATCATAAAATAAAGACACTTATGGTGAAAATTAGTTTACTCTTTAATTTTCTGCTTCACTCAAAACTTATCAATCGAATCTTCACTTTCACCCCCTACTAATGTCTTCGATCTCTAGAGGCCAACCACTGTCGATGGCAAACATTGCCCACCACCTTGATCATATTTTTTTTTTATCTAAATTTTTCCCTCTCTATAACAATTTTAAGAATGTAACCAAATAATTAAAAATATTTTTTAAAGTATTTTTAAAAACACAACTAAATACTCGAAAATAATTTATTTTCCAAAAAAATATTTTCCTTTGATTAGGATTTCTAGAATGGGGTCATCTTATTTTTACTATTATCGTTTGAATTAAATTATAGAAAGTTCAAAGACAACAAGATTACGAACATGGGCTCGAATTTTCTTGATTTCTACTAGTCCATTTGATGCTCATCTTGCCGGGACCCGAAGGGTTGTTATTATAAAAAAATATGTAAATAAATAAACAGAGGGAAAAGACACGTGGGAAGCAGTAAATCCACCAAAAAATGTTGATTGATTTTGGGATTTTGGGAACCGGGAAAAAAAAGGTGTGAATACGACACCCTAGGAAATTTCCGTTGGTACGGAATACCAGACAAGTATTAAACCAAAGGGTAAATTCGACAATTACCCCCATAGCGGCAAGGGTATCTCTGGTAACTTAGTCCCCAACCTATATTAGAGTCACGATCACGGCTCTCTTTCTCATAAAAACCAAAAACCAAATACCAAATAAAAAAAAACGATTCGAGTCTTAAATTAAGAAAACTTTGATTGGAAGGTGACAAAGTTACAACAAAAAATAAAAAAACCATAGCAACTGATTTTGATTTATCAGATTTTAGAGGCAACTCAGAAGTCGCTTCTTTCTTGGAAAAAGAAAAAGAAGGAGAAGCTTAACAGATTTGTGTGGATTGATTCGAGTTGAAGAGAGAAGTGTTTGGAAGCTACTTGGGGATTTCAATACGTGTAAACATTCTCTTCCTTTGTTTCTATCTTCTATGCTTTTCCTTTCATATTTTTAGTATTTTAAATTCTATGCTATTTTCGTTGGATTCAGGCTATACACGTGAATTGCCACCGATCTAACTGTATTTCCTCTCTTTATACTGTATTTTTGTATTTCTTTCCAGCTCCATAATCCTTTACAATACTCTTTTATTGTTTTTCTTTGAAAAAATAACAGTGAATTCATTCAAAAAAAAAAAAAAATTCCTTGTTTGGGTCTTTGAATTTATTGTTTACTGATGTATAGTGTTTCTGGAATTTGATGACAGGCTTTTTTGGGTTTTTCAATGGTGAAGATTTTCAATGAGGATTTGGATTTAATTGAATAGGATTGAATAAGAGGGAAGCTGCGAGTAGCAATTAATTAGTCTCTGGTGAATGTGCCACGGAGGGGTGTGTGTTTTGTTAGGTAGACGGTATGGAGAGGATTTTATCGGCGGTGGCGATGGTGAATCAGGCGGCTGCAGAAGCCGGGGTGGGAGTGGCCGGAGAGTCTCTTTTAGGGACTATCAAAATCGCGGTGTTGCCGATAGCAAAGGTCTTCACAATGTGCTTTTTGGGATTCCTTATGGCTTCCAAATATGTCAACATTTTGCCTGCTAGTGGAAGGAAACTTTTAAATGGGGTAATACTCATCGACCCCAAAATTTCGAGACTAATGCTTGTTGTTGTTGTTGTTGAATATGTCATGCTGATACTCACTTATTATTTACTTACTCTGCAACTTAGATTTACCTATCGGGAAATTTGAAAACCATAACTCATTGTTCCTACTATTTGTGTAATGCAGTTGGTCTTTTCACTTTTACTTCCATGTTTGATATTCTCTCAACTTGGTCAAGCTATCACCATTGAGAAAATGCTTGAATGGTAACAATTATACTTTTCAATCTATGATTTCAAAGCACCACAACGATTTTTTTTTTTTTTTTCTTTCTTTCTTTTTAATTACAATTTCATTTGTTTGCAGGTGGTTTATTCCTATGAATGTTATTCTGGGTAGCATGTCAGGATCCTTAATAGGTTTCATTGTTGCATCGCTTGTCCGTCCACCATACCCTTTTTTCAAGTTTTCAATCATACAAATTGGAATTGGTGAGCCACTTCATCTAGAACATTCATATACATGAATCACATTTTCTGCAGGCTGTTATTATTCGAAGTTCATTTAAAGCTTTTGAGATTGACATTCCAATTTAGTTCTACTCAGATATAGATGGGTTGTAATTGAGTCTTAAATGATGAGTTAAAGAATCATATCTGATTATTGGACTTAGTGGATACTTATTTGTATTGACTATGAGCCTTTCTAGTGTGAACATAAGTCTGTGAACAAAGATATTCTGAAATTATGTTTAATGAGAGATATTATAGAGTGAGTTAGGAAAGTAGGTAAGAGAGTGAGATAAGAGGATCCACCGGCTTTATAAATGTGCCTCTACATAGGCAGACCTGTTTATTTGCTCAAAAAAGAAAAAAATAAAATGACAAACTCATTGTTAATTTGCATTGATATTGAATTTTTCAACTTTACTTTGGAATCTGGATGGACATATATTACCTAACTTGAATAGATTATCATTATTTTAGTATGACATATTCCACTTACACTTGATGGATTCCAACATTGTACTCTGATATATCTATATAAACCACTCTGCCTACTTTGGCTTTCTGCTTTGTACATATTGGTTTATCTTGAATTCTGTGTATTGATATTGAATACAGGCAATATTGGGAACGTACCGCTTGTATTGATTGCGGCTCTATGCAGAGACAAATCTAATCCTTTTGGTGACTCAGAAAAATGTAGCACAGATGGGACTGCCTATATTTCATTCGGCCAGTGGGTAGGTTTCCAGCAGTTCTTACTTGATCACTAAAGCTTTGATTATTGTTATTCAAGCTTCAAATATGTTGATTAGAAAGCCACATTTTTTTAAATATATAAGCATTTTTTCATCTATCCCTCAATGTTTAGTTTTCTATAAGTTTCATCATTACCACGTACTAAAGATTGTGTATATAAATAATGTATGTTAGGTTGGCGCCATCATCTTATACACATATGTGTTTCATATGTTGGCGCCTCCTCCAGGAGGTACCTTTGACATTGAGGATGGAAATCTTCCCATCAAGGACCCTCCAAAGGAAGCCACAGCTGAGCAACTTCCATTGCTTACACATGAGGAGGCAGCATCAGTCAATTCAACAGCATCAGCCAATCCAAAGGAGGAGCATCAGCCAACTGCTTCAGAGAAAGGAAAGGTGAGAACTAATAGATATTCATCAACGACTGCAAGTGTTAGGAAGTGTGTTGCCACAGCAACAATAATTGCTCTTGAAAAGTGTTTCCCTTAGTATCTAAAGCTGCTCCTTTCATGTGTCTTTGGTGACAAAGTAATGACTTTGGAATATTAAATTATCATCTTATTTCTCCGCTGATGTAAAATTATAGAATAGGCATGGTGATAAAATACCACTTATCTTAAAAACTCTAGTTGATTAATAGATATTCATCAACGACTGCAAGTGTTAGGAAGTGTGTTGCCACAGCAACAATAATTGCTCTTGAAAAGTGTTTCCCTTAGTATCTAAAGCTGCTCCTTTCATGTGTCTTTGGTGACAAAGTAATGACTTTGGAATATTAAATTATCATCTTATTTCTCCGCTGATGTAAAATTATAGAATAGGCATGGTGATAAAATACCACTTATCTTAAAAACTCTAGTCGATACGAAAAGGTGATCTTAATCATTTAATCACTATTCTAACACTTCCCTCACATATAGTCCTAGACTCCCCACAAAAAGTGGGGCCTAACACATGGAATTTTAGTTTTAAGTAGGAGGCAAAGTGGATTTAGAGTTTGAACTCAGGACTATCTGCACTAATACTATAATAAACTACCACTTGTCCCAAAACTTTAAGTTGATATGAAATGATGAATTTAATCATTTGGCCAAATTTTAGGACAAGCAATGATATATATATATATATATATTCAAAATTTATCTATTTTTCATATATAGGTAACAGCTTAAAAAAATGGCCAAAGGAGATAGTCATCCTCCTATTATGTGTATTAATGAGTATGTATATTGTTTATTTATAAACTAAATGATGACTGAATGGGTGGATCACAATCATCCTCTTCAGTGACATATAGATCTGCACTATGTGCAATGTCAATATAAGTTTGTTGAAAAAAAATTTATGTCTCTTTGCTAGTTAGGATAGTGAAAAGATGTTGGTAACATGAACATCACATTTTGTAACTATAAACATCGCCCCTTTTTGTTCTGCTGCTGTGGGTCACATAACATGGGTCATCCAACTATTAAAATTTAGAATCTGATATTTTTTGGTAGTTTCTAAAATCAGGAAGCTAATTACCTCTTTTCTAATTGAATATATTTTATTTGTTGGACTGAAAGTTTACGTTTTCATCTTTGATGCAGTTTAAACGTTTATTTTTTTTCCTGTATGAGAAGTTGAAGCTGAAGCAAATACTTCAGCCACCTATCATCGCTTCCGTAAGTTTCTACTTATAGAACTTTATCTGGTTAACTTTACATTTTCAGTAGGTTGATGGAAATCTTACATTTTTCAGTTGCATTCAAAAAATTCTTAATCGAGTCCTTTCTATTTGATAGCTTTTGATTTCCCTACTTAATCTAAGAAGAAATTTCTGATATTTTACACATTATAAGATACAAGAAAACTGAGGTGTTTGAATGCAAGATCAAGCTAATTGGATATATACCTGCTCTAATAAATGGTATTCACATTTTGATGCAGATTCTAGCCATGTTACTTGGTGCGGTACCATTTTTTAAGCAATTGATCTTCACAGCAGATGCTCCTTTTTTTTTCTTCACTGACAGTTGCATTATTCTTGGGTATGCTTACCATTTCTAGTTGTTTTAGTAAGTTGATATGTTATTCATTTTTTGTTTAGAGAAGCTTGTAAGCACTATGAGTTCTGACCTGATAGGTTAAAAATTATAGGTTATTTCTATTGAATGATACTATTAATGCTTTTCCAAAAAAAAATTTAGGATCTCAAAGATGCATGGTGTTGATTACTTTGGGTCAGATATGCTTTTTAAATGCACATTAAATTTCCTAGAAGCTTAAATAATGATGATAATGTAGAATGTGTGTGAAATGTATATTCATTGTAACATCTTCCACTGCGTCTGAAACATGATCTCAGAGGAAGTCTTTGGAAATGAAGCTTATTTATGTATATCTCAGCTTTTAAATATCTCATTTACAAATTGGAATTAATTTGTTACTTCTATTATTTTGGGTTTGAATCTCTGGAGTAATTGCTACCCTTGTGATTATTAATCACTTGCCTTTGATTTAAAATCCATAAGCTTTAAAGCTAGAATGGAATACTCCAAAAATTTGTACATCACATGGTTGAAATATCTAATGCCAACTAGCATGGAATTTATAAATCAAAATTTCAAATCTTGTCAAATTTTGGAAGGCTTTTGTCGTTTGTCTATTCATTTATTTTCTCTCTTTCAAAATTTTTTTATTAGAATGTATTATAGATTGAATATGCTGTGACTGAACTGTTGTTTTTGAATCTCTTATTAGTCTTTATTTTATTAAGAATACTTGTGATTGTCAGGGAGGCCATGATTCCATGCATCCTGTTGGCATTAGGAGGCAACCTTGTTGATGGTGAGTTGACTTTATGCTGATCATGTTTCCTCTAATCTACTCCTGTGACTTCATTGTGCTTATTATCAAAGTTGGACCTTGTGTAAAGCTGTGTAATGTGTTACTTGCAGGACCTGGAAGTTCAAAGCTTGGTCTACGGACAACTGCTGCTATTATTTTTGCACGGTTAGTTTTGGTGCCTCCTGTAGGACTTGGCATTGTCATGTTGGCTGATAAGCTTGGTTTCCTCCCAGCTGGTGATAAGATGTTCAGATTTGTCCTACTTCTTCAGCACACAATGCCGACATCTGTCCTTGCTGGTATTGCCCAATTCTCTTCTCTGGACACATCCCTGAACAAATTTTTGAGAACAGGCTCAAAAATTTTGCAAAATATAGACACCTATCGCTTCTGGAGACATTTTGAGCAACCAAGAATTAGTTTGACAATCAAACCATTTCTGGGATGCTGGAAATTAACACAATTGATATTTCTCTTTTCTCCAAACTGCTAAACAATTGATCGAGGATATAGTTTACCTCCAAACTAATTTGAAGGAAATTTCTCCAACCTTTTACAGGATGATTCCAACCGCTAATCCAAATATACTTGTAGTCACATGACATTTTTAACGAGTCATGTGACGTTTTAAAATAATTTAATGAATCATGCAATTTTATAAACACAAATAGTTTTATGAATTGCCACATAATGAGTTGAAGAAGATTCCTCCAAATCTATTTAGAGGAACACTTTATCTATCAATAAAACAAGGATTGGAACCAAAATTAAGAATATTAGGCTTTAATTAAAGATTGCATTTTGGTGTCTTAATATATAATCTCTGAGCAGCAATATGAACAGGAAAACCTGGTTTTCTTATTAACATATTCCTTGTCTGTAGGTGCTGTCGCCAATTTAAGAGGTTGTGGTAGGGAAGCAGCTGCAGTCCTCTTCTGGGTTCATATTTTTGCTGTCATATCAATGTCTGGATGGATTGTTCTCTACCTCAACATTCTATTCTAAAACTGCAGCAAGCTGTGTCGCGAGGCCATATATTCCACTGTGGTTTTTCTATCTATATCCATATAATCAATGTCAATAGCTAAATTAGTTAGTTGCAAACTTGGAAGTTCTTTTGCTTGTAATGGAAGACGTGATTATGCCCCCTCTTGATAGTAATTACTATTCTTTTTCTTTTCCGTGTTCACAAAATAAATTAACACAAAGAAAAAGACTTAACATAAATATTGGATCCACTTAATCCGTTATCTCTGGAGTGTTACGTAAAGAATAAACTCATCCTTATTGCATTTTGTTTTCTGCGACTGATGAAACAGAACTTTTATGGGATAACATAACAGGATTGAGTGCTCACTTTGTTTAACAAAATATCACTCAACAAATATAGCGTCAACCATCAACAAATCATTGGCTCTCCATGAAACCCAGTTAAGAGTAAGTTTGGAAAGAGAAGAGAGAGAGGGTAAGAGAGAGAAGGAGAGGGGAATGGTTATCTCTCTTACCCTTTTTGGATGTTTTAAAAATTAAGGGGAAGAAAATTTTCCAATCCTCTTTCTCTGAATGTTTTAGAAATTAAATAGGAAGAAAAGCTGGGATGGGAATGAGCACATAATTGATAATTATGACCATTTTTTACTAATATTGCAGAAATAGATATAAATTGGATGAGTTACAAATGCGGGGTTTGGATTGGAGAGAGAATATATCCTTCCAAATCCCCTCAAACCCCATTTAAAAGAACATCTAAACAAAGTCATTAAACCCTCCTCATCTTCTTCTCTCTACTCCCCTTTACTCCTCCATCCAAACAGTGTTAAGAGTTGCTTTTTCCAAGACTATCAGTGAAAGACCACAAAGTTGAGAAAAGATATGCTATGAAATATGGTCAGCAAATTCAAACATTATTATTATTATTTTATAATAATTCAAACATTATTACGGGAACTAGCTTGTAGTGTTCAAGTTACAAGAAGCAGTTGATGAATTGATAGGAGCAAGCAGGGACTGAAGTTGAGGAGATAAGACACTAATAATGTTGGCTGTGTAAACAGCGTGCAAGTTTGGGCAACCATTGTATGCTTTTAGAGACTCAAATCAACTTCACATCTCAATAGTTGGCTACTAGGTATCGTAGAAGAAATATCCAGGTGCCGTGCAAACAGTACACCATTTAAAAGTTAAGGGAATTCACCTCTCTTTTTTCTACAAGGAGGCATGCGGGGGTAAAGGGTGCCAAACAGGCTCCAAAGTAACACACACAGATTTGTCAAACCATGATGTACATCCACTAATTGAAAACTTAGAGCACAACAGCCTGAATAAGTGTCCTTCAGGTCAATAGCACAAACTGCAATGCATAATGCAAAAACAATTGATATATTTACCAGTAGCAAAGAACTTCCTAGAAAAATGACCACCATCTCCTACTCCTATTCTCCCTTTGGGTGGGTGAGGAGGCAGAAATGTGAATTTGATGATGGCCAGGATCAACGAAGCTGCATTGGCTTGTTGGCTCTCTTCTTTGAATCAGAGGATTGCCTAACCACAACACAAGCACAATGCCCATGAGACCAACAATAGGAGCAGCAGCAAGAAAAAACCATCTCCCCCTACCACCTTCCCGACCAGAGCTATTAGTAGCAGGATCCACATCTAGCAGTTCTCTCTGCTCTGCTCTGCCTTGATTAAGTTCACGCTCTTCATCTGATTCAGCTTCATCAAAGACAACAGAGGAACCGTCGTCACTGACATTTTCCTGCTGGATTCCATGGATTTCCACTCCACCACTATTGTTCTGCTTCCCCTCTTCATAATCTTTGTCATCAGTAGGAAGCTCATACCGACAAAGGGGACATGAATTTCGTGTGCTCAACCACGGCAAGATACATGAAGGGTGATAGAGGTGAAAGCAGGGAAGCTGATTTACTTCGGTGCCAATGGGTAGAACTTCCTTGCATATTGCACATGCTAAGCCTTCATGCTTCTGATGCTTCTCATTAATGACTACACGAGGCAGACTATTTACAAAAGACACGGCTGCAGGAGGTGCTCCTCGTCTAGAGCTTTCAGTCTCAGCAAGATGTACAAGCAGTTCTTCAAAGCCTCTTGCATCAAGATAATCCCCAGAATTCCTGACATAAGGCGGTAACTCTTCTTCCTCTGAGTTAGCAAAGATGGTATGAATAAATGTTTGTGAACCTTGCCTGCCTCTCCAAGTTGGAGCCTCAGAAGGGAAAAAAGTTTGATATTCATATTCAGTTAATGCTTCAGCATCAGCTTCTTCCCACTCACCTTCTTCTTCTTCTCCTTCTCCCTCTCCTTCTCCTTCTTCTTCTTCTTCTTCATCTTCATCTTCATCTTCATCTTCGTCATCTTCAGAGTCCCATTGGTCAAGGCCAGCATGCATAGGATCAATATCAGTATCACTTTCAAAAACGCTGCCATCATCTGGTTGAACAGACATTTCACGGTCCAGGAAACTATGTCCATCTACAGAAGCATCAGAATCCCCTCCATAGGCACTAAAAGAAATGGCATCACTCTCACCATGAAAAACCCTGTACTGTCCAAAACTGACATTCGATTCACTCTCCCCATAAAGGGAGTCTGGATGATCAAAACCATCACTTTCAGTATCAGAGTGTACTCGCCGCCATATTCTAGATCCACTTGGGGTAGAGCGGGAACTTGAGTGCTGCAATAACCTAACCGAAGCATCACCATCTGAAGGTTGATCCTCATACCCAGAGACACTTGACTGGTTTTGCCTAGCCTGGTTAATTACATGTGAAAGTTCTTGTGAGAAGAGATATTCAACAGACTCAGAACTGCTGTACATTGTTCTTCTTCCTCTAGATGCCCTACGCTGATATGAGTCTTGCCTGGGGGTCCAATGATCTTCAAGAATTAAGAATTTACAGTCCCCACATATACCGATGGTCTGGAGGTCACCACTTGCTTCATTCTCAGGAGAAAGGATTCTTTGGCATAAACCACATGCTGCTGGTTGGACAGAATGGTCAACAATCAAACCACCATTAATGCGGCCATGGGCACTGGACTGAGGCGACTGTTCTGGGATTCTTGGTGTGTCTGCATCCATTTGAAACTGGACCAAAGACCATAAGTTTTTTCTTTTAAAAAAATGGTGACAAATAATGGAAGTGCAATGAAGACTAATAGTGCTGTGTAAATGACAGGCAACATAAGTATAACTATGAGCGGAAACAAATGAGTAATAAAAATTACCATGAAGGGCAATTCCCGAAACATAATGTTTTCATTATCATATAAATATTTTTAAAAAATTGGAAATTTTTGTCCACCCTTTCCATTAACCATCTTCCTCTTTCCCTCTAGGGACACTGAACTTCCCAATTCCATGCTTCCACTCTCTTTCATTAACCCTTTCATGGCGGACTCTACACTCCATACAACAACCAAGCATTAGTACCAAAAATTGTGGGTCAGCTATGAATCCTTAACAGACTAGTTAGGGTTGGCTACTGTATTCTTATCCACCACTCCATTCTATACGAAGTCATACTCTTTGTTACTTCCTTAATTGACACGTCCTATTTTACTAATTCTATCTTCATCTACCTTTTTTGGTTCCCTCAACTTGAATTAAACTCACTTTTTCTCTCGCATTCCTATGAACATGACTAAGCAATCTCAAGCAACTCTCCAACAAAGGCATTTCCAAGTAGTATAAGAAAAAAATCACATTATGACAACCTGTCTATTACAATTACAAGTTCATTCACCTAAAGCTGTAAAGTATTATGAAACCCAATTGGCTGTGTTTCTATACTACTTCCTAATTTGTCTACGGCAAAACCAAACTAATTGAGACTAAATTCACAACAATTTTGATACCAACTAAACACGCAAAGAGAAAAGGTGAAACTTTTAAGTTGCCAATTGGGGATGTGCTTTTAAAAAATAGATAAAATCAATCTATAAGTTAAAATTCGAAAGAGAAGTGAAAATTAAAAAAAACCCAGATGCAAAATCATGATTGATGAATATACAATTGCATAAAAAACCAAGGATGAAGAGGTAGTAAAAATGATTACCAGGAAAACGAGTAGGAGGAATGAGATCTTAGAGAAATTAGCACATGTGGGTAGGTGGGTGGGTTCTCCTCTGAATTAGACGCCAAAAGGGTCTTAATCTTTATCGATGAGGATGGGTCTTTCAGTCTTCACTCTTCAGCTTCAATACAGAGAAAAAGCCAGGAATGAAATTACCAAGCAAATGACATAATAGGGGTTATCAGATTGATTTGAACAAAGAAAAGACTTTTTAAAAAGACTTTGGATGCTGTTCTATTCCTATTTCCTATTTCTCGCTCAAACCAAAAAAGTGGACCTCTTCAATTTCACAATACTTACTCACTACTTTACAAAACAAAAAAATTACTTCTAATTTTTTTTTAAAAAGACAAGTTTCAACATGTGGGGTCTTCGTACTTCTTTTTTATTATTATATTAACACATTAATTAATTTTTGGTGTAGATAAAAATTGAATAATTTATCTGTCAAAAACTTTACTAACTGGAACCATAGAAATACTCCTAAAAACTACTCCTAATATACTACTACGATTACTACTTTTTTTAGTTTGGAATTTAATGGAGACTTTAAGGACTTAAAGTCACTGCATAGCATAGAGACAACGCAGTTCACCCTTTTCTTTCTTTCTTCCTTTGCTTACTTTACCTTCCAAGTTCCAATTGAGGTTAGGTAAAAAGATAGGTCTTGCCAGGAAAAAATACTTGGACACAATTTATTTGTACAACAATTTTTTATTTTTTTGGTCACAATCCTTATATGGCATAGTGAATAGTATTAAAAAAAATTACTAAGAAATTTATGAAAAAGTAAACAAGTAGATAATCAAAATTTTGGTAAAAAGATAGGTACAAAAGAGTTGTCGTCCATAGGAATCGGTAAACTGACAAAAGTTGTTTGTTACACCGTTACTCTAATTATTACTAATTTGTCGGATTGAAATGGGCCATCCTCTTTAACTTAACAATGTTTGATGCAGATTTCATTTGAGCCTTCATGAGTCCAGCCCATCCTCAGTCTAATCCACACCACTGAAGTAGTATAAGAAGCCCATTGTTGCTCTTTTCTTAATTAAAAAAAAAAAAAAAGTAATTGTGAGTCAATATTAATTCTGAAATTCTCATGTGAACCCCAATGGGATTCTGGGGCAAGTAAAGGTGATGAATGATGCTACTCTCTCTCTCTCTCTCTCTCTTAAGTCGTAACTCTTCCTCCTTCTAATCTAGCCAGTAACCAGTAACTAGACCTCCTCTTCCTCCATTATACTCTCACATTGTTATAATTGGAAGCCAAATAAAATAATAATAATAAAAAACCAAACTTTATTTTTTATTATTTTGAGGTTTTAATGTTATTTCCTAGTCTGGGATTTTTCATATCTCCTTAAACAGAAACCAAACCAAGCCACATCCATTTCCATTTCCATTTGCTTAGCTGTACCTGAATCATGTTTTCTCTCTCTCTCTCTCTCTCTCTCTCTCTCACACACACACATCACATTCCTCATTTCCTCTATTTTCTATATAACTGATTAGCTAAAACGACCACTGCTGTCTCGTCCTTCTCTTCAATCTCTACCAATGTCCAGGTGAGTATACTTCTCAGAAGCCCTTCTTCATTTTATTCTTCAAAATCTGAAAATGGGTTACTAATATTTGTGTAAAATATAAAAATGTAGGAAAAAATTAAGAAAGCCAATATGGAGGGAGGGCCACAGGAGGAGCCCGCGGATATCAGCGTCCAAGGCCCAGAATGTGAATGTGAATGTGAATGAGACTCACCCTAATTTTGGGGTCTCACACTCTCACTCCAAAAGCTCAAAAATTAGTGGAAGTGGTGCTCAGGCTCAGGCTCAGTCTCAGACTCAGGCTCAGACTCAGACTCAGGGACCAGCGTCAAGAACAAGGGCCACAAAGAAGAGAAGACTCAAACCACTTCAAGATGTTGCTTCTACTTCTACTTCTCTTTCACCCCGACCACTACAACAACAACAACAACAAAAGGTCCTATATTTGTATTGTCCCCCCCATTATTTACATTTTTATTTTATTATTAATAACAATGGTGTAACAAATTTTTCATGTTGGTTGCATTTCCATGTGGGTATCATTTATTATTGTTATTATATCTTTTCCTGTTCACAAAATGTCAACTTTGTTGTTGGGGTGCGCTTTTTTTTTTTTTAGGAGAAAGTGAAAGTACAAACAAGGGTCTAAACGAAACGTGGTACCGGTTTCTGTTAACCGTTACTAATGACTTCGATCTGTACAATGCCATAATTGTCTCTTCTTTCACGGCTTCTGGTAACATAAATTTACCAATACTTGGCTCAACTATAAAGTTTTTTGTGGTTGAATGAGAGACCTGATTCAAATCCTCCCTACACCAAGATCATTTGGTTTCTTGGCCTGATGTTATCATCATGGAGTGGAGTGGACATCATAGGTTCAAATCCTATCGTCTCTGTAAAAATCAAAAATACTAAATTTGCAATAAGAATTGATGCCCATTCTTCTGTGTATCATAATATGAGCACTAGTTTTCACCCAGTTACAATTTCAAAGGCACTGACACATCCCACCTTTTAATTTCAGCACCTCCTTATTTTCTGACATTAATTTTCAATCACTCACAAAGCATTAACACTAATGCAATGAACTGACTAAACAAAATGAAATTGTGTTCCAAGTAACTAGTTGTTCATGGTTCCCATGATGCTGTGCTTGCTTTTGGTCATCAAAGTTGGTTGTGTAAGATAATATTAATCCCCCACCATGTTCTGCAAGTTTTGTTCTCATCATCCCATTTGAACTGACATGCAGGGAGGCACAAAACCCATTTACAAAGATCATCATACTGATAGTGGTTAGTCCTTTTGCTCCACCGGAGTTAGAATTGTAAATTATGCACTTTTGGGTTTCTATCACAATGGTGTTATGATTATGTGATTCATTTGTTTCTATGTCAGATCAACCAGTTGTTGCACGGAGTGAAGATAGCCCAAGACATGAAGATCACGCTACCTACACCAGTTAGCTCCTTTTCTTTATTGATATTGCAAATTGCAGAACCATTAACTTAATTCATTGTGACAATGGAAACTTCATATATAACATAGACATTTCTTGCATCAGATAAACCATCCCGCATGCCATCTGCACCATGGATGCCAGAGAAACGTATTCTTGAGCTTGTTCTTGATGTCTTACAAAGGTGCTTATTGTTTTATTAGCACTTTCTTTGTGTTCATTTTTTAGAGCATTCTTAAAGGTGGTGAGAAAAGGTCTTTGCAATGATTAAATATAGCAAGGAAGTATTACAAATTATGGTAAATGAGAATGTTTCTATTATAAATTCCTGATTCATTGCTTATATTGAAATGTATTCTTTTTACATTTAGGAGAGACACACATGAAATATTTGCTGAACCAGTTGACCCAAATGAGGTATGTATTTGCTTATTAGTTCCTCTCATCTTATACACGGATGCTGCTATTTCTACTATCTTGTTCAATATATTGATGGAGATGTGTGTTCTTATAAGGCTGAAGATTACTATGAAATCATTGAAGAGCCTATGGATTTTGGCACTATGAGGGCTAAACTTCACGAGGGAATGTATAGAAGTCTTGAACAATTTGAGGTTTGCTTGCTTCTTCAAAATTACATCTCTGAATTGAATATGAAGGCATTCTTCTTCTTTTTTCATCATACACCAACTGATAACATCTCTAATTGTGGGTTTGTAAACTTAAAAATTCAGCAATTTGATATCATATTCCTGAAAGTATGTGGATTCTGTAATGTGTCAGGTCTTGCTAGAGTGCCCTTCTCTTGTTGTACCAAAGATATTACTACAAACCTTAGAATATAAATACATTACTCTGTTTCAAAAAAAGTTACTAATTTTTTTTGATAAGTGATAAAAATCTTATTAAAACAGTAAAAAAGAGTCACCCAAGTGTGCACGATGTATACAACTGGGGAACAGTTACTAAATTTTATTTCATGTTTATATCACTTTCAATATATCCTCTTTAATAGAAAGCTCAGACTAATCTGTTTCTTCATTCAGGGTCAACTTATCTGTTTCAATTTAAAAAGTCATAGGTCAGATAATCTTAGGATTTCTAACATTCAGTGTCACAAAACATTGAGCTGCAACTTTCTTGTTTCTCACTCCACTTTTTTGGTTTCTGCACAAATTTATTACAATTTTATATGATCACATGGTGACAATTCTTTCTAATCTGGCTCAAATTTACAATAGTTGTTACATATGATCATACAGTGATAATTCAGGCTCAAATTTACAATGGTTGTTATATATGATCTTGGAGGTTGTGTAAACTATTTGTTTACACAATATTGATATTCTTTGTTTCTCTATTTTTCTTTGGATTCCTTTCTAATGATCCAGGACTTAATTCTGGACATGAAGAATAAAATATAAAGATCAAGTTTATTAAGTGTGAAGAAATCAATGTATTTGGTTGTTAAAGATGTGCATCTGTTGCATTATTAGAACAGCACGAAAATTTTTTTTTTTGATAAGTAATAAAGAAGTATATTCAGAAAACTACCTCATGAAAACAGAGGCAGAACAGACCATACAGAGAGAGAAACAAACAGAAAAAAAGAACAAGAAATCAAGCAGAAAACAACAAAGAACTAAATACAAAGGAGAGAACAAAGGAACAAAGGGAGGGAATCACTAGCGGTGAGTCCCCAAGCCCTAGACCAATCAAATAGAGAACCACAAAAATAAGCGAGCAACTGGTCATCGGATTTGTCCTTGTCCTCAAAAGTTCGCCAATTCCGCTCCCTCCAAATACACCACATTAGGCACAACGGGGCTAAATTCCAAATACCAGAAGAGTGCTTTCCAAACCAGTTCCACCAACTGAAAAGCATTTCTGCAACCGATCTAGGCAAGACCCAAGAAATCCCAAAAGATCTGAAAATCCAGCTCCACAACTTATATGCTTTATCACAATGGAGAAGCAAATGGTTCACCGTCTCCCCATTGTAACGACACATAATACACCAATCAACCAGCTCAAAGCCTCTGCACCGCAAAGTGTCCCCTGTAAGAATCTTCTCCCAAGCAGCAGTCCAAACAAAGAAAGAGACGTGCGTAGGGGCCTTAACCTTCCAAATACCTTTCCAAGGAAAAGTAAAAGGAGGGGGACTTCGAAGCTTGTCATAAAAGGAGCGAATGTTGAAATCTCCCTTCTTTGACAATTTCCAAATCATGCGGTCTCCTTGCTCGGAGTGAGGTAAACAAGAATCCAAGGTATGGAGAAATTCATCCACCTCTCCCGTCTCCCAATCATTAGGATCCCTAATAAAAGGAACCTTCCAACTTCTACGAGCCTCAGTTCCCAATCTTTCAAGAGACGAGGCCACAGAAGCCTCTCTATCAGTAACAATCCCATACACAACCGGGAAGGAAAGATGGAGTGGAGTGTCCCCCCACCACTGATCTGTCCAAAACTTCACTCTATCCCCCACCCCTATCTCAAACCGGATAAACTTGCTAAAAACCTCCCAACCTTTACGGATACTTCTCCATAAACCACACCCATGAACACCCCTACCCAACTTGGAAGACCAACCCCCCAACTCTTCCCCAAACTTCAAAGCTACAACCCTCCTCCATAGACGAGTCTCCTCAACCCCAAACCGCCATAACCACTTCCCACGTAAAGCTTTATTAAAGGTAGTTAGTTTCCTAATACCCAAGCCACCATTAACCTTAGGAGCACACACCTTATCCCACCCCACCAAGTGAACCTTCGACTCCCCCCACAGGAAGTCCCTCTGAATCTTCTCAATTTTATTAGCCACATGCGACGGAATGGTGAAGAGAGATAAATAGTAAGTAGGAAGGCTGGAAAGCGTACTCTTGAGCAGCGTCAATCTTCCACCTTTTGACAAATACAACTTCTTCCACCCGGCCAACCTCCGATTAATCTTCTCCAAGATAGGATTCCAAATAGAAGGGGACTTATGAGAAGCCCCCAACGGCATACCAAGGTAAGTCATAGGCAAGGACCCAATCCGGCAACCCAGAATCTCTGCCAAAGCGTGAATATTATTAACCTCCCCTACTGGAACCATCTCACTTTTCAGGACATTAACCTTCAAACCAGTCACAGCCTGAAAACAAAGGAGAAGCATCCGCACATGAAGGATCTGCTCCACTTCCGCATCACAAAACAAAATAGTATCATCCGCAAAAAGAAGGTGCGAGACGCCTTCCCCTACTCCCCTTCTTCCAACAGCCTTGAAACCCCTAATCAGGCCAGCACCTTCAACTCTTTTCAACATCCTACTTAAGACCTCCATCATGACTAGAAATAACATTGGAGATAGCGGATCCCCTTGTCTCAGACCCCTCGTGCTCCCAAAAAAGTCAGCTGGAGCCCCATTAATCAGAATAGAGAACTGGACCGTCGAGATACAAGTGCGGATCCATCTACACCACTTCTCCCCGAAACCCATTCTCTTCAAAAGGTCTAGAAGGGCCTCCCAGTTCACATGATCGTAAGCTTTCTCAATGTCTAGCTTACAAATAACCCCCGGGATCTTACTCTTCACTCGACTATCAACACACTCATTGGCAATAAGAACTGAGTCAAGAATTTGTCTTCCTCCCACAAAACTATTCTGAGACTCAGAAATCAGAAGATCTAAGACCAATTTCAACCGATTCGCCAAGACCTTAGAGAGGATCTTGTACAAGCTCCCCACCAAGCTAATAGGCCTGAAATCTCGAATATTGGAAGCATCATTCTTCTTAGGAATAAGAACTAAGAAGGTAGCATTCAAAGATTTCTCAAACTTACTATGTTGATAGAACTCCTCAAAAACTGCTAGGACATCCCTTTCCACCACTCTCCAACAATGGTGGAAAAAGGCCATAGAGAAGCCGTCTGGCCCTGGAGCTTTATCTCCAGCCAGCTCGTTAACGGCTAGAAGAATTTCCTCCTTCTCAAACCTCCTTTCAAGCCGACCCCTCTCCGACCCATCTATCTGATCAAACTCCAACCCTTCCACAAAAGGCCTCCACTCCTCCGACTCCTGATACAAATTTTTATAAAAGTTTACTACCCGGGCAGCCACCTCGGATTCCTCCTCATAAATCACCCCGTCCACCTCCAAAATACTCAGATTATTATACCTTCTGCGGGAATTAGCCACCCTATGGAAAAATTTAGTATTATTATCTCCTTCCTTAATCCATAACATCCTTGATTTCTGTCTCCAAGAGATTTCTTCCAAAGAGAGAAGGTTCTTAACTTCAGATCTCACCACATCTCTATCACAAACCTCAGCATCAGAGAGGCCAAATTCCTCTTCCTTGGCATCAAAGGATTTCAGAGCCTCTAATAAAAGAGACTTTTTGCGCCCAACATGACCAAACTCCAGCCGGTTCCACTGAATGATATCTTCTTTCAAAGCCTTCAGCTTCTTGGCAAACACAAAACTAGGAGTACCAGAGAAGGAATGACGATTCCACCAAGAATAAACTCTATCAATAAATCCATCCGACTTTAGCCACATATTCTCAAACCTAAACGGACTTTTACCCCTCGCCATTCCCCCTACCTCCACAAGAATTGGGAAGTGATCTGAAACAGGACGAGGTAAAATCCGTTGGGTCACATCCGAGAAATGCTCCTCCCAATCATGAGACACCAAAACTCTGTCTATCCTAGACATTGAGGGCTGCTCTGAACCGCTAGACCAAGTATATCTCCCACCCTCCAGAGGCAAGTCAATCAAATTAAGATCCCCAATGAACTCCGAGAATAGTTCCATGGCCGGAGTAAGACGAGAATATCCCAACCGTTCACTAGGGAAACGAACAATATTAAAATCCCCGATGCAACACCAAGGGACATTCCAATAATGCTGAACACCAACCAACTCGTCCCACATTAGACCCCTCTCATTATTGTCAACTGGGCCATAAACCCCCGAACATGCCCAAGTGAAACCGTCCCCCACCCCACGCCACTGAACAGACACAGAGAAAGAACCCACCAAACACTCCGATCTCTCTAAGACCCTTCTATCCCACATCAACAAAACCCCACCCGCCGTCTGGACAGCGTCTAACGCCACCCAATCCTTAAAAGGACAACTCCATAAGCTATCAATCAATTGTCTGTCCAGGCCAGCAAGCTTAGTTTCTTGAAGGCAGATAACATCACACTTCCAATCACGCAATAAATTTTTCACTATCAAACGTTTCCGACCGTCATTCAGACCCCTAACATTCCAAGAAAGAATTTTCAAATTCATAAAGACAATAAAACCCCAACTGACCAATAACTCAGCAGCCAGCACGCTGCCTACCATCATAATTAACCGAAGATTGCAAATTCCTCAGTTCTCTCTTCCCTTTCTCCTTAAAAATGACAACTTTTCTAGTAGCAGAAATTTTCCTGTTCAACTCTTTGGCAGCCTCCGTCTCCCTCTCAATCTTTTGTAGCAAGGCAATACAAAGGTTCTCATGCCGGCACAAAGGCAGCCCCACCAGTTTACTAAACCCAGGAAGTCTGTTTTTCACCCATCTAGAAATATCCAACGAGTTCACACCCTCCACTGCCTCAGTACTCCAATCCAACTCAGCTGCCAAAGGGAACCCGAAGGGCGTGATAGATAACAAAGGAGTTGATAAACTATCCTCTCCCCCCAAACCCATATCTGAGTTGTTCAGTTCTTCCTCCACCAAATCACCCACCTCAGAAACAGCACTTAAAGCCTTTGAGGGAGACTCCACTGAACTGGGTTGCACAATTGCAAGGGCAGCATTCGGCTTGGAGATGACACAACAGTCCCAGCCACCTTCAGCCCCAATGTTGTCCCTCAATCCCACAAGCCCAGCCCTTGATAAACTCAGAAAAAAAACCGATAAAAACCTTTCTGTCAATGACCATGACGGCACCGTATCAGACTTACCCGGTGACTCCAAGTGCACATCGGAACTAATTCTGTCGGAGGAGGGGCCGCCAGCTTTGATCGGAGTGATCAGAACCTCGCCGGAGCAAGAACCGGAACAAGAACCAGCAGTGAAGGGGTCACCGGCCTTTCCCGGTGTCATCGGAAGCTCGTCGGAGCTGAATCCGGCAGAGGAAGGGCCGTCGGCCTCCATCAGCAGCAGCGGATGCTCATCGGACCCTGTCCCGGCAGTGGGGAGCCCGGTGTCCTTTCCCGGTGGCTCCAAGAGCTCGTCGGAGCTGGGCCCGGCGGCGGAGGAGCCGTCGGCCACCACCAGAGGCAAAGCTCTCCGGTCCGACGCTCCTTGCTGGTGACGAACCTTGGGGCAAGTCTCTGAAGCCAGCACCTGGGCTGGTTTACCTACCCCAGCCAGAGAACTCTCGCCCCTTTCAAACAAGCTTGGGCCTGAGTAAAAAGAGCCCATCACTGGGCTTGTTCCACGGCCCAAACCTGGCCTAAGAGCAACCTGTTTGGTTCCTTGAGGAGCCCAATTAAGGACCTTAGAAGCATCAGAGATGCATTCCCATTCCACTTCACGTGCCATCCCTCTGATCTTTGAAACTCCCCCTTTCTTTCTGACCCAAGAGACCTGTCTCCTCCCTATCCCATCAACCTCAATGACAAGACCTCTCCCTGACCAGCAAGATCTCCTAAGATCAAGCTTCTTCCCCTTTTCATCAGCTTTTGAATTCAAAAAGCTTGGGAAATGTAACCTACCATCTGCCAGCTTCTGCTTACCTACCTCAGCCACCTCACTCAACCGTTGCTCCCTCCAAGTCCTTCCCACCACCTCCAGCCTTTCAGACTTGTTCAATGAAATTTCCTCCACTGTTGCACCTGAGAGTTTCAGATTCTCCCCTTTTTTCTCCTTTCTTAGCTGTGTAAACTTCTCTTTGGCTGTGGGTCCAAGATGTGGCAGCTGCTTTCTATCCTCAGTTCTTCCAAGAAAGCGTTGCACAACTTCAGCAAAAGTTCTAGAGTTTTGATCCTCCAGGTTATACTTCCTCGCCTGAGGAATGAATTTAGGAGGACCATTTCCACCCACTGCATATTGAGAAGGAAACAACAATTTCCTTAGTTCTAGACCAAAAACCCTCCAACCATGTCTCTCTTTGCCTTCCGGTATAATAATCGATCTCCTAGGCCCACCAGCTTTGAGTTCAGATAACAGCAAGAACTGGCCTGAGAAGTTGGAACACCATTGGAGAGTGAAAGCAGTGTCACCCTCTCTCAGAATGAAAAACTGCTTGAAACTCTTCCCAACAACAAAGTGTTCAATGCAAGACATCAGCCAATGGGCTGCATTCTTGCACATGAAAACTGATCTCATGGCAAACTTGCCCCTCTCAAAAATCCTTAATAAGAAAAAACGACCCCCTTCCTCTACAACTAATTGAAAGGATTTAGACTCAATGAGAAAGCTACGAACCCCCCCCATGGACAGGAATAAGAACAAGGGAAAAAGAAAACAAAAAAGTCCAAATAACTTGTTTGGATAGTTTTCTTCTTTTATGAGAACAGCACGAAAATCTGATTATCTAACTGATTATTGTTTGGACTTCTCTGCAGAATGATGTATTTTTAATACCTAAAAATGCGATGCATTTTAATTCTTCAGCTACCATTTATTTCAGACAGGTATAATAATTTAATCCCTGCAAAAAAACTGTAGCAGTAGTTTTTCAATGATAAAATCTAGATTCTCTTCATCTGCTGAACAACAACCCTTCATTTTTACAGGCTCGCGCAATACATGAACTAGCTACAAAGATTTTCCATGTTCTGAAAACTGATCCTGAGAATTTTGAATCAGAGTTCTCAGAGACAAAAAGAAGACGAAGAAGAAGTGGTAGGAGGCCCCAAATTGAAGCTAGGGGTTCAATTAAGGCCTCTCTTCCTAAGCTTCCCACAAATGTAAAATCCAGTAGCATGACGATTGATATATCCTCAAATACAATACCATCATTTCGCAATTCATCAAATCTGGGGAGGAGTTTCCAACTAAATTCTCAGTGCTCTGGTATTGCTACTTGTATTGATGCAATAGATCCTGAACTTCTTTCTGGTAAGAGAGCAAATCTGTTCCTACTTTCTAACCTTAAAATTTCATATACATCTGTGTAGATGAAAGCGATTATTTCTTGTGAGAATATTAAATATATGGGTGCTTGGTATGAAGATCCTCCCGACTTTGTTTATATATCTGAGTCATAAGTAATAGGAAAAGAAGAACAAATATAGGTTTTTCTTATCTGGAATATATGGAAATCATCCTAACTCACTGAATTTTATAAGTTGTTAAATTCACTAATACACGGTAGATGGCTGTTGCCCAAACAAACGTGTCAAAATTTTCCAGTGTGATTGCACATCCCTTTTTTGAGACATCTCTATCCTCACTTTAGTCAGCATGCCCCTGAACTTCAGGAAGCAATTGAAGGGTCATCTTTTGCATGATATACAATCCTAAAATGACTCTAATCAGCAACTCTTTTGTCCTTCCATTTTAAGTGATACTAGATAGAACTTTGTATTAAGAATGCTGTCTTATTAGTATGGGTAGATTATTTTGTTATGGTGACATTCAGGAAATATTCTTGATGGTTCTTCCAGAATAATCACTGGTTCACCTAGCAGTTTACCAAATTTGCAACTAAAATTTTCAACGTTTGTCATCAGTTCTGGTTTTTCATAGAATCCAACTTTTTCTTCTTCTTTTTTCTTTTTTTTTTGGCACTAAATAATTCTTAATGTATTGGTTTAAGCTTTTTAAAATCTAAATGGAAACTTCCTAAAAATTTAGTTCCAACTGTGATTTCCTTTTATTTTCACTTCTGTAAGCTTCAACGGTTATTTGTATGTCCATGCACTACTTGAATGAAGCTGAAGTCAAAATCTAATAGCCTTTTCTTTTCTGACAGGCGCAAAAGATGGTAGAAGATTTAGTTCTTTTGAAGTAGACCGCCGTTGTACATATAGACCTTGGATGTCTTTCCTCAATGAGAATGAATCAAATTTTTCATCAATTTATAGTTCTTTGAAACCACTTGAGCATGTAAGCTCTTGCAAATTCATACTTGTTGATTCCATTTGATGCAGATAATATGCTCTCATGTGCATTAGAAAATACGTGAGACCAATGATATAGATAGCCCATGTTGCCCAATAATATGTGTTATGCATGTATTAACGAAACCTACTTTATGTGGTGGCTGCCCCCTTTACCAAATACCAGTGATATCCAAATCTACTAGCTTTACATGATTCCCCTTTCTTTATTCATACCTTTATTTATATTTTTAACCTTTTGGTGGGACAACACATAATTCATGCATATATGCCAAGAGGGTTCTGCCAAGAACTTTAGCCCAACTATCTAAGAGTCTAGACAAAGAGGGCAGAAGGTGCATTCTGACATGAAAAAATGCATCCAGCTTCTAGGCGTTTGCCCCCCTAAAATAAACAACTAAGTTTTCATTTTTGTGTGGTTCACAAATCAACCATGAAGGCTGACAAATTTTCATTATGTTGTAGGTTAGTCAGCAGGATATTGGTTATAGAGAAAGCTTGATGCTATTTGTTGAAGGTTTGGGACCAACAGCCAAAATGATTGCTGAGCGAAAGTTGCTTGGACAGTCAGCTGATGCATCCAATTACCAGACTTCCAATTATTGGTTCCAAGCTCAAAAATGTCATGCTGACATGGCATCTAACCCTGCCCAATGGGGGCCTAGTACTCTTAATACCATAAGCAAAACCCCAACATCTCAGAATTTCCTGGACCACCACTATGGAAAACCATCTCTCTTTAAAAACTCCTGTGACACAATGAATTTGGGGGATGCTGGCAAAGGAAAAGAGGCCAACGTTGGGGAAGTTCATGCCAGTGATGAGAAGAAATTTCTCAATGTTCTTGGCAAGAACAAAATTTATGAGGATCGGAGTTGGGATTTTCCATTTGGTTCATATTCCTCCACAGCTGGTACTGGAGATTTGAATTGCTTGGGTGCTGAATTTCCAAACATGGGCAACAAGTCAACAACATTGGAAATGAACAAGGGCAATTTTGATCATCAAGCACAATTATTGGATTCAGCTTCTGAGTTTATTAAGTCAACTGAGTCGGAATCTTTATCGAAAAACAGTTACACTTCTCTGTCTTCATGGCCTCTACGAACCTTGGGCAGGAATGGACTGTCAAATTTTAGTCAAACTAAGGACTCCATGCACAACTCAAGTTTGGAGTATCTGGCAGGTCATGACCAAGCCATAGCTGCACAAGGCTCTGGTGATGGAGTTTGGAGCTCATCCAAGTCAGGTCAAATTTTGAAATCAGACCAACCCGTGCCACAGGCTTCCCAATTTATTTTTGATCTGCCATATTTGAAATCACGTCTTGACCAGATGAGTGCATGTAGTGAGGGGACCTCTTTTGCCAAAATGAGTTACCAAACTTCTTCAACCTGTACTCGTCAGGTAGAGCTGAGCAATCAGCCTCATAGTGATAATCAACAACCATCTTCAATAGGTAGTCATCATACTGATTTAGCACTTCAGCTGTAAGAAATATGTAGGACTCTAGTTTATGGAAACACAGAGAGATAAAAGTTAATATTGACTTCCAAAGTTGTGTTCTTTCATCTTTTTCTTGTTCTATGATTAGCTTTGCTTGTGTTGAACCAGATATAGCTTGCCAAGTAAATCAACTAAACGTAGAACAGGATTTCCAAATTCCAATGTTTGTCAAGAAACCAAAAGAAGAAGCTAGTGAAAACAACTTTCAGCATTTATACCATTTTATGTAATGGGATATAACTGGACCAGGCAGCTAGGCTTACACCTTTGTCAACTAAAGAACCAGAGGGAGGTTGGTACTATAATAATCTGTGACGTTGCATTGTGATATCCGAAGTTACTTCTGTTTACAACTGATTCTTATTGCTAGATAGAAGGCGTGAATGGTTAATGGTTATTGCTGTGATGGGGTGGGGGCCATCTAATTGGGAGGTGTTGAACAACAGAATTTGATCCACTTCAACAGCTCCCCCTTTTGTTTGTCTACGCAATCATTTCGGGGGATTTGACTTAAATTCATGATCTGACTTTATTCCATTACTCGCTATTTTTTCTCAATATTTATATGCAAGAAGCCACGTAAAAGTGATGAGGATAATACGTGTGACATTTTGTTTATAAACCTAATTGAAGTCACATACAAGTTTTCTTGGGTGGGGTAGAATGATTGATATTGTGTTTAGTAATTTGATTGGACTGTTTCAAAATGGAGCTACATTATGTGCAGTTTAGACATTGTTTCGAATCTACTACTACCAATTATTTTGGTAAGAAAATTACCTATATTAATTAATATAAAAATCTTGCTTTGAGAGTGCTTTTTCACCGGGGCCGGAACCAATATTTGTGGGTTATCATTCAAATCAAAACATTAATATGACTGTCAAATAAAAAGGTGTAGTGGGTCACACTCTCTCTTTAGTATTAAGAAAAAAAACTGTTATCTTGCACCAAAAAACACAATAATTTCGATTATTCAATCCCATGGATGAGAAAAAATAAAGAAAGGTAAAATATAAGGTTTCTTATATTAAGGTTTCTTTTTAAAAAAAAAAAAAAAAAAGGTCAAATATTCCAACATTTTCAAGTTTAGATAAGGATATTAAGGTTTCTTATATGGATGTTTCTTTCATATTTTATATAACCAAAGAATGAAATTTTTTTTTTTTTTCTGAAAGGCAACCAAAGAATGAATTGAATTAAAGATATCCCAACGGAGAAAGGGTGGCAATCCAATCCAATCATATGGAAAATCATAAAAGTATATATAAATAATAATAATAATAATATATGGTAGCATTAGTTTTAGCATGAAATGAGGAAAATGAGGATGAACAAGCAATTTGTGGGGCCCAAAAACATGAACTGGCAGAATTGAGAATCCAACGGTAAAGTAGTGGCTTCTGAGTTCGCAAACAGGTATTAGCCATTAGATTAATGTTTTAGAGCGCGCGCTCTCTCTCTCTCTCTCTCTCTCTCTCTCTCTCTCTCTCTCATATTTGGTTTGTGCTTAGATTAAAAAACGGAGAGAGTTAGTTAAAACAAGGAACGTGGGAAAGGGAACACACAAAAAAAAAAAAACAGCAAGCCAAAAAACGAGAGTGGGATCGAAAAAGATCCTCCTCGTTCGTTGGTTTTATTGTCATCACGGTGGTGGTGGTGGTTGTGCTTCTGGTTGTTGTTACGGCAACCTTAACCAAAACAAAAATGGCGTATAGAAGAAGGCAAGGAATTACAAAGACATCAACTTTCACAGAAGAAATTCATCACCCACCGCCACCTGATTATAATAATAATGACTTGAAACGATCTTCTTCTTCTTCTTCTTCATCTTCATCAGGAGGAGGAGGAGGAACACTTCCAAATTCTACATCATACACTTCTCTTGCTGCTCAAGCCATTCGTGCCTCCGCTGTTCATCGTGAATCTTCGCTTTCCTCTGCCTACGCTGACTCTGCTTTCGCCTCTCGTCCTTCCAAGGTCCCCTTCTTCTTTTTTTCTCTTTTAGCTTTCAAAATTCAATCTTATTCTTCAAATGGGTCCTAGGTTTTTATTAAAAGATCTGTTTGTGTGTGTTTTGTTTTGGATCGAATCTCTTATTTGGAGAAGAGAAGGTATTTTATGCATTCTTTTACCTAGATTGTTGGGTTGGACACCTGCCCCTGTTTTCTGAGTTATTATTGTGGAATTCTTTGCTTTCCGAGAATCCTAGATTAGTAACTTGATCGATTGATTACGTGATTTACATCTTTCCTTTGTTAAATTTGGGAAATTCAGAGGACAATTTTTACCTTTCTGGGAATCCTAGATTAGAAGCTTGATTAGAGACTTTTTCAGTTTTTTCCTTTTCTTTCTCTGTTACCATGAATTAGGATAGGAAGGTTGATGGAGTTTGCAAGTTTTTGTTTCTAGCTCTACGCGCTAATTTTTGGTCCTAAAAGCTTAATTTATTAGGAAATTATGAATTTAATCATATAATCATCATACTAACATCTCATCAAATTTGTGTTATTTACATTTATTTTGCTCAAAATATATTGTTATTTATATTAGAATGTTGTAGTTTTGCATTTTTTGAGGATGTGTTATCATGCCTGAAAATGCAGAGCTTCGCTGCCTACGGAGATGATTCAGCAAAAGGTGAATCAAAATCCGGGTTTTGGGGTGTTCTGGCTCGAAAAGCAAAAGCAATCCTTGATGATGACAACATGTCCCAGCAAGATGATATGCCTGAGAGAATGAGATCGCAGCCCTTCAACAACTCAGCAGCTGGCCAGGTAATACAAAGTTAACATCTTTCTTTTGAATCAGGCAAGCATGAATATCAAATTTAAAATGATCCTAGTGATGCCTTGGTTTTGAAGCTCGAAACTATTGCTTGTAATAATCTAGCATCTAGAAACATAATGTCCATATATCATGTTTACCAGCTGAATTCGACTTTCTGGTGTTTTTTTTTTTTTTTTTTTTGCTTTTTTCTAATACTTCCCTTTGCAATATTAATTACAGCAATCATACCAATCGTCTGAGAACTTCAGAAAAATGGAAAGTCCTAAATTACGAAAGGGATTGAATGTAATCACATCTTCCCTTAATCACATTGGTGACACCTTTGAAAAGGCTTTTGAGGTAAAATTTGTTAGATGATTTCTTGTTAATAGATTTTTTTTTTTTCCTCTTGAATTTTAGATGTTAGTTGTTGGCTTGCCTTGTCAAGTCAGCTTTAGGTCTCTAAATCTTATTATTTTAGTTTGGTTCTACTTGATAATCTAATTCACATTTTGTTTTAACATGCTTTAAATCTTGTATCTTTTGGCTGATAGGATTATTATTTTTTAATTGCCAACAGTTGCCTTTACTATCATCTATCACCGTAGATTTTTTCCTACTCTTCCATTTTATTATTGTCTAACTTAACTGTGTTAGTTATTGTTTGCAATGAAAATTGGTGAGAATGGTCAAGTAACTTCAGCCATGTACTTGGCAATAGAAGTCTATTTTGTATTTGAAGGAAAAGAATTAGTTATTTTCAATAAATTATTAAAAGAAAAAAAAAAGTTCATTTTCAATCACTGAAACTACCCTGGTTGTGAATCCATTGAATTTTATCCTTGTGCTTGATTATCTTTTTCTCCCATGAGATTAATGACCACCTATTTATTTTAGTTCCGAAAAGATGTCCAATAGTTTATAGAATCAAATATATTCCCAGTTCACCCTTTTAGTTTCTTCCTTATAACCTGTGACTCTGTGAGGCTGTGATACAAAAATATATTATTGTTTTCCTATGGACAGCTATTATTAGTACTTCTTTGTTTGGTTAACAAAATTGCCATACCAAATTAAGAAAGCAAAAACACAATGAGAGAGATAGAGAGAGGCACTGACCTTATAATGTGAAAAGGAACCTCAGATATTTTTCTTGCATAGTTTATTTTTTCTTTCAAGTATAGAATGGAATCACCTTGCTTAAAAATTTCCTTTCGTTTTTCCAGGAAGGTCGCACAATCGTGGAAAATAAGACAGCAGACATTATCCAAGAAACTCGCAAACTGCAAAATAAGCGTAGAGGAAACAATTATGAGTCACCAAATCAGGATTCTAATGTAAATAATTCGTGGCAGCAATCACCAGTTCAACCAACACAACCACAGCTTCAAACCAACCATGAAACTCAACTCAAGGCATCTCGCGACGTAAGGTGCTAACCTTGTAATTTTGCATGACTGATTCATGTTGTGAATGTAGAGAATGTTTTAATTATTAGATTCAATTTATCTTATCTAAGTGAAAAATTCATGTGAAGTTACTCAGCAGGAGAGGAATACCTTGGTATATGCATCATTCAGTGATCCAAACAGTAGCAAGTCCTCAATGCTGGCATTAGATAACCTTCACTGATAAAACCAACATCAAGAAAGAAACACGGATGTTTTTTGTAAAATCCTTGTGTGATTCACTTGACATTAGATAACCTTCACTGATTTAAGTGTAAGCTTTCAGTTTTTGAAACTATCATTTGCTTTATAAACTAGCATGCAGGATTAGAACATCAAAAAGTTGATTTTGGGGCATGCAGCTCATTTTGAGTATTCATTTTGAATTTTTCATGTTTAAGGTATTTGCAGTTTTCAGTTTTATGAAACTACTTGTAGCATTGAAATGAATAATTGGCCTTCGTTTGTGTCACAGGTTGCAATGGCAACAGCTGCCAAAGCAAAACTACTTCTTCGGGAGCTGAAAACAGTTAAAGCAGATTTAGCTTTTGCAAAGGAACGATGTGCTCAACTAGAAGATGAAAATAAACTTCTTCGAGAGAATCGTGAGAAGGGAGACCACCGTGCAGACGATGACTTGGTATTTTTACCCTCTTTTTTATTATTTGGCCAAATCTCTATGTAATACTTCTGCATTGACTTTATCTGTTACTCTGATGTTTATAATTCAAGTTGATCACAGCTATGCTTGTATATCCTTAAGCTATTACATTATTTACACATTTAGTCTGTGGGGTACTTGTACATACACATATGCTTACTTGTCTGTTAATTGGAGATTGGAGGGAATTATATTATTCAAGATTAACCCCTTTTCTTTTCTTATTTTTGCTGGGATTAATGTCTGTTATGTGCATATGATCTCAGATCCGCCTTCAACTGGAGACACTTTTGGCTGAGAAGGCACGTTTGGCAAATGAGAACACAATATATGCACGTGAGAACCGCTTCCTAAGGGAAGTTGTTGAATATCACCAACTCACCATGCAGGATGTTGTTTATTTAGATGAAGGGATTGAAGAAGTTACAGAAGTTTACCCCATATCCACCCCAGGAGTCTCAAAAATGCTCTCTGTTTCTCCACCCTCTCCTACATCCCCGCCCTCACCTTCTGAGATTGAGATTCCCCCATCTGTAAGCCCTACCGTGACAAAGGAAATCTTTCCTGTGCCCACAGCACCGTCACAAGAAAATAAGGATGTTCTAGAAAGTGAGGTCCTGCAGAGTTTGAGTACCACAGTTGATGAGAAAGAAGATACAAAAAGACCCTCTATAGCTTCTTCCTAAATAGAGTTTCCTGTTCTTCATCAAAGATTTAGTATTCATTCATTTTTTATTACTTTTCTTCCTTTTTTTTTTTTCTTCTGTGGGAGGAAGAGGGGCCAGTGGGTTGTGTCATTTTCCCACCGGCAGTTGTTATTAATTGGTGTATGCAGTTTTCTCATCAAGAGTGAGTTGTTGTAATTCGTCTTCTGTAACTTAGTACAGGTTCAAATATTTTCCATGTCATTCTTGTACTCCAAGCCAACGATTTCCATTGCACGTAAAGTGTGTGGTAGCATTTTCAGAGCAAGCGCAGCAGAATCAATCATGGATGATCTGTAGCGCTTGCTTTCTTTTGTCAAATTACTGAAGGAATTGGATAGTAGCTCTCAGGTTTGTCAGCTTTTTGGAGCTATTGCAAAGTGTGATGGAAGTTTTCTGTTGCAAAACTGTATAAGCTATATTTGCTTCATTTCTTGTGAACTGTAAGAAGTGACGAGTCTATACAGATCTTAATTGTACTGGTTATGTGGTGCTTAAGCATTTACGACAAAGCACTGGATTTTTTTTTCTTTCTTTTCTTGAAAAAACTATGGATTTATTGGACACTTAAAGAGAAGAAGTTTAAGAAAATACAATTGAAAGAACAATCTTTTATACCTGATTATTGTTTTGCCCATATGGGACGCAGAGGGATTTCGGAATATATGGTGATTAAAGCCATAACAGACAAAACAAATCACTCTTATATACCAAGCAAAGTGTGGTTGACATTTCCATAACCGTTGTGCTGATGCCAATTCAAGATTTTGTTATCTACGGTGGTACTCCCAGTAGCGCTATTGAACCGTTTTATAATGCTGAAATTATTTTTTTTAAGAAATAAACTAATTGCTAAACACACAAACACTTTAATTACACTCTCTCACCAAGCTCACACACTTTTATTGTTGATCTTATTGATGATGTATACTTGGAACCATTTGTGCCTAGTCTGGCTTTGATAGTGTTAAATAATCATATAACTAAATCTTAAGAAGAAAACCTAAGGAACAGCACCTAAAATACTGTACTTAAGTTTTGTCCTACTTAAATACTATACTTGCTTTTTAACCCAACCAAAAACAAACCCAAACAAACAGACGTAGTTTGCGTTCCACACATATCTAATCAATTCACAAGCGTGATGTAATGCTTTAAAAATTCCTCTTCAAAAAGTTTCTGCTTTGACATCATCTAGCCGGCCTTATTTAACAATAAGATAGCAGTCTAGGAGTTTGCATAACTTAAGGGCAAAATGAAAAATCGTGCAATTGTGGGAAACAATACATTATATGCCTTGAGGAGAATAATAATATAATAAGAGAAATTACAGAGAAAAGCGAGAGGGGAAGGGGTTTGAAGAACTTCCATTTACGGAAAATGAACAGTGACATATATGGTAAATCCTTACTCGTTACAGGAATTCCTCTGTAGCTTTCGGCCCATTGCATACATTTTAACCTTTCTCAATACAAATATGAACATATTGCCAGTTCAATTCAATTCTAGGCACTTCAATTAGCTTTCCGTGAACAAGGCAAAGCAAAATATGGTTAAATTTCCTGTGTAGATGAAAATATCAGGAGAAGGTTGCTTTGAATAAGGATTGAGGGCTTCAAAGCAGAAAAACTCCCTTTTACAGTAAAAGATTTTAGAACAACTGGAAAAACAAACTAGTTGATCCATCGCCAAATGATCTAAGATCCGCAGGTTTGACCAAAGCCCTGCATAATGGGCATGTTCGCTCCCTCTCAAACCTGGGAAAAAAAAAAAAAAAAAAGACCATCAGCAATCCAAAGGATCAAAACAAAAATCAACAGAGCAACCCCCAGGGTAGAGTACAGAACATTTACAGCCACAATAGAACTTTATGACACAAGCATAAACCTTCTAACAATTAAGTCTAACAGACTCAAGTTTTATTTTTGAGAGGGGGGGAGGATGATAAATGTTAACCCAAATTCAGAAGAAAAAATGCCAATGGTTATCTTCTATGGGCTTTAGTTTCAGGGTCAAATCCCCTCAACTTTCAGTTAACACATTCAACTTACAAGCAGAAAAGACAAGCATACAATAATACAAATAGCATGCAAGACCCTATACATATGGGTGTTTGGCCGACTATTAACTCTAATGTGAACAACACAGGCAAAATGAAAGTGCTAAGGCACACCAAATCTAAATTTGAGACAAGTCTAGACCATACATCTGGCTCCCACGAACATTTCAAGTTGTGTAACACCAAAGTTAAGAGTCCACTACACAACGTAGCTTTCACTATTCCCAGATAAAATTGACAGGACAAGAAACATCCTTTAACAGAGCAAAGTACCCAAATGGCAGAAACAAACTATTAACTCTAAATCTCTAATGTGCACAACACAGAAAATTGAATGTGCTAAGACACACCAGCTCTAAACTTGAGACCAATACATTTCAAGTCATGTAACACTAAAGTCAAGATTACAATTGGCAGCCTAGCGTAAAATCTTACTGAGATGTGACAAAAGAATGATGAATGCTAGGCCACAAGGGTACTGAAAAATTAATTGGCAAAAACAGATTAACAGTATCAAGAACATAAATGGCAGAAACAAACTAACCACTCTGATACACAGTCTTCACAAAATATGTGTTTACAACGAAGTAGGATAGGGGCATGCATTTTCTCCTGGCAAATAGCACACATGTCGCCTGCTGCACTAACCTGCATCAGATGCCTACAACTTAAAATCCCAGATGAGCAGTAAAGTTTCACAACCACAAACTGCAACTCTATAAAAACTTCAAAATATTATAGATTATACAGGGCACTCACTATGGAAGTGTATTGAAATTAAAGTGTGGTAGCATAACTAAGCCTTTTCTAAGGCATATAATTCTCTAATTATCTTTAAGACAAGAAAATTAACTTAAGAAAAAAATGAGTGCTCAAGTGGTGGCACAAATGTGCAAGGACCCCATGCGAAACCAAGGCATGTGTCTGTCAGTTTGTGTGTTGGACAAAGAAAGTCCACATTACCTGCTCTGATGTTGCATAAGCCCCATAATGAACCTCTTTACGTGATAACGCCTTCAATGCCGAAAAGAAGGATTGCACCTGACCATGATTACAAAGAAGGGGAAGAAAAGGGTTGGAGTAGAAGATAACAGCCATGTGGAAATTAGAACTCTTGCCAGAAAGTCAATCCTTTCTGCTGAGAGAAACATTGGAACAGACAAGGAATATACAAAATGTATATTGAAAATTATAATACCTTCTCAACAACGGATGTGAGCTTGAAAGTTAGATACAACCCTGTCATTAAGGATGAAAAGAGGCTTCCGTATTCTTTGTTCAAGAAGAAACGATACCAAACTGGGGTTGGCAGTAAGGCACGGTACAGCAGCAGCAAATACTCAACCAAAGTAAGCATTTGACCCTGGAAAATTTGAACTTTCATAATCAGAAATTAATGGTAAATAAAAGGCATACATATGTGAATCATCTTAATCTAATGCACCATTTAGTCCATAAAAAGAACGAGGACAGAAAAAATAAAAAAAGGGGACAAGGGGAAAAAAAGACACTTTCAGCAGTGTCCTCTTTTTGTTTTTTTGATGGGCTAATGTTACACACGCACTCAGTGGATCTTGAACCTAGCACTTGCAAAAACACCAATTGGCTTCTTTTTGAACTAGCCAGTATCCAAACCAAGGTCCCTTATTTGACAATGTGAGACTTTACCGATTGAGCTCACTAGAACCCACAATTTCAGCAGTCTCCTCTTGTTTCTATCATTCTTTTCAAGGACTAAACAGCAATTTTTTCCCTTTTTTATTTTAATTTTTATAACTAAGAAAAACAATTAATATTCTAAATGCTAAAATTTATATCAACTCACCTGCCTACGATAATTTCGGCCTCTGCTGTTCTTGTAATACATCAACAGAAAACACTTGCATATCATTGCTGCCTGCCGAACCAATGTATCTGAAAGGAAAGCAAACTAAGAAACTATTGCAATGCCCCAGAACAAACTAGCATACATATTACATTTCAAAAAATAAATAAATAACCACACACAATTTTCGTAAAATGAGAACTCATAAAGAGCATTTGTGCACAATAATATTAAGTGCTTAAGTAGTATATCTGTCCCATGAGGAAGAGACTGAGATCTAAACCGGTGCTTATAACAAAATGGCTCCTTGCCATAATTGCAAAATATTAACTATAAAGATTTATAAGAGAGAGAGAGGATGGGTCAGTTGCCCATAGGTTTTATAGGCTATATAGAATGGTTCCCTACTTTAGAGAGAGAGAGAGTTCTGCCTATATATACAAACATACACTTCCTGAGATATGTGGCATCACAAAGAATTTGGTGAGTTCAGAAAATAACTCTAGTGGTAATTCGACATGCTTAAATAATTGTAAAAATAAGAAGAAATTTAACAGCTTTTATACTACTGCCATGTTCTTAGCACTTTCTGACTAATATCCAATGAAGGATCCACAAAAAACATGTTGGATGAGATGACATAGAGTTTCACTACAACTTATTTCCCAGCTACATTATTAATTTCATTAATTCATAAACAAATAGCCAAAGAAAAACATACCATTCACCATAATGATGAAAATAGCATGCCAGAAAGGTGGTATAGCTTTTGGAGGAAGCATCACCAACGGATACAAAAGATCATCATTCTGATACCACCAGTATACACCAACCACATGAATTGTGAATGCAAGAGAAATGCCAATCAGAATAGACATTTTCCTCTCTCCCTGCAGCCACCAGCAATTTACCATGCTTAATAAAGGGAACTTTCTCATCCCAAAAAAGAAAATCCTGCCAAAAAAAATTAAAAATACAGATCTACAAATTGCCGCACCTTAAGAGCTGTCTGTTTCCGCAGAATATCATTTGACTTGAACATGACAGCAGCAATCCAAATAGTAACAAAGAAACCTGTACGTAGTAGCAGAAAGGCCAATGTCACTAACGTGAAGGAAAAGTGGTCACAAAAATGTAGTGGGGAAATGACCATAATCAGAAAACCTAAAGTGTATAAATTCAATAAAGCCAATTTAAGTCTAGAGGAAAATATTTGGTGCGTAAAGCAACAAAGGCTAATGATTCCTCAATTCTTCTATGATTATTAGACATATAACAGCCTGAAAGGTCAGGAAAAGCAATGTGCAGAAGAGGAGCACCTACAAGTAACGAACAAGGTAAAAAGGGAAACCATCTACTTAGCATATGGAGGACCAAAGCCAACTGGCTAAAAAGGGATAGGAATCAACAAGAAAACTAAGGGCACGTTTGGTACGTAGTAATAGATCTAGGAATGGAATAGCTATTCCTTTATAATCATCATTCAATTGTTTATTTGTATTTTCATTACAAGGAATAAAATAAGAATAGCTATTCTTTGAAATGAGGAATAGCTATTCCTTAAGTTCGTACTAACCTTTTTTTAATAAAATGTAAAATCTATAATTATGATTGTAATAATTTATTTTTTATTCATTGAGAAGTATAAGCCTAAACAATTTATATTATGGTATGAAACTTAATAGAAAAACAAACAAATTATGAAATTATAAACTCTTCTTTTTTCTGATGTATAAATTTAAATTTCAAATGTGTATTAAACCTTTTATAAAACATGCATTATTTATTTTTTTATTATAAATAAATAAATAAATAAAAATAAAAAACCAGTTTTATATATCACTAATTTATTCAAGATCTAGCAGGTGAATATGTCATTTATTAGAATTTTTTTTCTTCTTTTTTCTTAAAACATTTATGGAGATAAAAAATTCTGAAAGGAGGACAATGATATTAATTATACAGTTATGGTTTTTTTATAAGTTTTTAATTTATACATTATATATTAAGCAAGACCCACGGAGAGCATAAAAATGAAATATATATATATATGGGTATTTTAGGAAATCGAATTGGAATATAATGATTATATCATCAAATCATGCTATATCCAACTGTGAAATACAAATTATGGGCTCAATTCCTGTGTCAGCACCAAACAACCGCATAGGAATAGTTATTCCATTATAGCTTCTTGTACTCTCGTAAATTTCCAAGTAATCATCATTACAATGTATCAAATGAGCCCTAAGGGAATCATATGCCTAGAGCTAGTGTCTCAGTGGCCTTGTCTAGTTCTCTCTATGGGAAGGAACTGGGATCAAATCCCCCCACCCCCTAGATCAAATCCCCATTGTGTGGACTGCTGTTTGGAATAAAATCCTTACAGGTGACAATTTAAGAGGTAGAGGGATGGACTTCGTTGACTGGTGAATTATGTGTCGTTGTAATGGGGAAACGGAAGATCATTTGTTATTGCATTGTGGTAAAGCTTACCAGTTGTGGAGCTTGGTGTTTAGATCTTTTGGGATTTCTTGAGTCTTGCCAAGATCAGTTGCGGATACTCTTTTTGGTTGGTGGGATTGGCTTGGGAAGCATTCGTCTAGTATTTGGAATTTAGCTCCGCTATGCTTAATGTGGTGTTTATGGAGGGAGCGAAATTGGAGGAACGTTTGAGGACATGGACAGTTCCGATGATCAGTTATTGGCTTCCTTTTGTGGCTCCCTTTTTGATTGGTCTAGGGCTTGGGGACTCACCTCTAGTGATTCTCTCCCTATGTTCCTTTGCTCCCTTCTTTGTAATTAGTTTCTTTTCTTTCTGTTTTTTATCTTTTGTTTCTGCACTTCCCTCTGCCTTGTGGTTTTCACATGAGGTAGTTTTTTTATTATACATCTTTATTACTTATCAAAAAAACTAGAGGAATCATATGCTTAGAGAAGTTGATTGGAAGCAGTAGCACTTGAGCCGTATGTAATATGAATGTTTGGGGGGGGGGGGGGGGGGGGGGGGGAGGCGGAGAGAAAGGTGTAAGGGAAAAGAAAGAACCAGGTAAAACAAATCCTCTTATCAATCTAATTAACTACTCTGAAGTTTGAAAATTGAAATACCAAAAGGTAGCACCAACAAAAAAGAAAGACTCAGAACTCTATATAAAACCAGTTATCAAATTATAGAAAATGTCCACAAGATAATATAGTCTTTCGATTCCTAGAAAAGGGGGAAAATAGCATATCAAAAAAAGGCTTTTAAAATGCATCAAGAAAACTTATCGATGAGGCAGAAAGAGTCACTAGGTAATAAGCAACAGCAACAGCAACAGCCTCCTAAGCACTATTCCTGGTATAATCAGCATTAACCCTAAAGGAACTTCCTTCAAGCCAACTAATTATCATCAACAACTACTTAAAGAAATCAGATGAATGTATCATCCAACAAAACTTGCCACAAAAATTCAATATCACCTACCCCTCTCCACTAAAGGTGAGTTCCCCACCACAAACATCACCAAAACAGAGTTGCAAGAGATGCTCCAAATTTGTAAATATCATTCGTACAAGGGTTTGATAACTCTCCCAACACAGGCAAATAGAATAAAGAAAACAGTAAAATTTCATAACAAATTCCCATAGGATCAAGCTAATGATTTTTAATAGTGAACAAGAACTAAAAGTATAGAATTTGCAAAGTATAAACCATAAACCATATATAGAAAACAATACCTTGTAAATGCTGGCGAATGAATACCACCAAGAGGAGCAAAGAGAAGGGCAGGACCTGCTCAATCCACCTAGCAGCCTGCTGAATATCATATCTCTGGTAAGAAGAATCCCTCCCATTTGCCCCACCTCCATCCACAGCTTCTCCCTCCGTATTCCCATTTGCAGATTGTGAAATTCCCTCCGCTACACCACCACGCTCAATCCTCGAATCCCCTCCCTGAGCCTCAGTCGCATGTGGAGAAACATCAGTACGAGCGGCAGCAGCTACCTCACTCCCAAGCTGGTGCCCAACTACCAATCCAGCAGCAGGTTCCCTATCATGTTCTTGTTCCGCCGCACCAATTATCCTAATAGAAACCTCGCCGTCATTGGCAGTAGCAGCAGCTGCAGGTTGATCAAGCTGAGCAAGGTGAAACCCAGAGCCCGAAGAAGATAGCCGTCCTCCAGGAATCAAAGAATCAGTCTCCTGATGATTAGACCTACTAGCATTGGTACGAAGAATCCCCGAATACTCCAACAACGCAGAGAGTGGCGCCTGAATTATATTTGAAGCCGAGAACAATCCGTATCTTCTCGAATTCCCAATCCCACCACTCCCCGAACCCGAAGAATTACTCCGAAACACCTCAGGACTGCTTCCAGACGCTTCCATTCGCGTCAATCCCCTAGCCCTAAACCTAACCCTAATCATCCATCACAAAATCACAATATTTTTTATATATGTATAACAAATAAAAATTATCATACAAAAAACCTATAATCATCAAAAATCAATCCAATAATCTATATATATCGTAATTCATATATTTATATATGTTCAATAGAGCTAGCTATAATAGCCTATAGTCAATAAAAACATAACCGTGTAAAGCAAGAAATGGTTGAAATAAAAGCCGATTGAAAAAAAGAAGAAAAGAAAAAAAAAAGTCAAGGTTTTCTTTTCTATACCTTGGAAAGCGAAACTCCGTTGAGGACCTTGAAATTTCAAATCATTGTGAGAACGCCAAGCCTGACTGTAATAAAACCATCGAATAAAGAAGACGTCGACCTTTGACTAAGCACAAAAAACAACGATTCTCTACTATATTACAGAGTCCGTGAAATCGAACCGATCAGAAGATTGGTGGTGGCTCCGATGGCCGCGTAGAATTAGGGTTTTGGTCGATCGGAGAAATGTGGATTCGAGACTTTGATGGATGGAGAGTATTGGGTTTTGGTTTTGGGGGTTTCTTTCTTTTTCTTTACTTTCCTCTATAGTGTTTGTAATAAGAGTGTGTATTGAATCTATTGATGTAATAAATGTTGTTTTTTTTTTTTTTTTTTTTTTTCTCTTTCTTTTCTCTCGCTCTCAATAAGAAGGTTTAGAGCGCGAGAAGAGAAGAGAGCTAAAGGACAAGAAAGGAGCTCTCTTTCCGAACGACTCTTCTTTGTATTGTATATTATGGTATTCTATTCGTAGATTTTTTTACATTTGCACCGCGTTTTTTCGTATAAAGCCATTAATCAGGGAAACGGTTTCACTCATGAGATGAGAAAAAAAATGTATATAAATTGGGAAATATATAAATAAATAAATAAATAATAAGACCAATATTACATAAAATCCGGAACCAATCAACCATTAATTTTCAAACTCTCACTCTCTTTTCTTTATTTACTTTCCACAAAAAAAAATTGCAATTTTGCCATAATTGTCCCCCAAAAAAATTATTTTCCACAACTACTATGTAGTGTTCATGGGCTAATATGTAATTTTACCCACATAGGCCCACTCAGACTTGTTTGAACTTGGCCCATGACCCATCCCAACTCCAAAATAAAAGGTTGTAGGCTAAGTTTGATTCAATATAAAACCTTCTTTTTTCTTGCTTCTTTTTCCTTTTTTTGGTGTTTGGTTTGGCTAAAAATATTAGTGTCAAAGAGAAAATTGCTTTCAATTTGAGTTTGACCAGCATAATAAGCATTGTCAGACTCAGACATAACAATTTCGCCACAACCCTCTCAAAAATAATAAAGAATTTCTCACAATGCATCCAATCTAGCCAACTCTAGCAAGCCACTACTCACCTCTATCTCTTTCTCTCTCTAACACCGATAAGCCATTGTCCCTTCCACCTAAGACAACACATTTTTTTAATGACAAACCCACAGTCTAATCGAGAGCAACGACCAACTCACAACCCTCTAAGATCACTCCACATATGTCAAATAAAGATCCTCCGTCCAAGTATGGTCCTTGTTGTTTATTATATTTTTTCAATTTCGAGCAAATTAATCCCCAATGTGTAGATTTGCAACTCTAGTAGTTTTTATTATAACACAATATTGATATACTAATGTATACTAGAACAATATTTTATTTGCCAAAATCGGTTTAATGTGGTGTTGGTTGAATTTTTGTGTTAATATTAGATTTTGTAAAATTCACAATTATATTAGATGTTGGTACTTTGAATTGGTGTTCATTATCTTAGATTTTCTGAGATTATACTATATTAAATATTGGTATTGTGGATTTTGTGTTTATTTTCCATCCAAGTCAAATGTCCAAAAATGTTTTCTAGGATATTATTATGAACGCAACCAAATTCTAAAAATAAATAAATAATTGTTTTTCCTAAAAATATTTTCAATTTCCGTTGGAAAAAGAAAAAGTATGCTGAAATAAATCCTCATTAAATGCATCACGTAAACGATTAATGGTCTATTTGTTTTAATTTAAATTATCAGTATTTTCATTTTTCATCATCAATTTATATACACCTTTTAAAATTTCTTCTGTTTTTTTTTTTTTATTAATGTACAAATGTACTTCTACATAAAGTATATTTTAAAATGGAATAAGTAAATAAAAAATAAAAATTATGTATGCACGCTATAATCCCAAGATTTTTTTTGGGGGGTGGGGGGACTCAATTATTGAATTATTTTCTAACACGGGTATGATACTATGATGAAATATAATGCAAGAGTGTGTCAAAGCACGTATTGTCCTAGCGATTTTTTTTTTTTTTTTTTTTTTTGAGAGAGAGAGAGAGAGAGAGAGAATATTGTCCTAGCGATGTGAACCTCTAACTAAAATCCATTTGGCACAAAGCTTGTTGTTAAAAGAACTAGCACTTCATGTATTTTGTAAACTCTTCACCGTTATTTTAATAGTAAACTTATGGCTAAATGATTATTTTTGTCCTTAAAATATAACCCAAGTATTATTTTTGTCTTTAAAATTTTTTAAATTTTATTTCAGAAATTTGAAAATGTTATACATTCCGTCCATCAGTCCACTTCTTTTAAGTTTTCAGACCAAAAAAAAAAAATTTAAAAAAAAAAAAAAAAAAAAACATAGATTATATTTTATGGTAAGAAATAGTTATGTGCGGAAAACTATCAAGTTAGCCATTTTTATTTTTTTTAATATCCCTTTCAACTGACGTTTATTCATGTCCTGTATTCATGCATGCGATGTTGCTCACTCTATTTGGCAGCTTACTCTGATAGCTCAAATTAAAAACTTGTCTAAATAATTTGGGGTCATCGAAGATTCAATAGCTATTTATCACGTCATGGATGATTTGGAGTGCACGCAATGAACGAGTTTGGGATCAAAAGAATACCACACCGATAGAGATTTTGTCACTAAGGCAATAGTATACACCACAGATAGTGTTGATATTTGGAACAAACTCAGATTATGCACATCGTAGTCAATTGATGGTGATGTGAATCAATTGATGGTGCATGTTGTTTGCTTTGCAACACGCCATTGATCTAGGTTTGCAGAAACTTCTTGTGGATGTTGCACTGTTTTCGGCTTTAAATCAGTCTCAGCCATGTTCCATAATGTTAAATTATTGGATAAAATACTATTTTGGTTCTTAAACTTTACCAAAAGTTTGTATTTCATCCCTAATTATTATTTATTCATTTAAAAGTTTAAACTATTAAGAAATTGTAAATTTATTCATTTAAACTAACTCTTCTCCTTTACGTAGAATACAAATTCTCTGTACCACTTTGAGAGTGTTTGGATTGCATCTACGTTTTCACGCAGACGCATTTTTGTCCTTTTTTTTTATTTTTTTAATTGGCACCTATTGCAGTGTTCATGGGACATGAATAGTGCAAATAGGCAAATGATCAGTATTTTTTGTGTGAACAGTAATACAAAAATTATTTTTTTTATTGTTTTTACTTTTCAGTTTTTAACAAAATAAACGGTATTCAAACTCACACTTTATGTTCTACTAATTACAACTTGCCATGTGTTTATTTTTTTCTATTTTAAACTTTGACTATTTTATAAGAAAGTTAAACAAGCACATGGCAAATTGCGATTGATAGAACTTAAAGTGAAACACAAAAAATGTTACATAGAATTTGTATTCATTTACGTGTGGGCCACCTAAGCTACTTTTATTAAGTGGGACTCAATACATAAAAGTTTTTTAAAGGGTGGTAAGGTAGTGACAAGAGATTAAACTTAAGACTTCTTATTCTAATATTATGTTTAAATTAACGATTTTTCAAAAAACTTAAGCTATTAAGAGACGATGAATTTATTCATTTAATCTAACAACTGGTTTCAGGGTGCTGGCTGGAGACATGGATTGCTTCTGGATTTAGAAATGTTGTTTTCAAATTTCAATGTTATTAATTCTGGTTGTAAGCTTGCATCTCATGTTTTGGCTAAAGCAGCTCTATTGAAAGAGTCTGTAGGAATTTTTTTTTTTTTTTTTAGAGATAATTACAATATGTTGCTAACCCCGCAGCTCAAACCCTTTCCCCCCTAGATCTTCAAGCACTTTGTGCATGAAGAGGTATCAATTCAGCTATAAGACATCTGGCGAGTCCGTAGGAATTTGGGTGGAGAAATGTCCTCCATTCCTTTAGGCATCTGTACAAAAAGATATGAATTGATTCAATAATACAAACTATCATTTTTATTTTTTATTTTTTATTTTTATTTTTAGTTTTTAAGAACCGCTCAAATTCCAACGAGTGAACAGTGCGACTTTGTAATATGATACAATTATCTACTATATGGGTCACTTGATCCAAGACTCAGCTCTATACTTTGAACTTCAAGCATCATCAAGCTCGCAAATTTGTGCATAATTGGAGTTCAAAGTCAGACTTTATTTGTTTTTAATACAGCTCAAGTTAACTCTTAATTAATTCTCCATCTATTGAATTATCATTAATATATATATATATATATATATATATATATATTGTCATCTTATAATAACTCTTGATTCTCAATTTTTTTTTTAAAGTTAAATAAATGTTATGGTTTATTGATATTATCTATTTGTTTCAATATGGAGAATTTGGATGAAGTCTCCCTCCTTGTTGTAATGGCTTGGTAATGGCATCCTTGCCTCAACCAATTCCTCTTCCACTCATTGCGTTGGAGACCGAAACAATTACAGCAGCAAGAGCCCTGGAATTCGCACTAGAACTGGGACTGAACTCGATTATTTTGGAGGGTGACTATGAAATACTCATGAAGTCATTGATGGAGGATTCGCTATCCATAGCTTCATCTGGTCTTTTGATTCAAGATGTAGAAGTTATTGCTGAATTTTTTCAATGTATTAGGTTTTCTCATGTTCGTAGGGAAGGAAATAAAGTAGCTCACAACCTAACTAGGCATCTACGCCATGTCATTGGTTTTTCTATATGGATGGAAGATGTCTCATCACATACTTTAGTTGCTTATGAGGCAGATTTGTCTATATCTTAATATAAATTTTAAAGTCTTCTTTCTCAAAAAAAAAAAAAAAAACTTATAAGGAGGAAAGAAAAATAAAAAAAGCTAAGAATTAGGAAATCTCAAGTATCAAAAATTTACATTTTCATTCTTAAAATTCTAAAAAAAAAAAAAAACATTTATTATTAATCAGGCTCATGATATATTAATATAATAAGTCTGCCAGCAATATTTAATAATTAATAATAGCACGTATGCATCGGTGCTCTTTTAATACTATGAGTCATAGTCTATGATATCGCCTCATCGGTGCCCTTTTAAAACTGTAGCACGTATGCATTAACAACAATTCAATCAATCCATTGTACCAAATGAGCTATACATTAATTATCGTACTAAAGTAATTAAAATTTGATACTAAACCACAATCTATTTAATTCTATAAAAGTTGTTTATAAAACTGCTTCACAAAATGTAGATACAATTCGTTAAATGTTCCTATCAAAAAAATTTCTTTAAATGTTGTTAGGTACCATATTTAAAAAACAACAAATTTTTGTTCTTCAAATTAGAGCTTTTTAAAAACATTGTTAGGTACCATATTTTAAAAAATTATATTTTCAAAAGTTAGAAAATAAATTGAAACTAGCATTCATTCTCAAAACTATATATAATCCAAATCTTGACATTTCATGGTTCCATTTTTTAATATAATCAAAGAAGTTGAAATTGTTTGGCATGACTTATTTTAGTTTATTTGATTTATGTACATCTTTTTAAGACATTTCTAAATCCAATTTCACCCTATCACACTTATTTTTACCTGTAAAAGAAACTAATGAAATTATCCCAAAGCTACAGTTCAAAACTTAAAACCACAAGCAACAAGAAAGGACGTTAATCAATTGGGAGAAGAAAGTTAACTAGGCCCTTATATCTTGTTTGGATGGAGGGGGAGTAGAGTAAACCACAAGCAACAAAAAAGGACGTTAATCAATTGGGAGGAGAAAGTTAACCAGGCCCTTATATCTTGTTTGAATGGAGGGGGGAGTAGAGTAGAGTAGAGGGAGAGAGAATAAGTTAAATTACCTTATTTAGATGTTTTTTAAGGGAAGAGGGGGAGGAATTTGGAGGGGTTTGGAGGAGTTCTAACTACTTCTAACCTCTCATTTTTAATTTCCCAAATTGGAGAAGTTTAGAGGGAGAGTAGAGTATAGAAATACTTAACCAAATGAAATATCAAATTTACCCTTACCATATTAACAAAATTACAAACTATGAAAATGCTAATTATTCTCCTCTCCCTTGCTTGTTTTTAAAAATATCCAAATAAGGTGGAGGATAACCATTCATCTTTACTCTCTTCCCCACTACTCTCCTTCCCTCTACTCCCCTCTACTCTCCTTTTCCTCCAAACTTCCAAACATAGCATTAATTATTTAGCATTGAAATTAAGAGGACTGATTGCTAAAACAACTATAAGATTATGCATTCAATGCCACTGCATGCACCATATATATGTGTCATTCTTGATTTCTTCATTGATTTTTACACTTGGTAATTCGTAATTCTCCACTCATGATCAAAAACCATAATTTACAAAAACATATATATATATATATATATATATATATATATATATATATGTGTGTGTGTATTTTATAAAAAAAATAAGAATCAAATTATAAGAAAATATATTTTTTTCAGTCGTTTGCTAGAATCTTGGAGCTACTTTTATGGTATTCCTCTTCGTAATAGCCTAGTATGTGTGGGATGGAGGGACTGCACACACTCAAGAGAATAATCAATTACTCAAAAAGGTTAGTCAAATACTCGAAAAGGTCGCTAAATATCCTTGTTTATCATAGTCAAATACTCAAAGAGCTTAGTCAAATACTCGAAGAGGTCTAAATACCCTTATTTGTCATACACACACACACACACATATATATATTCACTCCCTACAATAATGAGAGATGGATTTGAGGTTGATGTCATAACCAAATGATATATTACTTTACCATGCAACCAATATTAGTTAGTGGACAACCCGAAATTATAGATGAGACCATACACGAGTCACGTCCATGTATACTATACCATTTTAATCCCATTAGCCTATCAAAGGCTCTTCTATTTTTTAGTTAAAAGTTAATAATTGACATTCATTATAATTTGTGATTACTATATTTTCCAATCATAAAAAAAAAATGTAAAATAATTAGTCAAACCCAATAACCACCAAAAAAAAAAAACCAGTGAATGACAACTTCAGTTTAGGACTTATCTACAAAATTTGTTAAAAATATATAATTTTTTTTAAAAACCAACAAAATTTATAAATTTGTAGTTCTGATTAAATTTTGAAAAAACCGACAGAAAAGTGTTCATATTTTATAGGCAATATTGTATATGGAAGCTAAAGATATATTTTTACTGGTTATCCTTCAGTTTTATCCCTACTTAGATGTAGGCTATAGAGGGATTTTGGAACCAAAAAAATGTCCTATCCAAACAGGAAAAACTCTTTAAATAGTAGTATAAATAAATGATATTGACAACCATGCATCCTTTTTAAAGTTTTTCTTTTTTATTTTGGCCTTTCCCACTATTGTAGTTGTAGACCCGTTAAATATCGTGTGAAGGACAGCTACCCCATCAGATTGTTTTGCACTTTTTTTGTTTCCTTTTTAATCGTTTCCTCTCTTTTGGACTAGATGAAAACATTACCATATGACTATATGAGCAAACGAATAATAGATTAATGGAGATTTTAGCCAGCTAAACATACTATTTATAATCCATTATTAGTCTTCTATCAATGTCAACAACTTGAATTCAATAAGACCGAGTTTTATGCCCTTACAAACCCATCGAACATCTTATACAACATGTATAACCATGAAAAAATAAATTAGATAGGAGGAAATATTAGGTACTTGTGGAGTTAAGCTGGAAGCAACTGATCTAATTGCACTATGGAGACATGGGCCCAAGAAGACAGCAAAAAACAAAATGGCCTTTCACAACATACACACACTTAGCAAGCGACTTTAAGGCAACACGAGCTTACCAATTCCTGGTCGGTATAGAAAGTATGAACCATGAACAAGTGGTCCTTTACATTTTTAATGTGAGCTTGAGAAAATACATTTTTCACAATTGTTGATATGATTTGTACTGAAATAACATTGTTGTTGTCTTGCTTCATTACTAATAACACTTATATTTAGACATGGTAAAATTAGACTTAGACCTTTATCTGATAACATGACCTAAATTCAAAGGAAAATACTCAACTTGAACCTAAAATTTTTTATTTGGAGTAAAAACAGGTTGACTCGTGAGGCCATGACCCAAGATTTATTGTATAATTTTTTTTTTGTTCATTTCTTTATTTATTTATTTTTGCATGTGAAAAAATACAGATCGACTCAACCCATTTAAGATGATCTGTTTTTAACCCAAACCTAATTAGCCCGAACCCATTTTCTATGTTTGCTTTTATTGATTTATGAAACAAATTGTAGAGCCAAATAACAAATTAATAATGGCTCGTGTAACAAATTTTAGTAGCATGGTGGATTAATGTTTTTTTTTTTTTTTTTTTTGGCTAGACGGTGGATTCATGTTTATCACTCACCAATTGTCACCTCAAGGTGTGAACGTCCATAGAGAAATTAATATGTAGACTTTAATTGTTGATGAAAACCGTGTACGCTAGCAAATGAATTAATTGAAAATTGATAGTTTGATATAATAAGGGGGTCCAAATGGTCATTGTCTATTCCATCACGGCCCATAACTTTACATCCCACGATTCCATTACCACTCATTCACATTTCAGTTTTCAGTTTTCACACCGCGTCATGTACCTTGTATGATCTATACTTTGCTTTGGGAAATGGCAGTGCAGGCAGAGATTTTTCAAGGAAAAAGTTTTCCACAATAGCCGTTTGGGCAGAGAGAGGGCGGGGCCAAAAAATGTCAATTGACTCCACAGATGTGCTGGCATGTGCATACGGCGTACCTTAGCAACTGTGGACCTATCACCTATTCCATATTATTACATGAATGAGTCAGATCCTATTAGCTGGCATCGTTTATTAAAATCCAAAACCATAAAAATTCTTTGTGTTCAGATCCAAAGCCCCTTGAATGAGTCAGAAAATTGGGTATGTTTGCCACTTTTGCTCTCATAATATAATCCTAGCGGTTCATTGGTTTAACATTGTTGTCTCTCTCTCTCTCACCTTTATTATTGGTACAAATTCATGGGCTTTGGTATTTTAACAAAAAGTAATTGACTTTAGTTTTTTGGGCTACTCTCAAAAGTAATGCCCAATAGATCTTTGAGAATGATTCACAATAGTTATAAACTCTCTTATAAAAAAACACAATTCCTTCCCTCTAAAATAGGTTTAGTTTCCAGAGAATGAGAATCCTTCTTCTTGTGTGGACATGGAGCTTCAGATGTTGATTCTCTTTTCCTCTTTTACTCTTATATTTTTCCACACCAAAGAAAAAAAAAGAATGCAAGCACAAACATAGGAAAAATAAATAAATAACCAAGACCTAACATAGCTATTATAATTTATTATTATGTCAGTTTAATAACATACTAAATACTCATAAATAACTATACTGTAATAAATAAATGTTTAAATATAGCACATAAGTCTGTAACAACTTTTTTTTAAAAGGATGTAAGGAGAGAAAGAAAATATTGTTTATCAAAAAAATTAACACATAAATTTGTTAGTCTTTTATAAAGTAAACTTGAGTGACATCAATCATATTGAAATTTGGTATCATTTTGAGGTGAACTGTGGATAATATTTAATAGGACTTGTTCATTCTTTTTCTTTTTCAACAAACTTACTCAACAACAAAAGGAGCATAATAGTTTCTCCAAAAACAAAAAAAAAAAAAACAAAAGGAGCATAATAGAAATTGTAACACCACCTAATAATATTCTACCTCTATTTCTGACCTTGATGCTCCTTAATTAGATGTCAATTGAGAATAAATTTCTATGTTATATAGATTACACACGCAGGTCCTAAAATTGAATTTCTTATTGTTTCTTTTTCCTTTTTTCATTACTTACAAAATTATAACAAGTTATCAAATCATAAAATGTACAATTTTGTTGCTCTTGCCTTTTCTTTTTTCTTTTTTTCCAAAAAGTTCTACTAAACTTTTGCTAACCTGTCATATAGAATATGGAATGTTTTAGAAGACTAAATCATAGCACTAGTATTTATTCATGTCCGGAAATAATTCTATAATTTTGAAGAAAAAAAAAAGTGATCTTATACCTATGCTATGGATAATGTTATATGAAAGCATAAGATTTATAAGATCCACAAAAATTCAATACTTCTTAAAAATAAAATAAAAAATTGAAAAATATTAGACTTTGTTCCTATAATTGAAAATAAGTGTACACAAATCTGATGCTTAGCAACATGTGTTGTGACTTGTGAGTTGTGTGTTTCAGATGAGAAAAAAGAGAGGGAAAATGAAATGGGAAATGGCAGTATTTTGTGGACCAGTTGCACGGAACAATATCTTGTTGGTGGATAGAGTAGTAAAACTGTTGGCTCACAGTTCATTCTGGATAGTGGAAACAAAACAAAGACTACTCTTCTCTCTACTAAACAAACAGTTGCTTTTTTCAGCTCAACACACAGAAGTGGAAGACGTCGGTACATATAAAAACACAGGCACGGAATGTTAAAAGCTGCAAATTTCAATGTATATGATGATTGTATTGATTATTGTTTGCCTTCGCCATTAAGTAAAATATATTAATTGAATTTTGGCATGGCATGGCAAAGATTTTTGAACCCACGTTCACATTACAATGTTACTGTATATGGTAATTTAACTGTTATTTATTATGCTATTAAAATAATGTTAATCTCATTCATTACCACATCAGTTTATAAACATTTTGTAGTAATAATTTTAACATTTTCCATTTACTTAAAGAATAAAATTTATGTATAATTTCTTACTTTCTTATATGTTCTACCTTACATTTTGCGATTAAATTTAAAAACATTGATGTACGACACAAGCATTATTATATTTTCAAAGTGAAAATTAAATTTAATACAATAAAAGAATAGTTTATTTATCCTCTAAAATAAATTAATACAATTATGTATTTGAATTTAATTAGGTAACTTTAGATACCCTTATATAACAAAAATATATCTCATACCTCATACATATGCATTTTACCTTTCACAACATATAGGTTTCCTAATAAAATTAAATAAATAAAAAAACCATATAGGTTCCACCTAACGCGGTATCTCATTACAGCTTGTCATGATAATGTTATCTTATAACATATATGAATTCCACATGCATAGAGTCATAGAGAGTAATCTCATAAAACTATCTTAGAAGGTAATTTATTATTTTACACAACTATGAAATCCGCATATACCCTACATATGCATGAGATAAGTATTGCTTATATAACATGCCTATAATGTAAAATGACTTGTCAAGTAATCCTATGCCTTTTGAAGAAAATAGCAAATCCATTTCAAAAGGAGTACCTAAATCTCAAAAGTAATTTTTTTTTTTTTTTGGGTTAAATTATTCGATAGTTTTAATTAGAATAAAGAGATTTGAATCTTAATTGACTCATTTGAAATTACCAAAAGGTATTAAATTGTCTTCTTTTTTTTTTTTTTTGGGAAAGTGTTTAACTGTCAACTTAGTTATAAGATTTTAATACTCAAAAAAAAAAAAAGTAATAAGATTTTTGGCACAGTAATAAGAATACGTTAAAAATACCTGTTTTATTACCACTATAGGATTTTTTTTTTTTTTTTTTTCCCTATAGGTATGAATCAATTAATAAACGAAAAGGGTTTATTGGCACGGTCCAAAGACAGTGTTTTGTTGTGCTACAGTTGTAGCTAGATGTGAAAAATGAAAAAATCAAAAGCTAGTAAACGAATTTAATAAATTAGTAGAAAATTCGCTGATCTCTGTTTCTTTACTTTCTTTTATGTGTGAGTGTCATTATTTTTTTATATTCACTTCCACACCGGTCCATCTCTGCTGCCCTGGCCATCTGCATACCCCTGAGGCTTATCTTTTTCCTCTATCAGATTCTTAATTTTCTCACCAAAAATTGTGTCTTTCTAACTTTCTTAGTTGAAAGTTGGAAACCCATTTCTCTTCTGGTCTTTTATTTGACTCTCAAAACTGACTCACTGTTTTCTCACCCATTTCCATTACATCACGAGTTTTTTTCAGCACGGCAGGTAAAGACAAGCACCAACAGTGTTTTTGTTGGAAAAGCTTTGGATCCCTTGTCTACTCTTTGATAATCAGCACCAACTACGTCTGTCTCTGGGTTGTCTTTCAGATTTTGTCAAAATGCAGGCTGTTTGAGAACTCTGTTGAAATGGGTTGGTGTTAGTTTTCTGTGATCTTTTGCCCCAAAAAGTGAATGGAGATTCTGCTGATTTACGCGTTTTCTGGTGGGTAATTTGATTTTGGGGTCTTCAAAAATCGTTACCATTGACGGTTTTTATGTGAAAGAGGATTTGGGTTTTGCATGTTTTGCTTAGTGAGAGAGAGAGAGAAAAAGAAAAAGAAAAAGAGGTACTTTGGTTTGGACATTGTTGTTGGGTCGGTCCCTGACACCTTGGCGAAGATTTAGGGTTTTCTACTGAAACCCCATCATCCTAATCCTTACAAAGATCAGGTATTTAATTTCATTTGATTCTTCGTGGTCCAAATATAGAAATTTGATTGTAGGTGATTACTGGTTGGGGGTCTTGGTTTTGGTTTTGGTTTTTTGTTTTTTGGGTGTGACCGTTTGAGCCTTGAAGAAGTAGATTTCTCTGTTAAGTGAATATATTTTTAGCTTTGCCTTTAATCTCAATTATTGTTTGGTTTAATCTGCTGTTAATGGGGAAATGGCGAGGAATCAGGTTTTCAACTCCTTGGAGAAATGAAATATTTAAGAAAAGATTCTTCCCAAGTCTTTGAGAGCTTCTTTTTCAAGGATTCCAAATTCCAAAAGGCAGATAAAGGTATTCTGAGGCTGAGGCTACTGAGAGGTTTGCAACGGTTGAAACCATCAAAGCCGCTTTAAAACAATCTCAGCCACCCCAACTGAGAATATATTTTGTCTTTATACTCTTCCACTACCCGTTGTTTTTCATTTATTATATACAGACGAGACTCCAAGTATATGAGATTTACAAGGCTGAGCTGAGACCAATGATTTTCAAGCTTATTTCCAAAGATTTCCATATATCAGTTATTATTCTTTGGATCTGAACTATTAAAAGTAAATATATATTTTGGTGTTGACTATCTGGATACACTGGGGGATTTTACCTGGTCAAATTTTCAGTGGCATTGAGTTGAATTTTGTCAAATATTCCAAAGCAGCATCGATGGGGCTTCTTCTTCGAAGTCTCTCGATGCTTGTTATTCTGGTGTGGTTCTTCCGGCTGCCGGTTCTTAGGGCTCAATCTATTATTGCCCCTTCAGCAAGGTCCGCCCATGATCTGGATGTGCTGCTCCAAGACTATGCTTACAGAGCTTTTGGTCGTCATCCAAAGACCGGCACTCCCTTTGATGGAAAGGTTCCCTCAAATTTGACTGGGATCAATATTTCAGCAATGAGGCTCAGGAGTGGTAGCTTATACAGAAAAGGTGTTCCAATGTACAAAGAGTTTGTGATTCCCATGGGAGTTAGTGAGAAGCCGTATGTGGAGAGACTTGTTTTGGTCTACCAGAACTTGGGCAATTGGTCTATGAGGTATTACACAGTGCCTGGTTACACACACTTAACTCCAGTGTTGGGTCTTCTTGCTTATAGTGCATCAAATCTGTCTGCTACACTTTTACCAGAATTGAATATTACGGCAACCCGTACTCCCATATCGATTAAATTTCCAGATGTGGAATCAGCCCCCAATGGGGCTGTTGCTAAGTGTGCTTGGTTTGACTTAAAAGGTCTGGTCAATATCAATAATCTGGCATCAGTTAATACGTGTTCAACGATTCAACAAGGGCATTTCTCTATTGTGGTTGAGTCTATTGCTCCTTCTCCAGCGCCAATTTCTCCTACACCAAGTGGACCACCAGGTGTTGGAGGAAAGAAGAAGAGTTCAAAAGTTGGGATAGTTGTGGGATCTGTGCTCGGTGGACTAGTGTTGTTGGCGTTATTGGCATTCCTGGTTCTGTGGGCACAGAAGTACAAGAACAGGAAGAAAATGCAACAGATGGAGAGGGCTGCAGATGTAGGAGAAGCCCTGCATATGACCATGGTTGGGAATACAAAAGCTCCCGCTGCAACGGTGACAAGAACACAACCAGTCCTCGAAAGTGAATATGCGCCCTGACTCCCACAGTTTGTACAAGCTTCCACCGTCATCCAACTACCATTCATATTCAAGTTCAATTCCTGTATTCAGAAATTCTTCCAGTCACACCTTTTTTTCTCTTCTTTTTTTGGTGGTCTCTTTTCGCCTCTTTGTTTCTTTGTAGGCTGTTTGTTTTAGTGTGGTAATATAGGATTTTTGTGTAATCAGTTTCACTCACAAAGCCGTCCATAGTTTTATGATTCATTGTGGTGTGTAGCCCCAAAGTGATTTTATATGTGATGAATTTGGTTGTCCCATTGACAAGGAATAAAAAAATTTTAGACTCCTTTCTTTCTGGCTTTGTTGCTATTGATGTCTGAGGAATGCACTACAAAAATCAATTCTAACTGTGATTATGATCTGGGCAAGTCGGTGTTCTCAACTCCTCTGCCTTTAGTCATTGGTTTCGTTCATCCTTCACCTCCTATTCACTTGTCTATTTCTTGAACAGGCTCTGGCTTTAAGTGAATTCGTATCAAGTTATTTTGAAGCGAGCCTTAAGACACATTTTGCCTGATCTCTAATACCTTCTTTAAGCTTTCTTAACCTGTAGGCACCTGAGCTGCTGAAATTATTGGTTTGAAGATCTTTCTTGGTGAGGGGATTCTTTCTGAACCAGATAAAAACAAGGCCAAGGTTAGGTACATGGAGAGCATTTTGATTTCTTTGCAGTTTCTTGTCTTTATTTTTTTTAACCAATTCCTACTTTTGCTTCCTGGCAAATATAGCATAGCCTTCTCAAGTCTAAATTGATTTAGACAGCTATGAGTGGCAAAGTTTGGGATTATTTTCATTTTGGTCATTAGCGATCGAGATGAACAGAATGTCCATTTTAAAAACGGATGCAAATTGATAAATCAAAATGAAAATAAACTTTTTTTTTTTTTTTGAGAAGAAAATGAAAATAAACTTAAGCTTTAAAAGTCAAGTCAAAAGTATTCTTCAAATCATGAGTATGGTGAAGTTCAATAATATTGTATATAGTGTATATACATTAAACACAAGAGAGTGACAAAAGAAAAGGCAAAGTCATACTCTAACCAGATATATTCCTTCCTTGATAATAACTGCGATTAACAATAACATTTAATTTCCTACATAAAGTCATTAGTGCCAATCCTATTATAACAAAAAGAAAAAGTCATTAGTACCACAACTTTTCTTTTAGGAACAGGCTTGATTGGCGGGGCATAATTGTACAAGCAAATTTAGATCTAGCCCCTACACAGTACACATGCTGCTTCTACTGGTGGTCACCTACCCTTGAAAGGGACTAAAATTTTCTGCAAAAGAACCATGAAAGGGACCCCCAGGTAACGTCTTTAGTTTTAGTTTTTACTAACACCATGTGATTTGACTGCACCCATACATAGCTATCGCCTATTCTAATGGAACGACGGTCAAACCACAATTTTAAAAACTATAACTATAGCCAGAAAACACAGTCAGTCCTTTTCAGCTTGATTACCATTGAGTTTTAGTTATTATTATTATCATTATTTTTCTATATTATTCAGTTCTTATGTGATTTTTTAATTTTAGTTCGAAATCCCATTTTTCTTAATTAAAGCATGAGCAGTTCAAAATCAATTTATTTTATTTGTTGGTTGTAGCGGTGCGCCTGTTTTTCTTGCAGTCTAGCTCTTGCAGACCATTTAAAAAATAAATAAAAAAATAAAAATCAAAGATGAAGGTTCCACTTCCACATGGCCAAATCCAAAATGATTAAGCGAATTTTCTTCTCTATTCTTTTCACTTAAACATAATAAAGTAGTCACTAGTCAATTTACAAAGAATGTGCATTCACTAACTAAATGGCCCCAAAGCCGAATCATATTAGCACCATCAAAAATATCATTTGATGGAACCACTGGAAGTTATTAACCGCACCTACCTTCAACTTCACTCCATTCAATATATATATATATATATATATATATATATATATATATATATATATATATATATATTTTTTTTTTTTTTTTTTTTTTTTTTGAAACACTCCATTCAATATTAAGAAAGGAGAAACTATAACTTCAAAATAGAACAGAATAACCAACAAAAAATGATTGATTTGATTGATTATTGAGAATTTCATAACTAATCTTAAATTTTTGACACTTCTAATAAATACTTGCTTGATATTTTGGTTATTTTATTCCATGGCATAAATTCTAAGTCATTTGTAAGGCATGGCATGAATTCTAAGTCATTTGTAAGGCATGAATTTTAAGTCATTTGTAAAGCATGACTCACAATAATAATTAAAAAAAAAAAAAAAATTTGGGACTCTAGCTGTCCATTAGCATATTGAGAAATTGGCGAATATTTTCTAAAAATATATAACTTCAATTTAGAGAATATAGTTTGATGATTCAAGTCGTCGTCTAACGTCATGAACCTTGTAACTTAACCGATACCTTTTGTACTTTTAATAGAGATATCCAAGATTCAAATTTCCTTCCTCTATTGTAATTATCGAATTATAAAAAAAAGAAAAGTCTTCACCTATCAAGCACAAAGTAAGAATTCAATTAAAATAATAATGAATATTGCGTTGACAATAACAAATTGACAACACCGAATAAACTATCATTTTTTTTTGCTAAATAAAAAATAGGTAAGGGGCGACCTGAGTAGGCATTTTCCACCAAATAAACTATATGAACTATTGAATTAGATTTCTTGATTATTATTGATACTATAATGCTAGCAATGTATCCGATATTTTGCTAATCAAACTGTTGTGAATAGCTAGTAATCTCCTTATTTTACTTACATTAGTGAACCACCGACAGATCTTAGCAAAAAAACAAAACAAAAAAAGAAAAAAAAAGAAGTACTTTTTTTCATGCTTTGCTTAAAGGCTAGAGCTTTCCAAATTATGGGACAAAGACAATGAAAAGAGGTTTTATTATTACGGCTTGTAGCGTAAGACAAGTAGGCGACCCCGTCAAGTTGCTATGGGGACCTAGGTTTAGGTAAACAAATAGATATAATTTGGACAATGGACTCTCTCTCTCTCTTTTCATTCATCAATAAAGTTTTTTCTGACTCATTCATCTAAATAAATAAATATTGGACACACTCTGTAAATGCTCCGCGTTGATGAAAATTCACCGTCACTAATCAATTCATTGCTACCACAACTCAATAATTCCAACCATACAACTCACTTTCCTTCCTCTTTTGGTCAAAATGTACGTCTACAAATGTGTTCTGGCAATTAATAATGGCCGTATAGCACGGTTTTTGGTTGTTGCCCAGGACCAGGAGTGCATACATCCCGTGTGTGTGTGTGAGAGTGTGACTCAAAGAGTCGAAAGTCTGAATTCATTGCTTCTATGAGTATGTTTAGCTTGAGTTAAACGACTTCAATTAGATAATAAGCTAAAACAAAACCCAAGTGACATTGCTAGGCTCCAGATTTAATTTGGGTTTTGCAACATAGTTTCTTGGGAACTTTTTAATATAATTTTTCCTAGTCAACTCCATGGAATTCGAAATAGGGCTTTGTGTAAAAAAAAAAAAAAAAAAAAAAAAAAAAAAAAAACCCAAAAGAAAGGTTATATAGCTGTAACATGTGCATATAAAATATTGTTAATACTTTAACATATATCTTCCTTAGTCACTAAGATTTAAATTATACATGCTGAATAGACTCTGGGCCTTCATCAGTGTAATTGACAACAGTACAACTCTCACGTGACAGCATAACCAGAGGCTCTATTTGTCGTTGTCTGAACTCTGAAGGTGGTATTAATATGGGCCTTTGCCTATGAATAAACTAGAGCCAGACAAGTACAAGCTCTGGCTTATATTATATAATTAATTAATGCACCTAGTTCAGCCGTATCTACAACTGGAACTCCACAATATGTAATAAATAACTGAGTATGGTTGATGAAAACTTATTATTTAGCAACAACAGTTAGGACAATCATGCAATTATTAGATTTGTCACATAGTTAGTATTTTCTTAAATTCCTTACGATGCCAGCGGGAATGTCTGATCTTTTATCAAGAATACGGTATGGGCAAAAATGTTGTATAGCAGATGTGGAGAATAAACTCACCGTTCTTAACTCTTGTATAATATATTTTAATGGGCAAAAACTTAAATGCAATTTTTTAGGTACTACATCTTAGAATTTTCAATTATATTCAAATACATACATGATTTCTTATACTTAATTGTCCATGAAAAAGATAATACAGTTTGTACTGTATAGGTCAATGAAGTCGTGTGTTTAAATTTAGTTGGGGGGAATTTAAGGTTCAACACATAGGTAACTAAGTTTCTCACTCTACCACTCACCCTCCTGTTTCTTCAATGTTCCAACTCCCCCATCTACCTATTATTCAGTTGTTAAGATTATTCAAGCATACCCTCAATATTTATTGGCAAACAAAAAGACTAGTTAGGTTACATGCACCTCAAAATACAGCAAAACTAATCAACCAAATTTATAGTCCACATAATAAGTAAATTCACTGGAGAAACAGACTATTTTTCCCAGGACAGTTCAAATTTTATGCAAGTTCATATACAAAGACAACGGAAATAACATCAAACTTGCTCTTGAGCATTGCTGGCAGTTTATTCCTTCTTCAACGGGCAAATCTTCCTGCATTTTGGGGTATAAAAATATCACAAGTTAAATGGTTATGAGAGAAAATTAGCTGGCAGTTTACACAAACAAACACACAAGGGGGAACTCAACTTTTTTTTTTGATAAGTAAGAAGAGAATATTATTAATAAAAGAAAAGCAAGAAAAGCACACAAAGTTCACGGTAGTGAACAAAGGAAGAAAGAACTCAACTTAAACAATCCTTTTAGATAAATTTCTTTGAGAGAGAATTTTTGGGTGAAAATAAAAGTCAAACAAGAATCAGCTTTTGACTCTGCTAAAAGCCTAAAACACATGACTGAAGCACATGCATTCAGGCAATCAAACAATTGAAGCAAGGGTGAGGGTGGGACTGTAGACTAACATTTGAGCTCCTCTAGGTTGACAAAACAAGCCAAAAAAGAGGAGGGGTAAGACACTAAACGTTGAGTCTTATACTTTTCAATATTTAAGCCGAAACCTGTACTTGCTAAGACTCATATCAGTTTTTGTATGATTGATCTGACCCTCCAATGGAATAGTATGTATATTCAAGAATCCAAAAAAGGGAGGCTATGAAGGGCAAACATGGTCCCAATTGTACATTCCTAATATTTAATTATGCTTGCTATACCGTAAACGCACAGTGACTCTCCCTCTTTAAGTAACAGGGCAGCATTTAGCGATGGGGAATCGTGGCAGTAACTGTTAAAGACATACAAAAGGCATACCAAAACTAATTCTAATACCAAGCATTAATTTGGCACATGAGAAAATGATGCCAAGGGTACATGGGAGTTTTTAATGGAGGCTTGTTAGTAGATTAGGATTTTTATTTTTAATACCTAAAACGATGGGGACGGAGGGAAAATTTGAACCCTAGACATCTCTGTTAGAGACACCAAGAGGTGCCAATTGAACAACAAGGCTCTTAACTTTCAGGAGTTTTATTTTAATTATATTGTTGGGAGTTAATAGTTCTGATCAGATTTCTTGTACTTTTATTTAATTTTAAGTGTCCGGCAATTTTATAATTTTCTTGTTTCTAGGGATGGGTTGTACTAATAGTCTATTTGGTCTTATTTTGGTTTTGTTTGAGTTTAGTTACTTAGTTTAGGCTTAGTAGTAAATGCCCTAGGAGTCCAACTCTTATTAGGTTTTTTTTTTGGTAATGAAGGAGTCTATTAATCATTAAAAGATAGCCCAAACAGGTCGGGGAATAGGTTCAGAAATACAGTCTGAAGATAAAGCCTCTAAAACAGCAGGAGGAGGCTGAATATAATAAATAAAAGGCTCAGGTTGACTACAACTAATTTTTGCAAGAGTATCAACTGCTCTGTTAGCCTCTCTCTAGCAGTGTTCAAGTTTCACATATTGGAAAACTTGGAGAATGGCCCTGCAGTCAGCAGTCAGCCACAGGAGGCTGGGTTAGTCTATTAACAGAGTTAGAGCTAGAAACAAGGGAATTAATATCAGAGGCATCCACATTAACAATGATCTTCTGAATCCCAAGAGATCTAGCCATAATTAATCCATCTCTTAGTGCCCAAAGTTCAGCAAGGAGGATGGAAGTTGACACAATAGAATGAGAGAAGCCACGAATCCAATCCCCATTGGAGTTACAAAGAAGGCCACCACCACCAGCGAAGTGGGGATTGGAGGAAACTGAAGCGTCAGTGTTCAGCTTACTCCAACCCGAGGGACGCTTGACCCAACAAATATAAGAGGTGGATCTGGGTCAAGAGGGGGCTTTGTTGGAGGTTAAGTAGTGAAACTCAACTGCCTTCAAAACACACTCCTTGGCCAGAGTGGAATTGGGCATTTTTGCTTGGAAAGCAACCAGATTCCAAGGGCCAAAGAGAAATAAGGTGCACCAAGTAATGTAGTGGTGAATAGAGGGGGAATTAGAAGTGCCATTCATACGCAGCCAGTCAGAATGAGGCAAGGAGAAGGATGGCTTTAGTCTAGAGGGGATGCCGAGGTCATTCCAGAAGGTGGTTGAGAATTGGTGATCCCGTAAGAGATGGATAATAGATTCAGCATGACAATTACAAATGGGACAAGTATGGTCAAGGTTGAAACCTCTTGACGCCAGAACTTCTAGCACAGGGATGCTGTTGTAAGAGCATGCCCAAAGAAAAATTTGTATTCTTTGGGATGCCTTTTCTTTCAAAACCCAACTAGCAGAGAAGGAAGGGGGGGGGGGGGGGGGGGGGGGGAGGTTTCAAAGGATTTAAAGCTTTTGTCGAGAAGTAGGCAGACTTGAGGGAGAAATTGTCATCCTTAGTGAGACCCCAGGCTAAGGTATCACTACTTGAGGAGATAAGGTTAAAGGGAATAGCCTGCAGAATATCTGTAATGGATCTTGGTAAGATAAAAGAGAGGGAGCGCCAATCCCACTGTTTACTTTCATCCAGCACTTGATTGATAAAAGTTTTTTCCTCATTGAGGTTAAGAGGTCCCGATATACAGGATCGAAGAGTGCTGAGAGAAGACCAGTTATCATGCCAAAAAATGGTGCTGCTTAAAGAGTTTACAACTTTCCTGAGGCCATAGTCTAGGAGCGATTTACTCGCTTTACTGGAAGCCTAAGTTCTCAAACAGATCTCTTAGCTGCCCAGGGTGAAGAGGTGTGACGGGTGTTAAGGTATTTGGCTTTAGCACACAGGCCCAAAGAGAATCAGCTTCAGTAAGAATTCTCCTGTTCAATTTCGCTAGGAGGGGCAGATTTCTGGTTCCAGAGGCATAGAGGCCAAGTTCGCCAATATCCCTTGGAAGAATTAACGCGTCCCAATTTACTAAATGGAGCTTTCTTTTTTCAGCAGTAGATCCTCAAAGAAAGTTCTGGTTAACTCTTATTAGGATTTCAAGAATGTTCCACTGGGAAAAGGTGTTAGGCATCTATTTATATTGATGTAACGCTTTCTATATAAGTTTTCCAAATTTTCATAAGTTAAGAAGTGTTATTTAAGTTTTGTAATTTATGTGATAGAACCTTCTTCCAAATGTAATGCTAAGGAAATACTAGGTGTGATGCCTAGAAGTTTATCATTTTTTTTCTTCTATATTTTTAAATCTCCAGGAACTTGAATTCAATTAACCACACATTGTTTTGTCACTTTTAAAACCCTAAAATCCAAAACGTTAAAAACCCTAAACTGCTCATACTGCTCATCCATCAAATAGCCCAAATAACCCACAAACAGCCCACTATTCCTTTTGATCATTAAAACTATGTTCCAGCCTTTTCCCCACCAAGCCTTAACCCTAATTCCTCAAAATCCAAGCTGTCCAGGAATTCCAGATCTGATTTGGCTGCTATTCCCTTTGTCCTACATAAGTCTATCTCAAACCTACTAATGTTACAACCTTCCTAATAAAAATACAAAAAAAATAAAAAATAAAATTGTATGCAAAATACGAAAAAATATAAATGGAAATGTAAGTTAAATAAGAATAATTACCAGCCACTCAAGGCATTAAAGGTTTAGATGGAATGATCAAAGCATCAGAAGCACATTAACCAGAAGGGCATTAACCTATTAGAAATACGATCTTTTTAAGAAATGCTGCAAAGCAGCAGTAAAGTTCTTCCAAAACTTGTCATAACATCACAGTGATTAAACTTATGGTCTATTTGGATTGAGGGGGAGTAGAGTAGAATTAGCCTTAAATTAGCCTATTTTCACTCAACTCTACACTCTACTGCCCTTCACTCCCCCTCCCTCAATCCAAATAGGCCCTTAAGTAACCTACAATTATTATTTAATAAAAGGTTCTAAAGATAAAACTTCTGAATCAATTTTAGTGTTACAAATTTAATATCAGTTTGAAAAGGAAATACAAATCAAGTTTTGTACAAGTTTGAGACCTTGGCTGTAAACAAATGTATAATGGCTTTCTGGTCTACATGTACTTGAGAATGCTACTGTAAAACATGGAACCCAACCCCCTCCACCACCACACCCTCTGCCCCCTCCCCCCCCCAAAAAAAATAAAAAAAGAATCGCGCGCACACACACACACACACACAAAAACCAAGGAACAAACAGTTTGCTCTTTCTCTTCCCCCGGTGTGCCTATGTGTGTGTGTGTGTGGGTGTTTTTTTTTATTGAGAGAGGGGGGGGGGGTGTATTTTGTGCTAGAACTCATTGGTGATTAATATGACTTATAAACTATAATAACAAGCGTAAATTATCATTCATGAATGCCATATCCTGAGCATGCGAAAGTTGCAAAAAAATGATTTATCCTCAATTACCAGCTTCAATCAAATCATTAGCTGTCAAATCCCTTCCACATAGTCCAACTTATTATCCTAATTTACAAATTGTTAACTAGACTAACTTAGAGATGTCATTTTTCCTCGAAGCAAACTTTACTCTTCTTATATATCTTAACCAAAATTAATCCCCACTTGTAAACCAATCCAATATACTCAATCTATTACGTAAAGTAAGCTCGTAACAACAACCCACTTAATAGTTATTATTCCACTATCGAGTACAACCTCGATAACATCTAATTACCTTAACACTAGCTAGAGGAGCCAATTAGATTAAAGAAATGAAAACAAAACCCTAAAAAACAAAAAAAACAAAACCGAAATCAGAAAAACATAAACAAAACAAAAAAAAAAATACCAGAAAGGGAGGGAAAGCTTGATTTAGTGGGGTTTGTTAGGCTAATTATGAGAAGCGGCAGTGAACTTCTCGATAACCTTCTTGTCCCTCTGTACCATAGCCTTATCCCACAAGTCATCGCCGCCGACGTGCTTTGGCTGTCTCAAATTAAATTCCCATCGATTTATTAACATTAGTAGTAATCTGAGATTTGAATTATCTAACAATGCATAGATCTATAATAGATGAAAGAAGCTAATAAGTGAAAAAAATACATACGCGGCCATGATAGGCTCTGTGAATGCGATACTCAAGCTGTCCTATAGTACACAGCAATCCTGCTATGATTCCAAGAGGCAGTGCTGCTTCCAACCACCGCCACGACATCCTCAGATCTCTCTCTCTGTCTCGCTCTGATAGATTGTTTTTTTAGCTTCGTATGCTCTCTCTGCTACCTCGTCTCCTAGATAATAATGCCTGAATTGCCATTTTATTCAGACCCATCAACAGCCCAACAAGATGGGCCCTCATTTACCCTCCTTGTTCTCTTTCCCTATTTAGCCCAATTACCCCTAGAGTCTTTTTTTTTTTTTTTTTTTCAAATTAAATTTATGGAGATTTCATTAACATTAAATAATTTACTTAAAGAAAAGGGTTTTCGTTATATGATTATTTCAAAAATGTGTTCAATCCATTTCAAAAATGTGTTCAATCCAAGCCGCATGCCATCATTTCGTTTGAATATTGTTTGTTAACAGCTTTGTGCATAAGAAATTCATGATTTGAATTGAAACGTTTTAAGAAGTATAGAGTTTAATTTTAAAATTTTCAAAATTGAGGTGATAAATTTGAAAAAACCTCTAAATTAGAAGATTTAACATATAATTTATGCTCTTTTTTTTTTTTTAATCAAAGAGTAAATATCTCTTCTCTATATACTAAGTGAATTCAGAAAGTTAGTTATGACTTCAAAAAATGTCAAAAATACCTCTAATCTAATTAGATAATCTTTATTCTTAAAAATAAAAAATAAGGTTAAAATTGTAACTAAACAAAATTCAAAAAAAAAAAAACTACTAGAGAAACTTTTTCCCTAAAAATTAGCTCACTTTCTATTTAAATATGAGAGGTACTACGTCCACAATATTTTTACAATATTTTCACAAAAAATCATAGGTGGTTAATTATTATTGGTTCAAATTTAAACCTATCACTAAGATTACTTTTTTGCCCCAACAATAACAACCAGTAACAACCTGCCACTTAGGATTTGTTGTAAAAATGTTGTAGACATATCATTTCTCTTTAAATATATCTTACAAGACATGCTACGTCCACAACATTTTTACAATGTTTTCACAACAAATTACAGGTAGTTAGTTGTTATTGCTTCAAATTTGAACCTAACAATAAGATTACCTTTTTGCCCCAATAATAACAACCAATAACAACCTTGCACTTAAGATTTGTTATAAAAATGTTGTGGACATATCATTTCTCATATCTCAAGCACTTTTTTTCCTAAAAACTAGCACACACTAGACCTAGTAATTTACTCCATTTCAAATCCTAAATTTTACTTTCTTAAAAAAAAAAAATATATATATATATATATATATATATGTATAACCTCACTAATAATAAATAAATTCAAATGGAAAATTTACATTAAACTCAAAATAAATAAAAAGAGCCTCTCCGCACGTGCGATGAGGCTAGTGATATATTAAACAAACAAGATTACATGTAGAATATTATACAATACAAGATAACTATACAGTAAAAATGTCAAAAATATAGTAAGGGTGTTGTTTGAATTATATACATTAGTCATAAGATATTGCCATCTACTAAAGCAAGTAGATATGTACAAGGGTTGGCTTCCCTAATGGTGGGTGTACACTCACCAATCTTCTAGAAATGACACACTCCTAGAAAGTTTTAATAGATCACACTCCCTCTTTTTAAGATTTGAGTGAATTCAATAGATAAGTTCATATCTTGTCACACTGAGTTTCCTAATAGAATATTTCCTTAAAAATATATACCCAAAGATGTGGGGATCACAAAACATAGCTATAGTCTCCACTAGATGAGCTTTATATGTAACCAGTACACTTGTACAAATACTCGTTTCCTGGTACAAATGGCACACCTTAAAATGAAAAAGGTTCATACAATCATAAACAAGGGTGGAAAACATTAATATTCATTTATGAAGGAAAAAAAAAAAAAAAGTAGGAATCCTACTTCATGAATAGAGCGGTGGAAACCTCTATATCCTATATTAGCTCTAATCCCACCCTTCATAATCTATACTATCTATAAGAGAATTCCCCTCTTTGAACTGGACTTTTATGTGATTCAAAAATACCCCTAAACCTTACGTTAAACATGGAAAAAACTTGAGGACAGCCCAATAAAAATATATCTCTTAACTCCACTTAAAATGCCTACAAAATAGGATACTCTGCTACTAATCTATGTTATCAAAACAAACTTATCCAAAATTTAAAAATTAAAAAGGAAAATGATGATATTAGACCAAAAAAAAAAAAAAAAACCTCATTGCATCTCCAACTTCACTTAAAATGCCTACAAAATAGAACACTCTCCTACAAATCCATGTTTTCAAAACAAACTTATCCAAAATTTAAAAATAAAAAAAGAAAATGATGACATTAGGCAAAAAAAAAAAAAAAAAAAACTCATCGCATGCGCAAAGCCCCTGTGATGTGATGAGGCTAGTTATGTTATATGTTGGAAATACCTATTCAGACACTAAACCCACTCAAATAGTGACCTAGATAATCACGAGAAAGGTTTCCTACCTCAAGGGAAGATCCGAAGATAGGCCACGCTTTAAGAACATGTTGTTTCAGTGTCGTGGAATGCCTCTAGTCATGCATTGTGAAAAAGAATTATACCGTGTGTTGGTAACTCGTGTGGAAAAAACTAGCTATTGAGTCGCTCTTTGTACGATGATTTAACCTTAACAATTAATCATTCTTTTCTTAAACTCCTCTAAGCCATAAATGGATAGATGGATGATGGCATTCCCCACCCATAGCCTTTGCAAAACACTCTTTAAGAGTTGAGATCATTTATCATCTTTAGTAAGCGATAACTAGTTTTCAACATGCTTGAGATTTGAGGTTCGGCTAAAAGAAAAGGGAGTGAAAGTTTATGCACTAGTTTTCCTCGAAGCAAACTTTACTCTTCTTATATCTCTTAACCAAAATTAATCCCCACTTGTAAACCAATCCAACATACTCAATCTATGTAAGCTCGTAACAACAACCCACTTAATACAACCTCAATAACATCTAATTACCTTAACACTAGCTAGAGTAGCCAATTAGATTAAACTTAAAGAAATGAAAACAAAAACTGAAATCAGAACAACATAAACAAAACAACAAAAAAAGTACCAGAAAGGTAGGGAAAGCTTGATTTAGTGGGGTTTGTTAGGCTAATTATGAGAAGTAGCAGTGAATTTCTCGATGAGCTTCTTGTCCCTCCGTTCCATAGCCGTATCCCACAAGTCGCCGCAGACGTGCTTTGGCTGTCTCAAATTAAATTCCCATCCATTTATTAACATTAGTAGTAGTCCGAGATTTGAATTCATAGATCTATAACGAATGAAAGAAGCTAATAAGTAAAAAAAAAAAAAATACATACGCGGCCATAAGTGAATTTGTGAATGTTATACTGAATATGTCCCATAGCACAGAGCATTCCGCCTATGATTCCAAGAGGCAGTGCTGCTTGCACCCACACCCACGACATCCTCAGATCTCTCTCTCTCTCTCTGATAGATTGTTCTTTTAGCTTTGTGTGCTCTCTCTGTCTGCTACCTCGTCTCGTAGATAAATATAATGTCTGAATGCTGTTCTGTTTTACGGATTCAGATTCCGTATACTTAGGGTATTGCCCGAGTGCCATAGTTCTAATCTCAGCCTTTGATTTAATCCAAAGGCTGTAAGGAATTCCACGTCATCAATCCGTGTCTCACTGAGTTTTTACTCAACTTTCTTTCCTTCTGCTTCCCTTCTCAGTGTGGATCAGCTGAAATTTATTAACTTATTATTTTTACTTTCAGTTTATTTTGGGTATTATTTATAAATTTTACTGCATTATTTAACTAATTTTTACTTTTATTTATAGTATTTTTAGTAAAAAAATTTCAATTTCAACTAAATAAGTTATTCTCAAAGGAACACTCAAATTCACCAAATTTCAAAATTTGTCTCTTCAACCAAACCTTGCGGTGTAAGGGACATGAATTTTTTTGCAAAATAACATTATTTTGCTAACAATTTTGTTAGTTAGCAACATTTTTAAACTATTTAAAAAACCAACATTTCAAGTCTAAGAGACTCGAGTTCATTGTAGCAAATTGAATCTTAGAGACTAGAGTTTCACATGCTAGCACAACTGAGGGAAAAAAATTATCCGCATGGAACTCGAGTTCTGTAAAAACATAAAACCCATAAAAACTTGGATACGGAGAGAGAGCAAAGAAAAAGAGCAAATAAAAACCCAATAACGCATGATCAAAGAGGAAGATCAACTTTGCTCAAGTACATCGGTTAGATTCTTCTTCTTCTTTAGTCAAATCCTTCTTCTTTCTTCTTCTTCTTCTTCACTTTGTTCACTCCTTCGTCTTCACTCTTTTATGGAAATCGAGTCTTAAAGTCTTATAGCTTTTGGATTAAATCAAAGGCTGAGACCAGTGCTATTGCAAACCCACAGGATCTCAATCCCTTTTTTATTGCCATTTTATTCAGACCCATCAATAGCCCAACAAGATGGGCCCTCATTTACCCTCCTTGTCCTCTTTCCCTATTTAGCCCAATTACCTCTATAGTCTGATTTTTTTTTTTTTTGGGCTGAGAAACTATATTTTATGATTTTTTTTTTCCTAAATTTATGGAGATATCATTAACATAAAATAATTTACTTAAAGAAAAGGGTTTTCGTTGTATGATTATTTCAAAAATGTGTTCAATCCAAGCCGCATGCTATCATTTCGTTTGAATATTGTTTGTTAACAGCTTCACGCATAAGAAATTTTTTTTTATATTTTTTATAAGAGAAATTCATGATTTGAATTGAAACGTTTTTGAAAAGTATAAAGTTTAATTTTAAAATTTTCAAAATTGAGGTGTTAAATTTGAAAACACCTCTAAATTGTAAGATTTAACATGTAATCTACGCGTTTTTTTTTTCCTTTTTTTAATCAAGGAGTAAATATGATATATTAAACAAACAAGATTAAAACATGTAAAATATTATACAATAAAAGATAACTATACAGTAAAAATGTCAAAAATATAGTAAGTAAGGGAATTGTTTGAATTATATCTTCTCTATATATTAAGAAGATTCAGAAAGTTAGTTATAACTTCAAAAAATGTCAAAAATACCCCTAATCTATTTAGATGATCCTTATTTAAAATAAAAAAAATGGGATTAAAATTGTAATTCAACAAAATTTAAAAACCAAAAAAAAAAAACTACCAAAGAAACTTTTTCGCTAAAAATTAGCACACTCTTTATTTAAATATATAGCTCACGCACATTTGATACATTTTTTTTCCTAAAAACTAGCATACACTAAATCCATTAGTTTACTCCATTTCAAATCCTAAATTTTAATTTTTTTAAAATTCCTTCCTATGTAACCTCACTAATAATAGATAAATTCAAATTGAAAAATTATATTAAACTAAAAAAAAAAAAGAACCTAATCGCACATGAGGAGTGCATGTGATGAGGCTAGTATACATTAGTCATAAGACATTGCCATCTACTAAAACAAGCTGATATGCATCTATATGCACAAGGGTTGACTTTCATATTTGGTCACCAAAATGACACAATCCTACAAATTTTTAATAAAACACATTCCTTCTTTTAGGATTTGAGTAAATTCAACAAATAAGTCCATATCCTATCACACTATGAGTTTCCAATATAATATTCCGGTCAAAAATATGTTACCCAAAGCTGTGGGGATAACAAAACATAGCCACAATCTCAATATTAGATGAGCTTTATATGTAACTAGTAAATTTGTACAAATACTCGTTTCTTGGTACAAATTGCACACCTTAGTATGCAAGAGGTTCATACAATCATAAGCTACGGTGGAAATCATCAGTATACATTTATGGGGAATTTTTTTTTTTTTATTTTAAATTCTAGTTCATGGATAAAGTGTCGTAAACCTCTATCTCATATTAGCTCTTATCCCTCCCTTGCGATCCATAATTATGTATAGAGAAATGTTATATCCACAATATTTTTACAACAAATCATAGGTGGTAGGTTGTTACTTGTTGTTATTGTTGGTGCAAAAAAGTAATCTCAGTGGTAAGTTCAAATTTGAACCAATAACAACTAACCACCTGTGATTTGTTGTGAAAATGTTGTAAAAATATTGTGAACGTAGTACTTCTCTTATGTATAAAATCATTGATACCTATCCCAACACTAAAACCACTCAAATAGTGACCTAGATGATCACAAGAAAGGCCTCCTACTTCGTAAGTCACAAGATTTCCTTCAAAGTTTCCATTTGTGCATAACTTGACCCTTCACAATGGAAAGACATTCCAAACTTTAAGAACATGTTGTTTTAGGGTGTGTTTGGATACCGTTTATTGCTAAAAACTGAAAACACTGTAGCAAAATAATTTTTAAATGTGTGAATAGTACCGTGTGACCCATTTTTTGAAATATTTTTGGTGAAAAAGGTACTTGCTGGTCCTGTGAACAGTACATGAGACTCACCATATTTCAGCCAAACGCAAACGCATAGGATAAAAAATGCAATCCAAATGGATACTTAGTGTCGTGAAATACCTCTAGTCATGCATTGTGAAAAAGAATTATAGTGTTGATAACTCGTGTGGAGCAAACTAGCTATTGAGTCACTCTTTGTACGATGATTTTTTTTTTTAGGAACTTTTGTACGATAATTTGATCTTAACAATTAATCAAAATTGTTTTAATTAAAAATAATAATTCTATAACCATAAATGGATAGATGGATTGTGGCCAGTGGTGGTGCTATAATTTGAGTTGAGGGGGGGGGGAATTTATATATGATATATTCACTTACACAAATTTATGTGAATATATAATATTTGAAACCAATTTGAAAAATTAAAAGCTATTCATTTAAATACTAAGTGATATTTAATGTAATTATACAAAAAAAAAAAAAAAAAAAACTCTACAAACAAAAAAAGCTTATTCATAATATTGTATTTATCTATTGAGATATTTCTAACATGAGTGATCTATTTTTTTTTAAAAAAAAAAAATTTAGAGCCAAAACTCAAGTTATGAATGAAACTATTAGTAGTTAGATAGATACTGTTAAGGTACTTTTTTTTACACCTAACTTTATTCGAGTACCACATATTTATACCACTATAAGTTATTGGGTTTTCCCAAACATTTTTTTGGCTCTATTACTATGTTAATCACAAATATTTCATATCTCATTATCTAAATTGGGTCATGATATAAATTATCACAAAAAGTTCAAAAAACTCTTATTTTATCCAGTTTTATTATCATTATTTAGCTAAGCCTAAAACCAGCCCTATGAATCCAATATACACATCTTATTCTATTTAAAACCCAAGAATACTTAGGTTTGGCAATATTAGAAAATCCCATGACTCAAATCTATGACAAAACAATTTTATCAATGGAATTTAAATCCATAATCAAAGCCGATGGTTTGAAACCATGACGATTTATTTATCTAAAACTCAATTCACATTGGCAATATCAAAACCCAATTCTTATTGGCAACATCAAAATCCAATTCTCATTGACAACATCAAAAACCCAATTCTCATTGGTAATATCCAAAACCCAACTTATGTTGGCACTATTAAAAACCCTAGCTAACTACTTGGCACTATTTATCGAAAGTCCAAGGTTATCAATACTTGACAAAATACTATATTATAATTATTTCACCTAAAAGTCCAATAACGAACAATACTTTAGAATCTTAAACCTATTACTATAATATTACAAGCTCATGGAATTTATGAATTATCTACTCTCAAAACCCATGGCGATCATCTTATAAAAGCCCATGGAAAGATATGATTATTAGACCCATGACATTTATTTGTTTCATATTATAAACTTATATTCACTATCCATCTTACATCACAACATTCATAATATTTATTACCAAAACTCATGGTAATTATTCATCCTACATGTCCATTATGATTATTTATAGAGAAACTCATGAAAACATCACATTATTTCATTATAGTGGTTGTTACCATATTTATTTAAAATCCATGATAAATATTATTCTTAAGAAAAATATTGAAGGTCATTATTTAAAAAAGCCTCAAGGAAAATATGATTTACAAAGTAATTCATAGTAAAAATTATGAAAAGTTATTTAAAGCCCATGGGAATTAATACCCAAAATTTATCATAAATATTTATTAAAACTCATAGATTCATTTTATTTCTACTAACAACTAAAGCCCATGAGGAGTAAAAAACCCATGGCAAAGTATGTCTTTAATGCCCATTTTGTAGGCCCAAGAATCTCATGGAGAAGGGAGCAAGTCCAAGCAAAGAAAAGGTCATGTGGCCCAACTAAAAGTGCTGAAATAGATCAAAGTTCCAGCCCAAAAAGGTTTCAACTCAAAAAGGTCCCAGCAAGAGGCTTGAAAGTGGGCAACCAACCCTTATTCATCCCTAATTAAAGAAACAACTAGAGACCCCTACAAGAGAACCAAACATTTGAGGGTGAACTAGGGGCTGTCCCATCAGTTTTCTACCATTCTCTGCCTGACATGAACAGTGCCCAAGGGTCGTCATATTAGCTGAAGTCAAAAGGATGAAGGGACTCTATCATCTTCCTCAAGACTGCACCTCCAACGGAAGGGAAGTTGAAACCAAATTATTTAAATTTCAACAAATTGATACTATAAATGTTAAAAACGTTCAAGACATGATTCATGTGCCAAGCCCATGAATCCTAAAAGGGAAAATTTGGAAACATGTGGTTTGGAGGGTATAAAGGGATCTCCAACGGAACCCTCTGAAATGGGCTTAAATTTTGACACCTGGCTTGGGGTGTTGAATCCTACTTCCTAGGGTCCAAATCTCAGTTGCAGCACTAGGATTCTTCCTTAAATATTTGTCATAATCCTATTGGCTGAATACAATCTCAGCAATGTTAGCATTTAATGCAAAATTATTCCAAATACTACCATGCCAAAAGAAGCAAAACAACCCCAAAAGCAAATCTACCATTTTTAGGCCAAATCCAAGTTATTAATTCAGCTAACCTGCTCCCTTGAATTAGACTTACGTTTTTTTTTTTTTATGTTTGTTAATTAATGCTTCTCTAAACTCCATTATAAAAGCATAAGCACCTCAGCCCACAAAGATAGCTACTCTATTTTGCTAGTAGTTTAGCTCTCCTTAAGCTCACTACTCATCCCCTTCAGCCCACATTCATCTAACCTCAGACATTCTTTCCTCTCTTTTACACAATCACAGCTCATAAATGTCTCTCACTACTTACAAAAAGACGACTACCTACAAAAAGCCTTAACCTCAGAGTTAATCTCATCTCATTCACTCAAAACAACCTATATTGTCTCATTCATGCCTTATGAACACACACTCACCAAAATCTTAGTCTAAAACTTGCTGCACTAAGTTGGGATCTCTTTCTCCCTTCATTCCATCCTATTTTTCCTCTTTTGTTTGTAACAATGAAGCCTTTAATCTTTGTTTAGTATTATTATGGTGAAGGCCATAATGTTTTGGAAACTATCTCTTCCTATGGAACCTTTAATTTTTACTTTTTATTTTACGGTTAAAGGATATAATGTATATGTAACAATTGAACTTTTCCCTCACATTGATGTAATGATAGCTGAAAGTACAATGAACTCTCCTGACCGAGACATGCAAGGACCCCCAGGAGTTAACACATTCCTAAACTTATTTAATCATTGACCATTAGACTGTTTAAATCTGTTTTTTCTGGACTAAGTGTAATTTTACCCTTATCGCTAGAGGACTGATTTGAACTATGATGCTGTAAAAGGACTAATAATATAACAAACTAACAACAGTAACGTGTTTATTGTTCTTTGTTGTTTTTTTCTTGTCAGGGTGCAACCTCTATCTCTTGCTTGGACAGGCTTACACGACACCGAAAGCCTTTAGGCTTTATTTCAAGAGCCCATTGTTGAGTTTTTGCTTGGCTACCCATATTCTATTTGGGAACATTAAAATTTTCCCCTCAATAGATACTAAGTGCAATATATGTGAATTTCTATCAATAGTTCATTTAGAAGTTATGCTTTGTTTCAAGATCAAAGAAACAAAGTGGCATTTAAAAAACCCAAAAACAAAAAGTAGTCTGGGGTATTTAATAACTAAAGGTATTTTTGGGGCAGGCTAGGGGGGCGACTGCCCCCCCCCCCCCCCCTCGACCCCCTTGGCTCTGCCCTTAATTGTGGCATATCACACCCATAGTCTCTGCAAAATATTGTTTAAGAGTTGAGATCATTTATCATATTTAGGAAGGAAGATCTAGGGCCCGTTTGGTACTCCATCTTCAGCAATGTTGTTTGCTATTTAAACACCCAAACAAGTGGGCCCCATGCTGAAATATGTGTTTGGTAAGTGATTCTTAACTATTGTTATTTGAGTTTAGTGTTCAAGGGTTGTTTGAGTGTGTGTTTCACATGAAAGTCCAACACTTTGGGCCCACCTAACGTAAATTCATTGTGCTCTCCCATGCATATAAGCAGATGGTCTCTTCTCCCCCACGTGTCAGTGCAGTGTGGCCTCTCAGCAACGTCTCTCCCACACATCTGTGCAGCAAAGAACTCTATAAGCTTTTCTCCTGTCCCTCTCACACAGCCATGTCGCATCACCATAACTCACACACTCTCCATTAATCTTACACACTCACCCAATCAACAATAACTCGTCCCAACGGCCATCATCTCCTTCATAATCGTTGAGCAGATCCCCCAAAATCAAAGCCCTAAATTCACCACAAACATCTCTCTAAATCATATGGCCTTTCAACCTCCCCACCTACCATATTTACTCCCACAACCTAGCCACACCCTTGAGCACTGTTTATTGTTGGATTTTGTCAAACCCATAATAGGCTTTATCTCAAATCACATCTAGCATTACATATGGAGCTCACAGACACTACTTCGTCCTCCTCAGCCATTCCACCATTTTTATCATCCCCCTCCAACGCAATTCCGGCACTTAAGGTAAGTGTTTAATGTTTGTTTTAAATTCAAAGTTCATGTTTGCCGTTACTAAAATTTGTTCTTGGTTGTTGTTGATTGTTGCTTGTTGCTCTTGATGTTGGACACATTTTTCCTCCATGCCCTTTTAACTGTTCATATCCGTATAATTTGTGAAATGGGCTTCCTAAAGCTAATAAAGGTCTAAACTGCTTAATTGATTCCCTGCAAATAATTTGTAATTGTGATTCTAGATTTGGTTTTTTTTCCCATTCTGTATGTAACTTGTCTGCAAAAGAATGTCTTCAAAATATACATGTAATAATTTCTTTGAGTTAATCTTGATTCTGTGTTGCTCTAGATGTATCACTTTCTTTTATACATAACGTTACAACTTGTTTGGTAGAGTTTTCAGTTCAAACGACCATTTTACTATTGTGCAGTTACTGGTCTAGGGTTTAGGGTTAGGTTCAAGTTGAGAAATCATAAAACTAATTAGGAAAACAAAAACTTGAATTTACTAGGAAACCATGTATAGTCTGTCATGCCTACTATCCATGTTAGTGGATATTTATGACTTAAGTGTGTATGTCTTATTCGATGGCAGACCCATCCGACGCTAAGGATTTCAAGTTATGGCCTACACCGGTAGAAAAGCACTTCATTGATGTGTTGGTGGAAGAAGAAGCCAAAGGGAACATGCCTTCTGGGCAATTCAAGAAAAACCTTTGGACAGTTATCCAAGATGAGTTTAACTGATGAACTGGAAAACACTATCGCAAACAACAATTAACCCAAAAATATCAACGGTTAAAGCAGAGATACCGTACGTTTGCCCAACTAATTGGTCAAATCGGAATGGGATGGGATCCTGTTACCAACACCATCACAGGTAGTGACGAGGCTTGGGCACACGCAGCAGCGGTGAGTGTTATACGTTTAATTAATTTCCATGTCGTTCATTCCATAAATTCTTCATGTAAACAATCACATATATACCAATGTCTCTAATCCCATATATACCACATCTTGTCTCTTTCTAGTTGAACCCTAGGTGCAAAGATTTTCGTAAAAAGGGGCTAGACCACTATGAGTTGCTAGGACGGCTTTTCAACACGGGCATGACAACTAAATTTTTACAAATATCCTCTACCCAACCAACCCTTAACAGTGATGAAGAGCGAGAATTGGATGCTGCTTTCCTCACGCAGAGAGTACATGTCAATGTTGAACCTGATAGTCCAGATGATGTGGAAGAGCTACCCCCCCCCAGATATGGGGCAATGCAGCAACCCAAAAGGAAAGCAGCTAGCTCACCCCGACACCTCAACAGGGAAGAAGAGGAAAGGAGGGTCCATTGACAGAGTCACTGATGCTATCATGGAGTTCACGGAGATGTTAAGGAAAAGGCGTAGTGATAAGGAAAGTGAAAGTTGAAAAACCGTAGAATCTACATCGATGCGTAATCCTTTCTCAATGGACAAGGCTGTGGTAATTCTGAACACTATTGACAATGTTGATGACCTCACCCTATTCAAGGTCCTTAACGAACTCCATAAGCCTGAAAGCAGGGTTGCTTTCATCATGATGAAGTTAGAAAGACGACGGGGTTGGATGGATTTAGTGACTAGTTTACTCTAAGGGAGTTGGTGAAGGAAAGGGAGGAAGTGAAGAGCTGCTTTTGTGGAGTTTCCAGTTTCAGTAGTTAATGTTTACTAAGCTAATGACCACTACCACCATTTTTTGTTGAGTTGCTTGTATGGTTTAGTGGGGGCACATTGTATTGTACTAAGGAACAATTATGTTTAGGGATGGCAATGGGACGGGGCGGGGCCGGAGGATGGGATCTTCGTCCCCGCCCCGCATGGTTGTTGCCCTTCCCCGTCCCCGCCCCGCCCCGGGGTGCGGGGCATACTACCTTGCCCCATCCCCGCCCCTTAGGGCCCTGCGGGGACCCACCCCTCCCCACCTCTAATACAATTATATATATATAAATAAATTTTTTTTGCTACAATAATATAAATCACAACAAAACAAAATGTTTTAAAATCCAAGCATTTAAATAAACCAAGTACTTAAATAGTCTAATATGTAACAACATAATTCAAAATTTATTATAACAAAATAAACATTGTCTTTGCGTGAACAAAATCATCAAGGATAATTGACCAATTCTTTAACAAAATAAACATTGTCTCATAGCAAAATAAAAATTGACTAGTTCTTTAAGAATGATTTATAGTCATTTGTTTGAAAATACAAAATTAACTGTGGACCAAATATATCAACAACACTAAAAGACAGATATATTATAGTAATTTTTTTGAAAAACATGAAACAACATGCAAAAAAAAAAAAAATTGAAACAATTGGAACATGATAAGAAACATACCTTCTGCCTATTGGAAGCACTAAGTGAGTAAGTGACCGGCCTTTATTTTTCCTTTCAACTGTGCTCCTCTAATAGCTACAAACAAAAATACTAATTTTAGATAGAAAAAAAGAACCAAAATTTAAACTGAAAAAAACAGATTTAAGAAAGACTAAAACAAAAGGAATGAGATGAACCTAAAAAGTAAAAGGCAACGTCTTGGACTTGGAGACTTGGAGTGGAGTTTGGCTTAAAATTGAAAAACGTGTATAGGCTATAGAGAAGGGAGAAGGGTCAATGGCAATAGCAGTAGGTATAGAATAAAAAATATATTTATCTAATGTCTTGTGTTTCACTTTAAATATTAGTGATTTAGGGTTTACTAAATTTGCAATTATAGTCCTTATTATTAGGGCGGGGCAAGGACGGGGCGGGGCAGGGCGGGGATAAAAATACTAAACCCATCCCCGCCCCGTCCCAGGGTGCGGGGACAAAATATTGCCCCATCCCCGCCCCACCACCTTTGCGGAACGGGGAAAACCCGTGCGGGGCGGGGCGGGTCAAAGCGGGGCGGGGCGGGGCAAAATTGCCATCCCTAATTATGTTATTATATTTGAACATGTATGTTAATGATTTTACTATTTGGTGGTTTGTTATGCTTATTACCTTCTCTTGTTAAGAACAGTCTGTGTTGCTGACTTATTATTGTATAAAAAAACTTGTGACTTATCTTTTCATGCACAATTTCTGTTTTCGGCACAAACTTGCACTTTTCTTTAGCTGATCAGTAAACATAAAGCCCAGAGAAAAAACAGAAACGTTGTAAATTGAAAGGTAGTGCATTCCATTTTGAGGGGCTCCAAACTAGATTCTTGGAAAGATTAATTGCAAACACCCAAATCTTGAAGAGGTGAAAATAGCTACAATATAAGTGATTTTAGAGAAAAATGTGTATCCGGGTATTAACTTGGTTACACACACTCATAGTCAAAAAAATCAATGTTTTTCAGCTTAATTGACTTATGCCCATGTTATTTTTGAAGCTGTATCAACAAATCAAAATAATTTATCCCTAATCAGCATTATTGGTGGATCCTGTTGAAAATCAAGTAGGTTGTGTTCGTAGTTAAGGTGTTGATGGGTCCCAATACGTTTTGTATTGCATTTCAAAGGCCCTATTTTGGTTGAAATAAGTGATAGCAATATTTTTTAATTACATAGAATATTCCAGTAAAACGTTTTCTTGTTTTTGTTGAGGATACAACTCTACTAGGACGATGGACAAGGTACTATTTCTCATAGAAATGACTCAACGTTTGGCATGAGTATAAACTGCTTAGCTTGTTAGGGGTGAATGCTCATGGATTACCTAGCAACTACTTCTGCTGGGTGGGGTCAGTTGCCCATAGGTTTTATATGCTAGAGGCAATTCCAAAGGGCTCTTCTTTAGAAAGGTTCCATGGTTTCTTTTTTATAAGTTTGTCTAATTGGACCTCTTCCATTTTAGACTTTGCCTGGCATAAAGGTCTTTGCTTCTTCATAACAAGTACATCAATGTGATTTATAGAATGTCATTCTGTCAGCATAAAGAAGTTCCTTAGGGCATATAATTAGCTTTAGGGAAAAATATATATATATATATATAATGAATCTGATCATGTTAGACAAAAACAAAAGATAAGGTTTGGAAGAATCATTAGCTTTTACACTCGTCTTATTAAGTTCTTAATACGTACATGGGGATATGTTCACTGTTTGAACAAAAGGGACAAGGTAATATATAGATGTGCAAAGTCTTGTTTAATGGAAGCTATCCATATTCATTATGACTTTACTTCTTTTTTTGGGTTTGTGTATTTTTTCTTTCTATTCTCTTTTCTGTGTGTGTGTGTGTGTGTGTGTGTATAAAGTGCACCGAGATTATGTGATTAATTGGTAAATCAATTCTAATATTTGTGAATAGTAAAGGATGCCAATAAGTGCAGAATTTTTAAATGGGAAATTTCATATGTGTAATTGATGGTTTGAATTCCTTTATGGTTGCTTGCAATTTAAAAGACATTTTCAGCTTAATTCTATTATTAATCCATCAATTGCTGACAACGTCTATCACCATGTAGTTATGATTCCACTATGGCTGACCACAACACAGATGACAAACTCAGTGATGTAGAATACGAAATAATGACAACCTATGTTACAATCTGTGTTGACTACATCCAGACACACTATTTGAAGACTCCGATGTGCACTAGTGCTTTATCCAGGAAGTCATACGTGTAGGAGACACTTGACGGACATCCACAAACACGTTACAATACATTTTGCATGGCCAAGCACGTGTTCTTGCATTTGTGCAGTGAGTTGAAAAGGCTACACTTGTTAGAAAAGGACACTGGAATTGTCTCTGTTCAAGAGTCCATTGGCGTACTTTTATATATTTTAGGCCATAATGCTGACATAAGGGTCACTAGAAACCGATTCTAGCATTCACTTGAAACAATTCAATGGAGATTCCGTCGGGCGTTACGGGTGATTCACTCGTTGGGGTGCCTAATAATAAGGCCTGATCAGCATGCATCATCTTTGTGGAAATACAAAGTATTACCCATGGTTTGAGGTATGAATACATCTCTATTATAGATGTCTTTGATGATATGGCAAGTTATAAATTGAGACAAATATGTACATCGGATGATACTGTTAGTAGGGGGTAGATATTCTTCTTATACCCACTCTGCTTTGAATAGTAAATAACATCAAATTGGCACTAAATCTGTTATGCATCCAATAGTGGCAATTTTTTGAGTACGAAATCTTATATTTATGGTGTAATATTGTTTAAAATTACATCATCTGTAACCCACCTATATATATGTGCTATATCTTCCTTAGGGGTGGAGTTAATGATGATATGGTTAGTAGTTTTGTCATGTTGTAATAATAAAGGCCCTAGAGTCAAAGAATAATTTGGTTGGTTTTATATTTAGTATTCATTTATGTTTGATTGTATTAAAAAGAAGGCAAAAATGTAAAACTGACTCTCTAACTTTCACATTTTTTCATTTCAATCCTCTAACTTTCAGTTTTGTCAATTCAATTCTTTAACTTTCAATTTTTGACAATGCAGGGCTCCGTTACAACTCAGTTAGTGCTATCGTTAGAACCACTAAAACGACGCCATTTTGCATTTTTTTAATTCAAAATTAAAAGAAAATAAGAAAAATTTGAAAAAAGAAGAAGAAGAAAACATTGTTGTTCCCCTTCCCAGTGTCTGTGTAAATTGTAGCATGCCATTGTTCGTCAAGTTCGCACGGTTGGTTCGAGTCGAATCTGAGCCACGACTTGCCACCACCGGACCAATGTAGGAGGCTAACCAGACCGAGATGAAGGTCATGGCAGCTCCCTTTTACGTTATCGCCGCCTAAACCGTGTTGGTTCCATCTATGCTCGATGGGCGCCACGTGTCCAGCAAAAACCAATAGGAACGGTGGCAATGACCCGAGCTCGTAGATCCGATGGCTTTTCTGGATCTCCATCCACTTCTCTGTTTGCTCCGTGTACTCGACCCATCTCCATCTGTCCAGATATATCACCATCATGCCGGTGTTGAAGAAGCAAGGTTTCCGGTAATCGAATGTGGCGTGAACCGCCGGTCCGACCAGAATCTGCTGGTGAAATACTCAGTGAAGTTGGTGTGACAGTACTCCGGGAAGGGGAATGACCCTTAATTTTTTTTTTTAAATTGGAATTAAAAGAAAATAAGAAAAATCTGGAAAAAAAAAAAAAAAAACACATGCAAAACGACGTCGTTTTAGTGGTTCTAACGGCAGCACTAATTGAGTTGTAATGGAGCCCTACATTGACAAAAATTGAAAGTTAAAGGACTAAATTGATAAAACTGGAAATTAGATGATTGAAATGAAAAGAGGTAAAAGTTAGAGGGTCAGTTTTGCATTTTTGCCTAAAAAGAATGTGTTTGTGAATTTTTTGATGGTGTGCATTGTGATTGAATAAGAACTCCCTAACTTTGTTCTTTTCTACTCTATCATGTCAAAATTCGCTTGTTACATTAACTATGTCAAGTTACTGAGTTGGTATAGATGGGAGTTGGTTGAGCTGTGGATAGATTTTTCATTTTTTCAGATCAATTTTAGAATGACTATTATTCGTTTGGGACTATAATGAATTTTTATTATATGAGACTATGTACTTATATTTGAGTAGGTTTCTTCAATTACAGATGCAATAACAAATGTAGAAGGTTTTATTGAGTAATGAAGACTGAAACCCCAATAGTGTTAGCAGATGTTCATATTCTTGTCACATAAGGGATCACATTTTGTATTTGAGTCAACTGTTACTAGTTGCTTCCACCAAACGTAGGTTTAATGAAACTTCAAAATGTGATCTTCTTTTGTTAGTAGGGGGTTCATTTCATAGTGTGGCAGTTAATAGAAATTGTTCATTTCAATTATTAATTTATACTCTTCTTACCTTATGACCAGTCAATAGATATGTATGTTCTGTCAACAGAAATGCATAGAAGCTATTGATGGTACACACATCAGTGCTCATGTACCAGCCTGCAAAAGTACCGCCTATGGGATAGATCCAGTGACATTTCCCAGACTGTTATGTGTGCGTGCAATTTTTGACATGAGGTTCACGTATGTGCATGCTAACTGGGAGGGTAGTGCTCATGATTCGCGGGTGATGCAGGAGGCCCTGCATCACCCACGAATTATAGAAGTCTTCTATATTGGTCCACTAAGCCTTTAGTGGACCTGTATAAAGAATTTGCATGACTGCATTAAGTATTGTCTTTTTTTGGGGGAAGGGTTGGTAATATGTTATGTTATGGCTCTTGACTTTTTATGTATTTAGATACTTGAGATTACCTCTTATCTCTGGTAGATTAAGGTTGAAGGACTGTCAACCGTTTATTGATAAAATTCAAGGTAGAATCAAATCATGGTCATCAAGGAAACTGTCTTTTGCTGGCAGGTTACAACTTCTATCCAATCCTAAACTTTTTTCTCTTTTTGTGAAAATTTATTGTTTTTTTTTTGCGGTGGGGGTGGGGGTGTCACTGAGCCTCACCATTGTAGAGTTGACTTGTTATGCTTCAAACACAAAAACCATGTAAACCCAATTGTATTTTCTCTTTTTATTTAAATGATTCAACTAATTGAATTGCTTACTTTGCTCAAGCTTGGATCTTTGTTATTTATTTTGTTAGAATAAATGACTTGAATTTTGCAATTCATATACGTATATTACTATAAAGCTGTTCATATATGTATATTAATATAGAATTGTTCATATAATGAGTGTTGTTGCAGGCTCATACTAGTACATCATATAATGAGTGATTTTCATTAAAGCACAACATATCTTCTATATCTCATAAATTATCATTAGTTTTTTTCGCTGTTTTTCTCATCAGCTGCTTCATATTTGCTTGCATTTAAATATATCATCAATTATGGATTGAGTCTGCTGCTGCTACGTGCATCAGTTACTGCTGCTGCGTGCATCATGTGCTGCTATGTGTATCAGGTGGTGTTGTTGTGTGCATCAGGTGCTACTGTGTGCACCCGGTAGAGTAGTCTTGTAAAAAAAAAAAAAAAAACAAGATATGATAGAAGATGGAGTCATTTTACACTCTTGTATATTGTATGCTCCTTTATTTTTTAGAAAAGGTGAATCCACCATTAGTGTATGCATTCACAAAGGAACACATGTTATTATTGTATGCATCTTGTAATTGTGAAGATCCTCATCTTTTAATATGTATAATAGATAGTTTTGATGGAAAACTTTGTTTGAAGATAGTGGTTTTTTTTTTTTTTTGGGTGTGTGTGTGTGTGTGTGTGTTTTTCTGTATTTGGTACGAGTAGAAAAAAAAAAGGGATAATGGAAAAATTATTTCTTGACTTCCTATATTTAGTTATATAGTTGTTCTGTAGATAAATAACAGAAGTTGTATTAATGGTGCTAATTGCAGAAAATGGTATATGGAATTAATAAGAAGCTAATATGTTTAATATATACTGGAGAAGTTGCTAAATAGGTTTATGCGAACAGTTTAAACATACATATGGGTAGCAGTAGCAAAATACAAGAGGCTGCTATGTCAAAAAACCATAGGCAAATATGTGCAATAAGGAAACACTTCGTGGGCAGCGTTTCACTTTCTTTTACATCGTTGAGATAGTGAGCAGTAGTGCAACAGCCGCACATAGCAAGCACCATCCAATGAACATAATCTTCACCATTCTTTTTGTCTCAACAATGGGTTGGACCATCCCACGCATGGCCTTCAATTCCTCTCACAATACACACAACTCTATTTGTAGTTGCTGGAAATCCTCTGCATGTGACAATGTCATATTCAATGAAATACATCATTCAAAAAAAACAACATTGATCCCTTAAGCAACATTGATAGAGCCTGTATCGATTCTCATTTCGCTTATCCGAAATCTTGACACTTGCTTAGATGCCACACAAGCAGTTCACATTTCGAAACCTAAGCTCGTCGTCAATATTAGTACGTCCAGCTTTCGACATCTGTAAAAGAGACGAAAGAGCATTAAATTCATTGTGCTATCAAAGTATAAAATATTGCACACAGCCACAAGTTCACTACATAGGTTATCATCCCACAATTGGAATATGTATTATATAAAGTGTTTTGTCCAAAAGAAGCAACGAGGTAACATGTATTTCCAACGTGAAAAGATCATTTCTGAATCCATCACTATGTAGAAAAAGATCTTTTATGAATCTAGCATCTGTTGATGGATTGATTGTTGGTTATTTTCTATGACAGCCATTATAAACAAGCAATCTTAGACAATCTCCCCAATTTAATGTTAGTTAGTTGGTCACTTTACTCCAATACTAAAGCAAATTAAATTAAACTTTAATGGAAAACACACACAAAGTTACACAAAAACATTAAAATTAATTCACTTGTGTAAGATCATTTCCCCATACTAATAGCCCTTACACCTACATAAACAACATAACAATTATAAATCAAATAATAAAGATGGTTTTCTAAACAACTATGCAGTCAAGTAATTGTAAGGTTAATAGAACAATTAACCTTTCAACCATAAGTTTCGTTATTTTTCATATACAATTTTAGCTTTAACTACAACATGAAACTAGGAAAAATCATTATTTTTCAAAAAATCATTATTTTTCATAAAATAACACATGATGCAGGGAAAGAACAATTTACAAAATATAATCTAGCTAAAATTCAAATTATGGAGAAACTGTATTAAATCAATCACTGCATCAGCCAAGGCACGTGCAAAAGTAAGAACCAGATTGTTAAATCAAGTAATCATGCATGAGTTCCTGTAAATTGATAAAAGCAATAGGGTGCAGCAGCTGGACAAAAACAAGAAATGAAGCAGTGGAAAATAGTTCAAAACACACCCAGCAGTAGTAAAACATCAATACAAGTACAGCGTCTCTAAAACTTACAACACCAAAACAACTACAAGGGTCTACAACTTACCCAAACAAAAAAAAGCAACTATGGTCTATACAAAATGAGCTTAGATAACCATAAAGAATACCATAGATCAACACCTTTTTGTGTTAGTATACAAGGTGTAATGTGTCTTACCATTTGGACCAACAAAGGTGGACTTCCCTCTTTAAGAATAATCATGCCAAAGGCACACGGTCATGGTAGCAAAGAAGTGCATGAGGACCTCAGATACAATTATATATGTATAAATAATAAATGTAAACCAAAGAAGTGCAACAAACCTGAAGAGATGATTGAGTGAATCTCGTAGAGGTGTAACGTTAGAGACAGACTGTTTAGGAGGCAGCTCACATAATATGATTTAATAACTGAAATAAGCAACATACGAAATAAAATTAGTTAGATTCCATAATAGAAACTAGTGCCACATAGTGCCATAATGCAAACTGAAAGAAACAGGGTATATGAAGCCAATGATAAACATGACTGATGTTAATATAATCCAAAGGTATGTAATGAAATATACCAAATTCCTCTTTATTTATTGATAAGGCAATATAAACTATGTGCAAGTAACATAGTACTCTACTAGCAATATATGCACATTACCTGCAAGTAACCGTCAATAGGCAGCTCAATCCTAATGAATTTTTATAGACATTGACAATAAAGTAGAAGTACAAACTAAAAAAAAAAAAAAAAAAGGAAAAAGTACAAAACCCTCTTCACTAAACAAAAACACCCATGTCTTACACCATAACATCGAAACCCATCAGAGCTATCTCTTTCCTAAACAAAAACACCCAAATCTTGCACCACAACATACATTACAAGGGTCTATCTTTCAGGTGAGTTTTGGTTATAAAATTAGACCTCATGTAAGGTGAGATTATGAAGCCAAAACAATCATCATAAAAGGTGAGATCATTTATTACAGATATTCAAAACCAGCATTTGTTGATGATTTCCATGGTGGGTATTGCAAATAAAAATGGAGCAAACCGACATTCTTGTTACAAGCACCCATTAAGAACCAAGGTGAAAGTGCATTTCGAACTTGGATTTGGAGGAAGACCTTGGGTTTTCGGTGGTGAAGTGGAACATTCTTTACCTGCCTTTGGCGGTGGCAAAAGCCCTAGCCGTTGCTAGGGTAAGGAGGGTTACGGTCCTGTTTGGAGGAGATTTGACTGAAGCTGAAGCCCAGCCTTCAATTGTTGTTTGCGTCGATGGAGATGAGGGAAAAGTACGCAACATGCTAATCTTATTGCTGCTTGCATTGTGCCTCAGCTCCTAGTGAATTTAGGAAAAAGATGATTGGATTCACTCTTAGAGCTAAATTTGCAAATGGGTATCGAAGATGTTGGTTTGGTATTTTAAAGAGAGATGTGAAAAGTGAGGTAGAGATGTGGAACAGAAGTGAGAGAACACGAGGGAGGGTGTTGTGTGGTGTGAGATGTTGGACCGTTGTGTATGTTGTCTTCCTCTGATGTGTAATCAAACCAAAACAGTATCGGTGATAGCTTTTTTTTTTAAAAACACACGTACCAAACACACAACTTCATATTTCTAAACACCAAAATATCTATTGGAAACACATTACCAAAACATTTTTCTCTTTATGAATACTATAAATATGTATTTTTTACAACACTTTTTAAACCACATTTCCACATTATTTTAAACAACATTACTCAAACTCCTCTATCAAACAAGTCCCTAGTTTTCACAACATGCTTGTGATTTGAGGTTCGGTTAAAAGAAAAATGAGTGGAAGTTTATGCATTAGCACATATCACATTTGATTATTGGAAAATTTAGGGGAAACAATAGAAAATGAAAGATTTGAAGTAGGCGTAGAGACATATAAAAATCGGTTTTCTTTGAGATGATATTTTCCCCCACTCAATTGAGTTTGCTAGTAGGTTCTATACAAATCATCTCTACAATACAAATAAACTAGGATTCTACAAGTAGCAATCTTGAAGAATCCTATGAATTTTCTTGCGTATGATGTGTAACAACAGAAAAGACAATTTTGAAAAGTTGCTTGTGTTGGAGGCTTGTAGCAAACACTCTAAATCGTTCTCATGGTTGAACACAATTCTCTAAAATTGTTATTCGTAGAATACTGACTTAGTTGCAACCTAGAGCCGAATTAGCTAAAACGCGTTAATTAACTAAATCGAGGGGAAGAAAATATCGACTTAAAGAAAATGATATATTTGTATGTTTCAGGCCATTTCAATTATATGGGCGCAATAGAAATTAACGCGTGGAGATCTTTCGATGGCCTAAGGGATACTCTAGAAATCTTTTATTCCACCACCTGCCATTAGTTTTTGTTTGGTTGTTACGGAATGTTCAGGAGCTGAATTCCTGTCTAGGCGCCGCTCACATTTAGAATCAATCACCGGTTTCCACCTTCACACATCTTAATTAAAAAAATTATAATATAATTATTTAGTATTAGTACAAATCATTATACTTGAAATGAAAGAATATTATATAATAAACTATAAAGTACGTCTAATAATCTCTTTAATTACATACCACTAGCCACTAGCATCATCTCCTCAAACTTACAACCCCTGAAGTTTAGTACCACATCCTCGGATTTCTTAGAATCATTCATATCTGATAGCATCATCTATTAAATTGCAGCATATTTTTTTCCATGTATTTTAAGCAAACTATTCTGTGTTAGCAAAAAATCATTCGAATCACTCAATTAGACCCCATTTAGGAGAAAAAAAAATTTTGATGTCAGGAAAGGTCTAATCAGAGATTGAATCCAATGATTGAGAAGCTGTGACAAATCTTACAATGGACTGGACCAGTCGAATCTTGTGTGTGAGTGTTTTTTTCACTGTCGAATCTTTTGTTTAGCAATGCTGTTAGTGTTAGGTTATTGACTTATTGTATTATTCTGCTAATAAATGCCTAATCCTAATGTTAGTTGAGATGATTTTTTTTTTTTTTGGGTGTATTCATTTGAGGACTTTAGCTGGTGGACCTATGGCTATACATCACGACACTCTATTGCTCTCTGTCCTGAGATTCGGAAGTCACAACCTATTGTTCAATTAGACCCCACTGAATTTGACTCCAGCATTGAATTATTAGTTTTTATTTTGTTTTGGATTCGACAGAAACCTTTTTATCTTTTTGGGTTGATGAAGCAATATTTTTATTCCTGTATTTTTTTTTACCTCCCTCTTGTTTAAAGGGTCTTAAGTTCTAGGAAATGGAATAAATCTTCAATCAATCTCAAACGAGGTAAAGAGTAATAGTTGCAAATGACTGAACAAAAATCAATTTCCTTCATGACATTTTCCTGAGTTTGTCCTTTTGTTTTTTTAGTGTTAAAACACAGTATTGGTTAAAATTTGTACAAATATAATACAAATAAATATCATAAAACAAAAAAGCTAGATATTTGAAAACAATTATTTGCTATTAAACAATTTAATATTTGCAAGAAAGAGGAAAAAAAAAACTTTTAAAGGAAAAACACCACTAATAATCTTTATGAATAATGATTATATTTTTATCAGAGACCTTAATTAAGGTTGGATATTTCACCGAACATTAATGTTGTACTTTAAGCCGACTAAAAAAGCATTCCTTAAGATTATGATCTGAATTTCTTTTCAAAAAAAAAAAAAAAGGTTGGAAATTGGAATCCTCCCTAACCACTTAAAATTAAAAAAAATAATATTATTGATTTGAAGGTTAAAGATGTTGGGCTGTGTAGAGTCTAGTTGTATTTGATCTAGATTATGATTTGATCTGAAATAATATTGTTACGGTTTTTAATGGGAGATTAAGGTTTTATGTTGTTTTTTAGAGAGAAAATTATACTGCCGTATCTTGAATTTTTTTTTTTTAAAATAGTGAAATTTCTATAACTCCGTGATTATAAGCAAATAGCCGAACCATATAAATATTGTCTTGTGTGATTGTTTTCTTTAATGTACATTTTTCTCTATTTTTACATCTTACAGATCTGAAAATTTTGTGAATAATAATAATAGTTTCTTAATTGGGTATGAAATATGAAGATAATATAGATAACAGTTCCTTAATTGGGCATGAAATGAAGATAATGTTAATGTGGCTAATAGCTAAAAAGAAAGAAACAAGAAAAGTCAGAAATTGTTGAAGACAGTCTAATATAGTATAGGGCCGTTTACCGAAAAAAAAAATAAAAATAAAATATATATATATATATATATATATATATATATATAGAGTAGAGGGCCATAGCAAGAAAGAATAGGGTGGGCAGGTACCCGTACTTCTTTAGACACCGCCCCATCATCCCGCTCCCCCACTGATTATGGAAAAGGTTGGTCTTTGTGTCTGAAAAGTAAAATAATAAAATGCCCCTCCTAGGACCATTCTTTTATGTTTTCCACCTTTTAGGAGAAAAAAAAAGGACGAGTTTGACTTTAAGGTCCCCCAAACCAAAAGTTACATACCACACAAATTGTTTGCGCATTCCATATAACAAAAAACACTTTGAATTTTGGTAGATACACGTATTCATCTCCATATTGCAATATTCTATTTATTAAACACTAGTTACACAACCATATGAAAAATAAAAAAGATAAAGAAAAAGCTTTAAGCGTAGAAAGATGCCTTTTATAATTGTCACCACGTTAAGATCCGACAACCATTGATTAGTCATTTGCAAGCATGTTTTTAAGTTTTAGCATAGTATAGTTTAAAAACAAAAAAGTTTTGGTCCTTTTGAAATATTAGATAGAACATCAAAGCAATACATGATTATTTTTGAAATCGTATCGTATTCATGTCAAGTCCAACATACTTAAGTATTGAATACATGTTAAATTTATAAACAATATTAGTTAACAAAGAGTGATATTTAAGACATTATTTTTATGATTGTTAATATAGTTTATTCTTTTTTTTTTTTTATAACAAAAAAATGGATAGGGGGTGACTAATGTAGCAATCCTACTTGGGCTTGACTTTAGTAGCACTCTATCTACTAGGTCCAGGATCCTGTTAAGGATTTTTCAACTCTATAAGTGACACTAATGAATGTTGAAATGTTAAGAAAGGTAATCCAAGTGAGTCCATATTTGGACTTAAACCTTAAATCTCACACTTAGTGTATCTTATGCATCACCTAAGATCACTAAACCACACCCCTCAGTGGTAATATATTTTATTCTAATTAGAGTAATATCATTTTCACCGCTTATACTATTTTTGTTATTATACATTAATTATTTTGGATTATTATATTAATAATAATGATGAAAAATGTTGTGACTCTAAACATAAAGGGGGGTAAAGATGATAGGTTATGGTGGTGATGAGCGGAGTCCAAATCACCCAAAAAAATGTCCAAATCAGAGAGAGAGAGAGAGAGGCAGAAATATTAGTGAGGCAAAAGGGGTGCGAAAGAAGCAGAAAGTGAAAAAGAAAAAGAAAAAGAAAAGTGCAAAGCATGAAAACGACGACGTAGTAGTAAGAAATGTTGAGAGCTGAGCAATGAGCAAAGAGCAATGGTAGTAGTAGCGTCTGAGAGTGTCCAGCTAAGACTGCGTTGGCAAAACATCATTAATCATTTTGGCAATGGGGCTGTCTAGTCTCAAGGACCCTTCTAACTCACTGTAACTGTAAAAACCCACCCTTAATTCTCTGCATGCTTGACACGTGTCCTCACCTGCTACATATATATGACTACATTCACACTCACCTATTATTTACAAAAAAAAAATAATATATTAAAAATAAAAATCCCACATTTGATTTGAGCCATTTTACAGTAAAAAATAAACACTAAAAAATAAAAATAAAAACATGTTTTTTCACTCTATTTCTCTGTCTACAGCTCTACTACTTCCTCGGCCACTGTGAAAATTTTTGCTGCTCCAGACAGAATCTTTACCCTCTTACCTTAATTTTAGCTACCAAAAAAGATCCACTTGTTTCCGCTCATCGCTCTCTCACTGCCCCAACTCACTAATTTTTATTTTTATTTTTTATTTTTTGGGTTCAAAGCTAAAGCCTTTAAACAAAGGTGGATTATATAAGGGAAATTATAAAGAAGAAGAAAAATAATTAAGATTTGCCTTTCCTTTCCTTTCTGCATATTTGACACAGAGAGCTGTCGAACTTTCTCTCTTTCTTTTCTTTTCTTTTCTTTTATTTTCTCTTACTATATTTTTAATTCTCTTATTACAAAATACAAACCTCCCTTTATTGATGTTGTTGTATTTCTGCTTTTTCTTCTGCAACAACAAGAACAGCAAAATCCCTTTTTCCCATTCCATTCTTTTGTTTGTTCAAATTCTCTAAGAAAAGCTGAAAAGCCATGTCAGGTCTGTATAACCCCAACTTCTCACCTGCAAGAGCTGCTTCTCCACAGATTAGAAGCAACCCAGATGTTGACAGGTATGCCTCTCAAGAACTAGTATTATAATAATTCATAAAATTAAAAAAAAGAAAAGAAAAGAAAAGAAAAGCAGACAGACTAGGAGAGACAAAAATATAGTCTTTTGGTCAGGTTGTTGAATTTAATTTTGTGTGTTTGTAAATCTTTGAGTGTTTTGATCTAAGTGGGGTTGTTGTTTTGCAGTCAGTACTTGTCAGAGCTGTTAGCAGAGCATCAAAAGCTTGGACCTTTCATGCAAGTCCTTCCGATATGTAGCCGGCTGTTAAATCAAGGTCACTTCCTAAATCTTTGAATTTTGGATCTGGGTTTTTCATGGGGTTTACCTTTTCTTCCTGTTCTTTTTCTGTCTTTTCAACACTGTTAGTGGGATAAGAAATGTGCCTGTTTGTATGGGGGTTTAGATCGGTTAGATTGTTCTTAACTTTTAATTGCATGAAACTTTAGCCACTGGCTTGCACAGTACTTCACAACGATTGTTATATTTCATCGTGCATCCATCTTTTGAGTGTGGAATTCCCTGCACTCCTGGCTTGATGATATCTTAGATAATGTTATATTTATGTTTTGCAATGGGGAAGTTGGGAGTCTCATGAAAATATAATCTGAATTATCGAGTTTTTGATAGTTACTGAATTCTCAAGTTGGTTTGTGTAGAATGGAGTCAACTCAATAATCAGTTTAGTTTCATTTGATTTCCCAAATATACCTTAGTAGTCGAATTTTTGGCAAATTATGAAAATTTAGTTGCAATGTATGGTGTAGTGTGATACATTGCAACCGTTATGCATAGAAAATTGGTGTATCTGTATAAAACAGATAATTGGTAACAATTTCTACACCATTGAAAGGCCTAATGCTGTTATACATGGTCTGGAGACAACAGTTTAACTGAATATGAAAGATAAATATAACGATATGGTAGACAATATAACATCACACATGTTGACTGTAATGTTTTGGGGTTTCAGTGTTTTATTTTTTTATCCTAGAGTTGGTAATGAGAATGCTGGGTAAGAATCTGGCAAAACTTTCACTAGTAGGTTTCAGTCTATGGAGATGATAAAACACTCACTAGTTTTGTTATTTTGGAGTTTGCTAGTGTTCTAATCCTATTATGTTTAAGAACATGATTTTAAGACAAAAATGAACTGCTGGAGTCTAGATCATTTGAGTAGTTGTCCTCAGTAGGCCTACTTGCTGATTGGAACTAATGCATTTAGGTAACGGGGGCTTGTCACCCTGCAATGTTCTTCAAATTCCTCCCTTTTTGGCAATGCCTCCTTCTTTAGTGTTATATTTGTTAATAATGGGGGTCAGTTTCTCATATGAAATGCTCTTTAATGTGCAGAAATTTTACGGGTTTCTGGAATGATGTCCAACCAAGGTTTTAGTGACTTTGATAGGCTTCGGCATAGAAGCCCCAGTCCCATGGCTTCTTCAAACCTCATATCAAGTGTCACTGGGACAGGATTAGGTGGCTGGAATGGTCTTCCTCAGGAGGTAATTGTTATCTGATTTTTAGTATTTCATTTTGGTACCTGTTAGCTCTATTTTGTTTCTTGATTTTCAAGCTATGCAACTACTGAAAAATAACCTTGCAATATGCGCGATCTATGTTAAGTCCCCCACCCCCCCTTTTTTTCCTATCTAGTGTTGACTACTGCTGACAAATAAGCTTGCAATATGTGTGATCTGTGTTGAGTCAGGGTTGTTTCCTCCTCTATCCAATGTTTACTTCATAATTGAATTTGGGTAGGTTATTCATACATCCAATTTGTATAATTGGAAGGCACTAAGATAAGGGTTGAGACCGCAGCAATGACTGATCAAGCCCATTCCGTTTTATACACCAATTGAATTGTATAAAGTAGTGGAATCCCCTAAGAAAAACCAGTTCATTGAGAATGGGGTTTAGACGAGGTCCATGGTTGCTGTGTGTAGGTCAAGGATCATTATAGTGGATGGACATTTAAAGTTTTTACAAACGACTTGTGTCGTTAAAGGTCAAAAAAACTCTGGTCCCATACATTACCGTACTGAAGGGAATGAATCCAAGTAAATTATTGACTTGTTGACCCACTTTTTACTTCATAAAACTGATACTTTGGAAGGAAGGGTGGTCAACAGAAAAAAAAAAGAAAAAAGAAAAGTAGTTCACAAACATCCAGTCTAAACTATATGACTTCTGTGACTCTGGCTGGTTTACAACTTTCCCCTGATTCCCTTTATTGTGACAAGATATGTGCTGGTACACTTGACAGCATAATGAGGACTTGATTTGAGTGAGGAGCTTTAAATTGAAGAAAATACATAGTTGCTGTTGTATCTGATGTATACATCCCATGTATATAAGGTTTCTTTATAATGAGCTATTTTTTGTTTATAAATAAAAAAGAAAAATGATGAAAATATATATGTCCTTTTTTACTCCTCAGCGATTGATCTGTGAGACAGTGAGAGTACCTTTTTTTTTTTCCTCCCTTCAATCCATTATTTTTTAATATTCACACACTTGAATAAACTGATATTATTTTAATGTTCACCTCCTATCATTCTGGAAATACATGGTCTACAAGGTATATGATTGCCAATGTCAGTTCAAGCTCACAAGTGTTGTGAAGGTGGGAAAGTTAGACAACTAAAAAGTATGCTTGACTTAATGAGCAACCTGATTTTCACATGTAATTTAAGCTCACCAGAGGACTGTCTTATTTTTTCATGATGATATACTTTATCTGTATGTCACAAGATTCATTAGGTGTATCCAATTTTGATCTAGGCTGGCACTGGGCTAGTGCAAAGAAAAAAAAGAATTATCTGTCTGACCATACTAATATTTTTGTCTTTTGGAGTTATGTGAGGGTTGTTGCAGTTCATGATATGTTATGATATGCTTTGTCTGCATGTACATCTCTGGTCCACGCTGTTGTTGGCTGCCTTAATATAGTCTTCGCTTAAAACTTGGATTTTTTTTATTTATAGTTAAGATTATTTTTGCTGTCTGCATTGATTCTTTCTGCTTATATTCTGCTCTATACATAAGAATATTTATTGAATATGTTCTGCATCTGGAAAACCACATGCTATTGTTTTTCTCTCCCTATTTTTTTTTTTGTTAATTCTTTCCTTTTGAGCATCTTTATATAAAATTTTAAGCATCTTTCATTACATAACAGAGATTAAGTGGACCCCCTGGAATGACAATGGACTGGCAAGGTGCACCAGCAAGTCCTAGTTCCTACACTGTCAAGAGAATTTTGCGTTTAGAAATTCCAGTTGATACTTACCCAAATGTAAGCTTTAAACAGAATGCTAGTGTATGAAGTTAAATGTGATTGCCTTTATTCACATGTTCCACCAATTTAGGAACAGAACTTTTTAACTAGTAACACCTGAAGTACTTGTTTATTTATGGATGTTTAGTTCAATTTTGTTGGGCGGCTTCTGGGCCCAAGAGGCAATTCCCTGAAACGAGTGGAAGCAACAACAGGCTGCCGTGTATATATTAGAGGAAAAGGGTCAATAAAGGATCCAGACAAGGTAATACACACCCACACCACTCTTTCTGGTTCTGCTGCTATTAGAAATGCATTTTTTTTCAATGATGATTCAGGCAAAATTGGCATGGAAACATAATGCATTTCTTAATGGGCCATTTGATGTGATATTGTTCATGTTCAAGATTGGTTTTAACTTGCATGTTAAATTATTTTCTGTTCTTTTCAATCTCAAGGAAGAAAAGCTAAGGGGAAGACCGGGCTATGAGCACCTGAATGAACCACTCCACATCTTAATTGAGGCTGATTTACCTGCCAATGTTGTTGATATAAGGCTGAGGCAGGCACAGGAAATTATTGAAGAATTGCTCAAACCTGTGGTATGTACCTCTAACCTAGTTCTTCTTATCTTTTTATATTTTGAAATTGGACCTAGTTTTATTGCAGATGATTATTTCCACTATTTGTAACATGTCCTGAACCTCTATTGTTCGTTGGATATGTTTACTTGTTCTTTAAGACAGCACATAGTTGGAAAATTTGATCAAATTGAGGCATTTGTGTAATTAAGCTGCAGAGGAGTCTGCTCTTCCATTTGATGAAAATTATTTTAGGGAGCAATGGGAGCAAATAGTCACACTGACTCTATAGTAAATCTCTATGGTTTTCCTTGGTATAGCCTTCTGCTCAAGCTTGAGGTTAACTTGAAGCAGTTTTTCTTTTCTTAGCATCTGTTTTTTTACAAGAATTAGGGCCAAGCATTCAGTTGAGGACACTTTCTGCTCACCATATCTCTTTGAAACTTTTCACTAGAAATTGACTTAGCAAGTAGAATTAATTCTTGTGTAAGTTGCTCCCACTCACAGCCTTACAATCTCAGTTAAGAAAAAAGTTAAACAATCAGAAGAATTTCAAAGTCTGCTCGGTTGAGTCATGCACATCCCCTCTTTCCCCACATAAAATTCTTACTTACAGAAGTTATGTGCAGTAGCTTCTACTCAATTCTCCTTAAATATATTAACTAGTAGCATTGTTGTCCTTAGTTTTGACATAAGCTTTCCATCTTTGTCTCTCATCAATATGCAGGACGAGTCTCAGGATTTTATTAAGAGGCAGCAGTTGCGTGAATTAGCTATGCTAAATTCAAATTTCAGAGAAGAGAGTCCTGGGCCAAGCGGTAGTATCTCTCCTTTCAATTCAAGTGGCATGAAACGTGCGAAAACAGGACGTTGAGCTCTCTCATTATTCCCAGTCTGAAGTGTTTTGTGCTCTGCTCCAGAAATTCTGGCTGAAAACACCTTGCCATCCGTCTCAATTCAGCACAGCTACAAGAGATAATAGGCTAACAGTTCTTGGTGGTGAGCTTTCGGGTGGGTTTTTCCTATTTTTTGTTTTGTTTTTTGTTTTCTTTTTTTGGAACAGAAAGGCAAAAAGGAAAAAAAAAAATAAACCAAAAAGAAAAAGGAAAAAAAATGCTATATAGTTGAGTTTAGGTTTGTTGAGGTCAGTTTTTCCTGTAAACTTAATACATTCATTGGATTTATTCTTGTGTTAGTGACTTTTGAGAAGTGTGGAATATATATATATATATAATATATTAATGGTGCAAGTATTAGGCCTAAAGACAATGGACCACATTTTCTTTAGGTACCTCATGTTCCATATTTTTTAAAAATTAGCTGTGTTGGTCATATCTGGATTCTCTTGACTATCTCAAGCATTTTTTTTTTCTTTGGAGATATTTAATATATTCAGAATGATGCATAATAGAGTGCCTGTACAAGCAATAATGTTTTCTACCTTTTGGTGGCTTTAAATGGTCATTGTGTACGCTGAATGTTCCAACCAGGTTTTGATGGCTTGAAGTCTTGAACTTGTAAAATTATAAGTATTGGCACTTTGGTAGGTAATGGGGGCTTATCAAAAGCGATCCAAGTTCTCACCTGGTGCATGTCTGCCCTTGTTATTATTATTTTTTACTCTCACAACGCTTTTTGACTCACACTGTGAGAGGAAGAAAGTATATATCTGATATATGAGATACATTCTCTAACGTCTCTCTCTAACTCTCTAGCTAACCGTCCTTGTCGCTAGCCTTGCATCAAAGACATTTTCTCTCATATAAATGAATGGAAAAATGGAGTGATTAGGTGTAGATAATCATGATGGATGGTCCAGGCAATAGTTTTCATTCTAATTGATCCATTTTTTATTTTCATAAAAGGACATGGTAAAGGAGGCAGATTGCTAATGACCAATTATATTACTATCTACTGTTGTGCCTGTACAATGCAGACTTAATCAATGCTACATAAAACTAAAATGACAAAGTTTAGTTATAAAATTAGTTGTAGTCTTAGGCTATAAACTTACTTAATATCTTTTTATTGGAGGTCAATTTTGACAAATCTACTATTGGATTACATCTTTTTCTTATATCCTCAATACTTGCAAAATTTTAAGAAAATTAAAGATCAATAGTTATATCATCAATAAATTTTTTAAATTGCAAGTTTTTGTAATTTAAAATTATTCACAAAATATAAACTTATAGATCATATAGTAAATGATATCCGATTGACACAAAATTTAACATGTGTATTAAAGGCGTAAAGAATATGCAATTCAACGGTTAGATTTTCAAAATATGTTGTAGTATTTATTTTATTGAGTGAGTTTGTAGCCTTATGGTACAACCAATTTTGTGGCTAAATTTTGTTCTAAAACTAAAGGCAAATTTAGTGCATTGAGATGGTGATTACATTAGAATAAGAACTTGTATTTTAAGAAATACAAAAAAGAAAAAAAGAAAAAAAGAAGAAGAAAGAATGAAATAACTAATTATATATGACAAATGAAAATACAGCAATTTCATTATTCAAAAAAAAAAAAAAAAAAAGAAAGAAAGAAAGAAAGAAAGAACGGAGTTAATAAAGAGAGACTTACTATAAAATTGCTTCTCTTCTTAATTTTCTTTCAATGAAATGAAGTGTAGTAGAAATTATTCAGTATTTGTATTGGATATACACGTGATTCTCTTGTCGTCCTTTTACACTTTTTAGTACTATTTATAGGTTCCATAGTAACTTTTACCTTTATCTACTGTACTTTCAATAAAAAAGTTTTCAGTTTCAGCAAAATAAGCGGATCCCAAACAGACACTTAATCAATACAAATAAATCATTAATAAGGACTTCGGGGCCAAAATGGGCATTTGCCCTTTTCGCCCAAAACAAGTAGCAAAATGCCCCTTGTTCTAAAACTATTTAGTCATATGCCTCTGTTTTAAACTCTATTTTCTAAAAATCGAGTTTCAATGAAAAACTCGATTTTTAGAAAATCGAGTTATAGGCAAAAAACTTAAAAAAAGAAAAAAAATTACATGGAACTTGAGTTCCATGTAACATTTTGCAAGTAACTCCATTTCATTAAATCAAGTTTTTTCATTGAAATTCGATTTTTTAAAAATCAAGTTTCAAAATATGGGTATTTTGCTAGATAGTTTTAAAACAGAGGCATTTTGCTACTTATTTTGGACGAAAGGGGCAAATGCCCATTTTGGCCAAGATTCCAATGATTATTGGTTGGGAGGACAAAGTTTTAGAACATAGGCATTTTGCTACTTGTTTTGATTGAAAGGGACAAATGACCATTTTGACCAAGATTCTAGTGATTATTGGTTGGGAGGACAAAGTTTAGTTTCTCAAATTTAGGGGTTAAACCCATTATAAATAAAGTGCATGGGAATATATATAATTTATTATGACTAGCCTCTAAGCACGCGCTCACGCGCATGCTTAGAGACTCTTCTATTTTGGGTAAGGGTTAATTTAGAGCATTTATTATATTTTAGGATTACTACATTTTTCAATCACAAAAAAAAAAAAAAAAAAAAAAAAAAAACCTAGGTGTGTGATGAAAAATTACGTGCGTGCTCAGAGGCCAGTAAAACATTACTTAAGTGGAAAAATAAATTAGATATAGGATTAGGCTAGTGAATTTATTGAAATAAATAAATTCATTAAAACTTACACACCTAGTAAATTCTTTTGTGGACGCCCATCATAGGTAAGTAAATTCCTACAAAATCATATATAGCCTTAGGTGAAGGATCTTTACACCACAAATTAATATGACTGCAGTAAATTAGTGATAACATAAAAGATTTTAAAATGTTTTCTCAAGACACAAACTTTGTGCCAAGTATCAATTCAACGCAATTTGGGTATATGCCTTCGGCCATTGAAGTCCCAAAATAATTGGAAATATAAATAATATAAATGAAAATTACATCAAATCACAATCAAAGTTTAATATATACGAAAATGTTTAATGTCTTAGGCTTTAGTTTCAAAATAGATTATTGTTAGGTCTATAGATGAACATGGTTTCAACACCATTTATTTCATTTTGTTTCTGAAAAAGAAAAAGAAAAAACAGTTTATAATACGTACTTCCAAATCTAAAATTGCATTCAATTGGCAGTGGTACTAACTACTAATAACAAAGCACAACTTTCTGTGCCTGATTTAATGCTCACCCATTAAAATAAAATATAAATAAATAAACAAAGAAGAAGAAAGAAAGATTGATGCTCACCCATTGAAGAAGAACTAATTGATGCCTACTGATGATTAATCTAGCCAAATGTTTTAAACATGAACAGTTTGATTTTTATAGCAGTATCTATCCGCTCAATCAAATAATAATAATAATAATAATAATAAAAGTAAAATGTGGAATGAAAGACAAAAAAAAACATTAAAAAAAAAAAGTCATCAATCCTTTAAGAGAAATTGGCATTACATACAGGTATTTCAGCCTTTGATGTATCCATTCTTGAACAACTTTTAATTGCTACACTTAGTACCAGGCTTTCATTTCAATCAACAATATTTGCTCCATTTCTTGGCTTTTGTTTTGATTTGGTTTGATCAAAACAATCACAAAATATGTGGTAATACTAATAGAGGCCAGGTAATAACATAAAAATTTAAGCATATCTTCAAATTTCCTCAGCCAATAGCGCACATAGTTCAAACTCTCAATGGCCATCAAATGAGGAGAAGAAGGAATAAAGTTTGCAGAATAGGGGAGTGATGAATAAAGAAAAAGGAAAAGTTTTTGTAAAAAGACCCAAACTGAAGATGATTCTGATAAGGGAAAAAACTGAAAGGCAAGTGGCAAGTAATTTGAGAACGTGTACTAGGTAGTTGTGAATATAGGAGTAGATAGGTTCAAAAAAGAGAAAAAAAAAAAAAACTGTGCGTAATTTTTAATTTTTTTTAAAGAAAAATTGTTTGTTGGTGAACTGTTTTTCATTTATTTTAAATCTAGCTAAATTTTATAATTTTTTTAATTAGAAATTTTACCTGTCTAATGGGAGTGTGTTCCTATTTTGTAAATTGTGTTTTACGTGGAAGTTAAAGAAGTATTTTTACCAAGTTTTGCCCTTACTTAAACATAGGTTGTAGGGGTATTTTGGAATTAAAAAAAAATCCGATCCAAACAGGGGTAGCCCCTTAAATAGTAGTATAGATAATATTATGGATTTATTGTTACTTGCATTTTATCAAAAAACATGCTAAGATTAAGTTGAGAGATTGTATGGAGGCCCCTATAATAATGTATTCAAATACATATAAACGGTCAAAATAATTGTATCTATACTATTATTTAAGGGGTTTTCCCCGTTTGAGATTTTCATTTTTCTAGTTCAAGAATGCTCCTACGCCCTATATTTAAGTAGAGACAAAATTAAAGGACAATCCGGTAAAAATGCAACTCTAACTCTCACTAAAACATTGCCTAAAAAATAGGGCCAGTTTATTGTTGATTTTCAAATTACTTTATCCATTTATAAATTAGATTATCAAAATAAAAATTATATATATAAAATAAAAACACAACATTTTTTTCCTATAAAATAAAGATGTAATATTTGTTCATCTTTTGAAGCTAGCCTCATGACACTTTGGTTGTATTAGTAGTTTTAAATGTGAAATATTAATGAGAAAACTTGTAAACCTCAAATTAGAATGAATGAAAAATTATGACACTAAAAGAAAAAAAAAAAAAAACCTGTAATCATGGTATCTTTGGTTTTTGGATGATTTTGTAGCCGACAACCTGGAGGAACTCTAAATAATTTGAAGAATTTCAAGAAAATGGTTTGAGTGTAATTTTGGAGATTTATGGAAGGGGAGGCGGAGGGGATGATTCTTTTTCTTTGCAAACATAATGTTACTTGGGTCTCATTTTTCTTTTTCTTTTTCTTTTTTACTCCATTATTTTAAGAGGTTTTGTCATTGAAATAATGATATGACATAATTTAGACTATTTATTATAATAGAAATATCAAGATTAAAAGATCTTTATGCGGTAAGTAAAATTCCCTAAAACAATGACCTTCATCCATATAAACATAGTTTGTAGGAGTAAAATTTATTATAATAATATCATGTTCTTCACATAATTATCATAACCAAACTGTTCCCAATTTGCCAAAAAAAGAGGTTCAACTTCAAGTGATAGTTTATGGTGCGCCATGTTTATGGTTTGAAGTTTGAGCCCCCACCTTCTCCTCCCCCACTATTTATCCATCTCAAAAAAAAAAAAAAAAAAGCCATTTTAATTCTTTTATCAAAGCTACTAGACTCATCACACATGCTTTGCGCATGTACTAATACTTTTTTTTTTAGTGTTATAATGTTTAAAAGTAATATATTGTTTTATTTTATTTTATTTTAAAGAAAGGTAAGGTAACATAGAATAATGTTTAAAAACGAGATAGAGATAGTGTCTTAAGTTTTAGGTTGAATGAAGAAAATAAAGGAAAAAAGCCTAAAACATAATTGAAGTATTTGAATTCAAATATATAACAAATACAGATAAGAATCAGACATTTGAATACAAGATAAGAATTAGACATTTATTATAATAATATCATGCTCTTCACATAATTATCATAACCAAACTGTACCCAATTTGCCAAAAAAAGAGGTTCAACTTCAAGTGATAATCTAGTGGTAATGACATTCTTTATGATATTCCATGTTTATGGTTTGAAGTTTGAGCCCCCACCTTCTCCTCCCCCACTATCTATCCATCTCCAAAAAAAGAAAAAGAAAAAGCCATTTTAATTCTTTTATCAAAACTATTAGACTCATCACACGTGCTTTGCGCGCGTGTACTAATGTTTTTTTTTTGGTTTAGTGTTATAATGTTTAAAAGTGATATATATATATATATATATATATTTTATAAATGTAAGGTAACATAGAATAATGTCTAAAAATGAGATGGAGATAGTGTCCTAAATTTTAGGCAAAATGAAGAAGATAAAGGAAAAAAACCTAAAACATAATTGAAGTATTTGAATTCAAATAGATAAAAAATACAAATAAGAATCAAACATTTGAATACAAGATAAGAATGGGTAGTTTTACATGAGGTAGTGGGTTTGTTTTGGAAGAAGTAATTTTGTATTTTTTTTTTTATAAACATATTTGAATTCAAATAGATAACAAATACATATAGATATCAAACATTTGAATACAAATGAGAATAACGGTTTTTTTTCCCCTTTTGTACATGAGATATTATTACTCTTTTGCTCTGTTTGTTTCGGTATTAACGTTTTCTGGAAAATGATTAATTTTTCAGAGAGTATTTTTTGAAAAACTATCTTATTTTCCGGTGTTTGGTAACAACCTTGAAAATGGGCTTGAGAATGTTTTTTGATGTTTGATATTCACAGTTTTTGTAACACTTGTATAATTTAAAACATGTATAATATGTTTATTGTGTAAACCCACCTAATGTAATCAAAAAAAAAAAAAAAAAAAAAAAAAAAACCAAGAATGAATTTGGTTTTCAAACTAAAATTTTGACAACGAATATAATCAAAATTAGCTATCCAATTTTCATGATCTCAAATACTCATCTTGCTCTTGCATATAAACAGTAACGTACATAATATATATATATATATATATATATATATATATATATATAAACCATACTTCTCATAATTCAAAATAACCATTATAACCTTAAGTTCTATTTTAAATAGTTCAAAATGCCACATAGGCCAAATAGTTTTACTGGCAAACTAATCCAGTATAAATAGTTTGATAAATATATCGAAAATTGTTATAGAACCGTTGACCGATCTATGAGGAGAAAAAATAAAAATAAAAACGTTATTAAAGAACGGTGTTATAGAGGGTAGAAGAAATAGGGAGAAAAAAGAAAAGAGAGGTAGATAGAGAGAGAAATTGGTGGGAAGAGAAGGTTAGAGGGGGTGATAGTAAGGGTGTGAAAAGAGAGAAAAAACAAAGGGAGGAGAAGAAGTGAGAGAGTTTATTGTGAGAAAGGCTGAATGAGCGAAAGAAAATATTTTCTCTTAGGTCAGAAGAAGATAATATTTATAGGAGCTATGCACTGTGTGAGAGAGAAATTGTTTTCCAAATTTTTTTTTTTGGAAAATAACCTATAGAAAATAAGTTTTATTTTTATAAGAGTTTTCTATTGACTAAAGAGAGTTTTCCGTTGACCAAATTTTTTTTATGCTACCAAACACTGGAAAATGTGGAAAATTATCTTTATTGAAGGTTTTCCAGCGAAACTAACAGAGCGTAACCTTTTTTGTTTTTTGTAGAAAAAAAAAAAAAACTAAACTAGAGGGTACATTATTTTAGAATTTGTATGAAGATATTTTGGTACGTCAAAAATTGAAGACGAAACAGAAGAATCCTCTTATTAGTAACATAGATGAAAGGAACAACCAAGATGTCATTTCTAAGACTATTTTTTGTCATTTTAAAAAACGAAAACAAAACAAACTTTGCATTTTACTAAACCTTTTTTTTTAACGAATTGCATTGTATTAATTTCACTGTTTAATATACTTACAGATTTATATATTAATTCAATGCTATACCAGTTGATCAATTATTCTTTTTACAATTTTCCAACATAAATTAACAATGACTCCTCATTGAAGCAATAAATTATTACACCAGAGACGATAACTGGCCAGCAAACTTATGGTTTGATAAAGGCAAGCAGCAGGCCTATATATATAGATGAGAGAAGTTGCCAGCCTATCTGCCTCCCAAACAACTTGATGCAAACACCAATTTATTTTGTTCTTCAGGTCGGCATGTGCTTATATTTCTTTTTTCTTTTTCCTTATAGTTAACAACCAAATTCTGAGTTACTGAGTTATTAGTTGCTGGCATACTTGACAGCATTGCCAGGCCAGCTGAAAAAGTTTGATTACAGGGTTTGGCTTGGGTCTTGTGCACTAGGGGTCTAATGCTCTAGTTCACAAGACCCAACACTATTCAGATGCAAGCCCAAAATTGGTCACGTGTCCGCATCGTGCCCAGTGCCCAGTCCAATGAACTTTGCCCAGGATTACAAACACTACTCAAAGAATTAACTAGTCTGAGACTTCTAGGTACAGGTACACCTTTCCCCTCCTGTGCTCACATCATTTCTAAGTCCAGAGGAGTAAAGACCATCAACTTATATGATGTCAATCAACACTCTCTCCTTCATTTCCCTCCCAAAGGTGGTCTCCTGAAGCAGATTGGTGAGCAGCTGCCTCCAGCATACAAACCCATTTCATTAGCCTAAATTGATAAGGATCCCAAAACCGAATTTACTAATTAATCTAATACATCCAATGAGTCTTGAACTCGTTGGCCAAATTCATCAATTCTTTGACCAAGTCTAGTTATGAAGTGTGAAAAGAAACAAAGTACCAAATGCATAACTGGAAGTATCTACATGGAGCTGTAATAAATCCATCTTAGATCCATTGATAAAGAGTACATGGCCATTTCCTCATAGATGAAATAAGTTATAGATTGAAAGCAGAAGAAGTACAAAAGCAAAGCACTCGCAAGTTCTTTATCAATGACAATGGACAAACTTTCCAGGAAAGAGCAAAAAGATTGAAGCAGCAAGGACCTAACATGACTTAAAATTGATTAGCCAAAGAAATGTGAGAAAATTTTATTTTGAATATAAACTATAAGGAAAACTAAAGAATCCTACCCTTTCTTAATATCAACAAGGATAATACAAAATTATATATTCAGCAGAGATATATACACTCCTAATTACTGATTACTGAACTACTGAAAGAAAAAAAAAACACTCCTAATTCTGAGGAAAATATATATTGCAAGCCTTATCACTTGGAAGTCCTTCAGTCTTTTCTTCAGCATGTCCATTGACTTCTTTTGAGCACTTTGCTTCACATTTCTGCTTGAAAGGCTTCTAAAGATCCCATCAGCAGAATCCTTGAATTTCTTGCGGATAGTGGGCAGCCACCTTCTTATAATCCAGTATGTTGATAGTTTTTATCCCTAATCACTGGATTCCTGAAATTCTCTGGCTGACTGCTTAACAGAAGGTTTATCAATTGCCATGCTTCTATTAAACAGCCTCTAAAACTACCTTCCTTGTATATTTCACTCAAGCCAGTGCTATGGAATCTCTCATCTGCAAAAGACTCCAGCATCTTTAGATCATTGTTGATACCAATAACAGCATTCGCATTGAACCTATTGAGTCTTGACACTATCACTAATAAAAGCTGCCATTATTGAGTTTAGATATATGATCAAGAGCTCCACTCCCAACCTTGTACAAAGCATCCAAGGGTATAATATGCTGTGATATGGAGAGTGTCAATATAAATGATCACTTCATTAATACACTCATCCCATTCTAAGATATATCTCCTCTGAACTCATCTAACTTGGTGCTCATAAGATTCAGCAGAGAAAGATAGGCTTCATCCGTCGAAGCTTTTAGAACCACCTTGGTAGTTAAACTAGCTTGAGGCCTCTCAACTGATCAGACTGGGATCCCACATAGTTGGGCTGCATGTTTTAGATAAAAATCACAAGCTATTTCGAGTACAGATACTAACTGTATTAAGTATTTGCTTCATTTAAAACATCAATCAGAAGTTTGTCCAAACACTATCTCACAACAACAGACCCTTTAACGAATAATCTGACAATGTGACATGCATCAAGTACCAGAGTTGAGAGTGAGCTAATGCATTATGTAACATGTAGAGGGTAAGAAAAAACACCCTTAAAAAAATTGCTCAAACAACATTGGAATTAGAGGTTACACATACACTCATAATAAACACTAGCCTCATCACACGCGCTACGCGTGTGTGGTGAGGCTTTTTTTTTAGCAAAAAAAAAAGTGTTTTTATTTTGAGAATCTAATTTATAAGTTTTTTCTTTTTTAAAAAAATGAATCTAATTTATAAGTTGATAAAGCAATTTGAAAAATTATAGGAGAGTAGTCCTATTTTTTAGGCAATGTTTTAGTGGGAGTTAGAGTTACATTTTTACCGGAATGTCCTTTAGTTTTGTCTCTACTTAAACATAGAGGTGTAGGGGCATTTTTGAACTAAAAAAATGAGGAATCCAAATAGAGGAAGCCCCTTAAATAGTAGTATAGATAAAGACAACAAATTGTTTTGGGCAAACGAATATCATCAAATAGGATTGCACTTTTGGGCCATACTTATTGGGCTGGCCCAAACGAGAATAGAGAAGAAAACTGGGTCATTGTGTGCAAATTGCAATGCCAAAAAATTAAAACCAACATCAACATCAACAGCAAGTCGTTTTTGGCCCTTGGGATAGAGCGGCAAGTCGTTTCTCAACGACGGGTCCAACCGTCGACTTGTGATCGTTTTTGTGTGGGCTTATCTAATCCACCGACAAAAAACACAGCTCCTCATATATACATTGTAATAATATACGCCACCCAGAAATCCAAAAAAAAAAAAAAATGCTAACCCACAACGTTGTAGCGCCTTCCTCTCTGTAAGTTACCATCACCAACGCTCTAACAAATTTTAATTTAAAATTTTTTTTTTTGGGGTCCATTTAAAAAGAAAAATGAAAAATCTTTTGCAAATTTTGTATACTTGGGTAGTGAGCTTCACTTGGCTTCTATTTAAAATAATGCTTTGTGGGTTTCTTGTTATGTATGGATTTAAGGTTTCTGAGAAAATAACGAACTTTCATTTTATAAATATGTCTCAGATGCCCAATTGTTTCATTTGATTTCCAAGGGCAGCAAGTTTATGATAAGTTATTGTTTGCTCACAACCTTAACTGTGGGCTTGACCGAGGAGGTACATATATCTACATGGGTGTTTTTGGTATGTTCTTTTAGTAAAAGATTTGATTGATTGAGTTACAAATACAATACAATATATATATGTTTGCAGTGAGAAGGAAGCATAAGAGTCTAAGACTCAGAGCTGGCTTTTGGGAGTCCATTAAATCTGGGTAATTTTAAGATATTTGCTGTTATTTGATGAAGAATTCGTGTGCGTTTGGATGAGTTTATTTTCATCAGTTTATTTAGTTTATAACTGTAGCTTGGAAAATGTAGCACTTTAAAAAGCTTTTTATTCTCTTCTGAGGTGAAAATAATTTCATGCAAACGAAACACATCCACACGCTTAGTATATGATTAAGAAACACATGCTCTTCTGGGTAATTTTAAGAATACTTCTATCACTCTATTGCCGGATGGGTGTTTGTCATGTTGTGTATTATATACAAATAGTATTTTAGGGAACTCACTTTGTATTTCAGCTGTCAATTAGCCGGCTGAATTTCCTGGTTTATGTATGCACAAATGTTTTTGTATGTTCTAAGAAGGGAAGATGTTTTGAATTGCTCATTAGAGGGTTTTCCATGAAAAAATTTGGCGTCTTGATTGAGGATTGTTGCTGAATTTTTCTGTTTATATTGGTTATTGTGCTTGTATGAATTTTGGTGGCGTTTGTATGAATTGACTATATTTTCCCAAGATGAACAGGCAGTAGAATTGTACTCTTGTAGACGGTCTTAAGTCCTAGACTCGCTTAGAAAATGTCAGAAGGTGAATAAGCCACAATTTCCCATACGTTGGTAGCCAAATACCACGTTAACTTCTTAGCTCGGAATAAAGTTTTCATTATTAAGAGCTGCAACTTTAACCACTATATGATATGCATTTGCTACTATTAGTTGGGGTGTAAAAGAGTAAGATAATATCTCTTATGCACCAGTGTACGCTACATGATTATAAGATTATTAACCTTAAGCTTTATTGGTACAAAATCAATATTCTGTCATTATCTAATATAGATCTCATTCTTTAGTGTATATATTTACTCCTCTCTGGTAAACCATAAACCAATGGTGCAATTCTATCAAGAAGTTTCAACTGCTTCTTGCTTTAACTTTATTTAAAAGGTCCTTAACTTTCTTCTTATTGCAGGCTTCTAAAGGATGATACCACACAAGTCATAGAAACATCCCCAGAACCCCAGGTAGAGGAACCTCTCCCTGAAGAGTTTGTTCTCATTGAGAAGACTCAACCAGATGGAGCAATTGAACAAATAATATTCTCTTCAGGTGGAGATGTTGATGTGTATGATCTTCAATCCCTATGTGATAAGGTAATTATATTTTGTTGGTAACTTTTTTGCACATGCATCCAGTATTTCTTTGTTGGTATCTCCTTTGTACATGCATACAGAATTACTGAAGTTATATGCTGGTTGGATTTGAAGTTCTTGTGTACTGCATTATGTGTACATGGATCATGTATGCATTGATGGGGTACAAGTGATTTTGTGACACTTTTCATAGATCAAGTCCTTGTATCAAGAAGCATTTTGTAAATTGTCTGAGACTTGGTTTTATTTTATTTTTGTTTTAAATTTTTATTGGCTGATTGATCTTCTACTGAAGGTTAATCTGTTAGCTGTATTTTATAATATATGTTGACTAGACACCAACCACGATTGCTTTGAATTATAAAACCTTTTTGATGCTGACTATGCCTATTGAGGTTCCTTCATCCCATAATTGATTTATATTGATCGAAAGAAATACACACACGCATGTGAAATGCAAAAGCACTCTCCTCTTTGAAGAATAGGTAGTCATTAGTTAAGTAAAATCTTTGGGTGATGATCAAATCCATAAATTGCATAATATCATGCTGTTAATAGGTGGGCTGGCCTCGGAGGCCACTGTCAAAACTAGCTGCTGCTTTGAAAAATAGCTACATGGTAGCCACCCTGCACTCTATTAGGAAAACATCTGAACCAGGTAACTATTAAGTTTGATGTTGTTGCACTATCCTCCAATTTCATATGATTGGTCATGATAAGCTCTATTCATGCTCATTACTACATCTAAAACTATTTGTTGAACATCTTAGTGTACTTGGAGAAGTTATTTGACAGAAGGGGGTGACCAAAAGAAGCTAATTGGCATGGCTCGTGCTACATCAGATCATGCTTTCAATGCTACAATATGGGATGTCCTTGTTGATCCTTCATATCAGGTACATTTTGTGTTACTTGAGCATGGATGGGTAACCATATCATTACTAAGGATTTTAATCATTATTGCTCATCAAAAAGAGAAGTCTAACAATACAAGCTTATTGAAGCATGTGTATCAATCTGAAATTGCAGTCATGCTAAAAAAATACAACAGCACAATTTGAAGTTTTATACAGGCAGCTTCTGTTTCTGGATATCTAGTTGAATGCTTTTTACATTTATTTATGAATTATGACATAGGATAATGGGCTGGCTTAATTGGGTCAAAAGTGGACCTAACAAATAACTATAGCATTAATTTTGTAAAAAATGTGTCTTTTTTGATAAAGCTGCAAGTTTGGGCTCAAGGAAATACTGCAATTCGACTTAAAAACGAGTTTTGGTGTTTGACTTCCCACCACACTATTGTTTCAGGTGTTTCAATTCGGGTCTGGTTTTAGATGTCAGATCTTTTGCTTTTGATTCACTGGTAAAAATTAAAGGCATTCTTGAAGTTGGCAACCATGTGTTCATGGACCTAAGTAAATCTTTGGGTAACAAGACTTAATAGATGATTTTCATTATATGCAAATGCAGTATCTTACTTATGATGTTTTGATCATTCAGGGACAAGGCCTTGGAAAGACCCTTGTTGAAAATATTATAAGGGCTCTTCTGCAAAGGGACATTGGAAATATAACACTTTTTGCGGATAGTCAAGGTATAAATAGCGAATGATTGATTTTATGTTCATTATGGTAGAAAGCCCAATTATCAGCTCATTGTTTTTAACTTAAACTCTCCACTAGATAGTTCTTTTCTATGTATGTGGGATTCAAAGCCTCACTTCTCTTCAATTGTCATTGCAGTTGTAGAGTTCTATCGGAATTTAGGTTTTGAACCTGACCCAGAAGGTATTAAAGGTATGTTTTGGTACCCGAAGTTCTAATTCTCACCGCAAGCCGCAACAAAGTCAAGCTTGTTTTTCCTTTGAAATTGGTTTATGTGGCTGGTTTGGATGGGAATTGGGACAAGGCTGATAATTTCCCCATTTGTAGTTTGTAGATATGACATTAATGCTTAATGGTTTTATGTGAGTTATCTCCCCTCTGGACTAAGGGAATAACAGACACTGAATTTTTCCATATATGAATTTTTCCATATATTTTAATGCCGGGAGGCTTACTCATATCTGTAAAGGATCTCTTCATATTAAAAAACGAAGTTTTATGTTGATCGCCAACTTACTTCAATCTCCTCTTTCATCCAAGTTTAGGACTCTAAGCATTGATACGGGTGGAGTTAATGTAGTGAAAAGAGGCAGGGGAGATCAAAAATCACAAGGGTAGACAATAATGGAGGATATATTGATTAGGAAAGTGGAAAGAATGATTTAAGATAGAATAGAAAGATGAAGAAGAATATGAGGTTGACTCCGGTTTGATGAGGTTCCATAACCAATCCCAATTTAATTGGTATGAAGGACATAATTGAATTAAGTTGAATTCAATTGCACTCAATCCACCATATTATTGAAAAGATTTGAGTCCCAATTTGTTCTATTGTGTTAGAAGACTTTCGATACATGACTGCTCAAAGAGGCTTCCTTCTACAAGGAAGATCACTCTGATTCTTCAAGTTTTCCAAAGAATTGATTTTTTTGTACCAAGCACGTCAGGGATAGCACGTGTATGTTTAGGCAGTGGATGCTCATCATCAAATAAATATATTAAGGTTAAGGGGAAATTACATTTTACTGTCCTAAATTATGCTCCATATTATACTTTGTACCATAAACTATTTGAATGCACAATTTGTACCCTAAACTATGACATTCATTACACTTTGCACTCCTGTTAGTTTTACTATTAAGTTGGATGGAAATAGCACATGATTTGCACATGCATTGCTAAGTTGCACAAACTTAAAAGACCAAATCCCGCCTCTTCCCAATCAATTAAAAACAAAATTTTTTTTTTTTCTTCCTGCATATCAGGTATCAACCCCTCTCCAAAATCCCTGCAACCCTAAATCCCCTTGGCATCATCACTGCTCCACCACCGCAACACCTCCTAAGAACAATTCTTGGTAGACTCTAAATGGAAAGAATTGCTCTACAATCATAATGAAATAATTGCACGTCAGAGCCGGTAGAACTCAACGTAATCATAAAATCTTGCTCGGGTTCCAACTACTTAAACTTTGACTTATCTCCCACTTTGAGTCTTTTTGTGTTCTTTTTTTTTTTTTTTTCTTTACTCAATGCAGCTTGATCTCGTAAAGCTTTGGCCAATGTTTTCCTGTCACTAAGATGCGCTTTTTAGCACTGTCCCAGGCTATGCCATTTAAAACATCACTACCACTATTCCTAGCTCATACCAAATTTCCCCTTAAATTTTGAAGAAGAATCCATCCAAGCAAAGTACCATCCTTAGGTGAGATTCTAGCAATGCAGTCAATCAGCCACACATTTGCCCAAACTTCTCCATGTATATACTCCAGTTCATTAAGGTTGTGTACTTCATGACCATTATATGTGACAATATGTTTTCCTATGACTTTGGAATTTTGACGGTTAATCAGATACAATGTTGAAGTCTCATCACTTCCAAACAAGACATTTTCACCAGTTGCCAGACCCCAACCATCTTTCATCTGATGAGTAAATCTCTCAAACTTTTCCCTTAAGTTTCTGGTGCCTTGACAAACCTTGTAACGATCTAACACCTGGACTATTCTAACTTAATTTTCTAACCCAAAAACCATAAAAAAAAAAAAAAAAAAAAAAAAAAAAAAAAAAAAAAAACTATCATGTAATATCACTCAAGTGATCTATCCTTAGATCTTTTCTTTTGTTTAAGAGTATTAAGTACAAGTGGTGGGGCAGTGATAGAGATGATTTTGATTTTGGGTTGCTGGGATTTTGATTTGGGAGAGGGGCTGATACTGATACGCACAAGAGAGATATAGGAAAAAAAATCTTTTTAATTGATTGGAAAGAGGGGAGTTTTGGTCTTTTATATTTTCATCTAACTTAGCAGTAAAATTAACGGCATAGTGCAAAGTGTAACGAGTCATAGTTTAGGATATAAAGATTAATATGAGACATAGTTTAAGGTGGTAAAGTATAATTTTCCTTAAGGTTAAAGAAGGGAAATTGCATACTACAATCATGAAAGTAAGGTATGCTTACAAGATACTCTTACTGTTTGGATTGCTCGGTAAAATCTGCATATAAAAAATGTACCATAAATAAAGGAAGACTAGCACTGCATTAAAAAAAAATGGTGATTGCCATATATACTTTTTAACAATAATTTGAAAGCTACCACCCTTTATAATTACCCCATTGTGTCAGGATTGTTAGGGTAAGGTCACATAGATGATTCAGGTACCGTTTGGATTCCGCGTTTTCCACGTCCACGTTTTCTGCCTCTTTTTTTTTTTTTTTTTTTTTTTTTTGTTTTCACGCGTTTTGGAGTATTGCGGTTACTGTTCAATGAACAGTAACCGCAAATGTTGACTTTCTGCAGTGAACAGTGCATATATGCACTGTTCACGGACCCACAAATTTCATTTTTTATCAATTTTTTCATTAAAAATGGGTCCCACAGCACTATTCACACATTTAAAAATTATTTTGCTACAGTGTTTTCAGTTTTCAGTTTTCAGTTTCAGCAAAATAAGTTCAATCCAAACACACCCTCAATGTACTCATTAGCACTTGATTATAACGTGTTTGAACAAACAAAGAAATGCAAATATGCAAGCTCGATTTGCACTGAGTTATGTTTTCCTGGGAGTCCAAAGCAATTCTTATAAGGGAGGGACAATAATAAGCACCGCTTTCTAAGTTCTTTGTGCAATTGAAAATAATCAATGTTGGTGCTGAATTTATAACAACTGATGTGTTTCAACTTTCAACTTTCAACAGCCATAAAAACTAAAAAGGTACAAGTTACTCCCACTTTTTTTTTTTTTTTTTTTGTTAGATAAGGATTGTACTCCCATAATAAGTACTCCCACTTGTGTCTAGTAGTGAATACGAGTCAGGATTTCAAGATCGAAATGGCCAAAGCAATGGTGATGATGTAATTGTAAACAACTAACAGCTGAGAGATTATTTGTGTTAAATTTGATTAGAGAGAGAATATATAAATTATTTGGCATCATCTATATATTTTCTCTATAATCAAAATTTGAAGTAATTTTTTAATTTAGAAATAAACACCTACGTAAGAGGGAGAGAGAATGGGGTTTTTAATCAAATTTGGAGTTAAAATTGAGTTTGGATAGCATTATAAGGAAATGATCTAAATTTGTTAAGAAATCTATCACTTGGGTTCACATTTTTCCCTTCTCTCTGATTCATTTTCTCTTCTCTTCCATTCTTTTCATTCAAACCAAACATATGGTAAGTGATACTCTCTATGCTTTATACTTGGATTTTCTTATTTATTTATTTTTGGCGGAATATGCTTTAAACTTAGATTGGTTTGACAAAGTGCTGAGAATTAATTCCACCTATGTAGCTTTCGCTCTCAAGGATTTTGAGTTTATGAAGTGGTATCCAAAAAAGAGGATTTTGAGTGTTTGATAGGATAACCAAAATTTGCACCCAAACAGGGCAGGGCATCCGCATTATTATTCTGATACCAAAAACAGAATATTCAAAAAATTGTCGTGTATATAGAAATGATTGAATACCATCTTTGGATAACATTAGAAGTCTGAACACCATATAAATTAATAATACACCATAAATTAAAATTAGCATAATTATAATAATAATAAAAATTAAAGGGTCATATTAAGGGAAATAAGTGTGATTTACCCAACCAAAACTGAACACCTCATTTCAAACTGAGATACGGATAAAATACCTGTTTTCAAAATTAACTGCATTTTAATTTTAATAATAATCCGGTTCTACCTGATCGGGAAAAGAAAAAGATAATCAAGTGCCAGCTTTATGATTAGTAGTGTACTCCATTATACTCCTGCATATTCGCTTCTCAAGTCTTTTTTTTTTTTTTTTTTTTTTAAAGAATCCAGTCAACCTTTTTATTTTGGGGAGTTTCTCCAGTCAACCTTTTTTTTTTTCAGGTCAATTTCTTTATATTTTTAAAAAATATTTTTTAAATTGTGACATTTGAAAAGGAAAATATTCACGTTTGAGGGCAATTATACTCTATCTCCTAAACTATACCATCTTTTGTACTTACCTCCTTAAATTATAATCTATTTTATACTTACCTCACCCTATTAAACTATACATCTTTTACACTTATCCATCTAAACTATGAGAATACATACTTATTTCCCTAAATAATTACTCAAAAGATGTGATGCAAAGAGTTACATAGGTAATAGTTTAGGAGGATAAGTGCGCATTCTCATAATTTAGGGGGTTAAGTGTGCATTTGGATAGTTTAGAGAGAGTAAAGTGTAATTTCCTCACTTTTTTTTTTTTTATCATAATAGATTTGTTCAATGCAAATACTAATTTTTATCTTGGTATTTTTCTCCCATCCATTTAAACCAATACAATAAGATTTCTTTTTATATACATAAGAACCACAACCAGAACTCAAGAATTACAATTTTCCCTCATGAATGACTCTCCTCTTTAATTTCTAACTATTGCTTGGGTTTTCTCTCCACTCTATTCTTCGTGACCTCTTTTGAAGGAAGGGGGTTGGTATTTATAGCCGATATTTTTGCCTTCATCCTAAGGGAAAGGAGGAGTGATGATGATGGACATCCAGTCTTTCTTTTCTTTATCTGTATATTAGGCTAAAATATGATTGCATATAGGCTCTCATTAACTTTCGTGAAAAGTTGAGTTAATCTACATTTAATACTCTCACTAACTCCTGTGAACAGTTGAGTCACTTAACACTTAATGCTAATTAATTTCAATCGTCAGTATGTGACTATCATTAATGTTGATACAACAGTTCGAAAGAATGCCTCTCTATCTCGACTCAAGGATATTATCATTTTTATTAGCTTTCACTCTTCTCTCCTCCCTTCATTTCTAGGACACATGCTCGTGTTTCTCAAGACATCTCCCCACAGTCCTAATCTTTTTCCTTGGATTCCCAGTTCTCCATTAAAACTAAGCTTCCTCAGTTGACATATTACCTCTATTCAAGATATTTTCTCGGTTTGAATAGTTTCCATATAGTTTCCATGGGTATTGGCAACATGGAAATCGTTAACTCTCAACGTTAAGGTTTACAACTTTTTCCATAACTACTTATAAGATTTATTGTAAATAAATTTGTTTGATAAAAAGTTGGAAAATAAAATATGTTGTAATTAGTGAATAATAAAAGCGGTATTAGTGATAGAATCAAGTAGAAGTGATGTAACTTCATTCTTAACTAATTATTTCATCAAGAGCCTTATAACTCAATCAACTCATTTTAAATTATCCAATAGTATCGTTCTAAAGATTCAAATGTCAAATTCCCCTCCCTATTTTACCTATCGAATAATCAATAAATAAATAAAAAGAAATTGAAAAGAAAATTACTCTCCTAATTCGGTGGGTGCCGCGTGAGCAAAGTAGACTTTATGAGTCGCTGGTTTTTGGACTTTCAATTTTGGTAGTATTTGTTTGTGGTCAAGGTGGAAAAGAAAACAACGTGCGGGCGCAAGATAATAATCTATCCTTAAAAAGACTCCTATAAACTAAAACTTCGAAACTTCGTATGTTTCTCTTTCACAATTACATTTACATTTACGTTAAACCATGTACGGTAAAGGTATATATTTTACTATACTTGTATATCTATCTTCTAAATTAAAACATTACTAGCAGGATTGGTTTTGTTCAAGGTTTATTCCTTTGGAACCTACCTTCACGGATTCTTTAAAATCGCCGGGTTTTTGACACACCCTGTGACTCACTAACTCGGCGGTTTTATTCTATTCCTTTCCTTTCTTTTGGAACCTGCGCGCTTTCCCTCTTTTTGTTTGTATTTGTAAGTTCCATTATTTTCTGTTTCTTTGATTATCTCTTAATTTGCAAGATCGGATTCTCTCTGATCCTCTCATGTGTTGACTAGTATCTGCAATTTCAATTTTTTTTTCTTTGAGGAAACGAAAAATGATAGAATTGTCTCTCTCTTTGGACTTGAATTTTGATTTCTTTGATGGGGGCATTGATCAAGATTAGCAAGTTTAGTTTAGTCTCTTAATTTCTATGTTCTAGTTGTTAATTTTGTTGGGTTTAAAGTGGAATGTTGGAGAGGCTGTTGATTGTGGAATTGGGTATTCTTTGATTTAGAAAAAAGTTTTCATCTTTAGATGAGATTTTGTGATTAATTCCATTGAATTCCTTCAATTTTTTTTCTCTTGTTTGTGCCTTAAGTTATTGGTAATTCTTATAATGTTTATGTTTTGGTAGTATAATTCTATCAAGCATTAAATACCCTTTTTTTTTTCTGAAAATCTGATCTTGTATTGCAGCTAAAGCTGGTATCCAACAAGGACTGGTGCCTGCACCTAAATTGGCTTCTGGGTGCTCTCTGAATTAGGGGTTCTGGAAGCTGCTAATACGAGGAAACATTGTTCGCCGTATGATTTGCAGTCAGGGAGAGTAGAGAGACCAGTGTTTTTTATTACTTCATTGGAAGGATATATTTTGAGTTTCTTGAGATTTTGGATGATTATTTGGTTGCATCTTTACAAATGAAAATGCAGTTGAGATCTAAGGGGCCCCTGTTATTCTTGCTGCTCTCCTCTATATTGTTCTTAGTTTTTGCTACTGCAGAGGTTGAACATGAAATTTCTCGAAAGCTGAGAACCGCTCCACATAAGGATGTAGGAAATAATGTTATAGATGGCACTGTTACAGAGAATTCTTTCAGTTTTCAGGATACTGATAAGGCGTTGGGAGAGACTAAGAGTGGAAGCAACAAAGTTTCATGGACAACAGTTGCGTTATTTACACTGGCAATGGCTGCTGCTACTGGTTTAGGTGCAGTCCCATTCTTCTTTGTGGAACTTGATCCGCAGTGGGCTGGAATATGCAATGGAATGGCTGCTGGTGTGATGTTGGCTGCGAGTTTTGATCTCATAGAGGAAGGCCAGCAGGGGCATGATGGTGGAAATTGGGTTGTGATTGGGCTTTTAGCTGGTGGAATATTCATTTGGCTCTGTAAAAAGGTGATGACTTTGGTCTTCCATTTTTCACATCATTTTCTGGTTTCCCCTTTCATTGGGAATTTATAATTTTCTGCTTCTCGTCATTCTATTTTTGATAATTCAATAGTTACAATGGGGGAGGGGGGATTTAAATCAACACCTGGAAGTGCTAGTTGATATACGAGGCTCTTGGCCTCATCTTTCTTATTATGAATACTTGTAAACATGCTTGATTGCTTTTCTGAATATTGGTAAGGTTGTGGATTCAAGACCCATGGGGAGACTGTAACTTACTAAAAAAAGAAGAAGGATAAGGCAGTGTAAGTAACTACAATATCAGCTTGGTAGGTGTCAATATGGCATGTGAAGAAACTTGAACAGAGATAGACCTAAGTCCTGCCAATATATGTCTAATACATATTACATAAGGTAAGGTGTATAAGATCTAACTATTTCTTACTCACGTTTTGGGTTTCAGCTTCTTGAACAATATGGGGAAGTAAGCATGTTGGACATAAAAGGTGCAGATGCAGCTAAAGTCATTCTTGTTATTGGTATAATGACACTTCATTCATTCGGGGAGGGCTCTGGTGTTGGTGTTTCATTTGCTGGCTCAAAGGGGTTCTCTCAAGGTCTTTTAGTGACTTTGGCTATTGCTGTGCACAATATCCCCGAGGGATTAGCTGTGAGTATGGTGCTTGCATCAAGGGGTGTTTCTCCACAGAAAGCCATGTTATGGAGTGTAATTACTTCATTACCTCAGGTAATATGTTATGCTTTCTAATCCGTTGTACTTTTGAGTATATTTATCTCTCACATTGTGAAAGGCAAAAAGCATTCTAAGATCAACTTGGTCTCTCCGCATAAAGAAAATAAATTAGAGATAAATGGAAGGTCTGGGAAGATCAACTTTATCTCAGTTTGTAAAATTTTTCTTCCATTCTAGCTTTATACAGTGACTTTTGCAATGCCCTTTATGTTTTGTTAAATGATCTTGTTATGGTTTATTTTATTTTATTATAAACAAGTAAATTTTATTAATCCTAAAGGGAAAAAGAGATAACAACAGTACACGGGAGGTGTACTAGCAGTATATTGGAATTATAAAAAATTACAGGAATCTAAAAAATTCTAACAATCTAGAGAAGGAATAACCACTTATAGTTGCCATTCACTCATATAAAGTGTGCAACCAAATTCACCACTAGCATAGGTTGTTCAGTGTCTTCAAAGGTCCGCCCATTTCTTTCCCACCACATGATCCACATTACACACAGAGGGATTGCATTCCAAATGTCTCCATTAAGATGTCTAGCAAGCCACCTTTTCTAACAAGCCAATGAATCCACCACCCTCTTAGGCATAACCCAATGTAACCCAAATAAAGAAAGAGCTAGTGTCCAAAGTTCTCTGGACACTTGCTTTGAACCTCCATGTTTCTCGTGGAGGGATGCAAATGGAAACTCTGTGAGTCCAACCCAATCCCCATGGCTTATTTGTTGGTTTCTTTGGGTCAGATCATTCTTCTTTTGTATAAAAAAATCTGTGTCTGCTTGGGTACTGGATTGATAGGTAGGAACCATATTGGACCTGAGGAGCAATTCACTTATAAATAAATTTATGATATTAATGTGTGAGTGGAGACCTCACTGTGCATGAAGAGTCAGGGGAAACAGAGCAGATTTGAAGATCTGCAAAGATATTTGTGCGTACTGAATTATATCCTATGTTGGCCAGTTGTGCTGCTTTTTACTCTCACTTCCTTAATAAAAGGGAACACGATTTCTTGCCCCTGTATGAAGCCATGAATCATTGTGATGAGCTGCATGCCTAAGCCCATAAGCCTTTTTTTTATTTAAAAAAAGAACCTTTAAAATATACTATGTAGAATGCTGACCTATTCTTGTATCAATCATAGAATTTCAAAATCCAAACAACCCATTCAAACATGGGTAGGGCTTTGCAAGAAAATATGATCTTCAGTTTAGTTAAAAAAAAATTTAGGAACCTTTAATGGGTTTGTTTTACTTTCAGTTGATGCTATACTAAACGAAGCTAGTCCAAGTTGCACTTTCAAGTGCATATACTCATCCAGAGGTTAAAGCAAAAGGAAATTAAAGTTTGCTTGCTAATATGATCTTCATTTTAGTTAAAAAAAATAAAGGAACCCTTAATGGGTTTGTTTTACTTTCGGTTGATGCCATACATGAACCTAGTCCAAGTTGCACTTTCAAGTGCATATACTCATCCAGAGGTGAAAGCAAAAGGAAATTAAAGTTTATTTTGAGTGGTGAAAAAGGGTAGAATCTGAACATTCTAAATATTTCTATATGAATTAGGATATCTTTAACTCAATGGCTTTTAGCATATTTTGTATTGCAGCCTCTCGTAGCAGTGCCTTCATTTATATGTGCTGATGCGTTTAACAAGTTTTTGCCTTTCTGTACCGGATTTGCTGCTGGATGTATGATCTGGATGGTAGTTGCAGAGGTACTCCCCGATGCATTTAAGGTATGTGCCTCCTTGAACTCATATGTATTTGGTTGGATCCATGGCTCATTTTCTGAAGTAGGCTTTCTGAATGTTTTGGTTATTTTTTTATGTTAGCCAATCCATTCTTGTAAACTAAGCAAGAAAACATATTTTCAATTCTCCTGTGTTTCTCATGCCTTTTATTTTTATTTTTGGTTACAGGAAGCCTCTTCCTCCCAGGTTGCATCAGCAGCTACACTTTCTGTGGCATTTATGGAAGCTCTTAGTACTTTTTTTCAGAGTTTCAGCCATGGCTACAAGTGAGTTCATTCTAGAATTTTTGGTTGTTGAAAAGAACTAAAGACCAAAATTTACATAATTATAAGTTTATGGTTCATGGGAACTTACACCATCTGTAGACTCCAACCAGGTCACAGATCATCTCTCTGTAAAAAACTGATCGACAACCTATCATATACAACATCATATTAATCATAGAACTACTACAAGCTAGTACATGCACAAGAAAATAACTAATGAATACAAGTCTCTATTACTTCTTGAAGCTTCCAAATTAGTTGTCAACTGCTTGTTCTCCAGGCCTCTACTATGCTTTGTAATTTGTATGATGAAATTATCATGTTGCCTATTTCTTGCCCGCTATTGTTGTGCTTTGCCCTCCTATATATTATTTCATTCAGTTGTTTAAAGACGATTTGCAATTTCTTGATCTGAGCCTAATTTTTGGGGCTTAGTCTTCCTTACTGTTGTAAATTATTTCTTCTAGTTCAGTTTTTTGACCATGAGCCCTCACCAAAAGTTCAGTTGGCTGCGTGTTAATTTTGATTCACAGATAGATCACTTTGATATGACATTGTTCAAGCTTTGCAGTGAACATATTTTAATTGCATTTTATCCCTCAAAAAGTGGATTCTTGTGGCTCAGGTGAAGTTGTACAATGTTTTAAATATGACTGAAACTAATTCTTGGTTGACACAATAGAAATGTTATATTGATAATGCATATAAGAATGATTGGTACCTCCCACCCACATAAAGTGCTTGGGGTAGAGGGAGGGGAGGGTTCATGTAGTAGCATTAGGATTTCTAACCCAAAAAGAAAAAGATAATGCCATATAGGAAGGAAAACATCCTTAAACCAACTTTGGTTGCGTTTCCTTTTTGTTTCTTCTTGACTAATATAAATTTCTCTGCATTTCAGCTCAGAGGATGCTTCTGGCTTCTTTGTTTCCTTACTTTTTGGTCTTGGGCCATTGCTTGGGGGAGTTGTTCTTGTTGCATTTGCCCTTGCTTTCCATCTTCAGCATGCTTTTCTAATGGGCACAGCTTCTGGCATTGCCTTTGTCCTTGGTGCCTGGCGACCATCACAGCTACTTTTCTCATCAAAAATGGGATTTATGCCTCTTGTATTACTGCTTGCAATGGGAGCTGCATTTGTCCATGTTACAAGTTCCAGTGTCTTGAAGCTTGCAAGTCGCAAAAGAACGTCGGTGAATAACTTGCCTATAGTATCCGGTCCCCCATTGAGTGTTCACACCCTTCAGTCATTCATGTCATGTGGAGCAGTTGCCTTTCATGCTTTAGCTGAGGGGCTTGCACTAGGAGTGGCTGCACCAAAAGCTCCTGGACTTGGTCGGCACATGGTCCTTCCCGTCTCTCTACATGGATTCCCTCGGGGTGCAGCTGTGGCTAGCTGCATATTTGGGGCTACTGACAGCTGGCATGGGTCCCTTGCAGCTGCTGCCCTAATTGGAGTTACAGGTCCAATATCTGCAATTGGAGCTATTCTTGCAGGAATTGACTACACGGGTCTAGACCATGTGATGGTGTTTGCTTGTGGGGGATTACTCCCAAGCTTTGGAAGAATAATCAAGAGAGCAGTAAGGTTGGAGACACGGAAAGGAAGTTGCGGGCTTGTA